>CM028136.1:196464444-197115000 GCA_016271365.2 Neoceratodus forsteri
GATCATAAACTGGGTAAAGCAAGGCTCCTAATACCCTAGGTTTGACAAAGGGGTACTGGCAGATTCCTTTAACAGAATCTGCCAAGGAAAAAACAGCCTTATCAACACCAGATGGCCTTTTCCAATATACAGTACTTACCTTCAGTCTTCATTGGGCCCCTGCTACATTTCAGAGTCTTATGAATAAGCTGTTAAGACCCCATGCCCAGTATGCATCAGCATATCTGGATAATGTATTTACTTATTGCCAGAGAGCAGTTCACCATTTTGTAAGTACAACAAGCTACTTCAGGGCATGCATTGAAGGATTTGAATGTACTTCCAAGGGGGTAAAGGCACTCACGTTCGGTCTCATGACTCACTGCCCTGGGGTGTGCATTAAATTCTTTAACACAAATCATGTCATGTTTTATTGCTTACATGTACCAAAAACAGCAGTTAACGTACTTGATGGTAGGTCCCCAAACTTTTAAGAAATACTGTAGAAAAGATTTTTAATACATGTGTATGTTAGACAGAAATTTGTTTAATGAAAGACATGAAATAACGGTAATTCAGAAATAAAAAAAAAAAAAACTACAGTTGCAGCCATAGTTGCATTCAGATATTTCAAGATATTTTACAATATATCTAAAGATATTGTCTCTGGTGGCCCACAGTGGTACTACAGGCAAGGAATTTCTCCAGAGATATGATATAAAAATTTTAGGAAATATCTAACCAAGAGTACTTGTACAGATTTATATTGTTAAGGTAGTACTAGAATTCTCATATTAGATATACAGTGAACGTATGCTCAACCCAAGTCAGCCACTAAACTGGACTATATGCATACGTATTGGCTATATGTAGCTCTACTGTTATAAAATACACATACAGGATTATTTAATGAGACACCATCAACACCTCAGATTTCGTGTGTTTTTTAGAACAGAAGACACTTTCTATGATTGGTTAATGGCTGCAGTATTTGTATATGCAGGCTAGTTATTTTTTATCTACATCTATCTCTTGAGTAAAAGTGCAAAACTGGCTATTGGTAAAATCATATCAAAACATACTTTGTTTCAAAAATATATGTGCACAGCTGGCAAACATTACTTCACAAATTAATTTGCAAAGTTTAATAATTTCCCTAAGTGCGAAGTGCTGACTCGCAAAGTTTTCATCAGGTGAAGTGGCACTTGTTCAAGCAAGCTGTATCTTCACCATGACTTTACCAGATTTTGCTGGAAGTTTGCCAATTTCTTAGGAAAAACCCAGAGCAAAGCTGTGAAGTGGGCAGTTCACAGATTTTTTCACGAAGGCAAATTCTGCAACTTTGCCAGTACTTCACCAGCAAAGTAAACCTTTGCAACATCTCCGGTTTCAAACTCTTGATGACATAGCAGTGCATCCTTCCTGTATTTTAGGAATGCCCACAAACTGCCTAGTCCCTCATGATGCAGTAGTGTCCTCACACATTTTTGTGAGTGGCTAGCTTGTTTGGTAGTGTCACCATGTTTTAGGAAGAATTAAGTGAGAGTGGATCATGACCAATAAACAAAGAGGTTTCAGTTTAGTAACACTAATATGGTGGGCAGACAGTTGTTCACTTTTATTATGTAAATGGAAGCAGCTACTTTACAAAAGAACCAGCTATATTAGCACATTGTACATTGTAACTAGAGTATGGACAATGAGGACTAAGTAGGGTTAATTGTATCATTTAAATCAAATGGTACTGTAGTTTCTGTTAATAAGAAAGGTATAACACAATTATTAACCATTAGTCAACATGATATAATATAACACCATTTCATTTTATTTACTCTTTTATTTGACAGTATCACAAAATGCTTTACAGCATGATAAAATAAAATAAAGTAGCAATTAAGAATAAAGATCCTGAAAGGAACAGTAAAATTATAATACTAACAATAAAACATTGAGACTGTATGCTTGTTCAAATACAGTCAATATTGAACTCCATATGAACTAAACTAATTCCAATTATTGTCAGCCACACTAGGGATATGTCTGAAGGGGAAGGATAAGAATAAAAGGAAAGGAATGCTTAAGGTGAGACTTGTAAAGTACAAAGGAGTCAAGTGGATAAAGATTATGAGGATGTTTATTCCAGGCCTGAGGAACAGAGAAGCTGAATGAATGACCACAAAAAAGACAATGTAGTCAGGAATTGGGAAAATATGGAGGTAGAGTAATAAAAAGAGCAAGTAGGATTGCAGAGTGAGAGAGTAAATTAGTGAAGTAGGATGGGGCAAGCCCACAAAGAATTACAGTAAGGTATATTTTGTATTGAAACAGGGATTTCTTTGACTAAGTGACCAAAGATTTAGATCAGGGTAGAGCAGGCTTCAGTAAGGCTTTTAGCACCCTTCCAGATAGGAAGCTAGTAAATAAGCTGGGTAGCTTAAGAGTGGGTCCCAAGGTGGTAAACTGGATAAGAAATTGGTTAAGGGATAGGTGACGGAGGGTGGTGGAGGTAAATGAAGTTCAATCTGAGGAAGGGATGGTGACCAGCAGGTATCTCAGGGATCAGTACTGTAACTGGTCCTGTTTAATGTCTTTACAAGTGATATTGCAGAGAAACTAGAAGGGAAGGTCTGATTCTTTGTGGATGACATCAAAATCTGCAATAGGGTGTACACTCGGGGAGGGGTGGAAAGGATTTACAGAGACCTGAGGAAACTTGAGGAGTGGTAAAGGATATGGCAGCTGTGTTTTAATGTGAAAAAATGAAAAATAACATATTTGTGGCACAGATACACGGGGGAGAATATGAAGTGGGTGGAGTGATGTTGATGACCACCAAGCAGGAAAGAGGCCTGGGGGTAATCATATTAGATGATCTAAAGGTGGCCAGACAGTGCAACAAGACAGTTGGGAGGGATAGTGGGATGCTGGGTTGGGAGTATTACAAAAGGCCAACATGCAAAATCCCAACTCTCAAAATCCTGAGCCCAAAATACTGACATGCCAGTTGCCCAACAGACCACCATCCTGATAACCGAAAGTCCAACATGGGAACTTGCCATGACACAGAGTTGATTATATTATTTTAGGGTATGTGGGGGGTGACCCCCCCATAATGGGGGGGTTCAGGGAGCAGTGCCCCCAGTCTACCCACATACATTGCTAAGTCCAGTGTCTGGATGTTGGTCATTGAGATGGTGGTCTGTCAAGCAACTGACTTGTCAGCATTTCGGGCTCGGGATTTTGAGGGTCGGGATATGAAGTTTCAAGATATTGTAGTAAATTCATTGGGGTGTATAGGGAGAGGAATCACCAGTGGAAAAAGGGAGTTAGTGTTACTCCTCTGTAGATCACCGGAAAGACCCCACCTAGAGTATTGTGTCTAGTTCTTCAGACCTCATCTCTAGAAGGACTTTGACAGAGTGGAGGCCTTCCAGAGGAGGGCAACTATAATGGTGCAGGGTCTGCACCCAAAAGCCTTACAAAGAGAGATTAAAGGGCTCAATATGTGCACCCTAGAAGAGAGGAGGGAGAGGGAGGATATGCCAGAGACCTTTATATACCTCATGGTGGTAAACTAGGTACAGGAGGTAAATATTTTTTCAGAAAAAAGGAGCTCAAGAACAAGGGGACATGTTTGAAGCTGGAGGGGGTAGATTCAGAAGAGATGTGAGGAAGTGCTTCTTCACAGAAAGAGTGATGAATTCCTGGAAAAGACTGCCAGTGGAGGAAGTGGGTCAAAAACAGTTGTGGGATTCAAGAATGCATGGGATAGGCATAAGGGAATCTGAGTGGAATGGGGGAGGGGGCAGAAATAGACAGAGATCAGCCAGGGTCTGAAGTGATACTATAGATAGGGAAAAATAGGCAGACTGAGTGGGCCAAGTGATTCTTAACTGCAGTCAAATATTATGCTGTCTTTCTAAATTTCTATGAAAGAGACAGAGGCCAAGTGTAGGTTTTTGGAACTAGATATAATAAGTTCATACTTCTTGGTGCAAGTTACTATATTTACTGGTTAGTGTAAATAATACACAAAAAACAAATGCTTTAAAACATGACCCATGCACTGTGGAGTTTGTCACATCTCTCTCCTAATCCATGCTGGATAAGCCACAGTGCTGTCATGGAATTCAGTTTCACTTTCACAGTACATGAAACTCAGCATTGCACCTTCGGTTTCCAAAACCAGTAATTATAAAAAAATAAATCATGATCAGCAGAATTTTATGTTTTTTACATAAATTCAGTGTACATTGCTTTGCAAACCACTTGAGCTTTGCTTTAATGGTTTATTAAGTCACACACATGTTGGGTATAGAGACATGTGAAGCAGCACTTCATGTAGATTTTCATGTAGTAAAGTGCCTAACATCACTTCATAAAAACTACATGTACACTATAGTGGAACTATGCTTCACTTCTTGTAGTTTTTGCTATGTGAAGCAGCATTGAGCTCACAAAGAACTACACTGAAAAACTACAGTACTTTCTCACCCACAAAAAAAACTTTTACCCGATATTTATAATCTCCCCCACCCACTGTGCCATTATCCTACAAAATGCACCTACCTGTTACTGTAGGGCAACCTACCCTTACACCCTATGCATAGAAAAATCCCCCTCTTCCTCTTCCTCTGTACTGCTGAAGTTGACCACTGACTGTATCATCTAAATTATTATATAATAATCTATTTCCCAGATATGCACCATAAACCACTCCTTACCTACCTCACCCTCAAAACTTCAGTGTTAAACGAAACATCAAGTACCCAACCCCGCTGGCCCTCACCTCCCTCATCCCCCCCCACCGAACCCACCAATATAATTAGTTTTAAAAGACCTGTAAAAGAAGAAACACTTTCTCTAGTACAGAGCAGCTACTGTGTTTATTGTTAGTATACATAATGACATGAATGAATGTGACAGTTTTGTCAATAGTAAAACCTGATTGTCTGAGCATTTGTCAATTGGATTTTATCAAAGACAAATACATCACACTTCATTTATACCATTTTGAATACTTACACTGAACGCTCTGCACAAGGGGACTTTTTTCTGTAACAGGTTTTCTAAAACTGATTTGTTTGAGGGTGCTTGGGGGGAAGAGGGAGGCAGGGCCAGAAGAGGGTTGGGGTTTCATTCAACATCAGGGTCTGGTTAGATGGATGGAGGCTGAGGAAAGTTGTGTTTTTTGTTTTTTTTTGTGGTTGGGTAGGGGAAAGGGATTAATACATGACTGATCAGAAAATACAACTGGCAGTGAACTTTGATGGGAGTGGTGGTGGGGAAGGATTTTTCTGTGTAGAGAGTATCAGGCTTACTCTACAGTAAAGGGGAGGAGTGTCTTGTGAGATGATGGCACAGTTGGTGAGAGACTAATAAATATTCGAAAAAGTTTTTTTTATAATAAACAGGTTTGAAAAAATTAGTGTCGGGAATTTTGTGAAGCTTCGCAAAGTGTGAAGTTCTGTACTTTGTACTAACATCGCAAGCTAATTAAAACATCCCAACATCTCTATAGGTGTGTAAAAACAAATTGTTGTGCCCTACTGCCCATATATTATTTCATGTATAATACATAGTATAAGATATTAAAAATGTATTTTATACAAGACTTAATCATTAGAGAAAGTTCTATTTTCAAAAAAGCCTGTTATAGTACAAACATATAAGGACAGACTTTAAAAGATCAAACATCAAAATGGAACAAGAAAATAATACAATAAGCAGAGTTAACTTTCATATAACACAGCCACTCACAATCACTGGTTCCAGTTCATAAGGTCCATCAAGAGGATTAGTACAATGTAGATCAGGAGGATGCTGTCACTCTGTAACTTTAAAGTTTATTGAAACTGCTTAGCAGTGGCTAATACCGCACCAAAAAACATCTTAGTGTCATGTAAATTTACATTGTCTCTTATAGCTTTTAACAGCATCTTTCTTGAATTCCTTGGGTAAGACAACTGCAAATTAAAGCTGAGAAGTTTTAGCTCAAAAAAGAGTCACATGAAAATATATACAGTACCCTAGGAGGCAGGTCAAATATACATCTAAACATAAATAATACATGCTCTTTTTTAAATGGAGCTTTCATTTAAAGTTATTGAGGTTTTCACGTGATGTAAAACTGGTTGGCAAAATATGCCAAATAGGCTGCACAATGCCAGTTGTGGTACCAAATTGAGTTTTCTTTAACAACCTGTTGGCATGACACAAACGCCACACACCACTATGATGTATACTTGAAAGCCCCTATACTGTCTTAGAAGCTATATGAATGCTCCCACTAACCCAAACAAAGAAATGGTGCAACAGAATTTAAAACTCCAGAAAAGTACAAATGATCAAACATGCGGCATGCTCAGCATCGATACACGGTGATGTAACATTTCAAACTGAGGGATCCAGATGGACTACAAAAGATTGTGTCATTTATAATTTTAAATTATTCATTAATGATTGCTTCATAAGATGCACTTTGACCTAGAGGTCAGATGCCACCAAGACGATTGTGAATGCTGTAGCTAGACAGTTTCCTTTTCTTGGGAAGCAGTTGCAGCATGGGTAAAATTGGTTTGGTGACCCCTTTTGCATGAGCATGCTGCCATTCAAATAGCAAGCCTCCTAGGCTGTTGTCCTTGACTGGTCCCACTGCATTCCCTTTCTAGTGTGTGCATGGGTCTTAGTGCAGTGAAACAACCTAGCCTCTCTGAACCTGAACCCCTAATGCACAAGCATGTTGTTTGCCAACTGAAAAAGTGCCTACCTTATTCCTTGACTGAAAACAAATGTGCTTGTTCTGAATACTTATGATAAAACATATCATTGCTTTTAGAATGCCCAAAACATGGTTTACAATTGTGGTGGATTCTAATTTGCAACAGGATAAGGGTTTTGATTTTTAAAGATGTTCAACATTAAGAACTTTGCTGTGGTGTGGACTGATATATCAGTCCAGAATTCCAGTACCTTCTAATTATGTTGGTAGTCCAATTTTAAAAGGTGATCTGTACTAAATGGATTCTAATAAAGCATGTGATATGGAATAATATGATATGGCATTAAAGTAGCACAAAGTTTAAGACCAGGTTTTAATAATCTAACAAGAATAATTTTGTCACCATCTAATTTATTGCAGTAGTTACCTCTAAGTGCAGGTCATGGGCACTTGGTGATTATCATGGGGGGCCGGGGGCATGGCGCATGGCCTAATTTTATCTTTACAGTATTGAGTCATTCTGGGCCTGAAATCTCAGTTACGCTACTTTTCCATAGAGCCACACATAGCTACATAGTTTGAAAATGATCACTTCAATGCATGAAAGCAAAACTCTTTTTGTGCCTCTCAGCCATGAATATTTAATAGTCTGGCACTACTGGTAAATTTTAATTTCAGATTGGTGGTTATCATGGGACAAATACACTCCCAGGTGCTGATAGCCCTTGGTGCAAATGTCTGGGGCTCCGTATGCACATGGTCAGGTGTTTACCTCACAACAACCACCTCCCCAGCATGTCTTCTTGCTTACTTCATTATAGGTATGAACAAATGGGCAGACTAGATGGGCCAAGTGGACCTTATCTGCTCTCAAGTTGTGTTTCTATGTTTCTATATTTCACCCTAAGATCATGACTCTGAATATGTCCCAGGTTGGCAGCAGCTTAAAGTCTTTGTCAACGGATGGTTGTTCAGTGGCTTATGCAGAATGATTTGTTGCAACTTGGTGCTACAGTAACTGTGCCATGAAGTGGATACATAATACATACCTAAATTTACACATTTCCACAAAGCAAAACACCATGTGTAATACTTTGGTATACAAATCATTGTGATGGAATTTAGGCTGGCTATGATTCAATCAGAACTAAAAGATGCCAGAAGGCCTCTCAAACAATCTGCAAAGGCTGAAAACAGCAAACATTTCATCATTGTTAATAAAGGAATAATGCATGACAGGGTGTGTGTCGTGCTGGGATAATGCCACACCTGGAGGGGTTGGGCACGAGGCCGCAGGTTGAGTGCATCCAATGCCCCAGGCGTGGCGTTATCCCAAACGACACACACCCTGGAGTGCATTATTCCTATTATACAATGGCTCATTGTTATACAGAATAAAAAAAAATAATTTTAAAGATGTTTTTGTGTGGAAAAATATTTTTTGGTTTTTAAGAGCAGATGAAACAATCAAGCTCAAGATGCTCAAGTAGCTCAAGATTATCTCCAGGTTCACAGTGAGGCTGAGACTAGACCTGATGCGATGTGCTGGGATAACACCATGGGTCTAGCCCAAGACTAACCAATCACAGTCCAATATTATTTCTTGCCATTGTATAATACTCATCAGTCTGTAGATGTTTGTGTCAACCCAGGACACAGAGTTCTCCATTGTTAACACTGAACTGGAAACTAACTGTTCGTCACTGAGGGAGGTTTATTTGCTAAATAACCTAAATCCATCAGCCTTTTCTTTTTCAGAACTTCTTTTACCCAATTTCTGTCAGAAAAGGTATATTAAATATTTTTCAGTCCTGTGTACAGGACAGTGCATTATTTGAAAAAGAACACTGTCTGCATATGCTGTAGCCCAGTTATCCAGCAAGATACTGCAATGGATAATCCCCATAATCCTGGATAATCCACATAATCTGTCCAGATGATAATGAGGATAGTGTTGTGATCTAAAACATCTTATCTGCATTAACAAATGGCTACTAGCCAAGTTATTTGCTGGATGCCATGAATTTGGAGTAATGCAAGTGACTCTGTCCTGAAGGCAAGGATTCTACTGGCAGCAGTACATAATATTTGTGAACTCTGCTGTACAGTAGTTGTGTCAATATATGCTTTCACATTTAGTACATTATCCACTTTTGGAACTGAGCATGTGACCTTTTTAACTTTTAAGTGCATGCACATGCACAGACAATATAATCTTTTTTTTTTTTTTGATATTTAAAATGCTTTATTTGCTTTTAATACATGGGTACCACAAAGGAGAAATGAAAAAAGAAAACAACAAGAAAGTAAACTACCAAGATACACGACAACACATCACAGTACAATACAATATACAGAGTTACATATACCCTCCCCCCCAAGATAATATAATCTTAAATGGCCATTGAGCCAAGAGAAATAACTAGTAAAAATGTATCACAGTCCATGAGCTTCAGCAACTGTACATCACTTGCACTACCAAATCTAGCCAGCAAAAAAGGGATTATAATTGGCACTGTATGGACATGAAGACTTTTAAAGGGGTAAAAGAGGACAGAGTGGAGAAACACTATCTTTTCCCTATGCATTATGTATAGATAATACAGCATACTTCCTCAGGTGTTCACCTGCAGGGTATATGACTTTCATCATCACCCACCTGGTCTTAAACTTTGGCAAACACAGTCAGCATTACTTCACAGTTGTCCACGGTCAAAGCTCAGGATACTTATAAAGTGTCTTTTCATAATGCAGCGATTGGTGCTAATGAATATGCCTGTATCAGAGGACATGACTGTGCATTTCACCTCAACTTTGATGGCTCTCATCAGAACAGCCTCTGGACATCAAAATTGCAAAAGGTAAAACAACATTTAAAAAAAGTTATTAATTATAATTATGTAAGTAATAATGATCTGACAGCACTTGTCTGGCTACGAATCCTTCAAGTATCAATGAATTGCTGCGTCAATGTTGCATGTCTTGTGTGGGTTGAATTGTAATAAACTTTTTAACTGCAAAAACAAAATGTGAAGTGATGTTTCCTGAGGAATACTATTACAGCAGTTGCATGCATTTTGATTTTGAAGTTTTCCCTGAACATCACTGCTGTTACTTTGCCTAGGTTTCAGAATCTTGCTGTTGTCATTATAAAATATGTAAGACAAATCCTGTTTTGTAATTAATGGGTCCAGCTACATGACCATGGCATTATTATCGTTTAACTACTATAGCTGCACAGGTCTTTTAAAATGCATTTTGTTTTTACCTTTTGCAGCTTTCTTACCAATTTATAAGTGCAATAACATACTCCAGGGTATGCAGGTATGCTTTGCTACCAGCATGCCCCAAGTAGTTGAAGGTGATTATTTAAAAAATGACTGTTCTCATTTCATTCATAAAGAAGCCTATAAAACAATTCAATACTTGTTTTTTGGCTCAGTTTGGAGTCAAATGTCTGCAAATCTCAGTATCAACAGCTTTTGACTTTATTTTACAACTGAAATGCCTTAAATAAATTCTCTATGCAATGTGGTTTTTGGTCCCACTATAAAAGTAAACTTCAAATTGCAACGCAGCTTCATCCAAGTTTTTAATATCAGCATCTTTTAAATTCAGTTTGCAGCTTAGCTGCCTAAATTGATTACTTTGTGCACTGCAGTCTTGAGTTCCAGTGAAGGTGTGACCCCCAGTTTTCTAAGGAGAACCATCCAGGTATCAAATAAATAATAAAATTGCCTCTTAGTTCTAACTACTTAGACACATTCAAGGTAGTTGGCTTCTTTTCTTTCTTCCAGTCTGGCATGGCTTGAAATGTGCATTGATATGCCTTATAAACATAGAAGGTGATGGCAGAAAAGGACCATGTGGCCCACCTAGTCTGTCCCTTTCCCTACCTAATGCAATACCGCAGACCCTAGTTGATCTGCTACTTACCCTCTCTTCCCTATTGCAAGAGTACTCTTTTGTTTATCCCATGCATTCTTGAATTCCCCTACCGTTTTTGCCCCCACCACCTCCACAGGGAGGCTAGTCCAAGCATCCACTAATCTTTCTCTGAAAAAGTACTTCCTCACATTGCCCCTGAGCCTACCCCCCTCAAGCCTCATATCATGCCCCTATATTCTTGTCTACCTTCTTTTCTGAAAGAGGCTACTCTCCTGTATCTTGTTTATACCCCTGAGGTATTTGAATGTCTCTGTCGTATCCCCCCTCTCTCCTCTCCTCTAGGCAATACATGTTGAGGTCCTCTAGTCTTTTCTCATATGACTTTTTGTGGTGTCTTTGCACCATTTTTGTTGCCCTTCTCTAGACTGCTTCTATTTTGTCTATGTCCTTCAGGAGACTCAGCCTCCAGAACTGGACACAGTACTCCAGATGAGGTCTCACTAGTGATCTGTTCAGTGGCATAACCACCTCCTTTTTTCTGCTGATGATACCTCTCCCTATGCACTATAGCATTCCACAAGTTCTCTCCATAGCCTTCTCACATTGTTTGGTTACCTTTAGTTCATCAGATATGATTTTCCCCTGGTTCCTTTCTTGATTGGTGGCCATCAGTGCCTCTCCCCCAATCTGGTGCTCTTCTCTTGGATTTGTGTGCCTCAAATACATAATTTTGTACTTCTTTGCACAGAATCTTTAGCTGTCACACTCTAAACCACTCCTTAAGCATGTATAGGTCCTTTCTCATTTTCCACCCTCTG
This sequence comes from Neoceratodus forsteri, assembly GCA_016271365.2. Classification (NCBI taxonomy): domain Eukaryota; kingdom Metazoa; phylum Chordata; order Ceratodontiformes; family Ceratodontidae; genus Neoceratodus; species Neoceratodus forsteri. The sequence goes on from CM028136.1 coordinate 196,475,851, forward strand.
TAGTGTGTCAACCCTATTGCAGATCTTAGTGTCATCTGCAAAGAGGCATAACTTCCCCTCCAGCCCCTCTACAATGTCTCTTATGAAGAATTAAAAGAGGACTGGCCCCAGCATGGATCCCTGTGGCACTCCACTGGTCACCCCCTCTCCTCAGATTGAATTCCATTTACCACCACCCTCTGTGTCCTGTCGCTCAACCAGTTTCTGTTCCAGTTTACCACCTTGGGGCCCACTCCCAGGCTGCCCACTTTATTTACCAACCTCCCATGTGGGAGAGTGTCAAAGGCCTTGCTGAAATCAAGGTAGACCACATCCACTACCCCTCCCTTATCTACTTCCCTGGTCACCCGTCAAATAGATCTATCAGATTTGTTTGACAAGACCTTCCTGCTGTGAATCCATGCTGCCTCAGATACTGTGCTCCACTGGATTCAAGAAATATCATGATCCTTTCCTTTAGTAGTGACTCTATTAATTTCCCCCCGCCAAGGTCAGGTTGACTGGCCTGTTGTTGACAGCCTCCTCCCTGTTCCCACTTTTGTGGAGAGGAACTACATTTGCCCTCTTCCAGCCCCCTGGAACCACACCTGTCTTTATCCATTTGTTGAATAGGGCTGTTAGTGGTGCTGCCAGCACCTCTCTAAGTTCTTTTAATATTCTGGGATGTAGCCTATCTGGACTCATAGCCTTGTCCCATTTCAGATTCTCGAGTTCTTTTGGGACTCTTTCCTCTGTAAACAGGCTGGTGTCCACCTCTCTCCCATTGGTGCTCTTATTACCCAATAGTGGTCCTTCTTCTTCTGTGCATACAGAATAAAAGTATTTCTTCAAGATTGTTGCTTTTTCTAGGTCCCCCTCCACTCCCCCTCCCTTTTTTAACCTCACAAATCTGACTCTTGGTCTTCCTTCTTTCACTAAAGTACCTGAAAAAGGTCTTGTCTCCTTTCTTAATTGCCTGGGCTATTTTTCCTCCGTTTGCACCTTTGTGCTCCTGATTGCTTTTCCTGCCACTCTCTGCTTTTCCAGATACAGTTCCCTGTCTTCACCCCCTCTGTGTTTCCTTGTACCTCCTGAAAGCTTAGACTCTTCTTTCTTACCTTCCGACCATGTCCTTTGAGAACCATAGTGTTTTTGTTCTTTCTCATTGTTTTGCTTAGTTGCCTAACACAAAGGCTTGTTGCCTCTTTTATGGCTCCCTTAAGGTTAGCCCATTGTTCCTCTGCATCCCCCTTCTTCTTCCCCTGACAGTGCTTCCTTGAAACATTTCCTCATTTTTGCAAAGTTGACCTGGCTGAAATCCAGGACCCTTGCTTTTGTGTGGTTTGACTCCTCCACTGTTCTCACATTGAACCACACCATATGATGATCACTGGACCCCAGGTGGCTACCCACCATCACATCAGTGACTCTGTCCTGATTGGTGAGTACCAGGTCCAATATTGCTCCTTCTCTGGTGGGTCCTGCCACAAGTTGCTTGAGGCACACCCCCTGCAGGGTATTTAGGATGCCTCTGCTCCTGCTATGGTTGCAGCCTGGGTACTCCAATCCACATATGGCAAATTGAAGTCTCCCACCAGCAGCATTTCACCTTGGCTGTCATTTTGTGGATGGCTTCCACTAGTACACCATCCATATCCTCACCTTGTGCTGGATGTTTGTTGATCATACCAGTGTGAATGATGGTGCCATTTCCTGTCTCCAGGGTGACCCACAGTGCTTCTGCTCTCTCCTGCATTCCCTGAACTTCAGCTGCTTTAATTCCCTCCCTGACATAGATAGCCACCCCTCCACCCTTTTTTCCCACTCTGTCTTTTCTAAATAGAGAGTAACCTGATATGGCTATATCCCATTCATGGTTCCCCATGTACCATCTCGGCAACAGCGACAATGTCCAGATCTGCCTCTGCCATCAAGACCACTAGGTCTGGTATTTTATTTCCCAGACTGTGGACATTTGTGCATGAGGCCTGCAAAGTTTTGCAGCTTCCCCCTTCTAGTAGCTCCTCTCCTATCCCCATGTCTTCCTTCCCTTCCCCTCCTGTTTTTATTCCCATTCTTCCTTATCTCCGCCATTCTAACTATCTCAGTTTTAGGTTTTAGTGTCAATTTCCTATCCCTAGGGTTCTCTCTACTGACTGCTTCATCCTGTGGTTAGGCACTTAACCTCTTCCTGTCTACTTTTGCCTCCATCCTGGTGAGTTTAAATGCTTGCCAATGAAGCATTTAAACCTCTCACTGAGGATCTTAGTTCCCCCCACCCTGGATAAATGCAGTCCAGCCCACTTGTATAGGCCTGCATCCCTCCAGATGGGGGTCCTGTCCCCAATGAAGCTGAAGACCTCTGCTCTGCACCAGTCCTTCAATCATGCATTAAAATTCATGGTGTGGAGTGCCCTGTCCTCCCCTTGTCACTGACTGGTACCACCTCTGAAAAGTTTACAGTGGGTGCCACTTGTCTAAGACCCCTCCCCAGATCCCTGATGTCATCCTGTGCTACCCTAACCTCATCACCAGCCAAATCATTTGTCCCCAGGTGTATAATGATGTCTAGCTCTCCCTTTCCTCCTGCTGCCCCAGAGATCCTCTGCATGCACTTTTCATCCCTTCAAGCTATAATACTGGGTAAGCCCTTAACCTCCCTCTCTCCCACTCCAGCCCCAAGTCTTCCCCCTTAACAATAGAATCCCCCAACTGAGGTTGCTTCCTCCTCCTCTGGGGTCCTCTGCCCCCCCCCCGGGTTCTCCTCTTTGGATGATCCCCACATCCTCCTTGGGCTCCACTATTGGTGACTCCTTGGGACAGTCCCACCCTGCCAGTGCAGTATAGGAAATATGAGTGGAACCATAGGAGGGATGTGCGTCTGATCTACTGCCATCACCCATTCCGAGCCCATCATAGTCCAGTCACTCCTCAGCCTAGGCAACCTTTGAGGCAGTGGTGGCGGACTCAGTGGTCCCTGGATGAAGGAGGAGGAGGTCCCCTGAATTCTGCCCAACTCAGCCTGGAGACAAGAAACCTCCTCCCTCATCCCAGAGAGGTGTCTGCAGAAATGGACAGCACCGAATCCTCCAGAATGTTTCCTGGAAGACTGCCACCCCACAGCCACTGCACAGCATCTTTTAAGCAATCTGTTTGTGTGATGCAGCTTTGATTTCAGATACTCACTTTAAATTATGCAAGGCTAAAAATCAAATGTCCTGACTTTAATGTGTGGCTAAAACATATATAAATATAGATGCTTTTGACAAGACACTAAATGCATATTAGACTGCCTTCTTTGCAACAGTAAAACTAAAGTGTCCCCAAAAGCAGACTAACTTGTAATTAATCAAATGGCTTTTTGATTACTTAAAAGACATTTCAAAACTATCATGAGACTTTTCTATATCTCTTTCAATGATATCATACTTACAACAGGGTCTACAGATTGGATAAGGAGGATTGTAGATGTGGATGCAAGGCCCTCAATGCTACAGAACAAACAGGAAGTATTTCCATAACATGTATTTGAATTTTATTTTCCTCCATTTCATAGAAATACAGAAACATAGAAATTGTCAGCAGATAAGGACTGCTAGGCCCATCTTGTTTGCCTGTAGGCCCTATACATGTATGCATCCACTCACCCTAAGTGGTCAATGACTTTTCATCACTCCCTTCCTGCCCAAGGTTCCCCTGTGCTTGTCCCAGGCATGTTTAAACCCCTCCACTGTGCTTGCCCCATCACCTCTTGTGGCAGACTATTCCAAGCATTCACCACCCTCTCTGTGTAGAAAAACTTCCTCATGTTACCTCATTAATCTCCCTCCCCCTTCAATTTCATATTGTGCCCCTCATTTTGGTATCTTTCCTACATTGGAAAAGATCTCCCACCTGCACCTTGTTTATGTCCTTGAGGTACTTAAAAGTTTCTATCATGTTGCCCCTTTCTCTCCTCTCCTCTCCTCTCCTCCAGTGAGTACATATTGAGGTCTCTTAGTCTCTCCTCATATGTTTTGTGATGCAAACCACGCAGCATCTTCGTCACCCTTCTCTGGACAGCCTCCACCTTGTTTATGTCCTTACACGTGTGCGGTCTACAGTACTGCACGCAGTATTCCAGATGAGGCCTTACCAGTGTTTTATGCAATGGCATCACCATTTCCTGCCTCCCACTAGTAATACCTCTGCCTATGCACCCCAGCATGCCACTGGCCCTCCCTGCAGCATTTGTGCACTGCTTTGATACACCTTAATGTCATCAGATATGATGACCCCTAGGTCCCTGTCCTCTTTGGTGATGGTCAGTACCTCCCCCCAATCCTATAGCTCTCCCTAGGGTTCCCCCTACTCAGGTGCATTATCTTGCATTTTTTCACACTGAACCTGTTGCCACACCTCCAACTATCTTTCAAGCTTCTCCAGGTCCCTTTTCATTTTCTGAACCCCTTTGGAGTATCCACCCTGTTGCAGATCTTGGTGTCATCTGCAAATAGGAAGACCTTTCCTTCCAGCCCCTCTGCAATGTCACTAATGAAGATATTGAACATGACTGGTCCCAGTAGTGATCCTTGTGGCACTCCACTGGTCACCCCTCTCTCCCCGGATTGGATCCCATTTACCACCGTCCTCTGCCTTCTGTCCATCAGCCAGTTTCTAACCCACTGTATCACCTTATGCCCCATGCCCAGACTACTCATCTTGTTAACCAGCCTTCTGTGTGGGACAGTATCAAAGGCTTTGCTGAAATCCAGGTAGGCGACATCTATAGCCCCTCCTGATTCACTTCCCTAGTCACCCAATAAAAAAAATCTATCAGATTTGTTTGACAAGGTCTTTCTGATATGAATCCATGCTGCCTCAGGTCCTTGGCATCAACGGATTCCAGGTGTGCCACTATCCTTTCTTTCAGCAGTGTCTCCATGATCTTCCCCACCACTGAGTTGAAGCTGACTGGCCTGTAGTTCTCCGCTTGCAGCCTACTGCCACTTTTATGCAGTGAGACTAAATGCGCCCTCTTCTAGTCCTCTGGAACCACACCTGTGTTGAGTGACTCTGTGAACAGGGAGGCCAGAGGCACTGCTAGTTCCCTCCACAGCTCCCTTAATATCCTCAGGTGTATGTCATCTGACTCCATGGCTTTATCCTTCTTCAGCTTTGTGAGTTCCTCCTGAACCCTCTCCACTGTGAATGGACTAGTGTCCACTCCCCCCCAATTGCCTCTGCTCCCCAACTGTAGTCCTTGACCCTTTCCCTCCTCAGTGAATACTGAACAGAAGTATTTGTTCAATATTTCTGCCTTGTCTAGATCCCCCTTCTTGCACTCTCCCTCCTCCCCTTTGAGCCTCACAATCCTCCCAAGTTTTTCTTCTATCGCTGATGTACCTGTAGAGCCATCATAAAATGGATGCTACTGAGTCTGAAGCAAACAAATGTGGAACATAATCCTAGAATATCCAAGACAACAACTCTCAAATGAGAGTGATCTCCTTATTTTGATAACTAAATCCAGTAGATTTGTTAATGGTGCAGAAATGTATGTGCTTAACTGAGCATAAGATGGTACAAATGTGGTGCTGGACCCAATAAAATGCAAGCTGAATTATAAGTTTTTGATTCTGATGATACTTAGAAATTAGAATCGTGCCATGCAAGGCATGGGATATGTCCAATTACATGGAAAGCATGCAGGCACATTGTAGTAAACAGGTGATAATAAATCATGGAGGGATGGATTGTGACTTTTAGTGTACCCTGGCCCAAGAAATGTTGGTACTGTATCAGACTCCTATTTTAGAATTATCCCACTGACAATACAGTGCCATTATAAGACTGTTCAGGTTCAGAATTCTCTAATTAATACTATAAAAATTGGAGACCTTGGTCAGTAAACATTCATGTGGCCATTTTCTTAAAGCAACATTTATGCCACTCATCAAGGGTGTAAAGAATGATGGTACCAGATAGCTGGAGCTTCTTTAGGGATTATTTGAATGTTGGGATACAAAAATATCATGGTTTCATGATGTACTGTCAAATTGGAACTTATGGCATTGATACCATGAGTAATAATTATCAATACAGCAATAAGTATTGTATGGTTTTCAGTTATGTTGTCACTACTGATGCCCCCATATTTCTATCAACCTGGAGAGTCAAATGTTCATTCAACACAGACTCAGTCATGAATCTCCAAAGTTCTGTACCCCATCACAGATACTGATGGAGTATCATGGTCAATAAATCAATGAAAACTTTATTTATAAAGCGCCATTTCCTGGGGGCTCAGAGTGCTGTACAATATATACTTAGCATATAAAAATAAATGTTAAAATGTCATGCCATGGTGTTGATGATAATCACGGATTTACCTTTTACAGTGATCATACCAGAAAAAAAATATATAAAACTATTTTAAAGTGAGATCTAGAGAGACTTTGGGAGTTCCTTTTGCCAGTGATAAGAAGTTTCCCTATTCCGTAGTCAAATTCTAAAATCCAACTTGATGCTAATAATGTTTAACTGCAACAATGCCATCTACTATATGTTAGTGTGCAGTGTTCCTTTGCTCTTTCAGGAGGAGCTGACAGACAGCAGCTGGATTCGGAACTGCAGAAGGAGATTATGACTGTATGGCCTCACCTTTCTCAGAGAATGCTGGACTTACTAGTGCCAATGCCTAAAGGTAGTTTACAGAACCTCTGAACCTGCATAGCCTATTGCTGCTAGTGCTTTTCAATCTAATCAAATCTGATTTTATTTGTATAGTACTCAACCAGGAAGTGCTGAGCACTGAACAACATAAACATTATAGCTCAAATAAACTATATTTCAAATAATCAGTAAAAAACATGTAAAACAATATTTATTAGATTTTTGGAGAAACACCTTTGAGCAACAAGTGCTCTTTTCCCAAAAAAATACAGTAGCATTTAAAAGCAAATCAATAAACAGTTTAAATATATCAGATTCAAGTGATCTAAAACACTTGTGCATACATGAAGATTTTTAAAGCAGACTTAAAGGCATCTGGAGGACCAAATTGTCTAATGGCATGAGGAAAGGGATTCCATAATAATAAAGCAGAAATCTGAAGGAAGTTTTTCCTTTCCTTTTAGGGGCTTTTATTTATCATTGTATTTATTGTTTTTATTATTTCTTAATGCTACCTACTTGACTGGGGGGTGTAACTATGGTTCCCCCCATCCAGCAGTGTCTCCTTGGCCCCCGCACCAGTCACAGCCAGAGCTCTGACCCGTTTTACCCTACTCCCCAGGCTGCTTTACAGCGCTTACTTACCCCACATACTGCGGAAGACCAGGAGGCCAGACTCAGGGGGAGCTGACTTGAGTGCGTCTGGTGCAGTGCCATCGGTGCTAGCCTTCACATGCATGCCAAAGGACTGTTTTTCCAAGATTGTCCCCACCCCATGGCACGGGCATGCCATGATGACAAGGATGCTGCCTCGCATGCTTCCGCATGCTGCACGTCTTGTGTCGGCCCACACCGACCCACACTATGACTGCCGAGCATGTACCAGCCCCCGGCCACCACCAGGAGCCAGTAGCACAGCGGTCATCCTCTCACCCTCCCTGGAGGAGGAAGCAGTTCATGGAACACTCGATCCTCCTCCCCCAAATCTGAGGTCACTCCCGATCCCAGGTCTTCAGCATGGTAAAGGTAAATTATTGTATTTTTAGTTTATTGTGTGATATATTAGTGAAGTCAGGCTCATTTGTCATGTATTGTATAGTTATTAGAGCTTTATTTTCTACCTGATTTCTGTATTGTTTGTGATTTATTGAATTCAATGAAGTTTACTGAGTTGCAAAAACATATAACAAAGCAGACATAAAGGCATCTGGAGCACCAAATTGTCTAATGGCTTAAAGAAGGGGATCCCATTATAATGTCTCACTGACAGCAAATGCCCTACCATCTACAGTTTGTAAATGGAAAGGAGGAATGACTAGCAACCTCAAATTCACAAACCTTAAGGGTTTTGCTGGACATACAGTAGGTCTGAGAGACATTGGTGTCCTCACACATGAAGACATTTATGGGTCATCCAAAGAATCTGAACATGTATACCACACGTATTGTACCAACTGTCATGATTTATACATCCACACTAGGCATGCCTTCTCTTTATTCATGCATGGCAATCACTGGGATCTCCTGATACAGTGTATGGCAGGATATCAGGATGTACATTAATCAGGAAGACATGGGTGGCATGGCAAATGCTTCATACAATTAGTGATAATAGTAATGCTTTGTTTGATCAGCGGCATGAGTCAGCCATGGTCTGTAAAGATACTCATGCTAATTTGGTTTAGTAGAGGTCTCATGTGAGACAACATAGTTCTGAGCAACACCACATTATCATATTACTTCACTTATACTATGGCTCCTACTGAGTGACTCATAGATACATCCTTCTTGCACTTAATCCAACACCCTCTCCCAATTATACAACCTACAATGCATATAAAATATTCCACATAAATGTTATCATACCATTCTTAGAATGAGTAAATGAAGACATCCTCAGACACAGTAACACTTTACTGGCTGCTTGTCTGCCAATCAGGCATTACTATAAGTGAGGACGCCACTTTTCAATCATTCTGCTGCAGGACAGTGGGGTGTCTTGCTCCAGCATTGGAGAGGTTTCCTTTTTTTACAGGTCAGATTAGACAGAATTTGGAAGGCTGTGCCTGTAGTTTAGTGGACAAGCAGCCAGCCACTTCCACTTCCTGACCTATATAAGCAGCTCCTCCTCAGCCTCCTTCTGAAGCATTTTTTTTTTTTTTTTTATCTTTGCCAGCCAGAGGCTCTGATGGTCTGTCCTCTGCAGCTGGCTGGGGCCTACCCCCCCCCCACACACACACACACCTTGCTGCTTCGGCCTCTGCTTGTCTCTACTGGTCTTCTGTGTTTGTTCTCCTGTATCTCGTTTGTATTTTGCCTCCAGCTGTGTGCTGCTTTCTGTTGTTTGTTACCTGTTTCTCTGTGTTTGTGTGTCTTTGGTTTTGCCTTTTGTGGGCTTTGTTTCTAAGCTTCTAGTATATTGCTAATCCAGATCTCATGCTACTTGCTCTCAGTTACTCACAGTGCTACTGCAATCATTATCTGTGTGTTTCAACTCAAACCACATAGCTGCTCTCCATGCTACACACTTAATTGTTTTCACCTGATTCAGGCTCAGTCTGAACCCTAGCTATGCAGCCCAATCATGCTTTCTCAGCTTATTCTACCTACCTCATTGCTGCAGTTTCATTGCACTGACTGGTGATAGCTGCTTTCAGAGCATTGCACCTCCCTCCATTCTATGTTTATCGAATTCTACAACTCATAGTTACTCAATATAGATGCTGCTCTCTATGTTTGTACACTGCTATTATACTCTGAAGTCAGCTAAGGTACTGCTGATACTGTAATGTAGTTTCAATAGCTGCATGTGGGTCTCGGTGCCTTCCATCACTTTCTTGTTTTTCCTATGACGGGGACTTGGAGGTGTTTGGGGAGTCATGGCCCTGTGTAGCTACTTACTTATGTTCTAAATCCTTACTCCACCACTGAAAATCCTCAGAGTATTTGTCACCTTCATTGGCTTTCTTGAATGCCTGACTGGCTTGCCCCACTATTCATAGTGCTGGTCCTCTGTCCTACGTGCAGGTCCCACTATTGCTACTCTGTTTTGCAGACCCACGTGCAGGTCCAACTATTGCTACTCTGCTTACTGACCTATATGCAGGTCCGACTATTGCTACGCTGCCTTACTGACCTACATGCAGATCCACTCTTTGCTTATGCAATCATTGCTTAATGCTCACTACTGCCATCTGACCTCTGTAAGGTCTCAGCACTTAGTGCTCATTCAGCTCCTCATCAGTTTCTGGGGTATGCGAGCCATACCATTCTGGTGCAGGGCTTCCCTGCAGCTGATGGTCTCTCTCTGCACCCAGAGTCCGCAGCTTGAGCATGCGAAGCTTGGGGCGGGGTCCTTCTCATCTGGCCCAAAGCTGGGAAGGTCCTCGCTCCAGGTGGACCTTCAGTCATCAACTATACCAATGGCATCTCAAGTTGTAGAATTTATGACTCAGCAGCTAAGGGGTGGGGCTCTTACAGGGCCCCTTTAGCTGCCCGAGTGGGTTCAGAGGCACCCTTCAAAGTTATTCTCCCCATGACTGCCTCTGGCTTACCTGGTTTGTTTTTAGGGTGAGTAGGTCAGGTGAGTGCCTCAGCAGTTGTTGCTCTCCTCCTCCTGCCTTGGTTGCTCCCGATGTTGCACCCGATGTCTCACAACCTTCCACAGCATTCCCGTTAGAGGGATTGAGTGAGAGCTTTCCTCTAAATTGGAATATTTTCCACCCCCCCTTTTTATTGGGTTTCTAAATTGTAACAGCAGAGCCGTCACAAAATAAACATCCAAAGCCTGGAAGGAAGGTGACCTAGGCCTTGGATCCCCAGAGATTTCCTCCTCAAAGGTTTTTTTTTTTCTCTCTTCTGTGCCTCAGGTCATAACTTCTAGTTAGCCATAGTTAGTGTTCCCTAGTTCCCTTAGGTAGGTTCTGCTGTTGGATGGAGGTGGATGGTGTCCCTACTTACCATTCCCTGTCTCCTTAGGAGGTCCCCTCAATCTGTAGCACAATCCATTGAACTCATGCCATTGCTAACCTGTGCATCGCATTATGTTATCATGCTGCCTGATGCCTTATCTACTACTATGCCTCACAGCTACTGCTTGCTAACATGCTTCATATTACTACAGTTCTTTTTGGGGTTCCTTCCTAAGGTACCTTTAGCTAAGGGAATTGTCCCACAGCACCTCTGGGGTGGAACACTATTCAAGGGTTCCTTGCCTTTGGTACCCCTACAGGGTGGTAATTCCACTGGAATAGAGAGTGTGAATGGCCAAAACCAAAGTAACATAGTTGCAGAAGCATAACACTATACTGGCTGCTTAGGCCATTGAATTGGAAGGTTGGACATGTAGTTCAGTGGACAAGTAGCCAGCCACTCCCACTTCCTGACCTATGTAAGCAGTTCCTCCTCAGCCTCCTTCTGAAGCATTTTTTCTTTGCCGCACCATCCTCCCCTCCTCCTCCAGCAGCAGCGCCTTTCTCCTCAGGTTTCCTTCCTAAGGTACCTTTAGCCAAGGGAATCATCCCATAGCACCTCTAGGGGTGGCACCATCTTCGAGGGTTCCTTGCCTTTGGTACCCCTACAGGGTGGTAATTTCTCTGGAATAGACAGTGCGAATGGCCAAAACCAAAGTAACACAGTTACACAAGCATAACACTATACTGGCTGTGTAGGCCATTGAACCTTATAAAATGGGTAGGCTAAACGAGTCAATCAGAGACCAAGCTCACCATGCATGGAATATGTTCCATGCATGGGTAAAAAAAGAACGGCAGTAAAAAGGCTAAAATCATTAAGCCTTAGAACGTTGGCATTTAAAAATGCTGCCATTGTTGTTTCCGCACTAATATTAATCAACAGGGAAGGAGGGGGTGAATGGACATTTCTGACCCCGGAAATAAAGTGTCACCACAGAACCAAATGCACTAAGCCAAAATGTATAACCTCACTGAAACAGTTTTAAAAGCAGTCTCCCCTTCCCGAAAAGCAAATGAACGTGGCACCCTGTGCATGCTGGTTCATGAGTACACACGCTGAATGGAGTGCTTCAAAACCCTGGTTCAAAACCAAATGCAAATATCGTGCCCGACAGCCCCCAAAAGAAAAAAATACCTGCCACCCAGTGGCACCTAATCAAAACAGAGTTTAGAGCAATAAGAGCATCACATAAAATTCCTGTAAATGTGCATATGCAATGAATGTGTAGCGGGATTTTTTTCTCGGTAAAGCAGAGCAATCCCTGTAGAGTTGGGGGCCTTTAAATCCCGTTATACTTCCTAATGAGGAAAACCTAAAACACATCGCAAATGCTCCCCACATGTCCATCCCGACAGGAAAAGGTTGTTGAGGAATGTCAAGGAGGCAAGGTGGGACGAGTGTTCAGGGAATGAAAAAACAACCCCCCCAACAGAAAAATAAACTAGTACATACTGTACCTTTAGAAGGGCTGCACTTCTCAAATCCCCAATCCTGCAGTGATGACATGCTGCCTTCAGATGGGACCTCTGCTACCACTGTTTCTTGTACAAGTGTCTACTATTTTAGTAAACAGCCCTATGCAAATGAGCTCATCAATATTAAATAATTTAGGCGGAAGGACTATGTTATCATTGATTAGCAGAATAAAATGATTTTTCAACATATAAGCATGATTTTCTTAACTGTACACACTAAAAAAATGGGAGCCCATTTTATAAGTAAACAATAAGATTCTCCAGTGTGTGCATGGAACATATTTTACCGCACACCAGTGGCTAAAGGCACTCGGCCAAGGTCTTGTGCCTTATTACGCCCCTGGACGTGCGGTAAAATATGTTTCATGCACATCCTGTCATGTCTTATTGCTTACTTATTATTTGGGGCTGGGAGGAGGAAGGAGGTTGGGTGCTGGAGAATGGTATGGTAGGGGGGTTCGATCAGTATTTGATGACTTGGACAGGCTCTGGTGGTGGTGAATTAGGTGGCGATTTTGCACTGTTTACTGCGGAAGAGCTATCACCTTCTATCATAAAAGTTTTTCTGGGGCTGTGAGGGAAAGGGGGTGGTTGCTAGAGGAGGTGAGGTGGGGGTATTTCATTTCAAAAGGTCTGAGTAATGGAGATGGGAATAGTTGCTCACAGTGAGTGGAGGTGGGTTGTACATTCAGAACATTTTTTTAATAAGAACTTTGCCATGTGAAGTAGAGGTGAAGTTGGAAAAGTTCGACCCCACTATATGTAATGTAAAATTCCCATCTTCACACCACCTTCACTGGTGTGAAATTTTGCTGAATCTCTGCACTGGACTAGGACTGGCTAGCAAGGAAGGACTAATAGTTTTTGGAAATGTTTTTTAATTTTCCTATTATTTTTTTTTAAGTTTCCATGTCTGTAACCAAAAATATGAAAAGTTACTCGGTATTCAGTATATGGTCCCAAATATGCCATTGTTTGTTGTATTCATTCATTACTCACACAGTCCTACTATTTGATATATTCATCTCTGTCTACAGCTGCTGACCTGACTGTTGGCAAAATTTATGCAGCCATGATGATAATGGATTACTACAAGCAAAGTAAAATAAAAAAGCAGAAAAAGCTACTAGAGGAGCAGGTAAGACGAAACCCTTGTTTTCATTATTCTTGGTCCAGTTTAGAGTGCCAGATTATAAGATTCTGTTTCCCCCAAATTATTGAAAATTAGAAAGTGATGGGTGGAAATGGTGCATTCTGTTTGGTTTGCATGTATTCTAATCTGTTATGTTACATAGTAACACAGAAATATAAAGGCTGACGGGATATTAGGTCTATCACATCCATCTCTCCTGCTTCATAAGCAGAGATGAAAAAAAGTATTCCGTACAAACGAGTACTAACTTGTAGGGATTCCTGACCAACTCTACCATGCAAGAGCACCCACTGATTCCTGTCATAAGCAGAAATATGACCAGGTTTGACTTGAATACTTGTACGGTCTTCATATCCATATTCATAGGCACTGTCTCTGCAAGTGGGCTGCTTCACAGGTTCATTGCCCAGTGGGAGAATAAGTGCCTTCTAATGTGAACACTGAATTTACCACTACTAAGGTTCATGGGGGGCCCACAGCCTGGCGGAGGACACCAGATCAAGCATGTTCTGTATGTTTGGTCTTGTTGATACCCTTCAGTATACAAAAGACTGAGAGCATGTCCCCACTTAGCCTCCTTTTCTCCATCATGAACCTGGCTTTTTTTCCAGAAGAAGCTGATTTTTAAATACTAGTTCCAATTATATTACTGTTCCATCTCTGCAGGCTTGTTACTTATCCTAGTGGTTGTTTCTGATTGACATACATGTAGAAAGTAACATTTTAGAATTGCATGATGTAGTTTATGTCCCTTGCTCAGTGTTTCCATTCTTGGTACAGTACCTCCATGTTCTACTACAGACCTCTGTGGCTGACAGGGACATAAACTACACCATACAGTTCTAAAATGGCACATAACAACAGCATTTAAGTCAGAACCAGTCACTAAGATTATTAATAGGCAGTATGGATGGAACAATAACAGAGAGGGAAACGGTATTAAAAAACATCCTCTACTGGGACAAATGATGTTCAGGTTCAGCCCAGTTCTCCTTCAGTGTCTTTTCTGTGCTAAGGATCCACAAACTCTGCACAGTAATTCAAATGGATCTGCCTAGATCATTGAAAAATGAAAGGATTTTTTCCTATTCTGTGCTGGTTAACCCTCTTTGATGAATCACTTTTCTTCTGGACATCTTTACACCCATAGCACCCTGATTGACATGCATCATCTCCTTGTCTGTTATGACCTCCAGGTCCTTTTCCTCCTGCACTGCCCCAAGAGGAGCCCCAGACAGTGCATAGTTTCTGCCTTTGTTTTTCGTGCCCAAGTGTAGCACATTGCATGTTGCTATATTGAATCTGAGCTCCAGAAATCTGACAAACCACCCAACTTGTTCAGCCTCTCTTTTTTGCCTGGAAATACAGTATGTATATTTACTTATTGAACTGGTATGTGTGTACAATGTATATCAATAAACATTGTACCTGTTATACATTTGTGGAGTTGAGTTTTCTTTACAAAGTTACAATTACTGCACAGTGATGCAATGCTATGGTCTGGTCAGCCTATCCTGACCACTTTATTACAGCACGAGGTGAGGGATATCAACTCTCTAGTGAAATCAGACAGTCTTCTGACTAGTCACGTACAGTGAAATTGCTGATAGTCTAATGTAACCCTTAGCTGGGGGTGGCGGTGGAGGAGGGGGAAACCAAAAGGTGGGTGGAGGCCAGCATATTAGAACATGGACTGGAAACTGTAGGGTATTCCTTGATAATCAATCAATCAGTCTTTGTTTTATCAGGTGAAGCACCATTGAGTGAGCTCATTTGCAAGGTGGACCTGGACAAATGCACATAAAAGTAAACAATATACAAAGTTAAAGATGGGTGTACAATCAAGGAATACAATGTGGAAGAGGAAATAAAACATAGTACAGTATTAGGCAAGGTCTATACAGGCAAATATGCAAGAGGCTAAGAAATAATATTGTCAATATACATTATTATAAAGTATGTACATGAACAGTTCAGGAGAAGGGGTAGGAGAGGTGATAGGGAGAAGAAGGGGGAAGGAGTGATAAACAGGGAATCACAAGGCCTGGGGACAGATGCCCAACACTTATTTCACTGGCCTCAGTGGGGGGGCAGTTACAGGATTCTATAAAGGAATGAGAGAATAGCTTTTTGAAAGCAAAGAAGGTTGTCAGGGCAGCCAGCTTCAGAGTTTTTTGTAATTTGTTCCATATGTGAGGGAGTACATAGCTTATAGACACTTTACCAAAATGTGAATAAACTTTAGGAATGTATAAGAAGATAAATGAGAGGCTGCACAAGGAATAATTGCCTAAAACACATAGGGGCAAGCAGTCAGAGATATACTGGGGAAAGCTTAAGTGAGATAGCTCTAAAAGTCCAAAAGGTGACATTTCTTTGCCTTCTGAACTTGAGGGATGTCCAGCCTACTGTGGGCGGCATACAGAGAGCTGTGGTGGGTGAGGTATGGTAGACCAGAGATAAATCTCAAAGCTCGGTGATAGAGCGAGTCAACTTTAAAGAGTGCGGAGGCAGAGTCTTGGCCATAGAGGAAGTTGGCATAGTCCAATAAGGATAGAAAGGTGGTTTGAACCAGCCTTTTTTTGGCATCGTGGAATAGTTGATGCTTGATCCGGAAGAACAGGCCCAGTTTCTGCCTTAGCTTCTTTGATAGTTCCTCAATATGGTTAGAGAATGTAAGCTTGTGGTCTATCCAAATCCCCAGATATTTACATTTTGTCACATATTCAATAGATTCTCCCAAAAGCGATAGAATCTGCAGAGTTAAGCTATGTAAGGAAGGTTTTTGACCTATGGTAGAAGGTGAGAAAAGTATGGCCTTTATTTTTTTTTTGCATTTAGAAGTAGTTTTTGGCTCAAAAAGTTTAACTGCAGGTGATTAAAGTCCACCTGTAGGTCCATACAGTCCTGCTCTGGGGTAGGCCTAGAAATGTATATGACCGTGTCATCAAGAGATGAATGTCGGCTGCTTTGATTCCAGAGTCAATATTGTTAACATAAAGAGTAAAGTGCAGTGGTCCTAAAATGGACCCTTGCAGCACACCTCTTTGGAGCAATTTTAGGGGAGAGAGATCCCCTTGGGCTTTAACCTGTTGGAATCTCCCAGAGAAGTAACCATTGAACAATTTCAAGGCAGAAGAATCTAGCCAATGCTTTGAAGAGTGTCCACCAGCAGGCCTTGGTCCACTGTATCAAATGCCTTGTTAAGATCAAGAAACAAGGCACATATTTCTTGACATCCAAAGCATTTTGCCAGTCATTGGTTACCTTGGCAAGTGTGGATATTGTACTGTGACAAGCTCAGAATCCTAACTGGGCAGGGTTAAGTAGATTGGTGGAGTTCAAGTACTTCCTAAGCTGCAAATTAACCACTTTCTTGAGCAGTTTAGAGAGGATGGGAAGTAGAAATATCAGTCTGTAATTGTTTAGATCACTTGGGACACCAGACTTGAGTAGGGGAATAACATTGGCAGTTTTACAAATGGTAAGGAGGTCTCCTTGGGCAAGAGATAGATTAAAGAGATGGGTGATAGGTGCTGATGATACATGGGAGGCGAGCTTCAGAAAATAGGGTTTGATAAGGTCAGCACCTGCACTTTTCCTGGTATCCAGGGCTAGTAGTAGATCCTCCACTTATTTCAACAACACATGGCTCAGGACTAAAGGAGAAGGCCATGTCAGGGATATAGGTAATGTTAGTGGGTCTAACAGTATCCTGACTGCAAAGCTGTGTGTGGAAATTATAGGTTGGTGAGGAGTCAAAGGAGAGTCCAGCGGTGGCAAAGTGGTTGTTAATCAGATCTAGGATTATCTGTTTGTCAGTGAATGTGGAGCCACCAGAGAGGATTTTGGCCAGGAGAGAATTTGCTGATTCATGTCCTTCTATATTGTTAATGGTCTTCCAAAACTTAGAAGCACACTTAGATGATGAGTCCAGCTCGTGCTGAAAATACCTAGCTTTTTCAGATCTGACAAGTTTAGTACAAGTGTTGCTAGCCATTCTGAAAGCCAACCAGTTGGCAGGGAGCTTGGTTTTACGTGTTTTTTTTCCAAAGAATGCCCCTATTAAGTAAACCATGGGCATGATATTTTCTTTGAGTGAACTTTAATCAATGAAGCGTGTCTATCTATAGCCGAAAGCACAATCCTTTGAAAGGATTCATAAGCTTCCCACACTGACTTGGCAAGCTAGAAATCTTGCCAACTAGAGTTTTGTAGTTCAGTAAAGAAAGCTAGAGGAGCAAAGTTATGATTGCTTCTTATATATATATATATATATATATATATATATATATATATATCTATATATATATATATAGATATATATATATATATATATATATATCTTGAAGAGGAGACTGGTTTGGAATGGACCTCACACAAGCAGTGGAACAATGATCACTAAGGTTGATGAAAAAAACACCTGAATGGGTGAAAAGGTGAGGCCTATTAACTAGAATGAGATCAATTAAGGTACTGTTGGCAGCGTTTTTCTTATTAGGGCATGTGACTTCAGGAAGTATAGGCCTACCATTAAGGTGGGGAGATCTAGGAAGTATTGCATGTTTTTGCTGTTATGGGACAAAATTACTATATTTACTGATAACATACAGGAGCCAGCCAGGCCATCTGAAATAACACTCCATTCTCTCATTCAGGGAGTGTGTAATATTTTTCCATTCAGTATATTTGATTGACTGTATCATGCCATAAGGCAATGTTCAGAATCATCAGGGTGAGCTAAAGTCTGGCGATGGTGGCTTTTTTGCCGCTATTATCAAGATACATAAGAGGTATTGGGAGTTAGAGTCATGTGATCCCTTTGGGAACTAGAGTAAGAGAAACACTTCTGTAGTGAGAGGAACTGGTCTAACAAAGAGTACCTGTAGTTCACTTTCCAGATCTTTGAAAAAGGGGAGCAGGGTAAGGCAGGATCACATTACATGGATCCAGAAGCAAATGATTTGATACTTTTAATGGACAAACATAGATGTAACAACAAGAACAAAGTGCTCTAGCTTTCGGACCAACCAGTCCTTCTTCAGAAGCTCATGGCAGTTGTTTAGAAAATACAATACTTATAACAGCTAGATAATGCAGAAAAAAACAGAAAAAGATCCCCATTGGTTTAAAATACTCATTTAAAAAAAACAGAAGATGATGTCAGAGAAATTTAACAGTACCATACTGCCTTCAGCCAGGAGGAACCATGGGTCAAAGGTGCTTGGTGGAACACACATACAAAGAATCCTACTGCATATAAATTTAATTGACATAAGATAACACTGCTGAAGCAGATAACTCCTAAATCAAGCTATGAGTGCCACAGTTTGTATAAGGATGTGATTACTGAAAGGCAACCCCCACCCAGATTAAAAGACAAACTAAGATTGTTATAGGGCTCATGAAGTTTCAATGTCTGCAATATAGACAAGAATTTACCAGTAAAGTTGTCTTAAAAACATCAGTGTACACTGCGTGATGTGTAAAACCTAGCTGGACCTGTCACCCAGCTGTACTCTCAAGCTAGATATAAGGCCCGAGAAATTTCAAACACCTCTAGTGTAGTGACAGGACTATACAAATGATAATTTAAATATAAATTGACTATATTAGTGTCAAACAAAACACTCTAGTTGAGGAACCTCAAGGAATTAAGACCATGTAGCCTGATATGTACTGATGTCAATATACACTGAGAATGTAACAACTTGATGTACCACAAGTGTCTAAGGAATCTGAAAAAGAGATAAAAATGTAATTTCTCTCCTCCTCTTCATACAAACAATACACCCTAACCCACCCCACATCACCATAATGGGGGTTGGGGAGATACATAGCTTTAAGGAGATGTTCTCTCTCTCTCTCTCTCCTTTCTCCCCTCTCCCTCTTTTCTCTCTCTCTCTCTCTCTTCTTTCCCTCTCTCTCCCACAGATGCACACACACACACACACACACACACACACACTCCTAGTGAACCTTTATTCACTTCAGTCACTGCAATTGTTCCCCAAAGGAATTCAACTTGTCATGAAATCCTAAGTAAAAGGGCTTATGTCTCCTAATACCTACAGAGCAAAAATATGCCACTATTTAACCATACTACTATCTGCACAGTAACATTTCCAAGGATTCTGGATAGAACTATCATGAAATAAACCTGCCACCCTCCCCAGGATAAGGTAACTAGAAGTAAATATAATGTATGTGTGTAAGACCAGAAGTCTAACATACCTACATATCCACAAATTACTACAATATTAGCCTAATGTAAAAAGATCTGTCCAGGACCCCGATGCAAATGAGATCACACATCCCAATATGGACAGAGTTAAAAAAATTATATGTGACAGTATATGATAACACTCCTGTATGTACAGTAGCAGGCTAGGTAATCTGAATATGGTGCAATGGAATCAATCCCACCCCCGAGCAAAGATAAAAAGTAAGGAGGAGTTAATATTCATTATGTGTGTGAAGTAAGAATAGTAACACACTATATCTCCATATATCTAAATAGAGACCAACCTCAATGTGGCAGCAAGCCCCACATCTGTTATATCACATACCTCACAACACATACCCACACACATACATACACACATGCACCCACATCCCACACATGCTGAAGGCCTATAATATGTCAGTCTGAAGAAGAAGAAGAGGTCTGTGGATGTTAGTTTCTGTAGTGTCCCATAAAACCAAGATCAATGTTCATCCCATCTGCTACCATATTGAGATGTAAAATAAGTTTAATCTCAAAAGCTCATCTCTGTTGTGTGTTTTTGAGATTTCCTTTTAAGACCATTACTGACATATCTGAGATTGAGTGGTCTGGCTGGGAGAAGTGGTGCCCCGCTGGTTTTTCAGTCTTCTTTGCTGTAACAGTATGTCTGTGCAAGTTCTTCCTAGTGTGGAGCTGTTGGCATGTCTCTCCAACATAACCTGTTTGTGGACATCTCTTGAACTGAATGAAATAAACAACATGTCGTGACATGCATGTATAACTCCCATGCACCTGGAATTGTCTGTTTTGTGATGCAACCACACAGTCCGAGGTAGAAATGAGCCCACAAGTCATACAGGGGCATTGATTGCAGGGTCGTGTGCCATTGTGTGACATGGTATTCTGTTCTGGTAAAAGTTTGCTCCTAATAATTAGGCTGGATAAATTTGGTGGTTGTTTAAAAGATAGTAGTGGGAGTTCCTTAAAAATGCAATTAAGGGTTTCATCCTCACTAAATATTGGGTGGAGGTCTTTAACAATCTTACGCAGATGTTTAAGGTCTGGATGATATGTGACTACCAAGGGTATTCTGTCTGTAGCTGTCTTTTCTTTATATTGAAGTAGTTGTTGTCTTGGTACTTGCGTTGCCCATTCTGTTATCCTGTCAATTTCCCTGGAAGAGTGTCCCTGCTCAATAAAGGTGTTTTTCAACATAGCCAATGTGTATCTCTGTCATCCTCATTTGAACAAATACGGTGACATCGGAGTGCTTGACTGTATATGACAGATTTTTTGTATGGTTTGGGTGTTTACTTTTCTTGTGCAGGTATCTCTGTCTGTCTGTTGGCTTCCTGTAAATACATGTATGTAAGGTTCCATCCTTAATGGTGACTGTGGTGTCCAGAAAGTTAACCTTGGTGTTAGAGTACTCCAGGTTAAGCTTTATGGTAGGGTGGAGATTATTAAGTTTGTGATGAAAATCTTTGAGTGCATCTGTGCCCTCCATCCAGATGATAAACAAATCATCAATGTAATGGAAATAAGCTAGTGGTTTGTGGGGATGCTGCCTTAAAAAATCCTCCTCCAAGTCAGCCATAAAGAGGTTAGCATACTGTGGAGCCATTTTGGTGCCCATTGCTGTTCCCATAGTTTGAACATAATGTTTACCATTGAAGTTGAAGTTGTTATGTGTCAAAATGAATTCCATAAGTTCCCCCACCACTCCAGGGTTGATGTTTTGTTGCGGTCCTTTCTCATGTATGTATTTAAGGCATGCTGCAATGCCATATGTGTGTGGAATATTAGTGTAGAGGGAAGTTACATCCATTGTCACTAAAATGGTATCAGGTGGTAAATTCTTATAACCAGAAAGTACACGCAAAAAGTGCGTAGTGTCCTGGATATAACTGTCTCTTTCCATAACCAGCAGTTTCAAAATGGTCTCTACAAACCCTGAGATCCCCTCAGTCAAGGTACCATTACCAGAGACTATGGGTCTCCCTGGATTGCCAGGTTTATGTATTTTAGGCAGCATGTAGAATGTCCCTGGCCTGGGTTCAGCAGGGATGAGGTCAGTTAGTTTTTATCGGACATGGTCTGGAAAAGTTCTAATTAAGCCACGTAGTTCATCTTTATATCTTGTAGTGGGGTCACTCTCTAGTTCTCTGTAGTATGTAAGATCTGTTAGCTGTCTATTAGCTTCATTAATATAATCCTCTCTGTTTAAAATCACCACTGCAAAGCCTTTATCAGCTTTTTTGATGACAATGTTGTGGTTTGATTTCAGTGTCCCTATAGCTCTCCGTTCCAGTGGAGGAAGGTTATAATGGGTACGTTTTTGCCTAGTAAGGATCTGACCACTGACTTGTTGGTGGAAACAATTAATGTAATTGTCTAGTTTTTTGTTACGCCCACTTGAGGGGGTAAATTCAGATTTCTTTACACTAATATTGTCAATTTATATTTAAATTCTCATTTATATAGTCCTGTCACTACACTAGAGGTTTTTGAAATTTCTTGGGCCTTATATCTAGCTTGAGAGTACAGCTGGATGACAGGTCCAGCTAGGTTTTACACATCGCACAGTGTACCCTGATGTTTTAAAGACAACTTTACTGGTAAATTCTTGTCTATAATGCAGACATTGAAACTTCATGAGCCCTATAACAGTCTTAGTTTGTCTTAATCTGGGTTGGGGTTGCCTTTCAGTAATCACATCCTTATACAAACTGTGACACTCATAGCTTGATTTAGGAGTTATCTGCTTCAGCAGTGTTATCTTATGTCAATTAAATTTATATGCAGTAGGATTCTTTGTATGTGTGTTCCACCAAGCACTTTTGACCCAGGGTTCCTCCTGGCTAAAGGCAGTATGGTACTGTTAAACTTCTCTGACATCATCTTCTGTTTTTTTTAAATGAGTATTTTAAACCAATGGGGATTTTTTTCTGTTTTTTTCTGCATTATCTAGCCGTTATAAGTATTGTATTTTCTAAACAACTGCCATGAGCTTCTGAAGAAGGACTGGTTGGTCCGAAAGCTAGAGTACTTTGTTCTTGTTGTTACATCTATGTTGGTCCATTAAAAGGTATCAAATCATTTGCTTCTGGATCTATTCTTGCAAGGACCAATACATCAACTACTAAATCTAGATTTCCACATTACATGGGTAAGACAAGCATGAAGCTCACTGCAATGTCACCAGCAAGATGAGTCCCTTGTCACTAGGTAGTGGGCAGTGATGACTGGAGTCTGGAAGAACTGCATTAAATGCTTTCATAAGTATTACAATGGTGTGAACACAGCAGTGTTCAGGTGGCAGTCTGATGTGGTGAGCTGTTCCTCAGTGCTGTCCTGTCACTTTTCTAGATTGGAAATGTCAGTAGACAGATCAGCGGTGGTGAGCTTCATCTTTTTCCTGAAATCTCTCAGTTCTTTTAACATGATTGCCATTTGTCACTGAAGTGCCTTGGAGCCTGGAGTGGCCATTCTAGAGTGGCCTCATTTGGTGTTGGCCAAGGCCTGGGACATATCAGTAGCCAAGGCCTGGGACATGTCATTATTGGTCCCACCATCCTGGTTTCCTATCCAAGTATTTGGTTGGTGATTGGGCACAGCTTTCCCTCCCTGTCAGCATTACTGACCTCCTGCAATAGTAAAAAGTAGTTCTGAATAGGCTTTTTTGCTATTCTAGAGGGTTTTAGGCCAGTGTTGGGATGGAGCTCAGCTTACCAGAAGTCCTGTCCAGGCACTCCTGAAGCTTGTCTTCATCTTCAAGGTAGCCTACCACCCAGGCCACCCTAGCCTTATCAATGACGTTAAGTAGCCCACTGTTGTTCTCTCAGCTTCCAGACCATTAAATAAATTGTTATACAGCAGGGGCAGCTGGCTCTGTAGTGCTGAGTGATGGGCATTGCTGTGGCATGCTGTTCACTAAGGATTACACTCCCAGCCAAGGACATAAGGATCAGGAAGCCAGCAGGGAGGAATTCAGAGCATCCATTGGATGCTTCCCTCCCACACAGTAGGTGGCTGCACTCTGCTTCAATAATAGTGCATGGTGGTGGCTTTGCAGAGGAGCTCCTGGTTGCATGGTGAACACATGATGCTGAGTGTCGCCTCCTCCAGGATGCTGCTTCTGTAGAGCATATTTGAGTTGGGAGCAGGGCACCAAACATGCTAAAGGGTTTTATTGGGCACCTTAAGTGACAGCCTCCCTGGCAACACATCCCACTCTACCAGGCTCCCAAAGTGGGCTGGCCCTTTCACCTTCAACTGTCACAGTCATAAACAAGGTACTTCCTTTCTGGTGAAAGCAGGAAGGCCTCCCATCAGGGATAAGTCAGTTTCTTCTGATGTCATTGGTACCAGAGGTCTGGGGGAAGGGTACAGCAGTACAGGGAGAGTCAGGCAGGCAGCAGGGACATGCCTTGTAGAGAGCTTAAAAAAATGGGTGTCTAGAATGTTAGCAGCATAAAAACAAATAAACAAAAAAACCCAGCTCTGGACCCCGCACTGATTTGTGAGAGATGCCACCAAGTGCGTCACTCCACTCAGGGTACAATTTACATTTAAACTACAAAAACAAAGTATCAATTTAAATTAAGTGGCCTAAATATTTTCTATACATATATAAATCAATCCAAGAATTTAATATGTGCTTAATAAACTGTAATAAGATTTAAACATTGAAGTAACTGATAGTTAATGATGCATTAAGCAACATATATTAGGGTACTTAGCTTAATAAACAATAGAGATGCAACAAAGTTTTACTTTGCTGGTGAATATTTGACTAAGTTACTAAATTTGCCTCCACAAAGCAGTTCGAAAAGTTGCCCAGTTTAAAGAGAATTTGCTATTTGTAACTTCACCTTGCTTTAGGGAAGCAAGAAGAAGTTACACATGTCAAATCCCCCAAATCCCTGGTGTCTAGTGCCCCCCCCCGCTGATCACCAGCAAAAAAGTATATATTTTAATTAAATCCCTGGTGTCTAGTGGCCCCCCACCCTGCTGATCGCCAGCCACAGTGTAATTATTAAAATGCCCTGTGTCTATCACCTCCCTCCCCAATTGCCGTCCACAATGTTAAAATATATACATTTAATTAAATTCCTGGTGTCGACTGTGGTCCCCCGCTGATCACTGGCCAGTCGGTCACAATGTAAATATCTATCTATACATATATATATATAGATATATATATATATATATATATATATATATATATATATATATATATATAATATATCTATATATATCTATCTATCTATATATATAGATAGATAGATAGATAGATAGATAGATAGATAGATAGATATATATATATATATATATATCTATATCTATATATATAGATATATAGATATATATTTATGGCAAAAACTCCATTAATGCATCATTTAAGGATTGTTCCACAATGGCAAAACAAAGAAATTCAATGTTAGGTTACCACCCTACCACCCCACACCCACCCTGCTCACACCAACAGGCATCAGGGTGTGCGTTGGAATCATCATTCCTAACTCTCAACCCATTCCATTTGTAAAGAAACTGAGGTGGTGCAGTATAAGAGAATGGGGTGGAAGTTAGGCAACACACACCCCGATGCCTGTTGGTGGTGGCAGGGTGGGTAAGCGGTGGTAGGGGTGTAACCTCCACATCAAATTTTTCTTCATTTTGTTGCTGTGGAACAACCCTAACTGATGCATTAACAAAGTTTTTCCATGAATTTCCTCTTCTTTTGAGAACGCAACATAGTGAATGGCATGTGGTGGTGGGCCCTGTGCCCCAAATGTCTGCCCATGCCTGCGTATGCATAATAACCCTAACAGTAATGGTAACTCTAATGGTAATGCTATCGGTAATGCTAATGGTAACATTGATGCCAACGGTAACACCAACGGTAACAGTAAGGCTAAAGGGAACACTAACAGTAACGATAACAGTAACACAAGTGCAAATTCATATGCTAATGGTAATGGTAACACAAATGATAATGTAAACGGTAATGGTGACGCAAGCGTAAATGCAAACGGAAATGCTAATGATAACGGTGATGCAAACATTAATGGTAATGATAATGCCATTGCGAATGTGAACACAAATGCAAATGGTAACAATAATGTAAAATCAAATGGTAACGCAAACGGTAATGCAAACGCTAATGGTAACAGTGACGCGAATGCAAACAGTAGTGGTAATGGTAATGGTAATGCCAACACAAACATGAATACAAATGGTTACAGTAACGCAAACACAAACACAAATAGTAACGCTAATGGTAACAAAAATGCAAATGATAATGGTAACGGTGATGCGAATGCAAACGCAAAAGCAAATGGTAATGTAAACGCTAATGCTAATGGTAACGGTAACAGTGACGCAAGTGGAAACACAAATGGAAACGCTAAAGGTAATGCTAACAGTGATGCAAATGCAAACAGAAACATGAACACTAATGGTAATGGTAGCAGAAATGCAAATGGTAAAGGTGACACAAACACAAATGCTAATGATAATGGCAATGCCAATGCAAACGTGAGCAGAAACACAAATGGTAATGGTAAAGGTAACGCCAAAGCAAACGTGAACACAAACAGAAATGGCAATGCAAACAGAAATGCAAATGGTAATGGTGACGCAAGCAAATGCAAATGGTAACATAAATGCAAATGCTAACAGTAACGTAAATGCAAACGCTAACGGTAATGCTAATGGTGATACAAACAGTGACACAAATGCAAGCGCAAACACAAATGGTAATGCTAGCAGTTACGGTAATGCAAACGCAAATGGTAATGCAAGCAGTAATGGTAACATAAACCATAATGCTAACGTTGACTTAAACAGTGACGCAGACGAAAACGGAAATGCTAACACAAATGGTAATAGAAATGCAAAAGTAAATGTAAATGGTAATGTTAACCGTAACACTAACATTGATGCAAACGCAAAGTGAAATGGTAACAGTAACGCACATGCATTGTGTCCGAAACAGGTGCATCAAGAAGCACAGTGAATACAAAGAATGTGGGCATAACAGTGGCCTTTGGACAGTAAAATGAGCACTTGGAATATTAAATTGTGTATATCTCAGGAACCGTAGGAGGTAGAACAAAATTTGAAATCTCATATTATTTATGACTTTCCAGGCTAGTTCTGCACTTAACCTTCCAGTGGGGGACTAAGAAATTCTGTGAAGAAAAGTCCATATCTCGAAAATGCCGAAAGGCGCAGCGGATGCCATAATATTATCCTATGGGAAAAATCATCAACTTCAGAGTGCTGTAACTTTGGAGCCATGTAATATTTTGGCACCAAACTACCAAAAGACACATCTGTGAGATCTTGACTTTCTTTCCTTCAAATTTCATACCCAAAAGACCAAATCATTGTTTTGCAGGAGGGTGGTAAAGATTTCCTGTTGTATTGGCCATACTTTCGCAAAGTGCTTTTGCAAATCATGAAAGTTTTGCAAATAAATTTGCGACACTTTAGCAAGTGCAAAAGTATTTTTTCCAGAAATTTTAAAAACATATTTCTGGGGGGTTGAACCCCCCCAAAAAAGATATGCCTAGCATCCTCAGCACCCAGCTAGGTGAACACAACAAGCACTGTGTCCCTAGAGGGTCCCAATTTTAAACGCCAGGCATTTTTCTGAGCTGTAACTGAAAACAAAATGGGTGACTTGTGAAAATAAAATGGTCATTTGAGAAAGTAAAAATGGCCATTTGCGACACTTTCACATCTGTTATTAACTTTTCCCATAGACTATAATGGGAGACAGTTTTTTTTGAATAACTTTTGAACCATTTAATATTTGTTCACGAAATCTTCTAAAGACACATTGGGGACCCTGGCTGCATGTTACCTGAAGTTTTTGGACAGAATGTGCAAACCATGCAGGCTGTATGCACAAGCAAATAAATGCACAAAAAGTCAGTTTTTTTGTGTTTTTTAGTGCTCTGAGCTCCGCAACTGTACATCTGACCATAACGCAACTTGGCAGATCCAGGGATCTATGGTACCAGACTGCACATGCAAAACTTCAGGCAAATCCATCATACAGTGGCAAAGTTATTAAGGTGCAAAATTTGAGATTTAACCATAAAGTGGGTACTCAACCTTAACTACAGTGGCACTACCGCGCTACTATAATATATGTATGTATGTATGTATGTATGTATGTGTGTATATATATATATATATATATATATATATATGGCAAAAACTCAGTTTAATACATCAGTTAGGTTGTTCCACAGTGACAAAAGCGAGTGATTCGGTGTTAGGGTTAACCCCCTTAAACCCCCAACCCACCCCCAATTTGCATCAGGGTGTGCATTGTGGTCATCAGCCCTAACTCTCACCCCATCACATGTGTAAACAAGCTGAGGTACAGTATAGGAGAATGGGGTGAGAGTTAGGACCGATGACCTCAATGGACACCCTGATGCCGGATGGGGGGGCAGGTTGGGGGTGCAAGGGGGACTCTCAACCCTAACACCAAATTTCCTCGCTTTTGTCACTGTGGAACAACCCTAACTGATGCATTAAATGGAGTTTTTTTTGCAATGAATTTCCCTTCTTTTTGAGAATGAGGATTAAAACAGTGAATATTCCATTGGTGGGAGTGTGGGCCCTTCAGGCCTCACTCTCCCACCTCATAATTTTTTGTGACATAGTTACGGTAACTGCAATGGAAACACAAGTGCTAATGGTTACACACATGGTGATGCAAATGTAAATGGTAAAGCAAATGTTAATAGAAACGCAAGTGCAAAGTGACGCCAAAGCAAACAGTGATGCAAGCAGAGATGCAAGCACGTATATAAATGCAACTGGTAACGTGCATGGTCATGGTACCAGTATTGTAAATGCAAATGGTAACTGTAACAGCAACAATAAAGCCAAAGGAAACAAAAATACAAATGCAAGCGTGTATGGAAACGCAAAGCGTAATGCGCACAGTTACGGTACTGCAATTGCAAATGCAAATGGTAATGGTAACAGCAAAAAAAATGCCAACGGAAATGCAAACGCAAGTGCATACAGAAACACAAACCGTAATGCGCACGGTGATGGTACCGAAATTGTAAATGCAAATGGTAACGGTAACAGCAACAATGCCAAAGGAAACAGAAATGAAAATGCAAACGCAAGAACATCCAGAAATGCAAATTGTAATGCGCACGGTCACAGTACCACAGTTGGAAATGCAAATGGTAATGGTAACAGCAAATATGGCACCAAAGGAAACAGAAATGGAAACAGGAATGCAAGTGCGTATGGAAACGCAAAGCGTAACATGCACAGTCACGGTACTGCAATTGTAAATGCAAATGGTAATGGTAACAGCAACAATAATGCCAAAGGAAACAGAAATGCAAATGCAAGTGCATATGGAAATGCAAACTGTAATGCGCACGGGCATGGGGACGCAACTGGAAAAGCAAATGGCAATGGTAACAACAACGAGGATGCAAAATGAAAGAAAAATGCAAACGTAAATGGAAGCGCGGCCGCACACAGAAATGGTAATGGGCAAGGTGACACAAAGTGAAACACAAACAGAAACAGTAGCGGAGACACAAATAGTAACAGTAATGCAAACGGAAACACAAAGGGTAACGCATACGGTGGCGTACACGTGAATGCTAATGCAAAAGGGTATGGAAACGCAAGTGTAAACGCAATGTGTGACAGTAAGTGAAGCGCACACCCTGGTTTTACCCAGCAGCTGCATAGAGAAACACAATGGCCTGGATATTCAAAAGGGTTGCGCCATGTGCAACAGGGTTGCGCATGCGCAAGTCCAAAATGTGCCATTCTGCGATATTCAGCAGGAGGCAGTTACGCCACTGGCATCAGGTTGCACAAGAGAGCAATGCAAATGAATGCATGCTCAACAGGAGGGAGGATCCATGCATAACCTGCGCAGAACGTATTCAGTCGGGTTGTGCAGAGTTGAGTATGCTAACCCCAACCCGCGCCTGCACAACCTTTAATGCGCACCATTTGCATGTCACCTTTTGAATATCGGAAATTTGCGCATGGGCGGAGGTACTTATAGCCACGCAAGTTTAATGCTCATCTCTGGCAACTTGCAGTGGCGCAAGTTCCACTGCGCTTCATCTTGCCAAGTGCTGTGGCTGGGGAGTGATATTCAAAGGAGTTGGCGCAATAGCACAACCCTTTGAATATCACCCCGGCCACACCCCTGCGCAACTATTTTGAGCAGCGCAAGGGCTTGCGCCTCAGAATGGCGCAGTTTGAATATCCAGGCCAATGACTACAAAGAATGTATGCATAATAATGGGCCTCGGACCAGAAAATGAGGTATTGGAATACTAAATTGCTTATATCACAGGAACCATATGACGTAGAGAAAAATTAAAATTTCCTATGATTCATGACTTTCCTGGCTACGTTTGCACTACACACTTAGCTCCCAAAGGGGCTAAGCCTTTTTCAAATGAAAAGTCTGTATCTCACACCATTTCCGATATACGGGCCCCAAAAGGTGTGGCATGCGTCGCAATGTTAGTCTATGGGGAAGAGCATCAAGTTCAGAGTACCGTAACTTTGCATCCCTGCAATATTTTTTCACCAAACCACCAAAAGGTACATCTCTGAGACGTTGGCTTTCTTCCCTCAAAATTTCAGCCCAAAAGACCAAGTTCTTTTGCAGCAGGGTGTCAAACAATTCCTGTCATTTTGTCCATAGTGTTGAAAAGTAGAGTTGTGATTTGCGACACTGTCGCAAAACAGTCACAAAAGTGTTGCAGGTGTGACACTACTTTGCGACACTACTTTTCCCCGAAATTTCAAAATCATACTTCTGGGGTGTTTAACCCTAAAATAAAGACATGCCTAGCATCCTCAAGGCTCGACTAGGTAAACACAAAAAGAACTGTGTCCCTAGATGGTCCCAATTTTAAATGCCAAGCATTTCTGTGATCAGTAACTGAAAAAAAAATGCCTGACTCACGACACTATAGGGGTAATTTGTGACACTAAAAACTGCATTTGAGACACTGTCAAACTTTTTGTTAACTTTTGCCATTGACTATAATGGGAAACTTGTTTTTTAAATAACTTTTAAACTGTTCAATATATTTTCATGAAATCTTTAAAAGGCACATTGGGGACCCCGGCCGCACATTCCCTGAAGTTTTTGGACTGGTCGCGCAAACTGTGCGACCTGTAGGCACGAGCAAAGAATGTGCAAAAAAAAGAGTCAATGTGCCCCAGAATGTTGCTTAATAACTCCGCAGCCGTATATCCAACTGGTACAGAAGTTGGTAGATCCCAAGATCTATGCTACTTCCCATGCCTGCCAAATTTCAGGTAAATCCGTTGAACAGTGGCAAAGTTATTAAGGTGCAAACGTTCACCATTTAACCTTAAATGGGGTACTGAACCCTAACTATGGTAGTACTACCGTGCTACCATAATATATATATATATATATTTTTTTTTAAATTAAACCCCTAGTGTCTAGTGGACCCCCACCCCATCAGGGAGTGCCCCACCACCACCAGTAAATATATATAGTGTATATATATATATTATGGTAGCACGGTAGTGCTACCATAGTTAGGGTTGAGGAGCCATTTCTATGTTAAACCCCAAAACTTTGCACCTTAATAACTTTGCAACTGTGTGATGGATTTGCCTGAAATTTGGAATGTATGATCAAGAACCATAGGCCTTGGGATCTGTCAAGTTTTGTACTGGTTGGATATACAGCTGCGGAGTTATTAAGTGTGATCTGTCTTGGCGTGTTTCGCTTTTCTGGAATTCTGTGATCGCGCATACAGGTCGACATGCGGTTTGCGTGATCGTGCCGAAATCTTCAGGGAAACATGCAGCCAGGGTCCCCAATGTGCCTTTTTTGAAGATTTCGTGGAAAAATATTAAACGGTTCAAAAGTTATTCAAAACAGTTTCATTATAAGTCAATGGAAAAGTTAACAAAAGTTCAACACTTTCAAAATGCATTTTTACTTTCTAAATGGGCCTGTTACTTTCGCAAATCAGCCATTTTGTTTTCAGTTGGTGGTCAGAAAAATGGTTGGCATTTAAATTTGGGACCCTCTAGCAACCTAATTTTTTTTGTATTCACCTAGTCAGGCCCTGAGGATGCTTGCCATGTCTTTATTTTGTGGTAAAACACCCCAGAAATATGTTTTTCAAATTTCTGGAAAAAGTACTTTCGCAAATTACTTTCGTGCTCACGAAAGTGTTGCAAATATTTGCGAAAGCTTTCGCAAATTGCGACAGTAATTTTCTATTCTGTGGGAAAATGACAGCAATTCTTTGGCACTGCACTGCAAAATAACCGTTGGGAGTTTTGGGCTGAAATTTGGAAGGAATGCAGCCAACATCTCATAGATGTGCTTTTCAGTGTTGTATTGAAAGAATATTACATGGCGGCAAAGTTATGGCACTCCAAATTTGACAGTTTTCCCATAGGATAACATTACGGCCTGGATAATACAGGAATCCTTTGGCACCCTGCTGCAAATAACGGTTTGGTCTTTTTTCCTGAAATTTGGAGGGAAGACAGCCAACAGTACACAGATGTGCCTTTCAGTAGTTTGGTGAAAAAATATCACATGGCGGAAAAGTTACGGCACTCCAAAATTGACGTTTTTTCCATAGGATAACATTACGGCGCCCGACACTTAACAGAAATCATTTGGAGCCCTGCTGCAAAATAACGGTTTGGTCTTTTTTCCTGAAATTTGGAGGGAAGACAGCCAACAGCCCACAGATGTGCCTTTCAGTAGTTTGGTGAAAAAACATTACAGGGAGGCAAAGTTATGGGGCTCCGAACTTTTCTTTTTTCCCCATAGGATAACATTACGGCATTTCCGCCTTTCAGGGCCCAGTATCTCAGAAAGCGGTGCGAGATATGGACTTTTGTCGGAAACTTTCTTGCCCCATAATGGGGCTAAGATCCAAATTAGCCAGGACAGTTGTAAATAATATGACTTTTAAATTTTTTTCTCGTTTATGGGTTCCTGAGATATAATGTATTTAGTATTCCAAGATCTCATTTTCTGCGCGATACTCATTATTTTGCATACATTATTTGTACTCACTGTCTTTCTCAATGCAGGTTTTGGGAAAACCAGCCTGTGCGCTTACATTACTGTTACTGTTGCCCTTTCCTTGGAATCCGTACCGTTCACTTACCATTGGCGTCCCTGCGCCACCATTGCGTTATCCTTTGCGTTTTCATTGCGCTATGCGTTCTGTTATTTTTGCCATTTCTGTCTACAGTACTGTTTATCTTACTGTTTCACTTTACATCACCATGCCCATTGACATTTCTGTTTGCAGGCACCATGTTACTATGTGACAACACATCACGTGGCAGACCATTTCCGCTCACGCCACCATGTGCTAAGCCTTTCTGTTCTCATTCATGCTTGTGTTACCATGTGCGCCACTGTTAGCATTTCTGTTTGCATTGCTGTCCCTGTTAGTATGGGCCCGGCCCCACCAAAGGTTATGCAGCGAGCTGGGCCCAAAGGGCCCCGCGCCCCGCCGCCGCATTACAACTATTTCTCGTTATCATTCTCAAAAGAAGGATTAGAGGGTAAAATTCATTTATTGCATTATTGTTCAGCAGTATAGTAAGTTCTGTTGTTGAACTTTGACTTTCGCCATTTTCACCGGTATTAAGCGCATCGCGGTCCCAACTGTCACCCCATTCTCCTATACTTCTGCTGCTTACACATGTCATGGGGTGAGAGTTAGTGACGCATCCCAATGCTCACCCCAATGCCGGGTTGGGGGTGGGCGAATCAAGGGTTTTCAACCTAACAGAATTCCTCACTTTTGTCGCTGTGGAACAACCCTAACTAATGCATTAAATGGAGTTTTTGCCTATATATATATATATATATATATATACTGCCTATATATATTTTTCTTTACATTGTGGCCAACTGGCGGCGATCAGTGTGGGGGTCACAGTAGACACCAAGAATTTAATTAAATATATATATTTTTTAACATTGTTGCCGGCGATCATTGGGGGGGTGATAGACACCGGGCATTTTAATTATTACACTGTGGCCAGCAATCAGTGGGGGGGGGACCACTGGACACCAGGTATTTAATTTGTACATTGTGGCCAGCAATCAGTGGAGGGGGGCCACTAGACACCAGGGGTAGATAGATAGATAGACAGATAGATAACATAGAAACATAAAATTTGATGGCAGATAAGGACCGCTTGTCCCACCTAGTCTGCCCATTTCCCTACCTAAAGGATAAGCTGCAGATCCTAGTTAACCAACGGCCTACTTCTTCCTACCCCCCACTAGAATTGCCTTATGTCTGTCCCATGAATTCTTGAATTGCCCCACTGTTTTTGAATCTACGACCTCCTCAGGAAGTCTGTTCCATGTATCCACAACCCTCTCTGTGAAGAAATACTTCCTCACATTACCGCTGAGCCGTCCCCCCTCTATCTTCAAATTGTGCCCCCTTGTTTTTGCACATCTCTTTTTCTGAAAGATGCTACCCTCTTGGACTTTGTTGATTCCCCTGAGGCATTTGAGAGGTTCTATCATGCCCCCCCCCTTTCCTTGAGGCTATACATCTTTAGTTCCTTTAGTCTTTCTTCATATGTCTTCTGATGCAGACTCTGCATCATTTTGGTTGCCCTCCTCTGGACAGCCTGGATAGATACAGATATATTTTTTACATTGTGGGCAAAGTTTGTGTGCGAAGTGTGGAATTTCACCTATGAAATTCCACTCTTCCTGTTCAATATAGCACTCTGTGAATTGGCGAATTTCACGAATTGTATTTCTTAAATTGAGCACAATTCATGAAATATTTCAGGGGGCAAAGTTTGCAGATTTCACACATCCCTATTGAACAACTTATTATTCTTTAATAAATATTAAGAACAGTTTTAATGAATATGTATTTGCTATTTAAATATAATGATGCCCATGTTACCTTTAGCATTCTTTGCTGCTATGTGAGTGACCAGATTTTGTGTAGAAGTGAGTGAATTAAATAAACAGTGCATTGGAATAGTCTTTGCCTCCAAATGCACTACTTTGTGGAACTATTCATAAGAACATAGTACATAAGAAAAGCGTTGGTCGATGAGGACCGTGTGATCCATCTAGTCTGCCCTAGAAACTACCCCTCTTCTTTTGCAGCTTTCATCTTAACTTGTCCTTTGTCTCTGTCCCATGTGAGTTTGAAGTCCCTGATTGTCTTTGATGCTACCACCTCCTGGGGTTGGCTGTTCCATGGGTCTATCACTCTCTCTGTGAAGAACTACTTACTGAAGTTGCTTTTGAACCTTCCTCCTACCAGTCTTATATCATGCCCTCTCGTGTATGCTGCCATGTTTTGTTGAAATAGATTGCCTGTCTGAACTGCGTTAAATCCCCCTCACATACTTATATGTTTCACTCATGTCCCGTCTGTTTCTTCTCTGCTCAAGGGAGTATAGTTTCAGCTCCCAGAGTCTTGCTTCATGTGACCTAAGGTCAGCTTCCATGTTATCTGCTCCTTCCCTTGTGTCTACTCTGTTGCAGAGTTTTGTATAATCAGTGAACAGGCAAACCTTCCCTTTTAGTCCATTTGCTATGTCTACCATAAATATGTTAAATAGGATCAGTCCCAGTACCAATCCCTGTGGGATGCTACTGGTCTCCCTACCCTCCCTTGACAATGATCCATTGACTAGCACTCTCTGGGTCCTATTGTTCAGCCAGTTACTGATCCAGCTGACCATCTTCAGTTCAACTTCCGTATGTTCCAGCTTGCTGGTTAGCCTTCTATGAGGGATGGTGTCAAAGGCTTTGCTGAAATCTAGGTATACAACATCCACCACCCCTCCCTGATCCAATGTTCTGGTGACCCAGTCAAAGAAGTCGATCAAGTTGGTTTGACAAGAGTGTCCTGCTGTAAAGCCATGTTGCTTTGGGTCCATTTTTCCAGTATCTGTTAGGTATACCATTATCCTCTCTTTTAGTAGTGACTCCATCATTTTCCCCACAGCTGAGGTCAAACTGACAGGGCGGTAATTTTCTACCTCTTCCTTGTTTCCACTCTTGTGTAAGGGCACAACGGTTGCCTGTTTCCAGTCCTAAGGTATTTCCCACTATCTAGTGACTTGCTGAAGAGCTCAGTCAGTGGTGCAGCCAGTTCTTCTCAGAGCTCCTTCAATATCCTATGGTGTATGCCATGTGGTCCAATGGCTTTTTCCACTTTCAGTTTATTATGCTGTTTTAGAACCCTCTTCCTCTCCCTTGTGAAGGGGCTAATATCTGCTCCCTGAGTATCTTCCTTTGTCCTGCTCAGTGTAGGACCTTTACCACTGTCTTCTATGGTGAAGACAGAGCAAAAGAACTCATTTAGCACTTCTGCCTTATCCTTGTCACTCTCTGCCATCTTACCTTCCTCGGTTGCTAGTCAGACTATTCCTTCCTTAGTTTTTCATTTTTCTCTTACGTATCAATAGAAGGTTTTGTCTCCCTCCTTATCACCCTGTGCTATTTTCTCTTCCATCTGTGCTTTTGCACTTCTAACAGCTTTCCCTGCATCCTTTAATTTGTTCTTGTATTCTTCCATATCTGCTTCGTGTTTTGTTTGCTTGAATTGTGTAAAAGCTTTTTTTTTCTCTTTGATTTTGGATGCTAACTCCTGAGATAACCAGAGAGGTATTTTCCTTCTCTTGGACTAGCTGATCTGCTTAGTGCATACAGTTGTTACTGTATGCAGAGCAGCCTTAAGAGAATTCCAGCAGTCCTCTACATCTCCTGTGATTCCTCCTTCTAGCATGGATGTGATCATAGTTCTCATAGTTGGGGAAGCTGGCTTTTCTGAAGTCTAGTACTTTGATTTTGGTGTGACTGTTTTCCTCCATATTGTTAACAGTAAACAAGATTGAACTGTGATCACTGGTCCCTAGATTGGCTCCTACCTTTGCTTTTTGGATCCTTGTTCTGTTTGTCAGCACTAGATCCAATATTGCTTTGTCTCTGGTGGGTGAGTTCACCAGTTGACGCAAACCTGCTTGCCTTAGTGCAAAAAGGAACTCTATGCTCCCATCTGAGGATGCTGTGTACGTGGACCAATCCACTTCCGGTAGATTGAAGTCCCCCACCAGCAACAACTCGGCCCTGTCTGCTATCATCAAGATGGTTTCCAAGAGCTCCTTGTCTACGTCAGCCTCCTGGGATGGAGGTCTGTATATGACTCTTACCCAGACAGGGGCTTTGTTCTGCCTCATAAATGTAACCCAAAGGGCCTCTGCTTTACTGTGTTTTCCCTGCATTTCTGTTGTGCATATGTCATATCTGACATACAATGCCCCCCCTTTCTTTCCCTCATGATCTTTCCAGAATAATGTATACCCAGGGATGATGATATCCCAGGAGTGGTTTCCAGTGAACCATGTTTCCATAGCAGTGACTCAGTCTAATTGTGCATCTGCCATTACAGCTGTGAGATCACATATTTTGTTAGATAGACTATGATCACTGATGCACATTGCTTTCCACCCTCTTCTGTTTTGGTCATTTGTATTTTAGTATGTTTTGGTTGTGTAATTTTGTTGACATGCTTGGTCTGAGTACATTTGGTGTGATGTTTGGTCCGAGTATGATTGGCACATCCTTGTGCTGAACTAGTTGGTAATGGAGGAGGGGTATTTGGCAACCCTTTTTGTTCTACAGGTGTCTGTGCCACCCCCCTCCATCCACTAGTTTAACTGACCGATGTGAACATCAAATTTTTGCCTTAGAGCTTGGGTCCCCTCCTTTGAGAGGTGTAGGCCATTGAATTTAAAGAACTCTTGTTCCCAGAAGTCCTGCCATTTTTCAATAAAGTGGTGGCCTTTTTCCTGGCACCAGTCCTTTAGCCAGGTGTTTAGCTATGAGATGTCCCCTTCCCTGATATTCTGCCTGCTGTCTCCTTTTTCCAGACTGGCAGAATTTCAGAAGAGGTGATAGTGGATGAAAGGGAAGCAAGTTTGTCGCCCAGCCTGGTGAGGTTTTGTTTAGTTTCCTCTACTGACTTATTGGCTAGGTCATTTGTACCTATGTGGAGAATGACATGTGTGTCTCTATCAATGCCTCAAATGATTTCCCTATGCAATTGGTTCCCTCCATGCCGATGTTCTGGGAAGTCACCTTACCATAGTTGAAGCATGCTCCTGCTGGAGGTGAGTCTTTACACCTCTAATCATTGAGTCGCTGATTACTAGTACCCATTTCTTTTTGTCCTTTTTAGTGGGTTTAGTTGTATGCTGTACCTCCATGCACCGCTCTGGGTTCACAGAATTTTTGGCACTCATTACACTATTTGTCATGGTAGATAGTGCAGTGTACCTATTCAATGTTTGACTAGGTTTAGCACCTTTCTGTATTGATGATTTTTGCCAGTTGTACGAGATGTGACCTGTTGCCAGCCCCCTGGCCTGTTTGTCCTTTGTGGTAGGGGTACTGGTATAGTGCGCATTGAAACTAAAGGTTTTATGCTGTTGCCCAGTGGGGTTCAATTTAGTGTATCATGGAGGTATTTTATCTCAGCCCATGCTGCATGAAACTGTGATCAGAGGTCTCTGATTGTGGAGCATGTTGGACAGTGCCCCACTCTGTAAATGAAATCCTTGCTAAAAAGTGTGCCACAGTTATTGCAGTTCGAGGGGTTCATAGTGGCCTTTATGTAAGCAATAATACCTGATAGGGTGGGTGGTATTGTGCTATAGCGGACGGCCCAGAGGCATAATGAGGCCCGACGCCGCAGGCGGAGGTCCTCATAGCCCCTGAAAGGTCCGGTATAGCACAATACAGCCCACCCTGGAGGGTATTATTGCACTTAGAAAATGGGCACTGTGAAAAGAAAATTGTATAATAAAAAAAATGTTTTCAAAATGAGTTTAAAATTAGTTGAGTAATAAAATAGTTCCTCTACCTATATTAGAATGATGTGCCATTTCTTTTAGTTGGTTCTCATGGTCCCCACCACACAAACACACACACACAGTGATTGCAGCTTCTTTGGAGAAAGCTGAATGCCCCCAACACACAGACAAATGAAATACAGGTTGTGATTTTTTTTTGTACCCTGACATCGGTCCGTGGTCCCCGCCGTCTCCGTGTCTGTTGAATCTCATCCAAGCAGCATGAAAGAGTGGTGGTTATCATCCCCCACCCCTGAACAGACTCTCTCAGGAACGTCTTCTTAATTTATTTTTTAAACTGCAGGCTTGACAGCAGGTGGCTACATAGTGTAGGTTGGGTGTGAGGCATCAAATGACTCGTAAGACTTGAGCAGCAGCCATCATATTTCACGGAAATATGAGGTTGTTTTATGAATACAGCTGGAGAGATACCAGAAATGCTGACTATACTTGCATGGCGGTTTTGATTTTTTTTGTGAAAAAAGTGAATCTTGGGGAAATTTAAGTAGTGGTCGGTGATGGGGAGGGGAGCAGAGATGGAGGAGAGCTGCAACTGAGCAGGTGGCTTTGTAAAGGAGCAATCCTCACAGAAGCTGCAACGCTGGTAGATTAGAGAACAGTAAATGCAAGTTTTGTCAGTGCTGTGTAGCTGACAGTCATTTGTAATTATCTGTTTGCGTGAGTTTGTGGTGGGCTCACTCTGTCTCACTAAGTGGCTAACAAAATGGCAGTAGTTTGAAATTTTGTGCCCACTGCTTCAGCCAATGAAGTAGTAGCCTGGGCACAATGATACTCTTGGATGGGCATGAGGCAGGTTTGGGCTGCGACTTTTTATTTGGTGGGCATCTATTATCCGATAGATGCCCACCTAAATAAGTGTCTCAGCCAATCAGGAGAGAGAAATGTCTTTACCCATTTTCTAATCCTCTGTTTAAGTTCCTGATGAGAGAAGTAGATTGCCTAGAGGCAATCTTCGGATGAAAAAAAAAAGGGATGCCTGCTATTTCACTGGGGTGTGTATCTGCTCAGCAGGGAGGTACGGGGTGACTGTTTTCCTGAGATGTTATGGACAAAAGGAATATATGGACAATTAGAGGTAGAGGCTGATCAGTGAAGCTCAGCAGACAGTATGTTTAGGGTCTGTACCGCACTTGGCATATGCCTCCTAGTGTTGCCCTTTGTGTCTGAGCTGTTGCTTCTGGTTGTTTCTGGCTGAGAGCTTTCTATTAGCCGACCACTATTTCAGCAATGAGGCAGTACTGTTGATATGTACACTAAAGTCCATACAGTTATTAGTAGCTCCCAATACAGATGCTTTCTTCACTCTGTTGAACCATTCATCAATTTTATGCATCAAGGAATACTTTAATAGATGCGTATTTACCATTTAAAATGTAATGCTGTTCTGATAGTGTGTCTTTAGTACCCTATGCTGTTATTTTGAAAGACAGTGGTTTGCACCAAACTCTTTGAACCTTTACCCAGACTGTAAGCTATCCACTATCCAGGTTTCTATTTCCTGTAACTACTGAAAAAGTTCCAGTGGCAGCAAATGCAAATGCATGTTTCACTGTATTAAACCATTAAGCCACCTTTAATAAATATCAAGGATTTGATTATCACCCATGCATTTAATCTGCAACGTGAAAACTATGTACAGAATAAAAAGAGTGAAGTCTCATCCTGCTGCTCAGTTAGAGCTTCCCCACTCTCTGCTACTCTTGCCCTGGCACTGGCTAGCCTGTCTTGTGCCTTCAGACTTTTATTGAGTTGCTTACAGCCTCTGTGCTCCCTCATCTAATTTATACCAGGGGCTGGTTAGCATACCTTGATCCAGATAACTCTTTTGTTAACCCTTTCCTGGGACACCATAATGGTTGTATATTGTAGTCCGTTTTAGTGTACATATCGACAGTACTGCCTCATTGCTCATCTAATTCAAAACGTCCTCATTGTATATATTTTCCTTGTATTCTGCATATAACCTGCTCTTATTTTAGTGCACATTTTGTCTGGACCTTCCTTCTGCTTATTTTGCCTTTTGATCAGTCATAGTGCCAGTGTATTGTTTTTGTTATTATCAGCTGCATGTCACACTGTTTGTATTTGCTTCCCTGTACCCCTCCCGCCAGGTCATACCTGGAAATCAGCCTTGACTCAGTGTGCCATGTCCAATTGCCAGTTTTCAATAAATACATAAATAATTTATCAGCTGAGTCCTGTAATGGTTTCCAAATATAGGTATCATATATGATCACCTATAACTTGACCTCACATACTGTACGTCACCCGCTTACCTTGTCAGTTTTAACAAAATTACAGACATTACTTGACTGCCCAAATTAGATGAAAATATGTTTCATGACCAACAACAGGCACAGAATCTACAGTATCTTTGTGACCAATACCGCTTGTGGTTAACGGGCCCTAACTCTAATGATGGGAGTGACCAGTAGGGTGCCCCAGCACTCAGTACTGGGACCAGCCTTTTTCAATGTCTTCATAAGCGACATTGCAGAAGAACTAGAAGAGAAGGTTTGCTTTTTTGCAGATGATACCAAAATCTGTAAAAGCGTAAACACCCAGGAGGAGTGGAGAGAATGTGCAGGGATCTTGGGGATCTCAAAGAGTGGTCAAGAGCATAGCAGTTGGAGGTCAATGCCAGAAAGTCCAAAGTCATGGGCCTAGGACATAGGATTCCAACAGATGAGTATTTCATTTCATTTATTTTACCAGGAAGAAGCTCCATTGAGCATAGCTCATTTGCAAGGAGGTCCTGGATAGGGCAACAGCACAAGATTGAATGAAACAAAACATACATACAAGGATGTTACAACTTTCAAAACACAATGAGTATAGAATGCGGGAGGTACTGTCT
The DNA here is from genome assembly GCA_016271365.2 of Neoceratodus forsteri. Taxonomy (NCBI): domain Eukaryota; kingdom Metazoa; phylum Chordata; order Ceratodontiformes; family Ceratodontidae; genus Neoceratodus; species Neoceratodus forsteri. The sequence continues at coordinate 196,517,145 of CM028136.1, forward strand.
GACAGTCACTAATCAGGAAATGGATCAATAGATTATCATTACTGATTACTTCAAAGTGGCAGGGCAGTGTGACAAAGTAGTGGGTTGGGTTAGTGGGATACTTGGGTGCACACAGAGGGTTATCTCCAGCAGGAGGAGGGGGAATGGTGTTGCCACTCTATCACTCACTAGTGAGACCCTGGAGTATTGTGTCCAGTTGTGGAGGCTGCTCTAAAGAAAGGATATAGACAGGATGGAGGAAGTCCAGAGGAAAGCAGCTAAAATGGTACAGGGGTTACACAAAAAACCCTAAAGGAGAGACTGAGGGATCTCAACATGTGCAGCCTAGAAGAGAGGTGAGCGAAGGGGCATAACAAAGACTTACAAGTACCTTGCAGGGGTAAATAGGGTACAAGAGGGGAGTCTCTTTTAAATGAGAAAGGACCAGGGTGTGTGTGTTAAAGCTGGAGAGAGGGGAAATGTAAAAGGTATAAGAGGAAGTACTACTTCTCTTAAAGGGTGGTACACCCCTAGGAAAGCATGCCAGTAGAAGTGGTGGAAGCAAAAACAGTGGGGGGGGGGCTTCAAGCATGCATCAGATAGACATAGGGGAATATTAGTAAATGGGCAGGGAGGAGGGATTTAGGGTCTGTGGAAACAGACTAGACAGGGAATATTTGGGCAGACTGGGACAGTCAAGTGGTCCTTTTCTGTCAAAAAATACTGTGTTTCTATGTTTCTATTTAAACTGTGGTATGAATATTAATGTTTAATGATTGATTAAGTTCTGTAGCACGTGAACCCTGTTACCAGATTTCTATTGCTGATCTAGTTAGGGAATCGACATTATGTGTCTTTTAGGTGTATTAACGCACAATATCTGATAAAACTTAGAATATGGCAATCGTGACTGCTTTACCATTACTCACACTGGAGAATCTTCTAAAAAAACATTAGAAAACAAGGTCCACTACTGTTGCATTGTGATCCCATAAGAAATGAGGCATGCACGATTTTTGTTACTGAGTTTTCAGTTATTCAAACTTCAATATTGGTTCCTTTTTATTCCATACAAACTTTGATAGTGTTTTACCCAAAGATGTAAAAAAGGGAGTTTGGAATAACTATTGGGATTGATTGAAAAATATGGAGCCTGTATGGAAGTACATTCATCTTTGTTGCTTGAATTCTGTTGCATAATATTAAGGACAGATCTCTTGATTGTCCAGATCTTTTTGAAATTTTTAATTAATATGTGTAAAATTAGCTTTAGAAGACAGCTCTCACCCCCGGCCAGCTGAATGGTGAACTATCCCAGTTCATTATTCACCATCTTGATGTGTAAGCTCATTGTAGTCCCTTGAGTGCTTGTTTTATTGGGCATAATCATGTCTTTACTCTTTTATTTTTGTTTCTGTCTTTGATAACTACAGAAATCAGCTCCAATGTTCCAGCGTATGGATGCCTCATCATTGCCTCAGGAGATCCTTGCTAGTGCCAAAACTATGCCTTACGTGCTGCAGAACCCGTCTTCAGGCCTGTAAGTGTATAAGTACATTACAGTATATGTGGGTACTACTTTAATGCATACTGTAGGTACAATAAGTAAAAAAAAGCTTTTACATAATAAAACATGGCAGTGTGGGTTCAGTTACATTAACCCGCCCCTATATGACTATGCTTTGACCACCCAGGAAGTAGGATTGTATCACACATATATATCATTAAAGCATTCAACAGACAGCTTATCTCTTTTGGGAGGAAGAATGGGACAAGGAATATGGTGAAAATACAGGTAGTTAGGAGTAAAATCAATCTAAATGGGATAGGTGCCTTGCCAAGGGACTGGATTTGGCTTTCATTAGAAAATTGGAAATGAAATCTTAGTCTTCTGATTGGCTAGGATGCCAATATTACCGGGCAGGTATTTTTCAATAGAGCCCGCTGAGAAGATGTCCCTATTCGGGGTGTTGCATTACCTCCTGTATCTTTGGGTCCCCTGAATGTTCAAACTAGCTAGCCGTCATTGTTTTTTCTCTCACTTAGTGAGAGACTTCCCGAGCAAGTTGGCAACTGGCCAACCCCTACCCCCCCCGTTTGTCTTTAATGAAATGTTTAATACATGTACGCATCCTATAAAGCCCACTCTTGTTAAAATACCTGCAAGATAAACCGCAGCCTTGGTGTGTCAATTAAATAGTAAGTAAATCTGTCAACGTTTCTGGGCACATTTAAAAAATAGCGTGGGCTAATCTAATGGAAATTGTCACATCGGCTGGCCCATTGGTGCATAGGGTTGAGGCACTGGATGCTAGTTTCAGATCAGTTCCCGCTGGGCTCCCGGTCAGCAAGTCCAACAGTGCCAACCTTCACTACACAGCATTATAAAGTGCATCTCAGAAAAGAAAAGAAAAGAAAAGGTGACAGAACAATACTACGAAGGGGGGTGGGTGGGTGGAGGAGAGACTGTTACTTTAATTCTCTTTTTCCATCGAGACTGCAGTTATTTCAAAACTGGCAGCAGTTTACAGCAGGAAATATGCATAACTGCAGCAATTTCTGAAAATCGAACAAAAATAAAATGCAGAGGGTGGGAGGGATAAAAGTGTTTCATAACAACAGATGGAAAGGGGGGTTCAACTGAAGAAATGTAAACAGTCTGCTGTGGAGGCAGTAACAGCAGTCCATCAGCTTTGTTTGTTTAGCTACGAAGTCTCCGTGAGGACAAAAGTCCTTCATTCCAATACAGTCGGAGGAACTATTTAATTACAAAACTCAATCTAAAATATTTTTTTATTAACAATGTTTTATCAAACTTTTTTTTTTTTACAGTGTCCATTTTCTAAGTGCAATAATACCCTCCAGGGTGGGCGGTATTAGGAAATACCGGACCTTCCAGGTGCTATAAGGCCCTCTGTCTGTGGTGTTGGGCCACATTATGCCCCTGGGTGGTCTGGTATTTCCCAATACCACCCACCCTGGAAGGTATTATTGCTTACATAGTGTATTCATAGACATTGTATCCCAAACCACTTACCAATCCAGGAGGGGGAAGAGAAAATGTTGCTGCTATTTTCAGGCATATGGAGAGTCAGGGAACACTAAGCTAGATTAGTGAGAAATTAGAACAATTTTTAAATTACAAGAAGCTTATGTGACTTGCTCAGGGTTACACAGCAAGTACTGTAAATGGTGGTTGTGGGATTCAAACCTTGGTCTCCAGATTCACAGCCCTGTACACCAACCACTAGGATGAACATCTTCCCTAATTTTGGACTACTTGGACTTTTCATATTCTCCAAATTATTATGGCTTTTACCCCAACACACACACATGGCTGAATTTGCCTAGTGAGTTAGTGAATTAGTTAGTGACTGAGTTATTCAGTTTATTTGTAATTTATACAATTCAAATGACCTCTAAAAAGGTTAACAAAATACTTCAAAGATAATAAAACACATTTACGTAGAGGAACATAGGAATATAGGAAGGCTCAAACAAGAGGAGGCAAAAAGCCCATCTAGCTTGTCCTCCATATATCAACAAGAGTAACCACTGGTGCCCATTTTTAGTAGATATTTGTCTAGTTCTGACTTAAACCTATTGACAGTTTTATGTTCAAACAGTGCATTACATTAGGGGAGGCTGTAGACCTACGTATTGGGGGGGAGGAGCTCTGTTCATAAAAAATGCCGTTATTGGTCCAGACCAATTGAATAAAAAAAAAAAAGAATTTTATGGGGGCTTCACTCCTCCCATTTGCCCCCTAGAAGCTGTCCCTGCATTACATGCTGTAAAAGTGTTATATAACAAACATTACAAGCAACTGTTTGATGAACATCTTCTTGAAAGTTTTGTATCTTCTGTAATATAATTGATATCATTATATCATTTCCCACTCTCATGTGTGAAAAGATGAAAGCCATTCATATGTAGTGGCATAATAGCTTAATATTCTAAAGGTTACTTCCTGAAAAATAGAGAACAAGGCCTAGATTGACCCAAAATACTATAAATAGTGAAAGATGTACATTGTAAACTGCTCATGCTATATAAATCTATTTTTGAGTCTCGTGTTGCATCTTGTGGTTGTAAACTACATGCTACTATGATGCCTAGTAGGGTATGATGCTCTAATAATCTGGTGTTCCCATCACTCATATAATTACAAAGACTTTCATAGTGTTTCTCTTACCCTTGTGCAAGAGATTCTAAGCTGAATCAGTTGCTAGCTCTTGGTGATGCAGCTCACTATCACTGATGCAACAGTTTCTTTTCTGTACTGCCTCCAATTGATGTTGGTCCACTCATAATAGTCCAGAGTGCCCCACTAGACAGGCATACTTCCAAACTGTCCTTATTACAGTTCCATAAACCCACATAAGATCTCCTTGGTCTAAAGCTGCCCTCCTTAAATCAATCAAAAATTACACCCTTTTATTTACCTTAGATAATGTATTCTAGCTGTGCCTGCTATCATAGGCTATCAGAAATAACCACCTTCAGGAGTTTAGCATCACTGACTGTAGTGATCTATTCATTAAATTACAAATATTTAAATAAAGTTCAGCTTCATTTTTTTGTTTCAGAAATATTTCCTTGCATAATTTGTGCTCTAAAACCATTTTCAAACTGTTCTACTTTGTCCACTCCAACAGGTCATACAAATTCTACTGCAATGAACTGTCAATTCTCTTACCACAGTGGCTTTAAAGGAGAACTGTGCTGAATAAGTAAGACATTTTTTCCTTTTGAAGATGATTTTAAAATATCAGTTTCAATTCTGTTACTGTTCCATCTCTACAGGCCTTTTAGTTATCCTAGTGGGTGTTTATGGTTTAAACTCTGGTGTTAAATGCCATTTTGGAATTGTGTGGTGTAGTTTATGTCCCATGCTCAGATCTTCCATTGTTGGCACAATGCATCCATGTTCTACTGTAGAACTCTGTGCTTGAGAGGGATATAAACTGCATTACACAGTTCTAAAATGTCACTCAACACCAGAATGCAAATCAGAAACACCCACTGAGGTTACTAATAGGCTAGTATATATGAAACAACAGAATTTAAACCAGTAGTTAAAAAGCAACTTCTATTTGGAAAAATGACCTACAGATTCAGTTCAGTTCTCCTTTAAATGGTGTCATCATCAACATTTACCACTGGGTTACAGCTTACTGAAATGTAGTTTATATATTAATACAGTATGTGCCAAATGTAACAGACATGCTTGTAGCGGACGTCCGCTTCTAACGGACAATTCCCCCATGCCAAAAGCCATTTACTATATGGCTCTATAATAAAATCATCTGATTAAGTGGACCTGAAATTCCACATTTAGCAGCCACCAAGTGGCTAAATTATAGCTGCTTTGACACCTCGGTTAAGCGTCTGAGCATCAGACATGTCATTTATCAGCAAATTAGGGTTTTAAACCTAATCCCTGTGGCATTTCAGGTTTGGGGAGCATGCTTACTGTCAGAATGGAACTCTTTGGAATTGGTCTCTTCTTTCCTTTCTTTCCTCCGATGCAGAAGATTGCCTCATAGTTCCCAGAAGCCCTCTACTGGCTGTAATGCATTCTTGCACTACACTGTTTTTTTAAAAAAGTACCTGACACAGATAAGTTTAAACAATTCCTGTCCTAAGTCCGGAGCTCTTGGGGAATGTTTCGGGTGAGAGGAGTGTGCTTGCTGTGAGAGTGAAGCGGGTTTAAGTCCGGAGCTCTTGGGGAAGGTTTCGGGTGAGGGGATTGTGCTTGCTAAGAGAGTGAAGCAGGTTTAAGTCCAGAGCTCTTGGGGAATGGTCTTTTCTGCATTCTTGCACCATGCTATTTTTAAAATGTATGGGTACCTAGCACAGATCAGCTTTACTGATGTAACGGACGCCGCTTTTAACTGACGGAATGCCTTATGTCAAACTAGTCCGTTACAAGCGGCACATACTGTACTGCTGCTGAGACTGCTCTTATAGATATCAGAGTAGTCTCATGCACATTCTTAAGGTATGAGACACATGAAATGAAGTTCAGCGGCTGAGGTACCTTAAGAATGAAAGTGAGAACACTCTTACAATTGTAAGAGCAATTTGGGTGGTGGTATTAATGTATTATAGATTGAGCTTGATCATTTCTTTAAAAACCGTACCTGGACATGCCCATTTCCAGGGCAGCTGTGCATGAGACACTCTTCACAGAATAAGAGTGTCTCAAGCATAGAGGAAAGGAGCACTCTGATTGGTCAGGAGTGCAGCCTCGATCAGTAGTACCATCACAAGAAATAGTAAGGGTCCTGGTTTGGCACCCTGTTGGGACACCACACTTAACAGGCATTCATTTGGAATGCACCTGACTAATCATTACTTTCTGTCTCCTTTACAACAGAAGAGATAAAATCCATCGTATAAAATTTGACTTCAGTGACCATGAATATCTTTTCAATACCAATCAGGAAATAAAGTCCAGCATTATTTTTTGTCTTAAAAATAATTGTTTGCATAATTTGTGTTTTGATACCATTCATTATGTTTGCTTGCACGCATGTGCAAGAAACATAGTGCCTTCATCGGAGATTTTGGAGGTGTGTCACCTCCTCCTCCAATTCAGGCACTGTGCTGGCAGGCGCGGCCCCTGTAAGCCAATGCATTTTGGAGCTGTCTATGACACGCTCCAAATGCAGTGGCATCTGATTGAAAGGGGAGCTATGCTTGAGTGAGCAGCGATAGAAGCTGCTCACGCCGCCAAGAGCCCCCCACGCAGGCGCAGCGTCACTATTGGGGCGAGCAACAGACGGGTGCCCACCCCGTCGGCTGAACTGCGCTGTCTCCTCCCCTCCCTCCCAATAGTTGATGCCACGCTGAGGCCCAGCCCAGCATGGCAGTCCGTCATGTTGCCGACAGGGGTGCCCAATCCCCATCGGCTGAGCGCTCCCCTCCCCAAAGTCCTTGTGCCATGCTGGGCCCACCCCAGCGTGGCAAACAATCCCAAGTTTTTTTTTTTATTTTTGCGGCCAAAATTGCCCAATCCCGCCGGCTGAACGCCTAAAGTCTCTGGTGCCATGCTGGGAGCCCACCCCAGCGTGACAAGCGGTCCCATTAACATCTTTTTTGTTTTAACTTGTAAAACAAAACGGTCCTGCAGAGCGTCTCCCAAACCCCTCCCACAACCCGCACCCACCCACTGCGCACCCAGTTTTCCCACACCCCTCACCCCATACCTCCTCGACTCGTGCGATTTATCTTCGTGACCGGGAACACGCTCTGCACTCTTCAAAGCCGACCGCGAACTGAGGAAATGCCGTAAGCTGTATAATGGGCTAGATAGGAGGGTTCAACTTTATTGCATATCTCAGGCATTTTTGGGAATTTTTGCGCCAAATTTTCAACATGGGGTTTTTGGGACCCCTTCTCATGAATGATGTCACTGTTATGGCATTATTCGGGCTCAAAGGGTGATTTCGTGCAGTGACTGCGCAGTGACTGTGAAATCACCCTTCGGGACTGAATACCACCATGACAGTGACATCATTCATGAGAAGGGGGCCCAGAACCCCCATGTTGAAAATTTGGTGACAAAATTCCAAAAAATGACTGTTTAACGAGTGTGCGTTGCTCAGTTCCTACGCAGGCTCGTAAGTTCGCGAAATTTCAATATTTTCACTCCAGATTTTCAAAATTGCCATTTCACCACACTGTCTTATGAGCAGTACAGCTGTCATTTTCACATCTCACCCAAAATGTTTTCACCCTTTGTCGCCGCAGAATGGCGCAGTCGGTGTGCTGAAATCAATGTACGGGACAAATTAAGAAAATCACAGTGACACTGCTCATGAGCAGAGGTCTTGAAATGGCTATGTTGAAAACTTGGTGAAAAAATTCCTAAAAATGACTGTTTTACGAGTGTGCGTTGCACAGTTCCCACGCACGCTCATAGGTTTGCGAATTTTCAATATTTCCACTCCAGATTTTCAACATTGCCATTTTTCCACATCTTCTTATGAGTAGTACAGCTGTCATTTTTCACATCTCACCCAAAATGTGTTTCCGCCCATGTAGTGCACAATGGCGCAGTCGGTGTGCAAACTCAATGTATGGGACACATTAACAAAACCACAGTGACACTGTTCATGAGCAGAGGTCTTAAAATGGCTGTGTTGAAAACTTGGTGAAAAAATGCCTAAAAATGACTTTTACGAGCGTGCGTTGCACAGTTCCTATGCATGTTCGTAAGTTTGCAAATTTAATATTTTCACTCTAGATTTTCAACATGTCCATTTTATTAAACTTCCTTATGAACAGTCCAGCTGCAGTTTTTCATATGTCACCCAAAATGTGTTATCGCACATGTAGCGCACAATGGTGCTGTTGGTGTGCGAAAGCAACGTTTAGGATAGATTAAGAAAATCACAGTTACACTGTTCATGAGCAGAAGTCTTAAAATGGCTATGTTGAAAATTTGGTGACAAAAGTCCATAAAATGACTGTGTTACGAGTGAGCATTGTGCAGTTTCCACGCATCCTCGTTAGTTCATGACTTAGTAATATTTTCAGTCCAGATTTTCTAGTGGCATTTTTCAGCACTTCCTTATGAACAGTACAGCTGCCATTTTCACAACATGGTCAAGTGTGTTTTCACACTTTCAGTGCAGAGATGCATGGTCGCTGTGGGAAATCATTGTTCGCACAGATAAAGAAAATCACAGTGACACTGTTCATGATCGGAGGCACCAAAATGCCTGAGTTGACAATCTGCTATAAAATATCCCCAACCTACTTATATAACGGTGTGCGTTGCACAGTTTCTATGTATGCTCGTGACTTCACCATTTTTAAAATATTTTTACTACACATTTGCAATATAGCCATTTTACACCTCCCATGAAAGAGTACAGCTGTCATTTTTACAGCCTGTTAGAATATTTTGCACCTGTGGTAGCTAAATCCGTAGTCACTGTGCATAAGCAGCTGGCTACCAAACTGATATTCCCTGTTCATGAGGTGTGGTCACAAAACAATCATGTTGAAAATTTGGAGTGAAAATACCAACGAATGCCTGAGGTATTAGGCTTTTCAACTAAATCGCCCAACCCTATAGAGAATGACAGGAATCAGGGGTGTGACTTGGGATTCTTGCCTGTGATGCTCATACCATTCCACACCCTGCAGTCACTGAGAGGCATCGAGGTATGCCTTGGACTCTTTGGCCCCAAACTTCACCCCATTCTCCTATATCACACCCATCTCACCGTATTTCCTAATGAAATGGGGTGCGCATAAGAAAAAATTACTCACCTTAGTAATTGCTTTTCTTCTCATGGAGTCTTGCTGTATTAGGACTTAATGCAGTTAGCCACTGCACTCGAACTGCCCCGGAGAGGATAGGGTTAACTCCAGAGCAGTCTGAGTTCCACAGCCGAAGGGCGCTGTTCAAAGTCTCATCTGGCTAGTTTCAAATGAAACTGCCAGGTTCTTTACTAGCTAAACAAATATAGCAAGTCTGTGTGGAAAAGCTCTACACTAGCCATTGGCTACCTACCAGTAGTAGGACAACAAAACACAACAACAATCATAGAATAATAACAAAATCACCTGTTATTGTTAGAATCACCCATGACAAGCTCTAATTGGCCCCTCTCCCCAAAAGACTCAAGTCCAGAGAGGAGCCACCTATCACTTAACAAAATAGAATCACCTAGTTCCTAACCCAAATGAACAAAAAGGGGGGAACTAGAGAGAAATTGAAATGGCATGACAGTGCTTGCACTAATTTGACAACCCCATACTCAAGTAAGAGTTCTGAGCGGGGTAGGAGGGAGGGTTGTCCTAATACAGCAAGACTCCATGAGAAGAAAAGCAATTACTAAGGTGAGTAATTTTTCTTCAAACACCATGAAGTCTTGCTGCTATTAGAACTTAATGCAGATTATACAGCAGTACCTCCATGGAGGAGGTCAGAACCTACTTGGGGAATAGGCTCTGAAGCACAGTTGTGCCAAACTGAGCATCTCTCCTGGACTGGACATCCAGGGAATAATGCTTGGTAAAGGTGTGGACTGATTTCCAGGTAGCAGCTTGGCAAATTTCCAAAATGGGAATATCTCTAGCAGCCGCTAGAGATGCAGCTGTACCCCTGGTGGAATGAGCCCTCAGTCTTGAGAGAGGTTCTCTACCTAGTTTTTGGTAACAGAACTGGATACAAGAGACAATCCACCTCGCAATTGTCCTCTTAGTGGCAGGTCTCCCTTTGCCAACTTCTCCATAGGTAAGGAAGAGTTGGAGGGATTCGAACCTGTGACCCTGGGTGCGTTCCAAATAGCAGCTTAGGGCTCTTTTGATGTCCAGACTGTGCAATCTCCTCTCCCCTGAGGAGGAATGCTCAGTGAAAAATACTGGAAGAGAGATGGATTGGTTGAGATGAAAATCTGAAACCACTTTAGGTAAAAACTTTATGTTAGTCCTAAGGACTACCTTATCTCTGTGGAAAGAAATAAAATCTTCTTCTACTGACAAGGCCTGTAATTCACTTATACGTCTAGCGGAAGTGATAGCCACTAGAAAAACAGTCTTCCAAGTCAAAAACTTGAGTCTGCCGAGGACAGAGACTCAAAGGGGGGTTGCATTAGCTGAGCAATGCAAACATTCAGGTCCCATGCAGGAGCTGGTTCCCGAAAGGGGTTAGTGGAAGTAACCTCAAAAACTTGGAAAATACAGGGTGAGAAGAAAGGGAAGCAGGCTTCCCGCTGACACAAAAGCAGAGACAGCTGCCAGATGAACCTTTAAGGTAGCTGGCCTAAGGCCTAAGGAATTTAAATGGACCAAATAGTCCAGTAAAATGGGCAGATTAGCAGATTCTGGACAATCTGCTTCTCAGAACACCAAATGGAAAACCTCTTCCACTTAGAATTGTAAGTGGCTCTAGTGGAAGGTTTCCTAGAAGCCTTTAAAATATCCAGGACACCTTGAGAAAGGTGTAAATCAGCAAATTCTAGCTCCTCAAGAACCAGGCCTTGAGGTGGAGGGAATTGAGGTTCGATACCACTCTCCCTGTGCACAGGTCAACAGGTCGTGGGTCCTGGGCAAGCTCAGGGGAGGATGGAATGTCAGGGACAGGAGGAGAGGGTACCAGGGCTGTCTGGCCCAGTCTGGAGCAATCAGAATCACTCTGCAGGGCTGAGTTCTGATTTTTACTAGTACCCTGAAGAGGAGAGGGAAGGGGGGAAAAGCATACAAGAACTTCCCTTTCCAATCCAACTGAAAGGCGTCCAGTGGGACTGATCCCAGAACTGGAGGTCTGCAACAAAACAGGGGAAGTTGGTGGTTGTCTGGGGCTGCGAAAAGATCTATCTGAGGGGTGCCCCATCTGGCAAAGACTGACCCCAGCACCAGAGAATTCAGAGCCCATTCGTGATGGCCCTGAGAAATTCTGCTGAGGGCATCCGCCAGGACATTGTCCTTCCCTGGAAGGTGAACTGCTATCAGGGAGGTGTTCAGGAGTAGCCAGAGACCACAACTTCATTGCTTCGTGCACAAGGCTGATGACCGAGTGCCCCCTTGCTTGTTGATGTACCACATTGTTGTGGTGTTATCTGTCCTGACTTGGACTACCTTGTTCTGGACAGTAGTCGAAAAAACCTGGAGAGCTAAGAGAACAGCTCTGAGTTCCAAAAGGTTGATGTGGAGCAGAGATTCCTGAGGGGACCACACTCCCTGAGTGGAAAGGTCGCCCAAATGTGCCCCCCACCCTAACAGGGAGGCATCCGTGGTGAGGGTGAGGGAATGAAGAATGGGTAAGAAGGGGACCCTCTGAGTTAAATTGCTTCGATCCTGCCACCACTGAAGGGCTAGGATCAGGGTTTTGGTCACTGGAATTAACTTGGATAGGGGGTCCTTCCTTTGAGACCAGTAGGACCTCAAGTGGAACTGGATGTCTCTCATCTGAAATCTTGCTCCCTGCACGACAGCTGTGGAAGCAGCCATGTGTCCTAGGAGTTGCAAAAAGTGCCTTGCTGGTTGAGAGACCCGCAGGGTAAAGGAGGATGCCAGGGCAATGAGTCTGTCCACTCTTTCGGAGGGAAGAAATGCCCTGGCTGACTTTGTGTTCAATTCTGCACCTATGAAAGTTAGTACCTGAACTGGTTCCAGAACTGACTTTGGAAAATTCAACAGGAATCCCAGAGAAGTGAGAAGTTGCTGGGAGACTTGCAAGTGGGATTTACCTGATCTGAGACTGGCCCACTATAAGCCAGTCGTCCAGGTAGGGAAACACAGCAACCCCTTGCCTTCTTAAATGAGCCACTACTACAGCTAAACATTTTGTGAAAACCCTTGGAGCAGAGGTAAGGCTGAAGGGCATTGCTCTGAACTGGTAGTGGCCAGAGGGTAGTTCGAACCTGAGGTACTTTCGGTGAGAAGGCCTGATCAAAATATGAAAATAAGCGTCCTTGAGGTCCAGGGAAGCTAGCCAGTCCCCTGGCCTTAGGGAAGGCAGAATCATTGCCAGAGTTAACATTTTGAACTTTGGTTTCAAAAGATGCTTGTTCAGGAACCTTAAATCTAAGATGGGCCGCCACTCTCCTGTCTTTTTTGGGGTAAGGAAACACTGAGTACAGACCCTTGCCCTGATGGCAAGGAGGAACTCTTTCCACTGCCTTGCAGCCCAGCAGAGAAGAAACCTCTGCTTCCAAAGCAAGGGCTTCTGAAGGATTTGCAGGTGGAAAATGTCTGGCTCTCATCTTTGGGAACTGTTTGAAACTGAGAACCAGACCTTGGCTTACCACCTCCAGAACCCATTTGTCCGAGGTTAGGACAACCAGTTCTGGCTGAATAGCCAACCTGCCCCCACCGGTACAGGAGAATTGGCCCTGGGCACCCCATCAGGGTGCCTGCTTGGCAGCAGCTTTAGGCTGAGGAGAGGGAGATGGTCTGCCTGTGCCCCGTCTACCCCTGCCTCTGAAAAAAACCCTCTGTGCAAAGGCTGAAGAGGCCTGAACTTGATAAAAGGGCCTGTGGTAAGGCCTGCCCTTCCCCTGGGGGCATGCCTTTGTGGAGTGGCATGCCTCCTTAGCTTGGGCACTTTTAGGTAGTTCTGTATTCATCCATTTTCTTCATGTAATTTTCTGTTTGATCCCCAAACAGAGAGTTTCCTACTACAGGAAAATCTATAGCCTTTGCCTGAGTATCTTGGGACAGATTAGTGCATCTAAGCCATGCCAACCTACGGAGAGCTACAGAAGTGGCCATGACCCTAGAGGAAACATCATTAACATCAACGGCAGTATGAAATTGAACTTTAGAGGCTTCAATGCCATCAGCAGCCACTTGTTCCAACTCACTAGCCAGCTGGCCCTGGGCCTGCTTGGCTAACTGCAATATAGTGTCCCATCTAGATTTCTGATATCTAGCCACATAAGCCATATAATTAGCCTGCCTGAGTCCCAATGAAGCTGCCATATATTGCTTTTTCGCCATGGCATCAATCTTCCTGGAATCCTTATCAGGAGGATGTGATGCCAGGGGAATATTAGCCTTGTCACAGGCTGCAGCTTGAACAACACCTACATGACTACACTGCTCGGTGAGGAAGTCTGTATCAGGGCCTGATAAAGTATACCTTCTGTCCATTTTCTTATCTACCGGAGGAACGGAATGAGGATTTTTTAAAATCTTTGTTGTTTGCTTCCTAAATGACTTATGCAAAGGAATAGACAACCTTCTAGACTCTGGAATATCCATCATTTCTACATAATCAGGCTCCTCTTGCTCATCCACAGCCTCTAAAGGGAGCTGGAGGGTTTCTGCCACCTTTTATAAAACATAAAATGAGAAGGGACCAGACAGCAAAGGGGAGATTCTAAGGGTCTATCTGGAGAAATGCCCGGTTCAATGGGCACGTCCAGACCTTCCCAGTCACAAATACACTGATCAAATTCCTCCTCCCTCCTGTGGTTCATAAAACTCCTCAACATCATAATCCTGAACCACTGGACCTGAACAAGCCACCTTTTCCCAATTGTAGGGGCTCGACAAGTCTCCGAGACAAAGACTGAACAATCTGAATGGCTTTTGCTATTTCTGCAGCAGTTGGGAGACAATTTTGGACTCAGACCTGCTGATTTCTTTGTCTTTTGCTGGAGCTGGTTTCTCTGAACCAGCTTTCTTTTGCCCGAGGAAGTCTCGCCTGGTCAGAGGGCATTCCCTCTGGTCCAGTGGGTACTGGACCGGCGCCATCCGGTCAGGACTTTTGGCCTCTCGCCCTGAGCCGGCCCAATCTCTTTCCAGGGTGGCTGCAGGGAAATTTTACACACCTGGCAGTCTGACAGGAGGTGTCAGCCCCAGACAATAGACACAAGTGGTGTGTGGATCAGCCTTGGCAAAGGCTTCCCCACAGACATCACAGTGTTGAAACCCAGTGGGCCCGATTTTTCTTTTGAGTTTCTCAGACATAATGCCAGCCTAACCAACAAACTTGCCCTTTAAACAGCCGTGTTAAGGTAAGACACCCTTATCGGTTCCTAACCGTGGTCACGGTATTGGAAACCCAAATAAAATTAAGGTTTTTAGAACCGATAAGAACCGGTACCGACTTCTAAAGCCCAAAATCGTAAAATAAGTTAACCGATCGGTTCAGACTGAACCGATAATGTATTTCCACACAGACTTTAATTTTAGTACTTACTGTTACCAGATAGAGCTTTTGTTAAAACGCGGTAATTTTTAAACACTTGGTGGTTCAAATGAACCGAGTAAACTCGCTTGAACCGCTGGAATGAACCGAGTTGAAGGAGCTGATCCTCCGAGCGACTGTTCAGTGAAAGCGGAGTAAAGAATCTGGCAGTTTCATTTGAAACTAGCCAGATAGAGCTTTGAACAGCGCCCTCGCGCTGTGGAACTCCAGACTGCTCTGGAGTTAACCCTATCCTCTCGGGGCAGTTCGAGTGCAGTGGCTAACTGCATTAAGTCCTAATTGCAGCAAGACTTCATGGTGTTTGAAGGGCCAAAGACCCCAAGGAACACGTCACACTTGTCAGTCTCTGCAGAGTGGGGTGTGGTGAAATGGCGTGGCCGTTATGCCTGATGACCCAAATGCACACCCCGATGCCTGTCACTCTCTGCAGGGTGGTGGTGGGGTTGGCTTCAGTTCAATACTTCACTGCCATTCCTATTATGCAGCTCTGTAACTTCTACACTACCACTGCCAATGCCAGTAAGCAAACATTCGGCATTGACAAATGCTTGTTTTTATACTGTTCTACTTTGTCAATTCCAACAGGCCATGCTGATGTCCCTGCAATTATAGTAACTGTAAATGCTCTTAAGATGGTGGCTATAAAGGGAGGTATCATCAGCATGTACCACTTAATTAAAACTTACTGGCATGGAATGTATCACTACAAGAAACAGTAAGTGTCCTAATTTGGGACCATGTTGGTGTACCACCATTTACAGCCACACATTTGTAACATACCTGACAAATTATTACTCTTTGTTCCATTTGAAATAGAAATGATTAAATCCACTGTATGAGAGCAGGATGAATATACAGACTGATAATTTGTGAAACCAGGGTGGTGTGGTCAATCAAGTTAAATGCTTAATAATACCAATACAGTTTTCATAATTTGCCCTTTTTCTGCTGCAACATGCACCTTGTGTAATACTTTCATCAATAAATGAATTGTTGAGCTTGATTTCCATTTTCCAAACCAGCACTGATTAAGTTTTAACTTGATTGGTCCCATCACCCATTAAAAATGTACCTTTTAGCTATGTTAATTAAGAGACTAAAATGTTACTGTGTTAACCTTGTACTAGTGGTCATTCCCTGACTGATATTTACAATGGAAACCATATCCACTCTCTTCCAATTGCTGGGGTAGTCCCCTAAAATACTGCTGAGTTAAAAACTGTGGTAATGATCAGAACTAATATTTGGGCTCCATCCTTTAAAACCCATCTGAGTATCAAATCCTGTTTTATATTGATCTTACATAATTTGCTCAACACAACAGTGAGTTCAACTAAAAATGATCAAGTACTTCAGTGTTGTCAACATTTTGACTTGCCAACTCATTTTAGTAATCCCTAACCATAAACAACAACAACAACAAAACATTGCATTACGGCTATGGTTGTTATCACTGGCACTGTCTTCATCGAGTTTAGAAAGATGAGTTAACTATAGAGGCTGATAACTGTGTATTAAATAGGCCAAAATAGATTTTTTTAATTTATATTTGCAGTGATATTGCTACAGGCCTACCAACATTTCTTTACATACCAGAAGCATGCTCACAATAATTGATAGTGCATTACCAGTGAAAGAGTCCAGTGGGGGCTAGCATCCTTAAAGATAGATTAGGAGCCAGGTCCATATGGGATGCATCTGAGGGTGCTTGAGAATTGGCAGTGGAAGTGTTAGAACCCTAGTAGGGCTTTTCAATAGCTAATCTCAGACAAGAGTAGTTCCAAAAGACTGGACTAGCAGACATAGTCCCGATCCATAAAGGGGAGTTGAACAAGTAGCAACTGAGGAATAAAAGACCTGTCAGCCATTCCTCTGTTGTGGGTAAGCTGATGGAGACACTGGTCAAAGAGAACCTTGAGGACTACCTGGACAGCAGTGGTCTTCAGGATTGTAAACAGCATGGGATAGTGGCAGGGAGGTCTTGTCTGGCAAACCCGATTGTTGTCTTTGACTGGGTAAAGAGGGCAGTAGATAAGGGCCATGCCATGGAGTTACTGTACTTCAATTTCAGCAAGGCTTTAGACTTGGTACCTCACAGAAGGTTGCTGAAAAAGTTGGAAGATCTCGTTGTGGCTGGGGTCATAATTAGATGGGTGGAAATTGGTTAAATGGGAGGCAGCAGAAAGTAGTGGTAAAAGGAGTCAAATAGAAAGAGAGGTAGGTCATGAGTGGGGCACCACAGGGGTTGGTCCTGGGTCCTCTCCTTTTAATATGTTCATCAGCAACATTGAAGAAGGCATCTGGGGCAATCTGTGTCTGTTCACAGATGACACAAAACTCTGTGGTAGGGTAGATAGTGATGAATGGATCAGGGAGATGCAGAGACTCCTACAAAGGCTAGAGAGGTGGTCTAACATTTGGCAGTAGAAATTCAATGCCAAAACGTGCAAGGTTGTTCACCTAGGGAACAAGAACCCCAGGACAGTACAGTAAGAGGGATTAAACTGAGCACTACAGAAGAGGAAAGGGACCTAGGTCATCATTATAAGTGACATCTAAATCAAGCCAGTATAAAAGGTGCTCTAGTAAGGTAAACAGAAGGCTGAAGTGTATCAGACAGGGTATTGACAGCAGAAACAAAATCTGGCCAGAGCCGATAAGGCTGCAGCTAAAGAATTTGGGGTAAAAATATTGTAAATTTGTTTTTTTAATATTGTTATACCAAATTTTCAGCATAGTCTTGTTATGACTGTGCCTCATGAAGATGGGCAGATAAAATGTTCAACTTCTGACTTAAAGGTGATTTTGCACAGGGACTGTGAAATCAACTTTTGGGATACTAAAACACATATGGGGCAGGAGTTGAAAAATGTGATCTGTCACATTCATGAGGTGCTGTAAAGAAATGGCTATGTTGAACATTTGGTATAAAATAATTGAATACTACCAAACATACAAGCCTGTGTTCGCAAAATTCAATGTAAGCTCATCATTTTGTTAAGTTTTAATATTATTACACCAAATTTCCAGCATAGCCTTTTTATGGCCCATCTCATGAACAAGGACTGAGAAAATGTTCAACTCTTTCATGAACGGTGATTTCACGCGAGGACTGTAAAATCACCTTTCCGGATGTAAAAAAAACATTTTGGACAGGATTTGAAAAATGACAGCTGTCACATTCATGAGGTGTTGTAAAGATATAGATATGTTGTAAATCTGAGGTAAAAGTAGTGACAATTATTAAAGTTACAAGGCTTTCTTTGCAAAATTCAATGTAGGCTTATAACTTTATTGTTTTTTAATATTTGTACACCAGATTTTCAACATTGCCTTCTTATGACACCACCTCATGAACAAGGGCAGAGAAAATTAACTCCTGTCTTAATGGTGATTTTGTGCAGGGACTGCAAAATCACATTTCAAGATAAAAAAAAACACATTTTGTCCAGGATTTGAAAAATGACAGCTGTCACATTCATGAGGTGCAGTAAAGATATGGCTATCTTGTAAATTTGGGGTAAAAATATTGACAATTACCAAAGTTATGAGGCTGCATTTGCAAAATTCAACATAGGCTCATAACTTTGTTGTTTTTTAATATTTTTACACCAGATTTTTAACACAACCTTCTTATGACCCCACTTCATGAACAGGAGCAGAGAAAAATTATAACTCCTGTTGGAAAGGTGATTTTGTGCAAGGATCACAAAATCACCTTTCGGGACAAATTTACCTAATGGCAGTGGCACTGTTCAAGAGATGGGGTCCCAAAGAAGGCATGTTGAAAATTTGGGCCATAAATATGCAAAAATGGCCAAGTTATGCATCTTAGATCAAAACTTAATTGAAATAAATTGAATACCATACCTGTTTCTTGAGTTCACAGTCTGGGTTTGAAGAGTGACGATGCGTCTGCTGTCCAGAGAGGATTATGGCATTGGACCCCTAATGGGTAAGTTAGTGCTTGGGGGGTGTGGGGTGGTGAGTTCTGAGCTGAAGGGTTAGATTGGGATCTGAAATGGCACAAAAGACATCGATGGACAGTTTTCTTGTTACAGGTTAAAACAAAAACAAGAAAACCAGGACTGAGATGCTGATCGCAACACTGGGGATTGGGCACCCCAGTGTCACTGTTATGTTTTTGGGGTTGTGGTGAATGCTGAGAGGAGAATTGGGTGAGGGAGGAAGGCAAAAAAACAGATAACCGCACATGCCAGGTATTGAAGGGGGAATGGGATTCCTGCACTGGGATTGGGCACCCCAGTGCCATTGTTACATTACTTGGGGGAGTGGGGAGGTGGGTGTTGAGAGGGAGGGTTGGGTGGGGGCAAACTATAAAAATATATGTTAAAAAGCAAAAAAAAGCACAACTGCGCATGTGCGGTAGTAGGTGGGAATTTTGTGATCGGAACACTGGGAAATTGGGCACCCCCAGTATCACTATTATGTTCCTGGTGGGGTGGTGCTAAGAGGGAGGGTCAGGTGGGGTTATGTATTTAAACAGTCACAGACCACTGAAAATAAAAAAAACATAGTGCGAGCGCAGATTGTTGGACCCGGAGGCAACTTTTTATTGTCCCTCCAACATGTTGTTCATTCACAAGGGATGCCAGAGTCCTTGTTCTCATAGCAAGAGATCTGCAAGGCTCCACCCACTGCAGCCATAAAAAGGAGGTATTTCCACCTCTCTACAGATTACTGGTGCAGCCATACCTGGAGTACCTTGCCCAGTTTTTGAGTCCTTACCTGAATAAGAACAAAGATAGGCTAAACAAAGACAGGTCGGAGATGATGCAATGTAGGGTGGTCAAAATGATTCAGGGCCAGCAGGGCATGTCTTATGGGGATACGCTTAAGGCACTGAACATGTACTGTATTTACAGGACACCAGATGAGTGACCTATAAGTTCCTGAAGGGAAAAAAACACAAGGTAAACTGTGAGGAACTTTCTAGGATGAGTTAGAATTCAAGAATATGGGAGCTTGAGTGGAAGCTGTCAGGAGGGAGGTTTAAGATGCATGGGAGAAAGTTTTATTTTGCAAAAAGGATGGTGGAGCTGTGGAACAGCTTCCCAGTAGATGTGGTTGGTGCTGAAACCATAAACTATTTTAAGCACTGCTGAGACAGAAGGAAAGGTTAAGTTGTCACTTCAGGTGGTGACCATAAGGGAGGGGAGCAGGGGAGTGGACTGAGAGGGCTGGAACACTGTATGTATGGCTTAGATTCATAGGCCTGAATTTTCAGTCCCCTAAGACTGATGCAAGTCCCCAGTGCACCAAACTTATGGTGCATGGGGCGTGCGTCAGTCTCCGTCTGCTGCACCCAAATTTGGACTGCCTGCACCTGACGCAGGCTCTTAGACCACAGTAACACGGTCTAGCCTGTGCCACACCCAGGAGGCTAAGTTACAGGGCTTGCACTGGACATGTGGTGAAAGCTGCCGTAATGCAGGGAAACTGCTACAATTGCACCTGCGATTTGAAAATCAGTTGCAGTTGTGGCAAAAGGGGTTGCCGTACTGCCATTTTCTAAGTCCCTTGGCGCAAGACTAGTCGCAAGCCCTGCACCACCATTTGAAACTCCAGCCCATATTGTTTTATGTTTTTATTCATATTGTTGTGTTAGTTTCTTATTTTTACTTATTGTAAAGTGACCAGAGTCTACTGGATTGGACACCATATAAATAAAATTGTCTTGCCTTGCCTTACTAGGCAGAAAAGTTATCATTTCATTTGCATTTCATTTTTTGTCAGAGACGGGACAGCTTCTCCAGCTGGGTGGCCGGTTGGGATATGAATGTAATTTTAATTGATATATAAAACATGGTGAAAAGATTGAATCAGTGGGGAGAAGCAATTGGGTGGGTATTTGGGATGCATAATATTGGTATATAATATAGGATAGAAAGGTTTGAGCAGCCAGGAGGAGGACCAAGGTACAATATGGGCACAGCGACCAGTTGGTTAGAACACAGCTTTAGGATTTGGAAGATCATAGTTTCAACACCCACAAGATTGGAATACCTACTGAATGACCCTGAGCACGTCTCACAAACACTCATTGAAGCAGTCTACCCAATTGTGAAAATGGTTAGAAGGCCCCCACTACAAACAAGATGTTGCGTCTCACCCTGACTATCCTACATAAATACATTGTAAAATATAAAAGAAATAAAATTAATGCAGTTAAATTGCATATGAGATCAGAGCTGGGTGGATGCAGCTTTAATTTACAGCTCCCCACAATCTGGGATGGAAGGATTAAAGCAACCATGGAGTTGTAAACCACATAGTCTTATTGCAATCTGCAGAAGTGATGCAGAATTATGCACTTCTTGTGGTCCGAAGAGGCTTACTACAGCATTAAAAAATATTTTTCCTCTTGAAATCTGGTAAAATGATCCAGAAAATCTTACTTTTTTATACTCCTTTGTATTGAAAATAACTGTAAAAAATCACATTCAAAACATTGCGGAAGGCTTCTTGAGTTTAACACATTTTGTAATGCGCTTGGCTGATCAAAAATCCAGACTACTGCTAGCTGTTCAAAGGGAGCTGGTCATTGGGCCTACTGGTGGAGTTCTGAAGTCCAATTGTATGATGTTCCTGGATGCTGTTACAGTGAACAAAGGATCTGGCAGTGTATCTTTGCCATCAATTAAACCTGTCTTCTTTTCCAACTGCCAATAAATTGAGAGTTAGAAACTTAGTACTCAAGTGCAGAAGCTTTATCAAACTTCTGACACTAATGACTGCAGAACACAAGCAAAGATGACAAAGAGACTGAAATAAATCATATTTCTGGATGCAAGTCCTGTGGGATCCAATAGGGATAAGTTGGGAGCTTTCATCCTAAATGATGGTCCTTATATCCAATCCTGATCTTTATTTTTTTAAACTACTCCTGTTTCTCTCAGCTGCAGAGTGGACCCAGCGATCTCCGGCCGCCGGCATCCACACCCCCGGACCAGGTCTGGCATGCAAATTTATATGCCCCATACACACGGGATCAGCCACACCCCCAGTGAAGGCACCTCTCATGTCTGGGGGCACAGGGCATGGCCATCAGTCGCCGAGAATACCCCGTTATTTTCCTCCAGTTCCTTACCCCTGGGAGCCAAACGTGCAATGGCGTCAGATGCATGGACATGCTGACACCCACCATGCTCCCCCCATTTCCAGGCATGCAGCTGTAGTGCAGCTGGCTTCCACCACTGTAGCATAATAAATTGTCCCCGCCCACCCCAGAGGAAGGAAAGCAGTCGTGAGACACTCAGTCCTTCCTCTCCCCGCCAGCCCCCGCCAGCCCGAGTCCATTCCCAAACCCAGGTCACCAACATGGCATGAGGTGTGGTATCCTGCACCTCAAACCTCAGCACCACCAGGCCGGCTCAGTCCTGATCTTTATAATATGCAGCCCTGCAGAAAAGATCATATCAGCCAAGGAGGGCAAGTGTTGAGGGGGGGAAGGGGCGAAAGGGTCCTTCTCTGTCAGCAGATTTCTATGATTCTATGAACCATGGTGGTTTAGGGTATCATTTGAAGGGCCGCTATGCATAATCCCCTCTGCCCCCCAAAAGTCTTCCTCTTCAGTAATCATTGCAGTCCTTCCTGTGCCTGCAGCTAAACATGTTTTCCTGCTTCCTCCATATTTTCTAGTTCCAGTCACTCTGTACCTGTTTTTTTCAGCCCTGTGTTTATCTCTGATTGCTGCTGGGTGGCCCCTTATGTGGCAGACTCCCCAGCCCAGTTAGCCATATCTTCAGGTGCTTAATGTGCCTCCTTTGTTCACTCACAAAGTGCTCCCCAGAGAGCACAACATCCCTTATTGGGTAAGGACCTGATCCAGAAGACTGATCGCTGGTCTTTGACCTGCAGGAGGCTGGTGTTCATGTTACCGTCTGGTGTTTTTTCCACCACTTTCTTCCCTAGGCTAGATGATATGCAAGAACATTTACATGTGGGTGCATGTCATAGTGTGTGTGTGTGTGTGTGTGTGTGTGTGTGTGTGTGTGTGTGTGTGTCAGTGTCCAGAAGCTTCCTTTGGTTTTCTGTAACAGCTAATGCTGTGTAACCACCAAGTCACCACTTGGTGACAGTCAAACAGTGGAGGACAGAGCCCCCACATGTTGAAAGAAGAGAGTTGACCTATGGTACATTCTTTCTGTTCCTTCCTGGCTGACCTCCTGCAATCGAAGTTCACTCTCAGACCTTGGTCACCGGAGTAAGGAACAGAAGCCCTATTGCTGTACTACCTGGACAGCTCTCTAACCATTTTTTATGCAATTTGGACAGTACTTCTTTTGTATTTTGTACCATAACTTTTGATTTTATTCACATTAAAGCCCCTTCCCACAGTATACACCTGGAAATGTACTTCAGTGTGCCTTTCCAATATAACATTTGAAAGGCTGGGTCTGTAGTTCAATGGACAAGCGGCCAGCCACTCCCACTTCCTGAGCTATATAAGCAGTTCCTTTCAGTCTCCTTCTGAAGCACTTTTTCTTTGTCAGCCGGAGGCTCTGTTGGTCTGTCCTCTGAGCTGGCTGGTGCCTACCCTGTGGCCTTCACTCCCCCCCATACACACACACACACCTTGCTCTTTGTTTTTGTCTCTGCTGGACTCTGGTGTTTGTTTTCCTGCTTCTGTTTTTTTTTTTCCCCCTCAGCTGTGTGCTTCTTTCTGCCCTTGCTTTCTGTGTTTTGTGTGTCTTTATTTTTGTTTTAGGCCTTTGTTCCCTGTTTTCCGCGTTTGTGTGTTTTGGTTTTGTCTTTTGTTCTAAGCTCCTAGCATATTGCTACTCCTTACTACTTGCTGTCAGTTACTCACAACTCAAATTACTTGCAATGCAACTGCAACCATGATCTGTGTGTTTCAGCTCAGTCATAGCTGCTCTCCATGTTGCACTTAATTGTTTTCACCTGATTCAGGCTCACTCTGAACCCTAGCTAAGCAGTTCATTCATGCTCTCTCAACCATTCTACTTCCTCATTGCTATAGTTTCATGGCATTGCCAGGTTATAACTGCTTCAGAGCATGGTGTCTCTTTTCTTTCTATGTTTCTTGAAGTTTTCAACTCAGTGTACTCAATACAGATGCTGCTTCAATGTTTGAACACCCTGTTAAACTCTGAGGTCAGCTAAAGCTACTGCTGAGGCTGTAAATTAGTTTCAATACCTGTATGTGAGTCTCGGCCCTTCCATCACATTCTTGTTTTTCATTCGGCAGGGACTTAGAGGTGTTTGGAGAGTAGTGGCCGTGTGTGGCTAATTATTTCTTTTCTAAATCCTGTCTCCACTGCCGAAAAATCCTCAGAGTATTTGTCACCTTTATTGGCTTTTGAATGCCTGGCTGGCTTGCCCTACTGTTTACAGTGCTGCTCCTTCATTACTACATTTTGCAGATCTACGTGTAGGTCTGATTATTACTACTACTTACTGACCTACATGCAGGTCCACTCTTGCTTACACGATCATTGCTTCATACCTACTGCCATCCCTTTGGCTTCAGCCTCTGGGATGTCTGCTGTGCTCACTACTGCATCCAACCTTTGCAAGGTCTCAGCACTTAACACTCATAAGATCTTAGTCATAGGTAAGAAGGTAAAAAAAATATGTGGTAACCAGAAAGGGTTTTACTCTACCTTCACCCACCCTGATCCTGAAGGCGGGATTCAAGCAGATGCATGCAAAAAAGCAAAGGTTAATATGGCAGCTGCACCCCCAACACAGATTTCAGACAGCTGAAACTTATTACTGTGGCAGGCTACCTGTCTAAGTTATTTTACTCATTGCAGTACCAGCAGGCTCTGTGTAATACAACACCAAACACCTGAAAGTCATTCCTGGTATGGCTGAGGAATGGTCAGAAAATCAGCTACATGAACAAACAGACCAAGCTTAAAGCCCACCAGAAAAATAAAACAAACCACCACTCATTAAGTAGTATTTGATATCAAAATGTTATTATACTGTACCATACATGGCAAAATGTTGAAAAAGTGACTTCCAGAGCAATAACAGTAGATGAGCTCCCCAGCCCCACTCTGTAAGTAACACACTTTGTTATGCTTTTGCCACATATGATATAATGCATGTTTGATATTCAATGCTACTTCATGAGTGACTGTTTTCTTTTTCTGGTGGGCTTTGAGTTTGGTCTGTTTGTTTGTGCCCTATAGAATACAGTCCTGACTTTCTGTGAGGGTCAGTCTCCAAAAGAGACTGCACATCTTGTACAAACTGTGAAAGCTGGGTTGAAATCTGCAAAGTGCCAGTTTCAAATGATTCTTGATGTCAATTGTGCTACTTCTAAGGGACTAGCAAATTTATAGTCTGCCAGGAGATTTGCATGGCTCAGAACAATTGGGTTTTCAAAAGACATACTCAATTAAAGAAAAGTGTCACCCCGCAAAGAGTAGTGCATATGGTAAAACAAATTGTATGTAGCCAAACAACCTCACACCACACTCCCCACAAACCAACAACTCACTTCTACTACCATATATGCAGTTAAAATCTGAAGTTTATTTAACCAATTATTACAATAGAGAAGGAGTGCAAAAGATATAAAAAATAGGATTACAAGCCCCTAACAGTAGTTACAGAACCTCCCAATGCCATCACAAGACAGCAAACCAAAGTAATTGACTTCACCTTTGAAAGTACCTCATTTGGTGACAAAACTGTACATGAAAAAGGTTGATGAACAAAAAGCAACATTTAAATATGTAACTGCAAAACAGAGGTCCTCTATGCCATGTAGGCCATATACAAGGGGAGGCATAGGATAGCCCTACAACAGTAGGCCCTATGTATAACATGAGTACCATATTTAAAAGGGCACAGGAAAAGCAGGACAGGAGCCAGGCAGAAGGTTCAAACAGAGCACAGCCTCTGACAATTCTGTCCATGTTGCCATAGACCCACTGCAAGTAGGAGGGTGCCTGTGTTACTACCTCCACGAGGGAAAAGAGGATCGCAACTGACAAGTAGGCCCTGGAGGTATTTAGGATAGGTCTTAACCCTTCATTTTGTAAAATTTCTAAACTTATGCAACACCAGAGTTTTTGTAGCTCAAAGCTCAGGGCACAATAACCTACTGGATTTGGAAGTGAGAATGTTAATTCAGCTCAGTGCAGTGGAAATGATTCGAGTTTCTCAGTTAAAGAAAGTCTTTTTTGCCTGACACATCCGTACGCTGTAGTAAAATAGGGTATATTGACCCATTTTGGACTACCTTGCTTAGCTGTAGCATATTTGAAACATGGTCAAACATGTTTCAAACTAATTTCAAACACGATACTTAAAAATTGTCATCCTTATTTTTGACCATGTTTGACAATGTTTTCAATATGCGTGGTATATTGCACCACTGCCAAAACATGATCAAGCTTCAAGTTTAGTTTATTTGTTCAACAAAAGTCTTTACAAATGTTTGACAATCTATAATAGATACCTACTGTACATAAGCACAAAATCAGTAACAAGTATTAACATTGCCATTACAACATCATATACATTTTACAAATCAATGAATTAGTTAAAAGCAAGAAGGACAAATGAGATGTGTGTCTAGAAAATGTTAGTAAGTTTACCAAGATGTAATTGGGACATCAGGGGGCATAGCCTGGTTGCCTCTATGTCCAATGATGATAAGCAACCCTGTAATCTCCAGTCCCAGTTGAAAAGAGACAATGATCATGAGGCCCGAAAGACATATCTTCTCAGCTGTCCTTCTACAAACAAACACTGTCAGAAATTGTTGTATTTATCTAAGGAACATTTCCTTTTCCTAACATATTCCAGTGATGTCTTAGGAACCCAAGCATTGGTGACTGGGAGGGGACATGGGATAACAAGGACCTCTATGCACCAGGTAGGTTACACTTACGTAGGAAAGACAGAAGGGTCCTGAAGGGGAAACAGAAGGGTCCTGAAGGGGAAACTGGAGGACTTTGATTAAAAATCTAAATTTATGGTGTGTAGCTTGACCACCATCAAAGATGGATGCCTGATCTGAAGGCTCTGTTAAGCCCTATACAAAATCTGTAAAAAAAAGATGCTTAAAATACTGATCAATTTCTCATCACCACAGAGCTTTGTTGTCACTTACCTGTGGAGCCAGTTACTACTGCCAGTTGTCCGATTTTCTCCTGGTAAGCCACTGGAATTGTGATAGCTGCTGTCTGCTGATTCATTACTGTGAAAGGAGCATGAGAAAATACAGTCATGGTGGCAGCTGCTGAAGCCTCCCAGGATCCACCTCTAGAGGTGATACAGACTATGTTTCATCAACTTAAGTCTCAAATGAATAAACTAGAACTTGCTGCACAGCAAGTCAGTGGAGACATTGTAAGTATCTTTAACTGTGTCAGTGTCACGGAGCAGTCCATCATGGACACAGAGGTAAAATCGGATTGGGTCCTGGTCTACATCTGCGATCAAGACAGAGCCTTGCAACAGCTATGGGAGTGAGTGTAAGATCTGAAAAATAGAGCCAACTGCAACAACCTGTGGCTAGTGGGCTTCCCAGAGGGTTGTGAGGAGAAACATGTTATAGAGTTCCTGCACCACTATCTCCTCCAGCTTTTCAATTATGCATCGATGGCCCCACAGGAAATTGATCATGCCCACCGAGTCTTAGTACTGAAATCTCCCCCTGGTGGTCACCCCCGCCCAATTCTGGCTAGGTTCTTGAAGTTCCAGGACAGAGAAAGGATAATGCAGCTGGCCAGGGAAAAAGGTTCTCTTCATTGGCAAGGGCATCTCATTAACATTTTTGCAGACTTTTCCTAGGCTCTCTCAGAAAGAAGGAGGGCCTTCACCACTGCCCAGACATCCTGTGAGAACTTGGGCCTTGCATATTCAATACGGTACCCAAACACTCTGAGGACTACTGTGAAAAGACTAGCTCACTCTTTTGATTCCCTGGAAGTAGCTAAAAACTTCATTATCAATTGCTGGGCTCAGGCAGACCTCTGCCAACTTTGCCCAGAGCA
The DNA here is from genome assembly GCA_016271365.2 of Neoceratodus forsteri. NCBI lineage: Eukaryota > Metazoa > Chordata > Ceratodontiformes > Ceratodontidae > Neoceratodus > Neoceratodus forsteri. The sequence goes on from CM028136.1 coordinate 196,544,808, forward strand.
AGCTAGGCGTCAGGAGGACACCTACTCACAGTATATGGACACCTCCAACTTGCCATCTCAACCACAAGTAAAAAAGGGCATTGCCCCCATTACCGACCCTGAAGGTTGATAGGTCCTGAGGACTGGACGACATGCACCTGAGGGTTCTGAGGGAATTAGCAAATGTGCTAGTGGTCCCCCTAGCAGACCTATTTAGTACCTCTATAGAAATGTGAGTAGTACCTCTGGATTGGTGAACAGACATGTAGTGCTGCTAGAGAAAAGTGGACCGAGGGATGACCCCAGTAATTATTGACCAGTAAGTCTGACCTCGGTAGTGGGTAAGCTTATGGAAAGCATTCCAAAGGAAAGACAATAAACTTTCAGGATGAAAATGGACTCCATGATGATAGGCAGCATGTGTCTGTGTCAGAGGTCAGGCCAGACCAACCTAATTGATTTCTTTGATTGGGTAACGTGGACAGTGGACAAAGGCCAAGCAGTGGACATACTGTATCTAGTTTTCAGCAAGGCATTTGACTCTGTTCCCCACAGGAGATTGATTAGTAAGCTGGAGGAATTGGGATAGGATCAAAACTGGCTAGGTGTGTAAAACTCTGGCTACAAGCTAGAAACCAGAAAGTGGTGGTTGAGGAGAATTCTTTGATGCTAGATCAGTCACTACAAGGGTCCAACAGGGCTCAGTGCTCAGCCCAGTGTTATTCAACATCTTCATCAGTGACATTGCAGACAGGGTAAAAGGCAAAATATGCCTTTTTCCAGAAAACACAAAGCTCTGCGGGAGAGTGGACATGGAAGAAGGGAGACAGACATTAGAGAGGACTTGGCTAAACTAGAGAGATGGTTGGGTATTTGGCACTTGGCATTCAATGCTAAAAAGTGTAAGGTAATACATTTAAGGGCAAAGAACCCAGAAACCACATACTGGCTGGGGAGTGCAGGTCACCAAGTCGAAGGAGGATAAGTCTTGGGTGTGATCATTAAGAGTGATCTAAAGCACTCAGCACACTGCAAGAGAGTAGTGGCTAATGCAAATAAAACACTGGGATGTATAGCCAGAGCTATAACCAGTAGGAAGATGGAGGTCATCCTGTCACTGTACAGGTTACTGGTTAGGCCATATCTGGAATACTGTGTGCAGTATTGTAGCCCTTACCTAAAGAAAGACAGTAAAGAAAAGGATGACCAAGATGATCCAAGGACAACAAGGCAGGACTTTTGAAGAGAGACTCTAAGATCTCAACATGTACTCCCAGGCAGATAGACAGGAGAGGGTTAGCATGATTGAAACCTTTAAATACCTTAGGGGTTTTGACAAAGTGAACTCTGAGAGTCTCTTCAACAATCGTGACAACAGGATCTCTAGGGGCACTGCATTAAATCGGTAGGGGTATGATTCAACATGGAAATGAGGAGACACTTATTCACTGAGAGGGTTATGGCAAAGTGGAATTAGCCTCTGGAAGAAGTTGTCACCCTGAGAACTGTAAACAGCTTCAAGAGAAGCTGGGACAGGGTAAAAGGGAAAACTACATGGTGTTGTGGGGGCAGTAGATATCAATGGGGAAGGAGAAGTGGGTAGCAGAGGGGTAGATCCCTCGGTAGATGCTGGGGGCCTGCAAACTCAAGCAGACTACATAGACAGTAAGCCTTCTCTGCTGGCTATTTTCACATGTTCATAAGTTTGTAGTTGCCGAAAGTAACCAATACACTGAGATTCTTATATCTATGAGTGATTTCAGTGAAAGCTGGCACAATTCAATTCTTACCAGAGACTGGGACTGACCGCAGAATCAAGATTATTCTTCTATATGCTAGTTTCAGTGATTTTTCTTAACAATTACAGTCTGCTATTCCCCAAAGTTCTGCGCCACATAACACTGAGGCTTTTAATATTGCATTTAAGACTTGTATCATACTTTTTACAGTTTTACTCCCATATTGCAAATTGAACCTGATCAGTGCCCTAGTAATAGTTTTTGTTTTGCCTTGAAGCATATTAAGATGTCATACCCACTTCATATTTTCCATGAACATGGTCAAACTTGGGTAAACTGGCAAACATGGTCTTGAGATAAATAGTCTCAGCATTAATAGGGTCATTTGGTCTGATCATTGCACGGTGAAGTTCCGGTTCAGGGCCCCCCTCAGCAGCCCTCCCTCTGCAGAGATGGTCAGCTATTGCCCTTTGAGGGGGTTGACCCCTGAGGGTTTTTTGGTGGTGGCTGACCTATCTAGTGTGGACAGTGCATGCGTTGGGGATGTGTGCACGGCAGTGGACGCCTATAATAAGGCGCTTTCTGGTGTGCTCGACTCCCTCACACCAGCCAGTGTATGACCCAGGTCTTCTCACTTGAGGTCCCCTTGGTATGATGAGGAGCTCAAAATGATGAAGGCTTTGGGTCAGGGTTTAGAGCGCTGCTCGTGGAAGTCCAGCCTGGAGGTAGACAAACTGGCCCTACGTATGCACTACAGTGCATACCGGGGGCAATCAACCGTAAGAAGGCAGAATTCCTGTCCAGGGAGATTGCTGCTGGGAGGAACTGACCAACTTTGCTCTTTTGGACTGTGGACAGGCTCCTTCATCCTTCCTGTCTACAGCCGAAGGTAGCCTTTTCGAACGCATTGTGCGAGGAGTTTGCTCGGTTCTTCTCAGACATGGTGTCTGCCATCAGGCAGGAGGTTCCGCCAGTGGACCAGAATCTGGTCAACTGTGATTTACATGGGTGACCAGAGAGCACTCCGCCTGGTTGGGGTGAGTTTACACTGGTGGAGGTGGCTGAGGTCAGTGAGACTGCCTGCAAACTTCGGCACACCTTTTGTGAACTGGACCATCGAGTGTTACTTGACCACCTAAGGGAATTCTGCGGACTCGCTGGCACTGCCATCAGCTGGTTTGAGTCCTTTTTATCTAACAGGAGGCAAACGGTAGTGATGGGGAATTTCTCCTCCTCCCCGACCACCTGTTGTGCGGAGTTTCCAAGGGTTCGGTCTTGTCACCGATGTTGTTTGCCATGTACATGTTACCCCTGGGAGAGCTCATTAGGAAGTACAGTCTGGGTTTTCACTGCTATGCTGATAATACCCAGCTGTACCTTTCCTTTGCCCCTGGAACATCATATGCAGTAGAAGTGTTAATAGCTGCCTTGCTGAAATCAATGACTGGATGGCCTCCAGCTGGTAGCGACTGACCCCAGTAAGACAGAGGTACTGGAGGTGGAGTCGAACAGAGGGCGTGATAGGTTGGCCTTTGGTGCAGAGACAGGACTTTATCTTGGCTCTGTACCATTGAAGGCCTCCTCTAGGGTGCGTGATCTGGGTGTTATTCTCGACAGCAGTTTGACACTTGTGTTTCAGGTGGCGTCCATTGTCCGTGCCAGTTTTTATCATCTGAGGAATATCACCAGGATAAAGCCCCTAGTCCCGCCACTGGACCTCCCCACTTTGGTGCATGCCTTCATGACGTCCAGGCTTGACTATTATAATGCACTCTATCTCAGGGTCTCTGGGGGTACCCTGCACTGACTGCAGCTGGTGCAGAATGTGGCAGTGAGGCTGTTGACGGGACAGTCTAAATATTGTCATATTACTCCGGTGCTGTGTCAACTGCACTGGCTGCTGGTTAGGTGGAAGGTCCTCTTTAAGGTGGGTTTGCTCACCATTAAGGCCCTAAACGGCCTGGGCCCTGGCTACCTGAAGGACCTTCTTGCACCTGCTGCCTTGGTCTGCTCCCTCCACTCATCCTCTAGGTGCCTCCTCGTGATTCCCAGGACAAGGTTAAGAACTGCTGGTGACAGAGCATTTAGTGTTGCTGTGCCCATCCTGTGGAATTCGCTCCCTTTAGCTGTTAGGGAGGCTCCGTCTGTTGAGGTATTTAAGGTCTGCCTCAAGGCCTTCTTGTACAATCAGGCCTTCCCAGACTATGTTTTATAATCCCTACCTGTCTTTTTAATAAAAAAAAAGTGATGTTTCATTTTGTTTTAGAGATTCTAAATGGAGCTGAAGTTGAGGATAGCAAATTTTGTAGTAAATTTAGTTTTAACTTGTTTGGAATAGTGTATATAATTGATTATTACTGTGCTGTGTTGTATTTATTTGATTGATGTACAGCACCCAGAGCCTCCGGGATGGGCATCTCTTTAAATAAAATTTGCCTTGCCTTGCCAATAACATGTTAGTATTATAGCCACATTCTTACCATGGTTGTAACAGGCTCATAAACTGTAATATAGAGGATAATGTATGGGCAGCCATACACCACAGGCCTGGTTTGCATCAAGAGATTTCTTTGGCAATCAGGAAGTTTAACTCACTGAGGCCTCAGGAGCTCCTTGAGAGTTCCACCTCTTGTGGCCTGTATACTTTTAATAGTGCAACCTGGAGATTTCTGAGCAAAACCAAGCCATAATCAGCATGCCACAAACAAATGTGAATACCTTATAAACTGTAAGTAGTACACACAAAGTACAAGTGGCAAAATTGTTCAGCCCAAACTTACCTTTAATTATAAGTAGTTCCTATTTTTTTCTATATTGGTTGAAGTAGCAAAAAAAAATTTCAATAAAAAAAGGCAACATAAACCATTTTTTGTGGGAAAATATTTAACATATCAGCACCAAATTAAGCATCCGTACATTAGATGGAGGTACAAAACTAATTTTGTACTAAAAAGCAATTTTTCTAATATGATACATATATTTTTTTTTCCATTTTATTCAAGGTGGCTAGATGAAGCTTGACAGACAAATGTTAGCCAAATACACCACACCACACAAAAATGTGAATATCTTCTAAAGCGTACATGACAGACATAAAGTATCAGCGGCAAAGTTGTTCAGCACAAATTACCTTTCCAATGATGCTATGCAATCAATTCTACTCACTTCGGTTTGTGAAATATTTAAGTTTTAAGCAGTGACGTCCTCAGATGTCCTAAATCCTCAGTGACACAAAGTACAGGATGTCTGGAGGTGTTAAAGACCTCGGGAATATCTTTTCTGCTGCTGCCTACAGGCATCTTGGGGCCTCAATGAGTTAAGAACGAAGCCTGAGAGGTTCACTGGTTGCCATAGAAAACTCGAGATTAAGACACAGATTTGTCTGCGTGTGGATGTCCATACATTATCTTTTATAGTGTATGAGCATCCATGCCAATTTCAGACACTCTGCTTCCTTTCACTGAACTGGGATGGGGTGTAGGCACTTGAGGTTTTGTGGTGGGCTCATATTACTGATTCAGTGTGCTGCAGCTTTTTCTGTAAGTTCAAGTTTAAAAAACCAAAATCAGCTTCCTTCTTGATTGGATAGAGAAAAGCAACGATGTGCCAACATTCTATGTTGGTGTGCTGCAGTAGTGACATCACTACTGCAGCACAGCAAAATAATAATGTCACTATTGCAGCACAACAAGCTTATTACAGGCATGGAATTTCATGCATAAAAGAGTTCGACCATACATATTATACAGGATTGTGTAGCACCAACTATACACAACAAACCTGTGTTTTAATCAAGCAGTTTACATGGTAACAAGAGACCACAAGAGTACAGTTTGTGAGGTCTCTTTTTACCATGGAAACCTCGAGATTTAAACAGAGGCTTGTATGTATATGGCTGCATGTGCACAATCTTTTATACTATATGGGCAATCATCAGCTTGAAAGTGCTTACATTAACGTCTTACTTTGCATGATGTTTGGCCATATTCCGTCACTTGCTGCAGGCAGGAAAAAAAGAGAAGCGTGGGGTACCATTCGTGGTATCCGTGTTGCAGCAGCACCAAGCTCCATAGTAAGCTTGCACAGTAAGTAAACTGAGGAGCCATGGCGTAACCCTGTAGAATGACAAACCTGCCATTTAAAAAAAGGACTTCTGTCATGATTGCCTACAAGACTTGAGAGGAAGGTGATCATGTGACCATGTTTTATGTTCTTGTGCTGCAGTAGTCATGTCACTAGTGCAGCACAACAACATCACTACATCAGTACTGCAACACAAAAATGCTGTTCCAGGCATGGATTTCCATGCACAGCAGCATTTCACCATACACTATAATGGATTTTAAAAGCAACAGTGACTTTGGCAGCTGAAATCCACTCAAACATTTGTGGCACCTTTTTAAATGCAAGGGTACTTTTAAACTTTCATTATATTCCATAATTTTTTAAAAGGTTACATTTTTGTTACAGAGATATAAAATGTTATAACCATGTTCTGAACATATTGGTGACATGACTAACACACATTGGGCTGCATTTTCAAAACTTGTGGGAGTACAAGGTTGCGGCAGGATGAGCTAAAAGATTACCTAATGTTATGCTGGTACTGCTGCTTGAAGAACAAAAGCGACAAAAGTATCAAAAAATTATAATACAGAACTCCATTGCTATAATGTATCTCATTATAATGAAATATTATTACAAAGCTCTTGTCTTCTACAGGAGATCCCTATGTTGCTGGGTGAAATAAACAGCTGATTGGTTAGGGAGCACTGCTGGCCACTTTTCATACACTGTGTTTGCAGTTGTAGGTGGCTATATGTGAAACTGGGAGGGAAAGGGACAGAAAGCTAGATACAGGTACAGCTTTACTTTTTCCTTTCTTCATTGCTAACTACCCAACTTCTTTCATTCCTTCCCACCAGGCTGATTGCATTGTATCTGGAGATGCAGCAAAGTAAAATTCTGCCCACGAAGTGGTCGCTTTGCATTAGTATTCTGCTACGCGGAGTGCCCATTTTAAACCCTCACTTTGCCACTTCGCATTGTAACTATGACTTTGCGTTTTACACTCTGCCTTATTCCACTTTAAGGTGGAGTGAGAATTCAAAGGCAGCCCACACACATCACATGGCTTACACAGTGTAGATCACATACTTCAGGCAGACAGGCAGGAGGTTACAGGCAAAAACACTCTCCAACGTGGGCTGACTTACACGTTTTGCAAGGGGTGTGACAAATGGCTCAGCTCTGCGAATGGCAAGAGGTGGGGTGTGGACATGTGATGAAGAGGGGGCACAGGTGACAAGTCCACAAATTAAGTTATTTTCCCCATTTTACATACAGGGGTTGATGTACCACTTGCACTAGACATACTGCATTGCCCACCACCACCACTGCTACTATGACCACCAGTTGACAAGATTTCTAAATCATAATCCTCCCCCTCATCATGCCTGTAGTAATCCTCTGGTGTTATTTCTTCACTACTGCAGACATTCCTACTTGGTCTTACACTCATGGAAGGGGATAACATGCTCAGTAAGGTTGATGATAAGGGTGAATGCCCGACTATGGCATTAGCTACCATCTGGTGCCTGGTCCACAGTGCCATGTGCCTGTTCTTAAGATATGTATGCTGGCCCCCATGCCCAGATGACTCCTCTTTACCTCGACTCACACGCGCCTGGCAAAACTGGCAGATTGAAACTGGCTTATTTGCATCTTAGACAAAAAAATCCCAAACAAGGGATTGTGATCCCCTACTTTTAACATGTCCCTGATGCTGCTTATTTGACTCCATTTTTTTAACCCCTGAAATGGGGGGTTTGCTACATGGTTTTTCAGGCTGGACACACTTGGACTCCAACTGACCACCACGACTACCTATGATTATTACTGGGTCATCATCATTATCATCAACAGGAACTGCTAAATCATAACTTTTTTGAGGAGGGGTGGATTTAACACCAACAGACCCAGACACAGCCACCTTGACTTTCTTTTACTCTGGTTCCCAACAGGACTCACTGACATCATTTTCACGTTCATCAACATCATCCGTATCCACATTTTCAGCTTGAATGCTATCATGTGGAGAACATGTTCTTTTTTTTTTTCAATTCAAACTTTATTAAGACATTTTCACTTTTTCCACCATTTTGGAGGCAGCAACTATGACATGTAGAACTTATTTAAGATACAATACTCAAACTGCCCCCCACCCCCCACACAGCAGTATTATGCCTCCTAATAACAAGAGCTGTTAAGACAGAATGCATTATGTGTACAGGGATAAGTAGTACATGGCGAAACTTATATCCAAATAGTCATAATCAGAGTGTGAAGGGGATCCCAGATGCGTGTATAAGCTGGTAATCTATTGTGGAGACTAGCTATAGCTTTCTCAGTACAGAGGTTAGCTAGGATTTCATTCACCCATTCCTGGAATGTTGGAGCAATCCTATCTTTCCAATGCCGTAGCATAAGTTTTTTGACAGATAATGCAATCATGGAAATATGAAATCTCCTAGCCTTAACCTTGATGGAGGACAGGTCCCCTAGGAGACAAATATCAGGTGAGAAACAATCCTGCAAACCCAATAAAGGATCCAGGTTGATTTTAATGGTATCCCACAGAGGGGTTATTTTAGAACACGACCAGAATATGTGAAGGAGTGTTCCTTCCCCCTGGGAGCATCTGATACATACATTTGACTCGAGAAGGCCCCATCTCTCTAACTTGACTGGTGTATAATACATATTGTGTAAGATGTGATACTGCATAAGGCACAATCTGTCTTGGGACACATACTTATGACAGGACTTCCATAAGACCTGCCAGTTGAGAGTATAATGGGGAAAAAAAGATCCCCAAAACCTAGTTTTTTCCGAAGGAGCCCCCATACCGTCTGTAAAACAAATCCTGATATAACTTAGAAATGACACCCGAGGACCCTAATAGGGAAGAAGTCTCCGTAATCAGTGCTCTAATCGTCTGGCAGGGGGTGCTACCCCATACCGTTATAAGCAAGTGCTTTAATTGGAGCACCTTGAATTGCGAACATACTGGGATATTAAATTTCCGGATAAGTTCAGCTACTGGAAGCCACTTTCCTTCATCATCCGAAAACGTGAATACTATCCCTTCACCCAACTGAGGCAACCATATACGGGGGATCGATTGCTTATTTATAGTAAACGCTGGGGAGTTCCAGATGGATTGGGACGGGTCCAAATAAGGAGTATAGCACAGGAAAGAACAAAGCTGTGCATAAACTTTTAGAGAAGTCATAAAGGTGAGACATTTCTCAGCACCTTGTAAATGAGACACTTTGACATAAAACAAGGTTCGGGGATCTATATTCATAGACTGAATTAGATCTAGTTCTATTTTTAGTCAAGTCGGTCTCAAGTTTTTGGGGCCCAGGTGGACCCACTTCAGACATTTAGCCAAATGGCTGGCCCAATAATAAATTGCCAAGTGAGGGATCCGCAGTCCCCCATCCATTTTAGAGGTGGCCAGCTTGTGGTATGCCAATCGGGGATGTTTATTTGACCAAATAAAATTGGTGAAAACTCTATGCATTTTCTGAAACCAGGATAAAGGGATGAAAGAATTAAGAAGAGAGAGGGCCGGGATCAAAAATTTGTGGGAAAATATTCATCTTGATTATGTTAATCCATCCCCATAGTGAAACCAGGAGTTTGGACCATCTGTCCAAGTCCTGGATGATTACCTGGGAAAGAGGCTCCAAGTTTTCTTTGAACCATGCTGAGGGATTACGCATTAATTTGATACCCAGATATTTTAGCATCTGGGGTGCCCAGCACAAACCAAAAGGGGTAATATCAGCTTTGAAGACCTTGTGATTCAGCGGGAAAAAGGAAGATTTGTTGACATTTAACTTATAATTAGAAAGGGAGCTAAATTTAGCAATTTCCCCTAACAAAACCGGTATAGATGACACCGGGTGGGAGAGATACAGGAGAAGATCATCTGTGTATGCCATGATCTCGACCTCGTTGCACCCCACCCTAATGCCCTGTATCCCCGCGTTACTGAGGATATTTTGGATAAGAGGTTCCAGATAAAGATTGAATAAGAGGGGAGAAAGGGGACAACCCTGTCTGGTACCTGAGTACAGAAAGAAGGTCTTAGAAAATGCACCATTTCCCAAAATCTTAGCTGATGGGGCTTGATATAGTGCACAAATCCAGTCTATAAAGATGGTAGGGAACTGGAAGGCCTTGAGAACATGAAATAAGTAATTCCAGTTCACACGATCAAATGCTTTCTCGGTGTCCAGGGAAACCAGCCCCGCAGGAAAAGTGGCATCCCTGGACTCTGAGACGACATGTGAAAGGGTGTGCAGGTGATCTGAAGATGATCGTCCCTTCATGAACCCAACCTGAGTCATACCGATCAGATCCGGGAGGACCTTTGTTAATCTACTGGCCAATATCTTCGAGAGAATTTTAATATCTTGATTTAAAAGGGATATGGGCCTGTAACTTTGTATTAACTCTGGATCCTTGTCTGGCTTGGGTAGAAGGACAATCAGGGCTTCAAACAGATAGGTATCTACCTCAACCCCGGAAAGAATGTGTTGAAATAGCCAGTGAAGCACCGGCAATAAAAGTTCTTGGAAAGCTTTATAAAATAATGAGGAATAGCCATCCGGCCCCGGAACCTTGTCCGAAGGTAAGGCTCCGATAGCCTCTGAGATCACCTCCAGTGATATTGGTGAAGCTAAAAAGTTCCTCTGCTGTTCTGTTAGGATAGGCAGATGGGAACCCTTTAAGTATGCCTCCAGAGTCTCCGAACAGGGAGGGCACTCCATCCCCCTGTATATTTGTTCATAATACAATGCAAACTCTTGTACTATCTGTGAAGGGGATACTCTCAGAGACCAATCTACCTGGGCTCGAATTGGGGGGATGAATCTTGTAGATTTCTGTTGTTTTAACCGGAGTGCGGGTAATCGCCCTGCCTTTTCTCCCAGGTCCATATAACTAGCTCTAATTCGAATAATAGCTAACTCCACCTTTTCCCTTAGCAAATTTAAGTATTTATCCCTGGCTACCAGAAGCTTCCCTCTGTCCTCACTCGAAGAGCTGACAGAAGAGTTAGCCTCTAGGAGCCATATTTGGGGCAGTAAAGATAGTAGTTCTTCCTTTTGTACCCTTTTCCTCTTAGATTCTAGGCTGATAAGGATTCCCCTCATATAGGCCTTGAAGGCCCCCCAAAAATATCTGGCTTTGCACTATTAATCGGTTTGGATAGGAAGAAGAGCTCGATCTGTTCTTTTATAAGCTTGCAATATCGGGCTTCCTTTATTAATTGTTCATTGAGTTTCCAACGGGCCACTCTTCGGGAGGGATTAAGAAAAGCTATATTGTAGACCACAAGGGAATGATCAGAAATAGGGCCAGGCTGGATTGAGGCGGACATAACCCCGGGCAAGAGCTCCTGGGAGATTAATACGTAATCAATGCGAGATTGCGATCCATGCACCGGAGAGGTAAAGGTATACTCCTTGAAGTTGGGGTGCAGGACACCCAAGCTTCACATAGCCCACACTGATCCATCAAGTCCCTAAAAGCCCTTTGCCGAGGGGATAGTCCCCTCAACCCACTACCTGACCTATCAATATTAGGGTTCAAAACCAAATTGAAACCACCACCCATGATGATCATTGTGGGAAGCATTGGGAGAATAATGGTGATCAGCCTCATAAAAAAGCCAGGATCGTCATTATTAGGCCCATAAATACTGCAAAGTAAAAGTGGTATGGACCAGAGGGTGCCCTGAACCAGGACAAACCTGCCCCCTGGGTCTTTAATGACATGTGAGGAAATAAAGGGAATGCCTCTATTAATAATTAACATGACTCCACAACTATTGGTGGATCCCAATGCATTAAAGACCTGACCCACTTGCTGCCTCCTTAACTGAGCAGCTTCTGACTCTAATAAATGTGATTCCTGTAGGAACATTATCTGGGAATGTAACAGACTTAAATGCTTAAGTACTTGATATTGTTTGGGTTTTTTCCTAATCCCCTTCACATTCCAAGTTGCAAAAACCATGTTATTGGCCATCTAGAACAGTGATATTGTGCGTTAGGACAAAAGGCCCTGTACAATAACAACAAAGGGAAATTATCCAGCTTCTATTAAATACTGCTGTGCCCTCCCTCATACCCCCCATCCCCCAAAACAAGCTGCCTCCTCCCTATCCCCATAATACTCCCCCCATGTTTAACGTAAATGTAACCAATCCTTTAAGCTCGAACTTCCTGCCCCCCTCCCATCCACCCCAACTGTCACAAACAGCGCTCAGCAAAGTACCGCGTTCCTTCCTCCTCCCTAGCCTCCCGAAGAAGCCCTTCAGCACCAGACAAATACAACAACCTTTCACCCCTAACCAGTAAACTTTAAGTCAAAAACAGGAGAGCTCTGCTACCTAAACAATTCTTGGTAGCTTAAAAGAGAGAAGCTAGGCTTATAGCATACGGGCGCAGCAAGTGTGCTGCTATAATTAACTGGATGCCTGTGGCCTGCCAAAAGAAAGACCCAGACGCACAGGGATCCCAGGTAACTAACATAAAAATAAGGTTCTTGACCTCGGCGTCATGCAAGCATAAAATCAAATAGCACAATAAAGGTAATCATCAATTAACCAAGCATTGAAGGAAGGAGCCGTACAAGCGAAGCTTAGCCCTGATTAGCAGGATTCATGTGACCTGCTAAATTAACACAGGTGCCCCGACATCCTAGGTAAATAATAAGAAAATTAGGGCTCTTTTACTTCTGCATCATACCACCCAAAAGCCAACTAGCATGGTAATGGGCATATTTGTTAACCCAAACTTCAAACAGGGAGCTTTACTAAAGGAAATCAGCCCCGGGTTATCAGCTAACATTGAACTAATAATTCTATGCACTGATCTCCCTCTTGTGGCCATGGAGTAAAAATTCAAAAGCCCAGCGCTTCTCCTGGATTAATCTACCCCCAGGATTACATCGTGAGCCTGAGTGATATAATATAACCATCCCCTTAATGCTAACAAATAGCGTTCCTAAAAAGACCAAAACACTGAACACCTTCCCCCAATTAAACAAACCATTCATTCAGAACAAATCCAGAATGTGAACTACAGTCCTATGCTTGAATTTGAAGCAAAAGAGTCTCATATCAAGTTAAGACAGTGAGATAACAGCTCTGCTTCTTCCAACAACGAGATCCCGAGAGTAGAAAGACAAAGGGAGGGATAGTGAGGCTGAATAGAATGAATGGTGGGTGGGCAGAGGGGGACAGTGAAAAAGCAGGAATACTGAACGAATATTTCTGCTCAGTATTCACAAAAGAGGAGGTGGAAGTGCCTAATCCAATTAACAGAAGCACTCTTGATAGGGGGGGTCGATCCCAGTCCTTTCACAGAAGAAAGGGTTCTGCAAGAACTCCTAAAACTCCCCAGCAGTACTGATTTCATTAGATGCCGAGAAGGCATTCGATAGGGTATCATGGGATTATTTACTTGCTACCCTGTCTGCCTTTGGCCTACCGGATGTGTTCCTGAAATGGGTTCAAATTTTATATTCCTTTCCCTTGGCCAGAGTAAAATGCAATGGGGTTTTGTCACCAGTGGTTAAGCTGACGAGGCGAGGCAAGGGTGCCTTGTCCCGTTGCTATTTAACTTGTACTTAGAGCCATTATTGCATAGATTGGCGGAAATCCTTTGATCAAAGGTATACAGGTGGGGACATTAGATATACATATTCAGTATATGCAGATGATGTGCTATTACATATTGAAAACCCGGAAACCTCGATTCCGGCGATCTTAGCGGAAATTGATTCCTTTTCCAAAGTATCCTATTATAAGTTAAATCTTGCGAAGTCGAAGATCCTCCCTTTAAATAAGGAGGTCATGAAAGCTGATTTATTGCCGTATGGTCTTTGCTGGGAGGCAAAGTCACTTACGTACCTAGGAATAAAGGTTAGCGCAGACCTGAATCATATGATTAGAAGTAATCTGACCAATCAAGTTAAAATTATAATGTGGGATATGGATAGGTGGCGGTTACTTTCCATGTCGCTTTGGGGTAGATTGAATATCATAAAAATGAATATTCTGCCCAGACTGCTATATCCCCTAGGTATGTTGGGTGTGCACCTCCCGAAAGCATGGTTTCTTAACTTACAGAAGGCGTTTAACCTCTTTTTGTGGAATGGGAAAAGGGTTCGTAGGTCCTATATTAAACTTATAGCCCTGAAGTCAAAGGGAGGATTAGCTGCTCCCTCTCTTTTCTTATACTATATTGAGCAGCATGTAAGTAAATTAGGCTATTGGAGTGACAAGTCTGAACAAAGAACTTACTTACCCTTATGGGTTGATATAGAGCGGGGATTAGCGAAAAGGATGAACTGCTCTCTCCGGGCCTTGTTATATGTCCCTCCGGCGAATATTCCCAAACCCTTGAAAAATAACCCTATGGGATGGTCACTGAAGGCCTTCCGGCAGTTATAGCATTACCTTGCAGTCAACTGGTATTTATCGCCCAATCAGCCTATTTTCAAAAATCCTTGAATCAGGGTAGGGGGTACAGCTTTGTCTATGGTATTTTGGCCCCAGATAAGTCACTTTAGAGTCTCGTATTTCTGGGTGAATGGGAGACCAACACCCTTTGATCAATTGGTGAGGTCTTTTGGAGTCTCCAGTCAAGACCTGTTTAAATAGCTGCAGGTCAGTAAGGCCATAACTGCCACTTTTCCCAGATAATTCCAGTACATCATGGGGACAGAGATATTGACACACTTTTGCCATAGCCTCTCAATCAGGCGGTTTCCAAGATATATAAAACACTTCAGGAATGGATTCAAAGCTTCCCTCAGGAGTCTGTTTTTACTGGACGAGGGAGTTAGGGCTACCTGAGGAACCCAGTTTTTGGAAGAAGCTGTGGCTCACTATGTATAAATACATAAAACAAGACCAGTTGAGGATGGTACATTTTAATATAATGCATCATTTATATCTAACCCCATCTCGAATGTCTAGGTTTGGGACAAAAGGTATGTCCCTATGTGGGAAGTGCAGGAATGATGACGGTACTTTGTATCACATGGTCTGGTCATGCCCTCTAATACAGGGCTTCTGGCAGGCTATCAACAAGTTCTTAGACCCTGTTCTTGGCTTATCAGACATGTTCACCCCTGAGGTATGTCTCTAGAATTTGTTCCAGTGGGTGCTTCCAAGATTAAAAGGCTCAACTATCGCTTTGTCTCAGCTGTTGCTAAACTGACAATTTTAAGGCACTGGCTGGTGATCAACCCCTTCTTTGTTGGAGTGGTATCGTGAGTGCATATTGGCTCTACAGCTAGAAAAGCATATTGCTGATATCAAGGCAGGCAGGGAAAATATATGTCCTTTGGAGTTCATTAGAAGCGCTCCTTATGGCATGGAGGCCTGTGTGTCCAGAATACCTCAGGGATGATATGTTAGGATTGTGTATGTGTGTAGCCTGGGGAGGGTGGGGTGGGAAGCATGCTTAACCTCTCTCATGTGAGAGTGAGTTGGCTATGGGTTATGCTATGTTTATCCTTTTCGCGCTCTCACTTGTGCTTCTCAGCTTATGTATGTGGAATGGTGCTATTGTGCAAAACAATAAAGATGGTTAATTACAAAAAAAAAAAGAACTCCTAAAACTGAAGGTGGACAAAGCAATGGGTCCTGATGGAATTCACCCAAGAATTCTAAAAGAATTAAGGAAGGAACTAGTGAAACCACTGGCTACTCTTTTTAATAAATCATGGGAGGATGGTGTGGTACCCGAGGACTGGAGGAAGGCGGATGTGATTCCCCTTCACAAAAGTGGGACCAAGACAGAGGCAGGAAACTACAGACCTGTCAGTCTGACCTCTGTGGTAGGGAAAGTGATGGAATCACTTCTGAAGGAAAGAATAGTTGAGTACCTAGAGGTCAGTGGAGCACAGGATTCAAGGCAGCATGGGTTCACAGCAGGAAGGTCATGTCAGACGAATCTAATAGATTTCTTTGACTGGGTGACCAAAGTAGTAGACCAGGGAGGGGCTGTGGACATGGCCTACCTAGACTTTAGCAAGGCATTTGACACAGTCCCACACAAAAGATTATTAGTCAAATTAACCAGCCTGGGAGTGGGTCCCAGGGTGGTAGCCTGGGTAAAACATTGGCTGGACAACAGGACACAGAAGGTAATTGTAAATGGAGTCCACTCTGAAGAAATGGCGGTTATTAGTGGGGTACCGCAGGGTTCAGTATTAGGTCCAGTCCTTTTTAATGTCTTCATCAGTGACATTGCAGAGGGACTGGAAGGAAAAGTATGCCTTTTTGCAGATGACACAAAGATCTGCAACAGGGTTGATACACAAGGAGGCGTGGAAAGGATGAAAAGGGACTTGGCAAGGTTGGAGGAATGGTCAGACGTATGGCAGCTAGGATTCAATGCAAAAAAGTGCAAAATAATGCACCTGGGAAACAAGAACCCAGAGGAAGAATACACAATGGGTGGGGAGGTAGTAACAATAACAAAACAGGAAAGGGACCTGGGGCTAATCATATCAGATGATCTTAAGGTTAGCAAGCAATGTGAGAAGGCAGTAGGGAGGGCCGGGGGTATACTGGGATGTTTAGGGAGAGGCATCAGCAGCAGAAAACAGGAAGTTGTTATCCCTCTGTACAGACAGTTGGTGAGACCTCATCTGGAATACTGTGTCCAGTTCTGGAGACCCCATCTCCGCAAGGACATAGACAGGATAGAGGCAGTCCAGAGGAAGGCAACTAAAATGGTGCAGGGTCTGCAAGAGAAGTCGTATGACGAGACTAAAGGAGCTTAATATGTATACCCTTGAGGAAAGAAGGGAGAGGGGACATGATAGAAACTTTCAAGTACCTCAAGGGAATCAACAAAGTCCAAGAGGTAGCATCTTTCAGAAAAAGAGACTTGCAAGAACAAGGGGACACAATTTAAAGATAGAAGGAGGGCGGTTCAGGGCAATGTGAGAAGTATTATTTCACAGAGAGGGTAGTGGATGCATGGAACAGACTTCCTAAGGAAGTTGTGGGGTCTAAAACTGTGGGAGAATTCAAGAATGCATGGGACAGACATATGGCAATTCTTGTGGGGGGCAGGAAGATATAGGCTGTTGGTTAACTAGGATCTGCGGCCTATCCTGTAGGTAGGGAAATAGGCAGACTAGATGGGCCTAGCGGTCCTTATCTGCCATCAAAGTCTATGTTTCTATGTTTCTATGTATCCCCTAGATTCAATCAATGCTTCTTATCCTATTCAGCATTCTACATAAAAGGCAGACCCATCTTGACAACGCAGGTCTCCCCTCATCATAGGCACAGGACTCCTCATAGGTCACGAAACAGGTCAGGCAGGGCAAGCTTGAGGCTAGTGAGAGCAGTATCAGGATCTTCGTAGGCTGACCAAGATCCGTTCACTAAAACTTGTAGCCTAGCTCGGTACCCCATCCTGAACTTGAGCCCAGCTGCAAAAATTTTGGACACAATAGGATGGAATGCAGTACGCTTCTGTCAAACAGATCCTGGCAGATCCTGTGCTATTCTTAACTTTGAGTTTTCCCAACGGACTTCTTGTAAGTCTCTCACTTTAGACAAAAAGTGTTGCCTTTCCAAAAAGTTGAGAAATCGGCATATAATAGGGCGGAGGGCAGTCCCTGAAGGAGGTTTTGGTTGAAGAGATCTATGCGCCCTCTCAATAATATACGCAGAGCAGAAGGGAGAGGGACCAGCCACTCGATCCACCAACTTCTGTATGAAAATGATAACATTCTGGCCCTCTTCACCTTCTGGTAGCCCCAGAATTACAACATTATTCCTGCAGCTGTGGCCCTCGAGGTCCTCCAATTTTGTTTCAACTCGAGAGAGCTTCTGCTGTACTGCTGCTAGCTCAGGATCTACCTTTTCCAGATGCTTCTCCAGTGACACAATGTGAGCAGTATTATCCAAGGTTATTGTAGAGACCTCATTCAGCTTTTTAGACAGGGCTTTGAGCTCAGTTGCCATTTCTTTCACTTCCTCAAGGAAGGGCTTAAATTCTTCGAGGAACCTGTTCAGGGTTAAAGGCTCTTGATCCGTTGCTTGGCTGGGATGGTCCGGCCTGTCTGACCCACTCGAGGCTCTAGGTTTCTTCGGGGCCTTCTCGGGGGTAACTGGCGGAGTGTGTTTTTGTGGGGCTTTTTTCATGTAAGCCTCCATGAGTGCTCAGACTCGTGAATCGGAATCCCAAGGTGATTAGATGGCAGACTTAGAAGATACCAAGGGGTTTTAGGCAGTTTAGCAGTCCGAAAAAAACAATTTTATAATCGGGAGGCTGGAGCTGTGCGGAGGAGCTTCTATTCAGCACTCTGCATCACGTGATCTCTCCCCGTGGAGAACATGTTCTAACCACAGCATCTTCATCATCATCATCATCATCATCATATCACCCAGTATTTTTGTGCCACACTTTGAATCATTGGATGGTAAAGGCATGACCTCAACAGCACTGGAAGACATTGTGAGATATCGTTGCCAGGATCAGAATCATGTTCAACTACCATGGGGATGTTAATGGGGAGTATGACACATCATTTACACTGTCAGTCACAGCTTTAGACTCAGCTATATTTTTTTTAAATGGTTAACTGGTCAGAAGTGGAACTTGAGGCAGCAATACTCATGCCAGCAGAAACTGCACTAACACCGCCAGATGGGACAACATCATCTCCTCCAACTATGAGAGATGCTACAGATTGCACTGTAAAAAACATTGATGGAGAAATCCCTTTACTGACATCAGCTATGCACTTCTGCTTACTACCACGCCCATGAACAATCTTGTCACTGGCAGCAGTGCCATGGCCAGAAACAACTTTGCTTGCACATCTCTTTGCAGACATTTTGGGGGATCACCAAGAAAATTCTAAACAAATTTAGATTTCTGAACTTTCAGTCTGGGCCAGTGGATATGAAGCCAAAAAAAAAAACAACTGCAGCTTGCAGATGAAGTTTGGGCACTAAATAGATGCAAAATCACAGACAGATTAAGATTGCACTACATAGTCAAGAAGAGATGCAGACGCAAAGTCACAACAACATATTAACCAGTGCTCACAAGTCACAATCCAATCTGGAAAACGATACCTTTTGCCAGTTGGTGAAGGGGTGCACTGCAGTAACAGTCCAAAACCAAGATACCACAAAGCAGTATAAAATCATGAAAGTGAGGTGGATAGCAGATTCACACTGCTGCAATTACTCTGTGGAACAATAAAATGTGTCTGATTTGATGGCATGCATCGCACACACACTCACACATACACTACAAGTAATGGGTAGCAAATTGGAAACTTCAGTAACATAACCAAATCTTTTAAACAAGCTGAAATTATTTATTTATTTGCTTTTGGTAACCGGGTGAGTGCACTAGGCATAGAAATGCTTATTTTCAGGCACGACCTGGGAGGATACAAGTCAAATTCATGAACAAGAACAATGTAATGCAGCACATCGAATAGGACAGACATACAATGCTAGGCGGTAGGAAAAAACCCAAACATTTTACAAGAACAGTGAAATTACAGAGTTGTACAAGTAAATATGAACAGGTACTAGGATATTCAGAAATAAACAAGTGCAATACAAGTACAGAAAAATTGGCACTAGTCATGTGATTATGAAACAGTATATAGTAAATGCCATTAACAAGGCCAATGCACATAGAGGAATAGAGGTGGGGAGGGGTAAGGAGGGGAGAGAGAAAGGAGAGGTTGGTAAAAAAAAAAGCATGGTGGGGGGAGGAAAAAGAGTAAGACAAAAGTGAGAAAGGATGAGCTTAAGGTGGATGGAAGCAGATGCAAGGACTAGATGCACTGCTGCACCACAACAATCAGCAAAAAAATTTAAAGAATTACTGAAAATATTACTGTGTGTACATTAACACAGTTATACAGGAAAAATACAACCAAAACAGAAAGACTGCCTTTTTCTCCCAGTTTTAACCTACCTCCACCACAGATACGCCCCTCCCCAAAGCACACTTCAAGTGTCTGTCAGTACACAGACTGAATGTTCTAAATTAACATTCAAAATCCACTCACAAACAATAAACACTCGATGACAGGAGGGTTTCCTACAACTGATGTAAAAAAATTTTGAGCAAAACAAATGGCGCAAAAAGGCTTTTTTAACAGCTTTTAGAGGATTTGAATTGCAGAGTTCTGAGAGGAAACTGTCTGTATCTACCACTACATGCACACTAACAGCTTAATTTGGTTCAAGGTCAGTTGGCATTCATCTGTATCCCCCTCCCCCGGGTCGTGCCTGAAAATAGGCAGGATTTGTCTAGTGTACTTACCCGGTCAACAAAAGCTAAATAAAAAAAATAAATAAAACACAGAACTGGGGCTGTGCAGAACACCTAGAGCCTTGTGACATGAAATATCATGAATCACTGCAAAATTCTCCTTGGAGCTCAATAACAAGGTGAAGTGATGCGGAGTACATTGATTTCTATGTACTTCACACTAAAATTGTTGCAGAAGTGGTCAGGGAAGGTGGAGTAATGTGAAACCATTGTTATCATGGACTTCCACGTTCCCTCATTAATGACAATGCTCTGCTTAGTGCAGATACACTGGATTCCACATTACTATTCAAATTGCTTCATAGAGCGAATGTTGGCCACTTTGACCACCTCTAACTGTATCTCTGTCTGACCATCTGAATTGAATGTCCACCTGCACAACTGATTACATTACACCTCTACCAGCCTGATCACAGGAGTGTGAACAGACCAAGGGAATCACACCAAGGGGAGCCCTAAAAAAAGCATTTGAATATAAACAAGCCAAGCAGCCCTAAATGCAAAACCCGAAAGCAGTTCGGGAAGCAAATGAGTGTTAGGCCCCATGGTAAATACAAGCTTACCTGCACAATGATGCTGACAGTTAAAAACAGAATATCAGATGTGACCACCCCCAGCCATGAGGTGTGAGGCTACACCTCTCCAATGATACCTTTGCACAGTTTATAAGTCCTGTGACTGAGTGGCACCTGGGCTAGGTTGGTATTGGGGAGTAATAAAAAGTGGTGTGGTGCCTCCTTCCATGCAGATCCTTTTAACAGGTTCTACCAGTGTGCTGCCCCATGGGAAATGAATGCAACCCCCACTCTCATAACAGGGGACCTTTATGCTTACAGTTGCAGCAAAGAACATGATCAGATATTCACAGATATTTTGTAATATTTTGAAAAAGATTCTCTTGCCTGTGGCACTACAGTGGTTTTGCAGGCAGGAAGGGAATTTATCGAGATATCACAGAAATTTCATGAAATATCTGATTATGCTAATTTCTGCAATTGTATACACATCCCCCAACGTATTCTGTAAGCATGCAAAACAAGCAAACACAATAATATTCTTCATAAATATCAAAATTAGACAATTGAGATTGAGAATGTTTTACGTTACAAAGAGAGTGGTTATGTCATTGAACAGCCTACCAGCAGAGGTGGTAGGTGCAAAAATCATTCAGGGTTTCAAGCATGAATGGGACATAGTAAAGATCTTAAGAGTTACTCAAGGAGGTAGCAGTAAGGCAGGGAGTAAAGGGTAGGTGAGGGAGAAAACCTTG
Source organism: Neoceratodus forsteri (assembly GCA_016271365.2). Classification (NCBI taxonomy): domain Eukaryota; kingdom Metazoa; phylum Chordata; order Ceratodontiformes; family Ceratodontidae; genus Neoceratodus; species Neoceratodus forsteri. The sequence goes on from CM028136.1 coordinate 196,566,215, forward strand.
TCTAGATAATAGGTTGAAGGGAAGGGTAGGGTAGGGTAAAACAGGCCAGACTGGACAGACCAGTGATATTTTTCTGTTGACACCATCTGTGCTGTTACATTTTCAATAAGCAGAAAAAAAATGCAGTTCAAAAACAAGGGATATTTATTTAATTGTTTTTATTTTAATATCAGGTAGGTACCTTGGAATATACATTCCTTTTTAGGTACGACCTAATGTCATGGTATACATTCAGTACAAAAAATACGTATCAGAGATACAGTACAAAAAGAATGTCATTGTCAATAAGTTATACAAAAGCTTATTACAAATAATGACAAGAACACAAGTTAAGACTCTTAATATGTTGGGAAACAGAAGAAGAAAAATAATTGTAAGTTTCACCTTGCTTAATATGCTCCAGTAAAGAGTTTTACAGTACTGCAGAACAATGTGCAGAAGTTTTTTGCCTGCAGCTGTGCAGACAAATGGGTGAGTCAGAAGAAATTCACTTGACGACAGTGAAACAAAACTGGGTGTATACATCTAACAAACAAAGGTATTCGAATAGCTATGAACACCTGATTTTATTACTTTAAATACAAAATGAGATAAAAAATTGTAGTTGTTCTGAACAGACAGCCAATTTAAATTCTCCAAGATATAACAATGAGTGTGATATGGTGCCAACAGAGCAAATTTTCCAGTCTTTTGAAGCACTGTTGCAATTCTTAACCAAAGTGTAGACCAGCACTATATAAATAACTATAGGAGTGTGGTTAAATACAGACAAAAGATTTTGCTGTGCTATTGCCAAAGAAGTTTCTTTAGATAAAAAATTTCAAATTAAGATGGGTAGGCAATGTAATAAATTATTGTAGTCCAGCATCAAATAAGGCATTCTTGTATTTGAAAATATTACTCTCTTCCCAGTACAAATTGAAGTCCCCTACCACAATAAGCTCATGTTTATCAAGAAGTGATACCAAGTCAACAGTGTCCTGAAAACCCTGGTTCCCCTTACTGGTACACCAGTACCCCAAAGTCCCTTGGGAACTTCCAAAACCGTCTGTTAAATGTGTAAGCACAGTTTAGTTGCAGGCCTGATGCTGGACCATGTTGAGGTACTGATAGAACCCACATGGTTGGGGATCCCAAAAAAATTACTGCAGTTCCATAAATAGGTTCTCTATAACAATCACATAGAAATGTCCAGCAATTACTTTTATTTGGTCCCGTCTAGCTTGGAGGGGTATTGACCCAGTGCTCATGACCTTGGCAGACTCTGCAAGCTGGCTCTGTCAGGATGACTTCCTCATGGTTGCAGATGCTGATGATGGTACAGGTGTTTTGGACCCAAAGTATTTCTTAATGGTGAAGGGGTGTAGGCTGTGTTGGTTTTCAATATACTCCAAAATCCATTTCACCCCACATAAGGACTTTCCTTTGCCCACCCTTGAGGGGTAGGCAATCACTCAGGGTCTCAGGTGACTTATGGCCTCTGTCAGGGCAAGACCTGGCAGCTCACAAAGACCAGGGCAGGCACTTTGGTGTTGTTCCTGCAGGAAGCAAAAGGCTTTGTTCAAAGATTTTTTAAACAGCTTTCTTCAAACATAATGGCTGACTGCTGGATTTATTCACAAGTCGTTCTCCTTCTCTCTCCAAGATGAATCTGCTCTGTCTCACATTCATCTCCACTTGCAGAGCTCAGTTATCATTGGTTGGCATCTTATACATTATTCATTTTGCTAAACCCTTTGCTCTAAGTGGCTGTCATTTCCTGGGGAAAAGAATGTACATACGTCCTCGGCAATCTGAGCCAGCTTACAACTTAGCTGCTTTTTGCAGAGCTCAGCTATCTTCTAAATTGATGTGTTTCACAGTGACAGGATGCAATGACATCTGAGCTAATCTGCAGCCTACTGGCTCTGCAAAGCTGAGCACAAAATTACCCAAATTTCCCTGGCAGACTGTGTGGCCTTGGACCCCTTTCCAGCTGTCCTTGGGTGAACTAAACTACAAACATGGCTGTTCCTGTAATCTTTTTCTTTATCTTTTCTTTAAACATGTGTTGGTCCCTTGGTGCAGATCCTGGCCATCAGGATCAATACTTCTCAGTCCCTGCTGCCATCTGGTTGGACTTGGGGGGTGAATTGAAAATGGAGTGCTGTTGAGTGTTTCCAAAGTACGTGCTCTCATGGGAGGAGTGATTTTGTTGCAGCAGCCATTTGCACTTCATGCAGCTTTGAAAGCTGCTTAAAACTGAGCATCTTACTTTTTGTGGGCTCCCCAAACCTGAATGCAGTCCAGGGTGTCAGGTGAATGAAGTTTTTGGGTGACCTGGGCTGCTGGCATCTGTGGCTCAGCTGTGCTAAAGTAAAGGGCTGCTGATACTGGATTTGCTCCTTGGCCAAGCTGATAGAGTCCACAGAGCCAGGTGAGCAAAGAGAGGTGGCAGCTCAATGGCTACAGTGAAAAAGGGAGTGAAAAAGTATGATGAATAAATGACAGTGTCCAGTCCAGCCCAGGCCTTGTAGCTGCAGTCCAGACTAGGATGGGAGTAAAGGAGCGGTGCAGGGGAAGGCAGCAGTAATGCTCCAGAGGAAGTGGTAAGCCCCTTTTAATAGAGGGCTACACAGGTTTTAAAACTTTTAAATTAATAGTTCATTTCAAAACTCACAGCAAGTACTTTACTGTAGAAATAGAACATTCAGTAAACATACTGAGAAAGGTCATTATTACACAGGCATGGCAGTGCCTGTGTATTAGGACTGACTAAGCACTTTAATGTTAAACCTCAGTTTTTGCGCCTTAATAACTTTGATCCTGTCCAACTGAGTTAAATGAAATTTGGAACACATAGCCTTTGTGCCAGGATCTCTTGATCCTTAAAATTTCATGTAGATCAGTTCAGTGAGGACAAAGTTTCAGAGGTGCAAAAACATACAAATCATTTTTTTTGAACATTTTAAGACTTTTTTTGCCCGATAACTAAAAAAATATGAGGCTTTTAAACCTGAAACTTTCATGTTTTGCTAGAGGCTGGTCAAAGATATCTTCTTTTGTTGTTTTTAGGTTCCGCTGTCAAGTGATTTTTAAACTATTTACGAAAAATGTTCCATTTGTGAGCATGCAGTTTAAAAGAAATCAATGTTCTAAGGATAGCTGAATTTTTGCAACACCAGCCGGTTACACTAGACCAGGGTTTCTCAAATGGTGAGGCCAGCCTCCCTTGGGAGGCCCCAACCTGTTCCAAGGGAGGATCAAGCAAGTCTTGAAAAAGTATTATATTTCAGTTTTGAACTTTATAGATTTTGTGTGAAGGGATAAGGCAAACTGAAAGAGGATAATAGTAGGTGAATTTATGTATTTATTCACAAGTCTGTGATCAGGAAAGGTACTGTACACTGAGCCATGGCTTATTTCAGGTGTACCCAGGGAAGGGTAGTGAGAGAATACAATTCAAAATGTAACTGCAAAACATTCAAGCAATACAAAATGAATGAAAGTGCAAACAAATTAAGAACAATGAACTAACAATGTGAGGAACAATTGATCAATTAGACTGGCAGCAGAACTGTCCAAATACAAGAGTTAACCATATAGGTACTAGGAATAAGAGCAGGACGGAGCAAAATGTTTCCTGAGAAGTTGCTTAAGAGCAGGGTGAGAGGGGGAGAGGCAGAGGTCAGCAGGAAGTTATTCCAGATAGAGGGGAAACAGAAAAAGCAGTCAGGCCCATGAAGGTATGGCAGTAAGGGGTAACAATGGTTCGAGAATCAAAATATTGGAGCAAGTAGGTTGTCCTGTTGGCGGGGGGTTACAAGAAGCTTAATAACATGAGCGCCAGCTATGCAAAGAGGTTTAAATTTATTCCTGAAGTACTGTGAAAAGAAGACAATTTTTTTCTATGGGGAGGCCCAAAAATATTTCAGTATTTTGGGGGAGGCTCAGCATCTTTTCCATGGCTTAGGGGAGGCTCACTATGACAAAGTTTGAGAACTGTTGCACTAGACAACACAGCTGCCATTTACTAATGAATGACAGCTGTGTCTTATAGCAACCCCTGCTGTGTCATGACTCATATGTCAAGGACGGGGCTACTGTCATTATAGGCCAGCCATTCTGACTGTTCTGTGCCTTAATAAAGTGTATCTGCACCCCGGGGGCCCCAATCCCTGGTGGCAGTGTATTTGTTTATTTAGTTGTTTTTATATATTCTGACTGGGATGCTCACCCCCCATGTCAGATGCCGCCCCCATAGTCCATTGTTTTATTAATAGTGCTGACATTGGAGGGCCCAATCCCTGTATTGCCATTTATAAGCCCCCCCAGCAGTGTGGGACACTGGGAGCCCACCCCCAGTGTCCCAAAACAGTTTATTGATTTCCTTGGTTCCTGAAAAAGGAGAACCGTCCCACAACCTGAAAGAAAGAAAACCACCCCTCGTTGTCCCCACTGTCTCCCTCCCCCCATCCTGACCCACTCACTAAGCACCCACCACCCCGCACCCCCGCCTTACCCTACACTTACCACTGGAGGTCCAATGCTGTCATCCTCCGTAGACCGAGACATGTCTGCATTTTTCAAAGCTGAACCATGAACTTAGGAATAAAGATAAGTGTTGTATAATGTATTTCTTTGTGGTTTTAGAACTTATGTTCATAACTTTGCCATTTTTAGGACTTTTTTCACGAGATTTTCAACATAATCTTTTTGGGACCCCACCTCATGAACACTATCAGTGACATTTCATTAATCAGGCCCTGAAGGTGATTATGTGGTCACTGCACAAAATCACCTTCTGGGCCCGATTAATGAAATGTCACTGACAGTGTCCATGAGATGGGGACCAAAAAAAAGTTATGTTGAAAATTTGGTGCACAAATTCCTAAAAATGCCCAAGTTATCAGCGTATGTTGAAATTTTTCTATGCAGGTGCATAACTTTGGTAACTTTTTATATTTTGACCCCAAATTTTCAACATAGCCATTTTTTCACTACACCTAATGAACATTACAGCTGTCATTTTTTACATCCTGGCCAAAATGTGCTTTCAAACCTGTGGCACGGAATGATGTTTTGGCAGGGATTTGAAAATTTTCACCTGCCAGGTTCATGAGGTGGGGTCATAAAAAGACTATGTTGAAAGTTTGGGGTCAAAATATTTAAAAACAAAGAACTTATTAAGTAATGTTGTTTGCAGGGATGTCCATTGCACCACTGTGAAACTAGTAGCCTTACCATGCCAGTCAGCTGAGTTCAGGTGTGAACTCAGTGAGCTAGTTTAATGGGACAAGGCTGATGGGGAAGGTGCTGCAGCATGCACTGCCAGACCCAGCCTGGTTAGGGATGGATCAGTGTTTCAGTGCAGATGCCACACTCTGTGGTGGGCTAGGGAACCTCACCCACAAGTATCGACATGCATGCTGGGGCCTGTTGGGCCCATGCAGTGAGTCAGGATTCTTTACAATATAGTATTCTCCTCATTTTGCACAGGTCCAAAAGGGACCTGCACAAATGAGGATACCATTCCACCATAAGAAAAAGAAGTGAAATTCATTGCAAAAAAACTACATTAATGCAAACATTAGGGTTGTAGAACACAAAACGCAGAAAGAAGGGAAATGAAAAACATTAGGGATTTGGGTCTCTGGGGTACTGGCGAATCAGTGGTGGGGTCTTACTTGGGGTTGCCAATCCTAAGGCCTACCCCCTTCATTGATCAGATGAGGTCAAATGTGATGTCTTCACGCAGAGCCCATAGGTCCCTGCACAAAGAAAGCTCTGACAGATTATGTTGGCCATACTGTATCACTATGAGGCACTAGGCTGGAGCTGTATCTTGTGCTTCAGACAGGAGACTATAGGCTGGAGGGAGGGGGTGGACATTAGGGTTGATAACCCCAAGTAAGACCCCACCACTGATTCACCAATACTCTGGAGAGCCAAATCCCTAATGTTGTTCATTTCCCTTATTTGTGCGCTTTGTGTTTAACAACTCTAATGTCTGCATAAACATAGTTTTTTGCAATGAATATATTACATAGGTGAAAGAAACAAATCAGAAATGTACAGACAATCTTCTTTAGCATTTGTTAATTTAGTTAAACCAATGGATGCAGAGTGATCATGGTCAACCATGGTCAATCATTGTTAAGAACTGACCATGGTTGACCATACTCTGACAGTGCTAGACTAACAATGTTGTTTTTTTTTAATCTATGGTCAGCAACCACAGTCAAAGCATTATCAGAGCATGGTCAACTATTTTCAACCATGACTGAGCATGGCACCATGGTCAAATCCTCACTGGGGTTATTTGAAAGATGTTTATTTCAATATCCCCATCAGACCCTGCCACAAAATAATGTAAGAGTCAGGATTGGACAAGCTCAGTTTCAGTTCAAAGCAATACCCTTTGGCTTAACTTCAGCACCCAGAGTATTCATAAAGTGATTGCCTGTAGTTTCAGTACATCTGCGCAGGGTGGCATTTCAATACTGTACCAAGACAATTGGATAGTGTGTGGGGAAACACATGAGAAAGCACTAACATTCAGGCAATGAAGAGTACATTGCAAAACTTGGAATTCAGCCTAAATATTGAAAAGTCCCATTTCAAGCCCAGACAATTGCTTGACTTCATAGGTACAGAACTAACCACAGATATGGGAAAGGCTTTCCTCCCTCGGCAAAGGGGGGGGGGAAGCTATGATTCAATGTGCAAACACTTCCAGGCAGGTCAAGAAATAACTGCACCAGCATTTCTGAGATGTTTAGGCCACATTGCATCTACCACTGTAGTGGTGCCATAGGCAAAATTACAAATGAGGAATGTCCAGTACCATCTCAGAAGGCAATTGAACTGGAGAAGTGAACCACTTCATCAGTGAGTACCAGTGTCAAGAAAGCTGACACAAGTATTTGAACAGTGGAAGAATGTAAGCAACCTCAGAGAAGGCTTTCCATTCCTTCAGTGCTTCCCAACAAAAATTTTAACCACATATGCCTTCTCCTAGGCTAGGGAGGACATCAGGAGGGAACAACAGTGAATGGGCTATCAGATCCAGAGGAGAGACAGGAGCACGTAAAGCTGTTAGAACCCAGAGCTATGTGCTGTATCTGTCCATAATGTCTTTCTTCTTCCTGTTGCAGGATCAGACAGTCCTGATACAGACAAACAATACAATAACCATGTATTAGATAGATAAACAGGGATGCACCAGATCTTCAAAACTCTGTACAGTTGATGAAGATACGGAACCTGACATACATAGTAAATGCAAACCTATCTGCAGTACACCTAGCAGGCAAAGAGAATATACTAGTGCATGTACTCTGCAGAATGGATCATATTACATCTGAATGGGCTTTGCCCTAAGAGATGCTGAATTCAGTGTTTCTGAGATTGGATCTCTAGAACTGGACCTGTTACCTCTTGGAACAATAGGAAACTGACCAAGTTTTGCTTCAGGCCTCCCTCAGTTTGCACTGTTCTATAGGATACCCTCATTCTCCTATGGAAGGGCAAGTTTCTTTATCCATTACCACTAGTGCCCATAGTACTACAACAGTCCTATTGAATTTCACAGACTATATTCACAAAGCCCTCAACTGTGAGTCACTCCCTCCTCCTAAGCTCCCTCCTGTCCATTGGCCTCTCCTCCTCTGTGGTTTGTTGGTTCAAAAGCTACCTTGAATTCAGAATGGAGCAGGTTAAAATAAATGATTCCCTATCCAGTGTTCTCTCAGTTCGCTCTTATGTCCCACAATGGTCCATCCTTGGGCCATTACTTTTTAGCCTATTCTTGAATACCCTCCCCAATGCCTGTGACAGCAACCTAAACCTTTACGCCGATGAAGCTGTTCTTTTCACAAGCCACACTGACCTCCTCCCCTTCACAATTGATCTACAACTTAACTTCACAAAAGATGAATCCTGGTTTACCAAACACAAACTTCTAATGAATTACAAAAAGATGAAAACAATGTTCTTTACTAGCAACCAAAACAAATATAAGTCCACACACCTAACTATCTATAATATTCTTAACCAACCACTGGAGATGGTATAAGAATTCAGATATATAGGAATTACTTTAGACAGCTCGCTGTCTTATGCCCTACATGTCAATAGCATATCCAAGTTGGTAAATAGCCGAATAGGGGTCCTTTTCAGGCATAGGCGTAGTCTCACACCTGAGGCCTTAAGACTAGCAGTCACAAGTTTAGTCCTGTCTATCATAGCTTAAGGCCTGATAATCTACAGTGCTGCCACAGATACCACTCTCAAATGGCTGACAATCTTGCTAAATAAGACATGCAGGCTGATCACTGGTGCTGACAAACGCACTCATACCTGCGACCTATACTTGCAAATAAAAGGCTTAACTTGCAAGGAAGAATAAAATATCAAACCTGCCTGTCTGCAAAACAAATATGCCTGACCTTAACTCCTCCAGCCACCCTGTCCCTGCTTCTGCCAACAGTAAACCAATGACACACATGTAGTACTGCTAAGCTGGCTTTCCTCATCCTATGCTGCTGGACCTCACAAGCCCAGTGCACTTTCATCTACCGGGTGCCAACCTGGATCAATGAACTATCTTCTGTAGTCCTTTCTGAACCCACACTAGGCACTTTTAAATCCAAACTCTGTACTCACCTTGCTACACTGTGTAATTGTGACTGGGCCCCCTAGATTCTACTCTGATGCTCCTCTAGACCCCTGTCCTCCCCACCACCACCCCTAATCCATTAGTAGCTCTCTGTCTTACTCCTCCACCTGCCTCTCCCAATGCTCTGCCTTAACACACCAACTTTTCTCCCTTATCCCCCCTAAGCTTCCCTTCTTGCCTACTTTACTCCTTGTCTAGCACTTGACTGACAAAGTGTTCATCACTGGACTGCATTCGTGTCTGTTGTTTTCACCTGTATAATTTTCTTATTGTTCTTATTTGTTTCACCAGTTGTAACATTCCTGTAACAGCTCATATTGTACAGTATATTCTCCATTTATTGTATTCTTCATTTATTCTGTACACTGTGGCCTGGATATTCAAAGGGTTTGCACATGCAGCAACAGAGTTGAGCTGGTGCAACATCGCACTGTGCCCCGGTGGGATATTGAAAAGGCTGCCAAACGCAGTGCAAATTCATTAATATATGCGGTGCAAATGCAGGGGGCATGCCCATGCATATGTGGCACATCCCGATATTCAGCCCAGGATGTGTGGTGCATATGCTGGCACAACCCTGCATTGCACTACATAGGGGGCTCAAAGTTGAGCCCCTGAAGAGGAGGAACAACTCCTGGCCACCCACAGGTAGGCTGCTGTATTGCAGGGTGCAACACAGCAGCCACCAGTCCTGGGTGGCCACCCGCCCACCCAGAACACTGTCCACAAGCATCCATATCTCCCTGGTAGTCTAGTGGTACCTCCCTCCCTCCCTCCCATTTCCCCAATCGCCGGTATATGTAGGTAAAATCATCCCCTGGTAGTCTAGTGGTACCCCCCTTCCCTAGACCCGATCCCGGTAAACCACCGTAAAATAATTCCCTGGTGATCCAGTGGCACACCCCACCTCTCCCACCAAATCGTAACCCCTTTCCTACCCCACTCCCCCCCATCATCGGTGGGTGGCTGCAACCCGCCCACTTACCGTCTGGCCACCCACCGAATGACAGGTACAGTATGGGCTTGCAGGGCATACTGTACTACACAATCCCAAATATGTGAATGACTTCATTCACATATTTGGGACTGTCTAGTACAGTATGCCCCGTAAGCCCATTGATCCACTCTGCTGGCGGCCGGGCGGTATGCGGGTGGGTTGCAGCTGCCCGCCAATGATGGGGGGGAGTGGGGTGGGCAAGGGGTTCTGTGTGGGTAGGAGGGGTTGGGGGTGCCACTGAATCACCAAGGAATTATTTTATGGTGATTTGCCATGATCGGGGCTAGGGATGGTGGGGTATCACTGGACTACCAGGGAATTATTTTACCTACATTTACCAGTAATCGGGGACATGGGAGGGAGGGAGGTTACCACTGGACTACCAGGTATTTGTTTTACGGTGATTTACTGCAATCATGACTACGGGACAGGGGATGCCCCAGGACCACCACTGTGCACACGTCATTCTGTGCAGGGCGCCAGGTGCAATTCGCCGGGCTGCCCTGCACTAGGCATGCAGATGGGGCCAGAATGACATGCAAATTATCCCATTTGCACCATGCATATATTATGGCCTCATTTGCATGCCCTCTGTTGAATATCACGGGTGATGTGCCCAGCGCAACTGCATTTGCACTGGCGCATCCTTGTGCTCCCTATCTGTGGCTTGCTCCGGTGCAGAGCCACTGCACCATGCGCTGTCCATGCCATATTCAATAGTGCTGTGCCATGGTGCATCACCATTGAATATCAACTGGTTCTGGTGCCGGTGCATCCCAGTTGTGCTGCGCCCACGCTTGCACCACTGCCAGGTGCAGTCTGAATATCCAGGCCTGTATGTTTTCCTTGACATTGACCTTTATAAAAGAGCCCCTGCTCAAAGGTATTGTAATCCTAGTAATAAATAAATAATCTACAAGGTGTTCTGTAACTGAGAAGGGTATCAGAATGGTTCTGATAGCACTACTCTGGGCAGGGCAGCCTTGGTATTCAATTCTGCTGACAATGTCAAAAAGAACAGCCATAAAACTGCCACTAAAACAAATGCATTCAAAAAAAGATAACGCACACAAAAAGGTGTAGTTTGAATGCTTTATGAGCCTCAGCCAATCAGGGGTTTTACTACTCTATAAGCAAAGACTTCACCATTCATTCATGCCATTACAGATACTTATACTGAACAAAGAGGATGCTCTGCATGTGGGATGTTTTTTTTTCCTTGTACAGGTTAACAATATGTATTATGAGGGAGTTTGGGTGGTGGAGAACAGGGAAATGGAGCCAAAAGAGAGTTGGATAGGGGTAGCAGATTTGGCATTGGGGTCTGGCTGGCTGGGAGGGATTGATTTTTGGCACATGGGTGGGGGGAAAGGAATTACATTACACTGGTCAGCAATGAACTTTGTTTGGAGTGTGATTTATTTTTATTTTTTTTATTTATTTAAATCTCAGATTACAAATACCTTTGAGCTAGGGGCAGCTCATTTACAAAGGTTCCACATTAAAGTAAAGGGTTACAATAAGGTTGGGAGTTATAGACAACATTCATGGTATCAAGGGAGGTACAGACAACATTCATGGTATCATCGGAGCACAGCAAGTCAACTGGTAACTAAGTGGGAACAGTGCTACACACTCAAGATTACAAGCAAGCATAGAAAACCATAAGGTACATTTGAAGCAACATTGCTAATCAGAGGTGGGGGGAAGGGGAAGAGTAAGGAAGGGGTAGGAGAGATGAGAGGGCAGAGTCCAGATAGAGAAGGAAAAGAAAATATGGCAGCCAGAGGCCTTGTTGTAAGGTGAGAGGGAGGGGAAGCTAAGGTGGGAGAAGGGGTAAAAGAGGGGAAAAGGAGGGTGGATGAAGGGGAAGAAGATAAGGGAGAGTGAGGAACAGAGGGCCTGGACAGGTCCGGGAAGAGGGGGGTCAGTGGGATAAGAGCAAGGGGGGGTAGCAGAGGGAAAGTGGAAATTGTTCTGTCAGGAGAGGTGAAACAAAACAGGAAGCCAAGTAAGAGCCTCAGAGAGTGAAAAAAGTGATATAAGGGTGTCTGCAGAAGTGGGGAAACTAGGTGTAACAGTCCCAAGTGCTTTTGGTTAGGAGATGCTGACGAAGCATAAGTTTAAATTGGGACAGACTAGAAAGACTGCTCAGTTGGTTGCTTAGATTATTAAACCACCAGGGGGCTCTGTATTGAAAGGATCGCTGGTATTGAGCAGTCAGACAGTGGGGTACTAGAAGGAGGTCAGAAACTGAGGTACGTGAGTGTTGAGTCTTAGGGGATTTGTTTAGCAGGCAACCAATGCTCGGGGGTAGTAATCCAAGCAGAGCTTTTTTGGACAGGAGGCAGGTTTGATATTTGATCCTGTTATTTAGTTGGAGCTTGCCAGATTGAGCATATAACTCACAGGTATGAGTGAGGCGCTCAGCACCTATAACTTACCTACAGGCTTTGTTCAGGGCCACAGTGAGTCATTTAAGAGATGTGGAGGTTGCAGCACAGTATATGATTAAACCATAATCAATGATCAACAGGACCGAGCTGTGAACTGCAACCTTAAGGGCTTCTTGGGTAAGACTTCGACTGTGTCTGAAGAGGAGCCCAATTCTGGTAACATCTCTGGCAACATTTTCAATGTGAGGCACAAAGGTAAGGTGACTATCCAGGATTAAACCTAGGTATTTGAAAAGCTGAGTTTATTCAAGAGCGTCTCCATTGTTGTTGGTGATAGTGAGTTGATGGGCCTTAAACTTATTCCAAGAGGGGGAAAACAGCTGGACTTTAGTTTTTTTGTAGTTTAGCACTAGTTTGTGACTATTAAACCATCTCTCTGCTTCTGTGACGCCTTGTTGAAGACTGTTTTGAAGAGCGTTGGGATCCAGGTGGCTTGTAAAGATGACCGCATCATCTGCGTAGAGGAGAGTATGCTGGTTGCAGACAGCTGGAAGGTCGTTCAGGAAAATACTGAACAATAAGGGACCCAGGACTGAGCCTTGAGGTACCTCAATTGAACAGCCCTCTGCTCCGAAACTACATTTGATATCCTCATGCTCTGCAGTCTATCACTGAGGTAGCTTCAGAATCATTTCAGGGTGTTTGGGGCAACACCAGTTTTAGACAGTTGGCCAGGCAACAGTGTGTGATTCTCTGTGTCAAAGGCTTTTGTTAGGTCAACAAAGGCTGCACCTACAGTCTTGCCTTGGTCGATTGCCTGTTGTATGAAGCTTGTGAATTCTAATAATGTGGTGGTAGTACTGTGTCCCTTTCTAAAGCCGTGTTGTTGTGGGCACTGGATGGAGTATATGTCCAGATAAGTACCAAGCTGGTTGGTAACAATTCACTCGAGCACCTTGGAGAGTGGAGGGAGAATTAATATAGGCCTATAGTTACCCTGTAATGAACGATCACCGGTTTTATGCATCAGAGTTACGATCGCCATTTTCCAGGCATCAGGAAATTGTCCCAGCATAAGAGAATGGTTTAGAATCTTAGTTATAGGTAGGAGAACTTCATCTAGGGTTAGCGTGATAAGCTTAAGGTCTAGTCCGTCACTACTGTGTTTTGCGTTTCTTAGGACCTTAGCTAGTAGTTTTCTAACCAAGTTGCATGATACCCTTTTAAAATAAAAAGGGGGGTGCTCAGGACTATTTTCATCACCATGGCTTGTGGAGTGGGCTGCATCATCATCGAAAAACTCAGGTGGGAGAACACAGCTCAAATTGGTAAAAGCATTATTAAAGGCATTAGCAATTTCCAGAGGGTCAGCGGTAGGGGTCCCATTTATGTTTAGCATTGTAGGTGATACTTTAGATTTGTTTGCCAGTGATGTCATTTATATTAGACCAGAACCTTCTGCTATCACCCCAGGTGATGATGGGGTGTTTAATGCAGCTGGGTGGCAGGTTGGGGATAGGTATTATTAAATGGTCTTTTGATGGAAAAGGAAACATTGAAAACTGGCAGAGTGCTTGGCAGACTACAGACTTGTTTTAAAATAGGATGTTTTATTTTTAAAAAAAGGTCTTCTGAAGTTGGTGCAGTAGTCAGGAGCTTTGTGAAGACTTTGCAAAGTGTGAAGTTCAAACTTCACACTGACTTAGCTAGCAAAGTGAAACTTCACAGCATCTCTAGTATCTACCTGTGAGGGAACCAGTACTTCTGCCTCTAGACCAGAAGGTTATGAGTTCTGGTCTCACACCGAGATTGCGCTCACAACATAAATACTGACACCCAACTGCAGTACATGGGGAAGCTGTACTGTCAGGGTGTTCTGTCCTTCTGATGAGATGTTAAACTGAGGTCCCTGTCTACCATCAGTGCCATTAAAGGGGGCATTAAGTACTTGCTGTTGTACATTGGCCGTAAAACCTGATACTCTGAGCCAGGAGTGTCTACATAGGCACATGACTGTGGCAGCTGCCCTGGCAATGCTGTCAGTCACGTCATACAGGTTGTGAGGAGATACTTACTAACATCCTCAGAAGCTTGAAGGCACTGAAGCAGTTCCTGCTTTTGAGTACCCTCTGGAAGGGCCTGGGCAACAGCCTTGCCCTTCTTCCAGTTGGCATGCTGGTATTTTACCATGTGCGACAGGTAGTTTGCAATCCTCAAACCTAGAGTAGAGGAAGCATATACCTTCTTACCCCAGAGATTGATTCTGTGAGACTCTTTGTCTGGGGGAAAGTAACTAAGGTGCTTAGGTGCCTTAGACCTGTCATGGGCCACCTTGATGACCACTGAGTCCATCTCAGGCTGTTAAGCATAACACAAGAGACCCTGGGGGGCATGATAAAGTTTGTCCACCCTGCGAGGCATAGCTGACACCATGTCTGGTCTGTGCCAAGCTGCCATGGCTGCATTCCTCAAGGCTGGTATAATTGGAGGAATTATCTTTGGGAGAGATTCAGGAATTTCCAGGAAGTCCACCAGTTCTTTCCTGGTGGCATCCTCTTCCTCAGTGTGGAAACCCATGGCTGAGGACAGCTGCTTCATTACATTGAAAAATGTGGGATCCTCAGGAGGATACCCAGCAGTATGCTTTGCCAAGTCATCACCGATAGAAGAGGCTGTAGACCTGTTAGAGAGCAGGAGCTCTTCCTCTTCTTTCTCCTCATCATCAGGAAGATTGAGATCTGGGTGGTACTCCTCCTCAACGTCGATCTCTTCTACATCTGGATCTCACATCAGATGTGCTGATGATGGCCCATGGGGAGCTTCCTTGGGGCTAATGAGTGGGCATTGATGATGAAGCTGCCATTGGTGATATCGGTGAGGGGGGCCTTACGGTGCCCAGCCACTGCACAAGCACATTAGTGAACTTGAGCAGGACTGTGTTCAGGCCAACAGTGGTTGTCACCAGGGGAAGGGGGTTTGATGGTACAGTTGTCAGTGACCCACCTGCAGAATCCTGAGAACCCAAAGAGCCTGTAGCCCTAGAGGGAGAAGGAGCAGGCCTCAATGAAAGTCATTGATCATGAGCCAGTTGTCGACAAATGAGGGGCCGATGACCAAGAGGTTGACAGCCAGCCACCCTACAAATTGGCCAGAAGTGCCTTAGGTATGGATCTGGTGGGCACAGAGACCTAGACAACAGATTTCTTTACCAGTACAGCAGCAGCAGATGAAGATCCACAAGAAGGAGAGATCAATGAGGAACAAGATTGACACCAAGGGGAGAGGTCACAATCTCTGTCTTTTTTGTGATTTTTCCCCAACGACTTGTCTTGGGACATGGAGGCCTGGGAGCTCAAAGAATTGGTAGGTGACTGAGAGGCTGGGACCCCAAAGGACCCCTACCCATAACTAGCCACCTGTTGATACATCAGGAAATTTTTGAGAGCCTTTCTGCATCACCTGAGGTATGTTTGGTTAAACTTCTAGCAGAACTCACTGTCAGAGACTTCACTGTCAAGCCAAAGACAGCAGATACAATGAAAGTGTTTGTCTGTGGAGGCAATCTTCTGTCGCATTGGCAGCGACAGAAGAGAGAAGTTGAAGGATTAACTTTCAACATAAACAAGTTGTAGGCATCTCTTTAGAAAAAAAGATTCTGAAAAGTAAAGTTAGAAAAGTCATATGTGAAAAATGGTGCTAATACTGCAATGGAGCTTCCATGGAGACCCATGTGAGTGATTCAGTGATGGGAAAGAACTGAGGAGGGAGTGGGGCCTCTCACGTCTTTATAGGGTTTTTTTTTTCAACTTTCTTTTATCCTCCAGTCTCTGGTCACTTAGACTTCCTCTCCAGTGGGACACTCAGAGTGGCCATATCCCACCCAGCCTAAGGCCCTCCTGACTGGCTCCCTGCTGGCCAGCACTCTCCCCCAACTCCGCTGACCTCCCCTTCCCCCCATAGCTTTGAGCCCCCCAGAGTGGGACCACCTTTAACTCCTCTGTCACTCTATCTATAATCTAGAAGGGCCAATGGTGAGTGGAGGAGAGTCGGAGACCAGCCAGATCAGACCTGGCAGAAGGCGTAGTAATCATCCACTGGCCCCACTTTCACCAGTCCAGGTGCTGGGGTTTTTCCTTTGTTCTGGTTCCTGGAGGTGCAGATGTGCAATGACATCCAGCTTATGGTGGAGGGTGCACTCCTGCAGCTGCTCGCAGGTCATCTGCCATCACTTCCATATCCCTGTGTGTGGTTCCCACAAGTGGTGAGACCCCCAGTCTCCACTGGGTGTTGTGGAACAGTGGGAGCCCAACCTATGCACCCCCAGGAGAGGCAAGCAGTCCTCCGTATGCTCAGTCCTTTCCTGCCCCTGCTGACCCCCCCAAGGTGAGGTGTCCTGAGCCTCAACCCTCAGTTTCACTGGGCTGGCAAGCCTTTGTAGGGTTGATGACATCCATGAACATTGACAGTGTGGGGGGTCTCAGTTGTACTGCTGAAAATTTTCCGCATGGATTCCCCTTCACTGATGGTGAAGTTTCTGTGGTGTTACATGATGACTGAGCTACCCTGAAGAAGATCTGGAAGTGTATTATTAGATACTTTTTATGCTACTTCAGCAAGTCCACAGGGGAATTGCTTGTACACCTGCCTGTTAGTAGAATTGCGGTGAATTGTGCGCAACCCATTATTGTATAATGTGAACTTGCCTGGTATTGCTTCCTTACCGACAAGAACTAGAAAGAGCTCTTAACTCAATATTCTCTCCCAACTTGCAGTTTGCTGATGTGTTATTTTTATTCTGGTGTGAATATACTTCAGAGAAAGATGGAGCACAAAGATACCTACTGAGCATACTTTTGGTGGCAGGCAAAAATGCATTAGTAAAAGATGGTTATCTAAAGACCTCCCAACCCTATCAGAGTGGCATTAGGTGGTTAGGGAGTATTTATGATTTAGAACTGCTTACATTTTCCCTTAGACAACAGTTGAGCATGATGGGTGCATTATATGCTAACAGTTTGCCCCATAGTTGCAGGATTGGTAAAGAGGCCAGATAAGGCCACATAAATACCACTGGGTGACCTCTGGAAATAGGTGTTTAATTTTGAATAAGTGTTAAGTAGAATAATTTTTAGTTTTGAAGCCTTTGAATGTACTACTGACTCATTATTTAGAACCAATGTCTGTATGTTTCTCTCTTGGCAATGTTGCAATGGTTTTACTGTGTTTACAGCCTTACAGTGTTTTATATTATAAAACATAATACAATTTGACTATAGAAAAGGCAAACAGTGGCCCCAGTAGTTATTATGTCTGCAAGAAGTGACAAAGAGATAAAAGCACTCTGTATAGGCTCAAACTTTATGGTGTTACATAAGGATAAAGATGCCTAGAATAAGTATGAATTTTTCACCAAAGGTGGTCTCCGATTTTCACATTAACCAGTCTATAGCATTGCCTGTGTTTTACCCAAAGATTCACTACAGTTTATGTAAGGAGAAACTGCACAGCCCAGATGTCAAAGTCATTGAGTTTCTACATATAGTACCAAGGACAAAAAGGTCCAGAACTGACAATTTACACTTGTATGTGCTTTTTCGTGAGGTAGGTAAAGGTAAAGCAGCAGATAAAAAGACCATCTCTCATGGGACTGTCTCTTGCATACAGTTCTTCTATGAGAAGGCTGGCAAAGAGTCACCCAATATGTTAAGGGCACACTCTACTCTATCTGCATCTGTCACTTGGCAGCTTTTAGGAGTATACCCCTCTCAGAAGTAAATAAACTAGCTACCTTGTCTACAGTACACACTTTCAATCCTCACTGCTATCAGAGAAGCCAGACAAGAAAGGACACCTGATTCAGAACTTTAGTGCTTCAGAACCTTTTCCCTGAGTAGGTCCTAGACCCTGTCTCCCAAGGTATTACCTGAGTTGTGCATAACTATAACCCTAGTGCTGTTATACCAAGGGCTACTACCCCTGCCTTGTGGACCCGATACCAGGACTCAATACAAGGTTGAGGGGCCTGGGTTCCTAAGATTATCTTTAAACTGGTTATTTCCCAAGATAATAAAATTGTGCAATGCCTACACCCAGAGTATACCTTTTCAGTGGGCTAGCTTTAACCTGGTACAACTCTATGGGATGCTGTACCCACCCACATTACTGTTATGCCACCCCAAGAATGACACGATATTATTTCCCCACAATTAAACATTTTATAATTATTGACTTACTAACAATAATATGCTCATGAGACAGGTATCTACAAGAACAAACAACAAGTTTATTTACATGGGGAAGGGCTAGGAAGGGTAAAATGGAAGGGAGAGAGGAAAGAGTAAGTATACAAAACAACAGTTAAGGGGCCACAAATAAGACATGATGGGAGTGGTGCAGTGCAGTGGCTGTGGAGCAGCAGTCTTCCAGGAGATGTTCTGGTGGATGTGGATATCGTTGTCCCATCTGCAGGCACCTTTCTGGGCTGAGGGAGGAGGTTGCTCATCCCCAGGCTGAGTTGGCCAGGATTCGGGGGACCTCCTTTCCCTCTCAGGGACCACCATGGCCACCGCCGCTGCCTCAGAGGTTGCCAAGAAAGAGGAGTGGTTGGAACACCGTGGGCTCAGAGAGGGTGAGGGTGGTGAAGCAGAGGCACATCCCTCCAGTTGTACCTCTCTTCAATTCATATGCCATTCTGGCAGAGTGTGGTTCCTCTATGGAGGCACCCACAGTGGAGACCAAGGAGGATGCTGGGAACCTCCACAAAGGAGACTCACAGGAGGGTGGCATGGGACTCCACAGGGGAAGGAAACAACTCCTGGTGGGGGACTTCATTGTTAGGAGGGTAGAACTGGGGGAGGGAGGGGAGAAGGAGGTAAGGTGCCTGCCTGGTGCCATGACTTGGAGACACGGAGTGAATCCTCTGAATTGAGGGAGCAGCTGCATGGGGGAGGGAGCTGGATGTCATTGTCCACCTAGGAACAAATGACCTGGCTGGGAAAGGGATCAGAGCAGTGCAGGAGGAGTTTGTGGAGCTGGGGGGGGAGGGGCCTTAGAAAAAGTAGCATGCACGGTAACCTTCTCAGAGGTGCTGCCTGTTTATGGCATGGATGAGGCTAGGGTGCTCTGCATCATGTAATTCGATCAGTGGTTAAAGAACTGGTGCAGAGCTCAGGGTTTTGGTTTCAATGGGGACTGGGGGTCCACCTGGAGGGATGCAGGCCTATACTGGCGCGATTCATTTCAATTCAATTCAGGTTTATTCGGATTACACCTGTGAGCTACAAGCTCTTTTAAATAGGTTCCATGTCGAACATACAGGTACATTACACAGACAGGATTGGTAGACAGGAAGGTTTTACAATGTGTGCATTTGAATAAGACAATATATTTTTTTTTATTATTTTTTTTTATTTCGTTGTTTAACCAGGTATAGCACACTAAGCTGAAAGCTTTTTTACAGGAGCGACCTGGGAGCACAAGGAGGTTAAGTGACTTGCTCAGGGTCACACAGTATGCAAGTGGAAGCTGTGGGATTCAAATCCAGGTCTGGTCTGCTGGATGTCACCAGATTTGCAGCTCAGAGCCTTAGAATATATAGAATTGTGAGTTACAATTAACATTAAAGGTTACTAAGTGCAGGCATGTTAAGTAACAAATACTGGGTTGCATCAATGTTGCTAAGTGCAGAACAAGTAACAAGTAGGGTGCGAACAAGGAAGCAGCTACAGGTAGAGGTGAAGTAGAAGGGGTCAGCCCCAGGGCCTCTTCAGGTGGGAATATGAATTCAAGGTTGTTCAGTTAAGAGATAGACTGCTGTAAAATAGATGGGAACAGGGAGAGCCTAGTACAGAAATCAAAGTCAGATGGGGGGCAGGGGGAGAGTGGGAAGAGGGGAGGGATTGTGTAGGGAGTGTCTGATAGTAGGATAGTGGGATCATTAGACACCTAGGCAGGCTGGGTGATGTTATGGAGGATAGTAAAAAAGAAGTAGATATTGGTTAGTGGAAGTAGTCACAGATGGTCTACATCTGTCCAGGAAGGGAACCAGGATCCTAGGTGAGAGGTTTAAATGCTTCATTGGTAAGCATTTAAACTAGCCAAGGGGGGAAGCCCTGAAAAGCAGAAGGGAAATCCTAGTCCCCCCAAAAATCAGGGTAGTTAGTGAGGTAAACACCAAGATAGAGAAGTCGATAGGGAGAAGGGTGGGGTAAACGGAGAAAAAGACAAAGGCAGTAAGGACAGGGATGGGGCAAAAAGGGGTAAGGCCATCAAAAAAATGGAGGAAAATGAGTACCAATGCCCGCAGTCTAGTTAACAAGTTCCCTTCACTGGTGGCCTTGATGGAAGAGGGATGCCTGGATATCATGGCAGTCACAGAAACATGGTGAACAGAGAATCATTACTGGGATGTCAACATACCATGGTACACAATCTACAGAAGGGACGGGGAGGGTAGAAGAGGAGGAAGAGTAGCTCTTTATGTAAGGGTAGGGATCAAAGCAATGGAACTAAAGGGTAAACAGGGAGGAGAGGAGGCACTGTGGGTCACCATGGAGAACGGAAATGGCACCACAGTCTGCACAGGGGTTGTATACAGACCCCCTCTCAGAGGGAGGAAATGGACAAGGAAATGATAGAAGGCATCCTTAGGATGGCAGAGAAAGGGGAGATATTGCTGATGGGGGGACCTGAATATGCCAGATGTTAACTGGAGCACCTTTGCTGCAGCCACATCCAAGAGTAGGGCCATTTTCGATGCCCTATAGGGGGCATGCCTCAGACAGCTAGTGTTGGAACCCACTCGGGAGGGAGCAATCTTTGACCTGGTACTCTCAAATAGGGGTGGAGAGAGGATCTCAGATCTAGAAGTGGGTAGGCATCTGGGAACAAGTGATCACCAAACAGTGTGGTTCATGATAAACTCAGCTGTGGAGTCAAGCCATACAAAAGTGAAGTTACTGGACTTCAGGAGGGCTGATTTTGTCAAAATGGGAGAGTGCCTCAGAAAAGCACTAGCAAACAGGCAAGAAGGAGGGGTGGAGCAACAATGGGGAAACATCAAAACTACCATCACAGAGGCAACAAGCCTTTGTGTGAAGCAAATAAATCAAAATGAAAGAAAAATGCTATGGTTCTCAAAAGAGGTGGCGGGGAAGGTTAGGGAGAAAAAGATAGCATTCAGGAAGTGTAAGGAAACACAGAAGAAGCAGGACAGAGAACTGTACCAGTTAAAGCAGAAGAAAGTGAGGAAGGCAGTCAGAATAGCAAAAGCCCAAACTGAGGAAAAGATAACCAACTCGGTTAAGAAGGGGGATAAAACCTTTTATAGGTACATCAGGGAGCAAAGAAAGACAAAGGGAGGGGAAACTGAGGCTGAATAAAGAGGAGGATGGGTGGGCAAAGAGGAACAGTGAAAAAGCAGGGATACTGAACGAATACTTCTGCTCAGTATTAACAAAAGAAGAGGAGGGGGAGGTACCTAATCCAGTCAATAGAAGCACTCTGGATAGGGGGGTCAATATCAGTCCTTTCACAGAAGAAAAGGTCCTGAAAGAACTCCTAAAACTGAAGGTGGATAAAGCAATGGGGCCTGATGGGATTCACCCAAGAATTCTAAAAGAACTAAGGGGAGAACTAGTAACACCACTGACTACCCTTTTTAACAAATCATGGGTGGATGGTGTGGTATCTGAGGACTGGAGGAGGGTGGATGTGATCCCCTTTAACAAAAGTGGGAGCAAGACAGAGGCAGGAAACTACAGACCTGTCAGTTTGACCTTAGTGGTAGGGAAAATGATGGAATCACTTCTGAAGGAAAGAATTGTTGAGTACCTAGAGGCCAGTGGGGCACAGGACCCAAGGCAGCATGGATTCACAGTGGGAAGGTATGTCAGAAGAATCTAATCAATTTCTTTGACTAGGTGACCAAAGTAGTAGACCAGGTAGGGACTGTGGGCATGGCCTACCTAGACTTTAGCACGGCATTTGACACAGTCCCACACAAAAGATTAATAAGCAAATTAGCCAGCCTGGGAGTGGGTCCCAGGGTGGTAGCCTGTGTAAAACATTGGCTGGACAGCAGGACACAGAGGGTAATAGTAAATGGAGTCCACAGTGAGGAAAGAGGGATTACTAGTGTGGTACCACAGAGTTCAGTACTGGGCCCAGTCCTTTTTAATATCTTTATAAGTGACATTGCAGAGGAACTGAATGGAAAAGTATGTCTTTTTGCAGACAACACAAAGATCTGCAACAGGGTTGATACACAAGGTGGGGTGGAAAGGATGAGAAGGGACTTGGCAAGGTTGGAGGAATGGTCAAATGTATGGCAGCTTAGATTCAACGCAAAGAAGTGCTAAGTAATGCACCTGGGAAACAAAAACCCAGGGGAAGAGTACACAATGGGGGAGATACTGACAACAACAAAAATGGAAAGGGACCGGGGGTAGTTATATCAGATGACCTAAAGGTGGGCAAGCAATGTGAGAAGGCAGTAAGGAGGTCTGGGGGATACTGGGATTCAAAAGGAGAGGCATCACCAGCAGAAAACAGAAAGTTATTATCCCTCTGTACAGACAGTTAGTGAGACCCCATCTGGAGTACTGCATGCAGTTCTGGAGACCCCATCTCCACAAAGACATAGACAGGGTGGAGGCTGTCCAGAGGAGGGCAACCAAAATGGTGCAGGGTCTGCACCAGAAGACATACGAAGACAGACTAAAGGAGCTTAATATGTATACCCTCGAGGAAAGGAGGGAGAAGGGGGACACGATAGAAACTTTCAAGTACCTCAAGGGAAACAACAAAGTCCAAGAGGGTAGCATCTTTAAGAAAAAGAGATGTGCAAGAACAAGGAGGCACAATTTGAAGATAGATGGGGGATGGCTCAGAGGTAATGTGAGGAAGTATTTTTTCATGGAGATGGTTGTGGATGCATGCAGCAGTCTTCTTGAGGAAGTTGTTGAGTCAAAAACAGTGGGGGAATTCAAGAAGGCAATTCTAGTGGGGGGTAGGAGGAAGTATGCTGTTGGTTAACTAGGATCTGTAGCTTATCCATTAGGTATGGAAATAGGCAGACTATGTGGGCCAAATAGTCCTTATCTGCCATCAAATTCTATGTTTCTATACTATTTACAATTGGTATAAGTAGTATTGGTGTAATTAGTTTGATTAAAAACAAGTACAGTGATCATTTTGCATTCAGATTCCCATCTTACATCACAGTGGCACCCATCAACCTTCTCAGATAGTCAAAGCCCTGGCTATCTAACTGACCCCGCAGTCTTACACATGACCTGGGTACCCAGTAATTAACAGTTCTTAAAGGTGCAGGCCCAATGACGGTTGCAACTGTACATTGGCCACCTAGTTGGCGCCCTTGAAGAAAATAATTAGATTAATCAATGCAATTCACTGGTAAAACTCAAAACAATTGTATCTATGGCTGGATGGCCTAGTCCATTTTAACATAAACAGCTATATACTGTCCCTTTTATCTTTGTGGCAGAGCATTGGTCCTGTCTACATACAAATTAGGAGTCACATCCAGATCATAACAGAAGTTCAAGATGATTCCAGCAGCAGAAACTCTGACTCTGGAGATTAACATGCAGGCTATGGCTAATAGCTGGGCATGCCTAAACTGGCTGCATAGATCTTCCAGCTTTTGAGATGGAAGCTTACATTTTAACTTCTGAAGGCAGTGTCCTCTTTTTGACTGTAATCACATTACTGGAAGAACAAAGCTGGGACCTGGGCCGACATGTCTCAAACCCCACGTCCAGGCTATGCCCCTCGGTGGAGATGCATATTGCAATGCCAAGTTGGCACACTACCAGGCTGTGTCCCAAAACCCAATCTGATGGTTTATACATTGCATTATTTAAACATCAGCACATTTATACTTTTTGCACAGTTCTTTAACCAGGGGCCAGCGAAGCCACCCTAGTCCTCTGCATGCTCACAACAGACTTCCAATACAGTGGATACTTACACCCTACAGCTAGGGTGACCTAGATGCTTACAGTTCTTGCAAACAACTAGGAGCTTAGATGCCTCCCTCACTAAACGCTAAACACTCTGAATCTTGCTTTTTACCACTTGAGGCACTTTTTGGACTGAGCATGAAGCACAGCTCACTACCACTTCCAAACAACTTTAAACATTGACTGAGCTTGAAGCGTGGCTTGCTACTTTAGCAGACTTTACTTGTTGGCAAAGCTGAAACTGTAGATCTTTGCCAGACTCAGACACTTTACTTACACTCAGCTGTTTCATGTAGCTCTCTAGACTTTCAGCACATTACTTGGCAATAAGACAGTTCTTTAACAGCTCTCTCAGGCTCACAGATACACAGACATAGTCCCTTGTGGGACTCGGCGTTTGCAGCTCCCAGCTGGACATACAGATTATTACTGGCCTACCAGGTACTGTCCAGAGAAATTGCACATGGTCGGGGAACTCCCCATCAAGCCCTATGACACTACTCAATTCAGACACATTTATGTAACTTTTACACTAGACCTTTCTCTGGTTACTAAGCAGGTATCCACCCTGTTATTTCTTTGGTTAAGCTAGGGTTCAGACAGGCAGTTACATCTTCAACTAGCTGGGCTTCTCTGCCCTTTACAGATTCTCTTCAGCTTGTACAATCATATAATATTCTAGGCTTTGCTGCCCTTAAAGATTTCTCATAATTGCTCTTGTTAGAATCAGTTTACTCACTCAGATTACTTGAAGAAATAGCTTTCTTTTCTCTGAGGGATCCAAGATTGCTTCTGCACTCTCACTGCTGAGGTAGAACTTCTGTTCAGCTCTCCCACCTCTGACGGTTCAGGTGACCCACGTTTTTCCAGAAATGTAGAAAGGTGCTGGCCAGCCCTAGAGTACAATCTGGCAACCCCCAGGCTACTGACTTCTGTTGCCTGCAGACAATTTGTCTCCCTGGCAGGAGAAAGCCCCCTCCCCATGTGGAGGAACTTGCACTAGATCACTAAGCCTATTCTGGACTAAAGGGCCTGAGTGCCCACCCCTGTGGGGGGTCTGCACTGGAACTGCTCGCACAGCCCAAAACACTGCCTTTCGTGGAGACCTTCTGGGGCTCCCTATTGGCTGGAACTAGTTGCTGCTTCCTCTGTAATTGGCTGATTCTGCTTGTCAGTCCAGAAAATGAATATTCATTACCCTCACTCGATGCACAATAGGCTCCCTGTTTTTCCGCCTGAAAATAAGTCCCTCCAATTTCCCCATAAGCACTTTGCAATGCCCCATAAGTCCCGAGCAAAAGTTCCACAAGTCCTGACTGAAATATTGGCTTCCTGATTGGCTGTTGCTGCACTGAAATGGCTGCTGAATACACAGTCACTTTGCAGATAAGCACAGTCTCAAATATAAAGTTCTGGTGCAGCCAGATGAAGTACTTTATGCATTCATTTGCCCCACAGGTTGATAGTCCCTTTTGTGCCCTGATGATCGCTGCCCATTGCAAACAATTTCCCTCAGTCCACAACCTGTCACTGCTGCCGAAATCAAGTGCCCCCCAGGCAGCAGACAGGCATAATTATCTGAGTCCCAATGTTTTAGACCTGGTGCAACCATATGATTTAGTTTATTTAAATGATTTCCCCCTGTAGGTGAAATCCCCTAATGTGTCCTTGGGAGTGCTGCCCTTAATATACATTTATTAACATTTTCCTTGTGGCAGCAACTCCCAAAACTTGCAGCCCCCTACTCTGCTGCGGACCCACTCATAAATATTAATGGCCTCAACTTATTAATATTCTTGATGCTGGGAACGAGAACATGTAGCACTTGCAGCACTCTTTCAATTATTTAATTAGTGGTCTCCTCCGGTCCAACCTGAGTCACTGGCTCCAGGCCTGCACTTTATGGGACTGGTACTACCGGATTAGCCACACCTTGACCACAACTGCAGTCCAAATCAAAAGCACACCTCTCTGTGCTAGCACAAGCCCGTCAGCCAGCCAGAATGCTGGCAGCCCGCGATCCTAGTCCATGAGCCCAAACAGGCCCAAAACAAAGGGATGAGCTGCACAGGGAACTCTGAGGCACATTTTAGGACTCTGGCTGTGGCGGTGATTCTGGGGGCAGAAATGGAGAAACAGCAGGCATCGGGAGGTGCTTAGGGGAATGGGAGCAAGACAGGAGAAATGGACAGAAGGTAAGCCCCCATTTGGGGGGGAGCTACATAATGTATGATGATATCATTCTAGAAGAAAAAAAAATACTGTAATAATGATGTTTCTTCTAGAGACTGTATTAGTGTGTCAAACAAACTCTCCCTGACTCCTCTTCTACAACCTTAGTAGAAAAGGGTTCTTCCAAACAATTCAACCAAATATTTTTAAAAAATGCTTATTGCTGAGCATTGTTTTTTTTCCAAAATGATAAACTTTGCTGTTTTGACAGATTATCATATAGTGATTACAATTTGTTTGCAATTTTTACATGTTATAAGAATGCATAGCATCAGTTAATTAGGTAGTCACTACTCCCTTCTTGTCTTCATCTATAATTCTTAAATTAGAACACTTGGGGGAGCAAGGCTACACTGCAGAGCAACATCACCAGGGCAACAACAAAGAACTGAGATGCTGCATAATGTATGATTCACTAATACACCCTCTAGAAGAAACATTATTATTAAGATGAGTCATTTTTATGTTGGTGCGCGCTTGCACACCAGCCAACATATATATTAGTAGCAGATTTGGAGGCGCGGTCACTGTTGGGCGAATGCAGGGCATGCATCAGTAGATGCGTCCCTCATTCCCCAAAAAGCCTGCATGCCGGTGCCACACCAGGAATACATAATGTGGTGAGCACATCTAAGGAAAGGTCTGCTGCAATGCGAGCAAAGCTTGTCATATGCAGCGGCACCTCCTGACGAGCTTTCCCTGGTGAAAAAGTACATCAAACATGGCAGCACACTGCCTGCCACAATGCCAACTTCGGGGGTGCCCAATCCCCCTGTTGGCATGCCCTGACCCAATATATGTGCTGATGGGGGAGCCCACTCCCTGTTGGCATAATACACTCCCCCTCTTTTGTTATGTGCCAAGGGCGGTGCCCAATCCCCCTCGGCTCTTGTCCCCCTTTCGGTATGTGCCGACAGGGGTGCTCAATCCCTCCTCGACTAAAGCATTCCCCCAAAATACTTAGGTGGCACACTGGGAGCCATCCCGCAATGTTTTTTTTTTTTTTTTAACCTTATGGAAGAAGAAAATAGTCCTTGCAGTCCCCTGCCCTCCCACAACCCGCACCACCTTCTGCGCACTCTGCATCCCCACACCCCCACCCCATACTTACCTTGGAGTCTGGGCACAACTATCTTCAGTGGCCCGGGAACACTTCTGCACTCTTCAAAGCTGACCGCTAGCTGAAGAAATGCCGGTAAGCTGCATAATGGCATAAATAAGGTTTTTTCAACTTTGGTGCATATCTCAGGCATTTTTTGGAATTTGTGCACCAAATTTTCAACATGGGGTTATTGGGACCCCTCCTTATGAATTCAGTCACTGTCATGGCGTTATTCCATCCCAAAAGGTGATTTTGTGGTCATTGCGCAGAATCACCTTTCAGGACCGAGTGACGAAATGACAGTGCCACTGTTCATGGGGGGCTGTCAAAAAGCCTATGTTGCAAATTTTGTGAAAAAAAATGGCTGTTTTATGAGCGTGTGTTGCACTGTTTCCACCCACGCTTGTAACTTCATGAATCTGTAATATTTTCACTCCAGATTTTCAAAATTGGTATTTTTCCACACCTCCTTATGAACAATGCAACTGTCATTTTATATATCCTGGCCAAAATGTGTTTTCACATGTCCTGTGCAGAATAGTGCAGTCGCTGAGTGAAATCAGTTTTTGGGACAGTTTGAGAAAATGACGGTGACACTGTTCATGAGCAGAGGTCCTAAAATGCCTATGTTGAAAATTTGATGCTGAAAGTTCATAAAATGACTGTGTTACAAGCGTGTGTTGTGCAGTTTCTGCGCACCCTTGCGACTTTGCACATTTGCAATATTTTCTTGCCAGATTTTCAACACTGGCATTTTTTCACACCTCCTTATCAACAGTACATCTGTCATTTTTCACAGCCTCCCCAAAATTTGTTTCCACACCTGTGGCACACAATGGCATGGTCGCTGTGGGAAATAAACTTTTGGGACAGATTAACAAAATCACAGCACCACTGTTCATGAGGAGAGGTCCCAAAATGCCTATGTTGAAAATGTGCTAAAAAACTCCCACAAAAAATTGGGTTATGGAGATGTGTTGCGCAGTTTCTATGCATGCTCATGACTTCACCAATTTTTCATATTTTCACTCCAGATTTTCAACATTGCCATTTTTTTATGCCTCCTCATGAACAATACAATCGTCATTTTCCACATCCTGCCCAAAATGTGTTTTTGCCCCGTGTCACCAAATGGCAAAGCCGCTGTGCAAAACTACCTTTCAGCTAACAAACTGATTGTGCTGCTCTTCATGACGTGGGGTCACAAAAAGCCTATGTTGATCATTTGGAGTGAAAATACCAAAACACGACTATGGTGTTAGGGTTTCCAACTGTAACACCTTACCCTGTAGGGACTGCCAGGTGTCAGGGGTGTGACTTGGGATCATTGTCTGTAGTGCTCATGCCATTCTACCCCCACCCCCATCCTGCAGCCAGTGACAGGCATCGAGGTGTGCCTTGGAGTGTTTGGCCCTAACGTTCACCCCATTCTCCTATACTGCACCTGTCTCAGTATATTTCTTTATGGAATGGGTTAAGTATAAGGCCCAAAGATCCCAAAGCACACCACAACACTTGTCAGTGTCTACAGGGTAGGGTGAGGTAAAATGGCATGAGCGTTATAGCTGATGCCCCAAAGGCACAGCTATAACGTCAGTCTCTGCAGAGTGGGGGTTGGGTTGGCATCAGTTCCATACATCTCTGCCATTTCTGTTATGCATCTCTAACTCCTGCACTGCCAATGCCAGAGAGACAACATTCAGCATTGACAAATGCTTGCTTCATTCTGGTCTTTTATAATGTCAGGGATTGAATGTAACCAGGGGTATCTCTATGTGTATCTGATATGTTACTTTGACCAGACTGGGTTGTCAGTATAGCCTAGTGGTTAGAGTAACAAGCTGTGAATGGGCTTGATACATCCAATAGACCTGGGTTTAATTCCCACAACCTCCACATGTTTACTGTGTGACTCAGAGCAAGTCACTTAACATACTCAGTTACTAGAAGAATAACAAAAAAAAAGAACACCAGGGAATATTGCAATGGCTTGCAGAACTTTCATTTATAATGTATTTAGCAATCCTAAAGAGGGACAAACTATTTTTACCAGTCATGTTTTAGAAATTGCATACTAGCTGGCCCACTGGCACAGTGGTAGTGCTACTGCTTGCAACACCAGCAACCCGGGTTTGGGAATGAGCCAGGGTAGCTGGAGGGCTGGCCGGAGAGGGGAAGCTTGAATGCCCGACTGGCAGCTCGCTTTCCCTGGGAGGGAGGGGAGGTCGAAGGCTCGGTGCTCTCTTGACCTCTGGTGGAGGCCAGAGGTACAGCAGCTTGAAGCTGTATGTAGGGGTGTGTGGTAGGATGTCAGTGTGTGTACCTTGATGACAAGATGTAACCACGTCTCCAGGGCCATAAAGGGAAAAATTGGAGCCAGCTGAGCGCCACTGACAGAAGAAATGCCCTTCACTGTTCAACTCGCAAGGCCACAATGGGGGGCCCAATGAAACAGGAAGGACATGGGGATTCCCTCCACCCCAACCCCATCTGGGGAGATAGCCAAGGCTACATGGGAGCACCTGACTGGTGGATCATTGTGTCAATATGGGTCAGGGAAGCCTGGCTGGATCCAGGGGGAATAAAGAGCAAGTTAAAAAAAAAGAAATTGCATACCAGCCCTCTGAGGAATGCAATATTCCTTATTAGTCCCTCCACCAGAATTACCCATGTGGCTGTCTTCTGTATAGTCATTCTGCTTGATGAGTGGCAAGACATGTGCTCATTGCCTGTTTATTCAGACTTATGTACTGGACTGGGATAAAAAGGATTAAGTCAAAGCATTAGGAGAAAATTATCATGGACACAGATCGTAAGGGGGAACCCTCCTACTACTAACATTCTGTTTTGTCTGCAGGAGTAGCAGGAGTGGGTTTGTACCACTGAGTCCCCTCTCCCCTCAGGAGATGTTTCATTCAGTCAGGTCAATGGGCCTGGAGAGAGGAAGACCAGAGGAATTCGAGGAACAGCATCTTCTGGTAAATAAAAATTCATCACCCACTTTTTAAGTTTGTGTACAATGCTTTTCTCAGTTAATACCTAAGGCAGTTCTTTGGAAAGTTATAAACTGGTGGAGGCATTCACGCTCCCTCCATCTACTTTTTCAGTCAGTGTCCTGCTTTTTGAGGTATCTGTCTAGCCATGACTAAATCTCACCTCAGCCAACACATAAAGTTCCAGCTGACCCCTTCACAGAAATCATCCAAAATCACTACACAATCCACACTTTTGCATAACATCACAGTCACCATTTTTTCCTCACCACTAAACTCAAAAATTTTACAGTAACATTATTGTTTTTTGCTACTTATCTACTAGGTCAACAGATTATGTGTTGCCAGTGACCACAGCTAGGAAAATAAAGGAGAAATACTGTGTGTTTGGCCTATAGGAGATACCAGTAGACCAAGGAAAGATGGTAGTTACACAAAACAACTACCACTGCTTTGGCAATATTAATGGAACTAAGGGAAATCGTGTAAAAGTGTATATTATCATTAGTTTTATGTGTTTGTATGGTAGCTTATATGTAAAATGTATTATGACTATTGTAAATTTCGGATAACAACTTTCATGGGTTCTTTGTAAGGCACTTCAACTAGTTCTTTTAAAGGTATTTCAACCAGTCTTTTGTGGCTTGTTGCAGTCACAAAACTTTAATAAAAATCAAATTAAAAATATTACCCTAAGTGTACTAGCCCTGTTTTGGCACCATTACCTGATTGTCTAACAACCCTGCTTTAATGAACCCATCACCAACCAGCCTTGCCCTTCAGCTATTACCCCTAATAATACCAGCCCTGCTCTTGCACTGCTACCCCTAAGCCTATCAACTTGGCTTTGGTACTGTTAACCATAAGCCTACCAGCCTTGCACTGGTCCTATGACCTCATCGCTGACCAACCCTACTCCACTGCTAATACCTCTGGGTTGCCAGAACTGCTTTGGTACAATTACTTAATTGCCTACCAGCCATGCTTTATCACTGTTACCCCATTTCTTTCAAGCCCTGCACTGGTACTATTATTTTATTGCCTTCCAGCCCTGCAGTGGCACTATTATCCCTATGTCAACCAGCCAGACTTTAATACTGTTGCCCTTCAGCCTGTCAGCCCTGCTCTAGCATTATTACTCCTACACGTATTGGCCCTGTTCTGGTGCTGTTACCCCTGGCCAACCAGCCCTGCTCTGACACTATTCCATTTGAGCCTACTACTCATGATCTGTCTCTATTACCCCTAAACCTACAAGTCCTGCTCTGGTGCTATTACCGCTGAGCCTACCAGATCTGCTCTGGCAGTAGTATCTCTAGATCTACCACATCTGCTCTGGTGCTATTATTCCAGAGCTTATCAGTGCTGGCCTGTTAGTAATATCCATTACTCTGTTATCCTAACACCGGGTTGGCGCTCATCAGAATCAGGGTTGGCTCTCTCCTCGGGGCTGGCTGAGCCCATACAATTAATCAAGAAGTCCCAAACGGAGAGCACTCAGATGTTACTGAATAAAGCTATCTGCAGCTCTGTTAAATGCTAAAGTGCACTTATTGTATCTGGACTTTAGTCCAAACATAAACAAATTTTCCTGAATTCTAGATTTTCACATTGCTATGAGATTTCAAGTTTATTGCACATAGTAATCCATCTCCAAAATGCTTATAGCAATGACTTAAAGTGCAGTTGTATGGGCTATAGTGTAGAATAGCAGGTACACGTAGGACCTACGCTATAGTGTAGAGCTCAAGTTAAGCTATTTGGTACAGTCATCAGTTCATTTACTTTTTATTAGTTTATTTGGGTTGGGGTTCGCCCCCACACCACCCTGTAAAAAAAAAGGCAAGGGAAGTGTGGGGGCGAAGCCCCCCAACTGAAATAAATTGACAACCAAGTAAAGCACATGACCAAAGCAATGATTTATTCATGAAGCTTTTATGGCAAGCTTCCTAAGTGTACTCAGTATTTTACACCATCACTGTTCTATGCCTGGCTGGGCTACTAATACAGGTAAATTGTAGGCAAAAACAGTAGAATCAGTGCAATTCTCTTGCAAAATGTTGAAGGTGCAAAATACATCCAAAACTCAGTAACCTTTCACTGGGCATGCCAGCTTACCTACCTGTCTATAGCCTGTCCCTGCCCTCCCCAAGTATGGGCTCCAGAATAAAGCACAGTATTCCAGATGGAGTCTCATCAGGGACCTACAGTACTGATGTTATCATCACCGTCTTCTTGCTGTTGAATCCCCTTCCTATACAACCCATCCTTTTTGCCTTGCTATACAGTTTGCTGTATGCCTTGTTGCACTGATGGCTAACAGAGTGGGGTGTGGTTTCGGCATTTTAAATCCCGTGCTGACACATAGCACTGAATACCAACATACACAGCAGTAGGAAAGAGGCATCTGAACTATGTTGAAAGCTGTCCTGAAAGAATACTCTGCTTGTCATCACTCACATTTGTGAACTTCAGCTATAAGACTGGTAAAATCCCTGCTTTTATGAAAGCCAGCTTTGAGGTGGGCTCAGCGCCGGGTCCAATAGGCTGCTGGCTAACAGTGTGGGGTAGGGTTTCAGCACTTTGAATCCCATGCCTACAAAGATCACTCACGCTATGCACAAGTGGCATGAGCACCACTCAGGAACAATTTTTACCCGAATACATCTGCTTTTTGATATTATTTATTTGAAATTTGAGTTTTAACATTTTCTTTCTATTAGTTTTCTTGGATCCATCACGCTGTTGGTTATTTTACTGGGGTTGTGTTTACCCATTATGGGATTGGGGAAAGTTGTAACTATGGAAAACACTGAGTGTCATCAATTAAACACTCAGATATTTTTACCAAATACATATCTAGGGTCTGAGGTAGGCCTAGGACACTTTAAAAATTGCTTTATTTATAAATATATGTCATAAGATCACGTGATGCCCTTGGCGGAGTAGGCAGTGAGCTGGTGCAGCTCCATTAACCTATGACTAAATTAACTACATTTTCTACCTGCTACAAACTAAAAATAGAAAATAAGGCTGTACTGGTCTATCCAGAAGCATGGAACACTCTGAGAATGTTGTTCCTCGAGGGACAAACAGCAGTGTAGATGAAAAAGAGGAGCAAGATGTCGCGGTGGGCTTGGAAGCTAAAAGGCCCCGCAGAAGCACATCACTGCAGCCGACTTTGTTGCAGCACTCCTCGGGCTCCTCTCAAGGCCAGCTCTCCGAGGATATCCACATGATTAAAAATGCCCTATTCTCACTAATCTCAGAACTCAGGGAGTGGAAGATGACACTGTTGGGTTTAGTTGTGTGCGTCTCAGACTCAGAAGCACGGATTTCATCCACAGAGGATAGAATCGCAAAGCTAGAAAAGGATAACATAGCCCTCACTCAAGTAGTAAAGAAGCTTGACAACAAAGTTGATGATTTAGAAGGTAGATCACGCCGGAACAATTTAGTGCCATTGGGACTACCAGAAGGTGATGAGGGAAGTAATATGATTTAATTTATTCAGAAACTCTGCATACATATAGCAGACCCCTCTCCCAACAGGCCAACATATTTTATTTGGTTTTTGTTTACCGGGTAAGTACACTAGACAACAATGTTGCCTATATTCAGGCACGACCCATACGTAATTGAATGTGCACACAGATCAGTCAGGCCCAAACCCTCGCTAGATCAACCACACTGTCCTATCATTTTCAAAGTGTTGAATTATTTGGATAGGGATCACATTCTGAAGCGGGCAGGAAATGCGGAAAAAATCGAACGGGAAGAAAACGTCTCAGGTTGGTCCCTGATCTGACCTTCAAAGTCAGGCAAGAAAGATTACCTTCTATCCTTTGTAATCAAAGTTATGGGCTGCTAAAATCAGGCACAGACTGCTATATCCTTCACGTTTAGAGGTCTCTCTACCATTGGGCATCCAGCACTATGAATCAGCAGAACAGGCAGCTAAAGATTTAGCAATTCGGCTTCCCAATTTATTCGGGAAGGGGGATTGACTTTCGTCTGACACCTGTTCCAGTCTGCCAGGGATTCATTTCTACAGCACCAGGGATTAATCCAGGATGCTATTCAAGTGACGTTAAAGAGAAATTCTTTTTTTTTTCCTCCTACTAGAATCAGTCTCCTCTTTAATGTATATAAGAGCGGACATTACTAAGACATATATCATTTCTTCAAGGTTCTATTTGATTATTTTGTAAAGAGTATTCAGATTACCTCAATAATGGTACCTCTGTATATCCTCTTTTACTTTAATTGTTTGGTTTTACTGGGCATGGTATGATTATGCCAGACAGTTTATCGAAAACTGCCCTCTACTGGTTGTTTTGGAATTTACAATACCACTTTAGGACCACTCCTCGAGGAAAATACACAGATGTTGACCTTCTTAAGTTAACTTTAACTATTTTAGGACACTAATTCGATGTTTGGAACTTAAAACTACACTCCTGGTTTATTTTTTAAGATTTATAGTTTAGTTTATTCATAAACCTGAATGGTATAAATATGTTTTGTATGGTCAAAATCGGAAAGGAAGTTATAGTAGTGAATAGGCAGATGGTAGACAGACAAGAACCTTATATTTCAGTCTAAGAGAAGATGCTATGGGGAAGTCACCCATGGGGAGAACCCAGCTATTTTTGTTAAATTTTCCATAGCTACCAACTGTGTATCAGGCTACAGTCTCCCTTAAGTAGATGCTGTATAACAGTTTTAAGTTAATATCTACCACATAATCCGCATTGCAGGTAGATTATACCAGGCACTCATTCTGGGTGCCATCAATAGCAATGAAGGCTGCTCCTCTTAGGGTATGACAGCCAGTACATTCAGGAGAGGGCAGTCGGCCCGAGTTGTAGATAGGATGGGAAAACATAAAGAGGAGCAGGGGGTTAAGGAGGTAGTTTTAGGAGGATTTGGGGGACAAGGGAATATCTTGGAAGGGGGTTGTCAAGGATGGGAATATTTGCTAAGAAACTCTTTGATTTTTCAGGGTGCTTCGGCAGAACATGCCATTTAACACAACTGCTAATAACTTAGACATATGGGGAGTTGTAATATTATTTCATGGAACATTAAAGGTAGGAAAGACAGTGCTAAAAAGTACACTATGCTTCGACATCTTAATAGATACCATCCACATATTGTTATGCTTCAGGAGACTCATATTAATAAGGACCATATGGTTAGACTTTGCAAGCTCTGGGTAGGTCAGGTATATGGGGTGGGTACCAGCACTAGACAGGGGGAGTGGTGATACTTATCCAAAAAAATGTCCCCTTTAAGGAAATCAA
Organism: Neoceratodus forsteri; assembly: GCA_016271365.2. NCBI lineage: Eukaryota > Metazoa > Chordata > Ceratodontiformes > Ceratodontidae > Neoceratodus > Neoceratodus forsteri. Next base: position 196,601,884 of record CM028136.1, read on the forward strand.
ATCCTGGTGTGACCTGAATGGGTGATATGTTTTGGTGCATGGGACGCTGGCTGGGGTGGAGATTCTCCTAGGTTCTATATACGGTCCCAGTGTGGATACCCTTACTTTTCCCCCCTCTTTCTACTATAATAGCTTCGACTCCCAATGTCCCCTGTCTGTTAGGAGGAGACTGGAATCTAGTCTATACAAACAATTTAGATAGATCATATCATAGATGAGCAGGGCTCTCCCCGGCATAACGTGCTCTTAAGAAATTTATGAACGACTCTGGTCTCTCGGATCCATGGAGAACCTATTTCCCATTGGAGAAAGACTATACTTCTTTTTCTCCTCCCCGTAGGGTGTACTCATGGATTGATTATTTTCTCCTCAGCTCCTCATCATTAAAAGGAGTTGAGTATGTAGGTATACACCCCTGGGTACTTTCAGACCATTCACCTATCTGATTTCGGTTGAGATTCTCTCCCTACCAACATCCTACCAGCACATGGTCCCTTAACACTCAATTGTTGTCCAATGAGAGAATAGTAGAGTACATGAGGAATTTTATTACAACCTCATAGGATAATAATTGTCTTTCTATTCAGGCTATAGATGTGTTTTGGGGCTCTCTTGAGGCAATATGGAGGGGGCGGAACTGATCAGACCGGCCACCATCAGGAAGCGTAAACAGTCTCAGGAGGTAGAAGGTTGGCTATCCCATATCAGAGTTTCACATTCTCATTTGAATAAATCCTCAGATGACCAGACTTGGGCAGAACTACAATCTCTATGGGCCAAATATGCGTCTCATACTTTAGCCCTAACTACACGGATCACCTCAAAGTGGAAGGCAACATATATAGGACAGAGAGAGAAAGTGGGGAAACTACTGGCTAACAGGCTTAAACAGCAAAGGGAGGCTAGATGGGTCTCTGTGTTAAAAGATACCGCAACAGGGAGGTTAACCTCTGACCCAACTGTTATAGCCAAGGTTTTTAGTGAGTACAGTCAAGAACTATACACGACACCTCCACTAATTCAGGATTACAATGAAAAACTTGGGAAATTCCTTCAGTACATAGAACTACCCACGACTGATACACCACAACAAAACTCACTAATAGGGGAAATCACACTCCAGGAGATTGCAGAGGCAATAGACAGATTACCCATGGACAAGGCCAGGGCCCCGATGGTTTTCCCCCTGCCTTTTATAAATGTTTTAAGGAACACCTAACCCCATATTTAGGGGTTTATTTAATTATTTGTTCTCTGTCTCTATCAAGGAGTCGTCCCTATTTGAAGCCAGAATTGTGGTTTTGCCTAAGCCTGGCAGAGACCCTTCTAGCCCAGATAATTACAGGCTAATATCGCTATTGAATACATAAATCAAGTTACTGGCTAGTATCTTATCATTTTGATTAAAAAATGTCTGGGATAAGTTAATAGGACCTGAACAGGTGGGCTTCATTTCCGGAAGACATTCCAGTGATCATTTCAGAAAAATTCTCCACCTGATGTCTGCGCCTAGGGATGCCAGTGCAGATAAGATCTTGGTCTCCCTAGACGTGGAAAAAGCATTTGATAGAGTCAGTTGGAAGTTTCTATTTGACCTATTACCCAGGTATTGACTGCCAGCAGAATTCATCCATTGGATAGAAATTCTGTATACAATTCTATCCGCCAGAGTACTATGTAATGGGGCTATTTCTAATGGTTTTGCGTTAACTAGAGGCACACGCCAGGGCTGCCCCTTATCCCCCTCTGCTAGTTGATTTATATGCTGAACCCTTAGCTAGAAAAACCAATGCCATGAGTGATGTAAGAGGGATAATGCTGGGCTCAGTGAATTATAAACTTTCTATGTTTGCAGACAACATTCTTCTACATCTCTCTTCCTGGTGACTTTCTCTGCAAACAGTTTTAAAGATAATTGAAGAATTTAGCCAGTTGTCCAGATATAAGCTAAATCAACATAAAACAATCATTCTCTCTATGACTCCTACTTGCACAAAGACAGAAATTGATGACTTAGGTCTATGATGGGCCCCTAACTCAATTACTTTTTTTGGAATTGAACTTACTCAAGACTTTGGCAAACTCAAAGCCCTTAATTTAGACCCTGTAACCACCCAGATGCACAGGATCTGATAAGATGGCGATGCCTGCCATTATCTTTTTGAGGAAGGGTCAATATTCTAATGATGGTTATTTTCCCGAGACTTATGTACCCACTTTCAGTGTTGAATATAGCCCTTCCTCTTGTATGGTTTAACAAGATTAAAGCTATCTGGTCATCATTTTTATTGCTAGATAAAAGACCCAGGAGCACTATAATAAAGCTGATGAGACAAAGGGATAAAGGGGGCCTCAACAGTCCCCATCCCCTTCTATATTATTTAGCCTTCTATGGGTGTAAATATCTGCGGTGGCTAGATCCCCCGGGAAATGATGCTTCCGACCCTCCCTGGCTCAGAATTGAGAGAAATGGTTAGTCCGATCACACAATATATCCTTACCATCACTACTTTACATCCCCAGTAATAAAATACTCCAGAACAGGAAACACACACCAATAAGTTGGGCAATGAATGCACATACTCGCCTTTGTCATCATTTTAAACTGGTCACTAAACATGATGTAGGTCAACCACTTTTTTATAACCGGAACTTATTGATAGGTAATAAGGTCATTACCCAGTCTTTTTGGAAGGACTTGAGCACAGCCACTCTCTCAGACTTAATTAAAGATAATAATTTTATTATTATAAAAGATCTTCGACAACACTTTCACCTCACAAAGATTCCAGTTTTTAAATATTTACAGATTAAACAATGTGCACACACTGCCCTCGGACAGGCCCCATAGTCGTCTCAGGCATCCATCTAATTCTCAGACCTAATAAAGTCTGCAACTTCTCCTAAACCAGTCTCACACTTATATCAGCAATTACTTATTAAGGTAGGGTCAGGCTAACCACCAATTGCCTACCATTGGCAACAGGCAGCAGACCGCCCATATGATCACTCTGCATGGGAAAATATATGGCATAATGTCTATAAATTCTTCAAACAAGATAGACTATGTCTCATTAGATTTAAGGTCCTCCATAATTTATATCATACCCCACTTAAATTACATTACATAGACAAGACTCAGAGTCCAATCTGTCAGAGGTGTCACCAGGAACTAGGTTCTCTCAGTCATATGATTTGGACCTGCCCAATAATCCAGAGTTTTTGGCAACAAATTAAGAAGTTTCTTGACCCACTTTTTGGAGAGATTAACTATTTTACTTCAGAAATATTTGTACTTGGTAACCTCTCAGCAGTCCTTTCACAAACAAATAAATAATATGTGGCTATTACTTCAGCTGTAGCTCTGCTCCTTATTATGAGACATTGGATGAAAGAAACCTTGCCCTTATTTAGAGAATGGATACAAGAACTCCATATAGCCTTAAATGAGGAAAAGGCAATAGCCATTCAGTTCCATTCAGTAGGAGCTTTCAACAAGAGATGGGAGCAGTTTATACAAGTTTTAGCTGGGAGGTGTTAGGAACATTATGAAGGCATTTTCCCAACTCTCATATCTCTGAAAGTTGAACAATTTTGTATAATCTATTCTAGACTATCCACAAATTGTTATGCAGTATAATAAGGAGTCAGACTGTATTTTCATTCCTTCTGATTCAGTTGAGTAGTTGGGAGGGAGGGTTGTGTTGTGGGGGTTTAAAAAAGAACTTGTACTGATTTTCCAGGAGACATAGTGGGTGAGATATAGGAAGGGGTGGGAGAGGAGGAATTATAGTAGGACACATTGTTTTATCTGATGCATTATGTACCTGCTATATGTATATGATATTTGGAAAATTTCAATAAAGTTTATTAAATAAAAAAAAATACATAAATGTCACTTATGTATGGATGCATACTTTTAAAGTTAAACAAATATTTAGTAGTAAGATTGGCTACAGGCAGCAAAAGCAGTTATTCTTTTATACGATACACCTTACTTCACTTCTTCTATTGCTATCAGGAAATGCACACGTAAATCCTGGGCCAATGATATTACAGAACAAATTTTCTTTTCAGGAATTTTGTTCTCATTCTAACCTGGCATTTTTACTTTTAAATACTCCTACAGTAGGTTTGTTACCCAAACTGGATCATTTGAAATTGGTTTTGGATACTTCAAACCCTGATATTTTCATGATTACAGAGACTTCATTTACCAAGAAAATTAAAAACTCGGATGTAGCCATTAAGGGTTATACTATATTTAGGAAGAACAGAATAAAAAAGTGGTGAGGAGTTGCAATTTACTTAAAAGATATTTATGGTGCACAGGTTAAACTTTCAAAAACAGTCCCTAAGCAACTTGAATTGTTGGTGCTGTGTGTGACTGTTTCACAAAATGTCAGTTTTTATTTGATAGCCTGTTATAGGCTCCCATCAGTTACTTCTGATTCCTTGCATTTATAGATCTGAAACATGTCAGGCAGACATTTTTTTTTAGTTAATAATTTTATTGAGGTTTCAAACATAAACATATAACACACAGCTCAGTAAACAAAAACAAAGCAGTTGTATTACATTTGTATTACATTTAAGTTGCCATCCTGTTACATGCAAGGCAGGAGTGACTGAGGCCTATCATTACTGTAAAGAATTATCTACATGCTGTACCTACTTATCAGCATATAAATCACAACAAAAAAATTACCCATGGTTCATAATCTGTATCTGTTTGAGTGCCTTTCAAACTTAAATTTGTTCATATACCCTGCTGGATTGGAGCTCTAGCCAGGGATCCTCACCCTTATAGACACCTTTGTGCCTTGGCCAGATTGTTAGGGAAAGGGTATTATTTGGGTACTCTGAGCATGACCTGCCTATCAGCTGTCTGCAGAGTAAGGCAGTAAATCAACAGATAGGATATTCTATAGCTTTAACTTCCTTATTAAGTATTTATTTGCCGACATTTACTAAAGAACTGTCATAGGCAAGTAGTTTTAGAGGCCTGACACACTGCACATTGGTCAGGTTTAAAGACATTATTGCCAGTAGGGATAGTGATGAGTCAATTGTGTAGCAGAAGGCACTTGTTCAAGACTGTTATTATCCAGAAGCAAATAAACAGAAAATAAAAGATAAGAAAAAAGGGATAAGAAAGTAACACTTGGTACATGCAATTGTCTGTAATCCCTTGCACTTGAAGACTTTGGTGGAGTGTGGTAATATGGCAGCTCTTAACCTATATCTAATCCCTGAAACAGCCTTAGTGGTACCTGGGCATGGGTACTTTTAACCTATGCCCTGCCGGGGAAGGTTGCTTGTGTGGCCCTGTGAGGTGGGAGTCATCTTGTTTAGGTTCTGATAAAGGGGTTCCCAAATGCTCATATGAACCCGCAGTGTGTTATTGGATATGCGAGAGAGCTTATCATATGTGACTAGCTGGAAGAGGTTGGAAAGGTATGTATAGTAGGAATGTTGGTGGTCCTCCATTTTTGTAACAGAAGTCTTTTGGCTACAATGCTAGATTGAATGAAAAGAGAGTTGTGTTTCTTTGAAAGAATGGGTTGACCTTCATGTAGTCCTATGAGCCAGAAGCCAGGGTTAGCTGGAACTGGTGTTCATATGATAGTAGCCATGAGTCTAGTTACTTGAGACCAGAACCTTTGGACCAACAGGCAATGCCATAGGATGTAAGATAGCTCTCCGTGTGGTTGAGAGCAGCTCCAGCACAGGTGTGTGAGGGTGATTTTGGCCTTATACAGCACTTCAGGTGTCCGGTACCAACTGTACAGAATTTTATTTTGTATAAGTCGACTCCTGGGGTCTTTAAGTGATTCATGGGCTATATGGCAGCACTTTGACCATTGCTTCTCAGAGACAGGAACTTGCAAAGCTGTGGTCCAATAAGTTCTGGATGAAATTGTCAGGTCGGGGATTGCCTCTCTGATATGTGAATATATGAGACCTGCTCTACCTTTTAAAGTTTTGGTCCATCATCCAGCTGGTGAGATGGGTACATCAGGAGAGAGGGCCTGGCTAATTTTAGTTAATAATTGTCCAGGGGAGCTGTGGATTTGGAGGTACTTCCTAAAGTCAGAGTTGGGGAGGCCATAGTGAGTTTTAAGTGATTGAAAAGAGTCCAGTGTGGTGGTATGTAGGGCTAACAAGTCAGAAATGGTGCATATGTCCATAACAGTCCATTCTTGCCAGTATACTGACTTTCCTTCTATCTTTATATTAATGTTCTGCTATAATGGGGTGGAGGGGATGTGTTCCAGGGGTATGCATAGCCATTTACTCATTTGATGCCAGGCCGAGTGTGATGTCTTCACTGTTACCGGAGTGCGAGGAGGGGAATGAGGAGTGATATTGAGATAGAAAATAGGGTTTATTTGGTCACACATTGCTATTTTAATGTGAGTCCATAGTGGAGGGGAGTGGTCGTCCAATGGAAGCGACCTCAAGGACTGTGCATTGCAGAATGCCCATCAGTATCATTTGAACCATGGGATGTTCCAGCCCCCTACCTTCCAACTGGTTCTTAGTGTATTTTTATTATATCTTGCTTTCTGCCCACCCCATAGAAATTTGCTAATTAGGTAATCGATTTGGTCAAACCATTTATTTGGTAAGTGGGTAGGTCTATGGGAGATCAAGTGAAAGATTTAGGGGGCTGTGATCATTTTGATCACTTCCACTTTTCCTACCATGGATAACTGTAGTGATTTCCATCTATGCAGTTCGAGTTTGACTTTTGGTAATAGGTTTTGGAATTTCAGGTCACACATGTTTGGGATTTTTGGGGTAATTTTTATGCCTAGGTAGGTTATACACTCTGGGGTCCACCGCAAGTGGCAAGATGAGAAGTGTTGTCGAGTGGCTGTTTCGTTCAATGGAAGGATTTCTGATTTTTCTGACTTCTATTTTGGAGGCTTTAATTCCAGCTGGGTACTCGGTGATACACCACCCGAGATTGGACCACGGGGGAGGGTTGCGGTCTGTTTCAAGACTGAACTTAACCTCACGAGTGTATTGGTTGAGGAGACTGAGTCATTTGAATGTGCTGTTGTAGCAGGTGTAGGTTGTCAGATCGTGCTCATCTATCATTCACCCTGTGATGAGAAACGATTCCTTCAGGAAGTGGCAGACTTTGTCGTTGACATGGCGTTCGAGTCACCCAGACTGATGGTCCTGGGTGACTTTAATGCCTGGGTTGAGGATGAACTCTTGCAATTTGGTCAGCACTTCCTCCAGTTTATGTCATCTCTGGGCCTGACACAGGTGGTTACCACTGCTACTCACAAACACAGTCATTCCCTTGACTTAGTCTTTCTCCTAGGGATTGAGATATCTGACTTGGAGGTGGAATCAGTCGAGTGGTCCGATCACTGCACCATGGGGTTTAGTTTTTATAATCTCCTTGGTAGGCCTACCCCTACAGAGATGGTTAAATACCGACGTTTACGAGATATAAGTTCTCAAAGCCTAATGGCAGTGCTTGACCTATCGTCCCCCTCGTTCACTAGCAATGATTCAGAGACCCGCGTGATGGCCTATAACTTGGCCATCTCAATGGCAATGGATTCCATTGCCCCTGTCCATGTTCGCCCTCTCTCCCCTCACCCTTGATCTCCCTGGTTTGATGGGACTTTGAGGGAGATGCGGAGATTAGGTCGAAGGTTAGAGCATTGATGTTGGAAGTCCACCCTTGATACCTACCACCTTAGATTGATGGACCACTATCAAGTCTATCAAACTGCAATCTCCTGTAAGAAGGCAGAGTTCCTGTCCAGGGAGGTTGCAGCTGCTCAGAATCGACTGGTTCAGCTTTTTCATACTGTGGACAGACTGTGCAATCCAGCCTGTCTACAGTATGGAAAGCCTTTTCGCAATTAGAGTGTGATGAAATCACTTGATTCTTTGCTAATAAGTTGGCCGACATTGAGGGGGACTCCAGCCAACACACTCTATGGGCGTTGCTGTTGATCAGTGCGAGGTCAGTACACCTCGATTGTCTTGGAGTACCTTTAGCCATCCGGAGTTCATGGATGTCATGCAGATTATCCAGTGTATGCACCCTACGTGCTGTAGTTTGGATCCTGGATCAACTTCCCCTAATTTTTGGATGTATTGATGTTATCGGTCTGGTCCTAGCATGGATAATCTGGTGCTCCCTGGAGTCTGGAGAGTTTCCTAGCTCTCTGAAAGAGGTGGTGGTGACACCTCTCTTGAAGAAAGCTTCCCTGGACCCAGACTGCCATGCAAACTACAGACCTATCTCTAACCTTCCTTTTATAGGGGAAGGTGATTGAGAAAGTAGTGGGAGCACAACTGGAAGACCATTTGACCATCCATGACATCTATGAACTGGTCCAATCTGGTTTTCGTAAGAGACACCTCACCGAGATAGCACTGGTTTGGGTGCTCAATGATCTCCTGATGGCTAGAGATCGGAAGAACCACTCCATCTTGGTCCATTTAGATCTCTCTCTTCAGCATTTGACACTGTGGACCATGAGGTGTTGTTGGGCCATCTGAGGTTCATCTGTGGACTATCGGGAACAGTCCTCAGGTGGTTTATAACGTTCCTCATGGGTAGAACACAGAGAGTGGTGTCTGGGGTTTGTTCCTCATACCCTACTTCTCTGTCGTGTGGGGTACCTCAGGGCTCTGGTCTTTCACCCATGTTGTTTGCGGTGTACATGCTGCCCCTCGGAGACATTGTAAGAAGGTATGGGCTGAGATTTCACTGCTATGCAGATGATACCCAGCTCTATCTTTCTTTTGCACCCAACCAGAATGGAGCTTTCTCGGTCTTTAATAACCGTCTGAAAGAAATCCAGGCGTGGATGGATTTCAGTTGGCTAAAGTTGAACTTGGATAAAACTGAGGTGTTGGTTGTGGATCCGGGTCACTGGATAGGGGGGTCGGGGGAAGGTTAACTGTCTGGAATTTTTCTCGGTGGCATTTCACTCCCAACCTCTGAACAGGTGCGCACCTGGGGGTAATTTTTGACGAAGGGCTGACCCTGCATTCGCAGGTGTCAGCCATCGTCAAAACTTCCTTTTACCATCTTAGGAATATTGCCAGGATTAGGCATCTGGTTCCATCCGATGACCTTACTACACTGATCCACACCTTTGTCTCCTCGCACTTAGATTATAGCAACTCCCTCTACCTAGGGCTTCCTGGGATAGAAATCTGCCACTTGCAGCTAGAGCAGAATGCAGCAGCCCTGCTTCTGATGGGATCTTCACGATCCTGTCATATTTCACTGGTGCTGCGTGAACTGCACTGGCTGCCAGTACAGTGGCGGATCACCTTTAAAGTCAGTCTGCTGATTTTTAAAGTCCTACACGGACTGGGCCCGGACTACATGAAAGAGCACCTGGTTCCCTACTGCCCAGGATGATCACTCCGCTCAGCCAGTGAGGGATTGCTAGAGATTCCAAGGGTATGTTTAACATCTTCAGGGGTGAGAGCTTTTGAGTTTGTAGCCCCTACTCTTTTGAATTCTCTACCCCGTTGGATTCGGGAGTGCACAACTGTAGAGGGATTTAAGCAATTATTAAAAACATATTTATGCATGCATCTCTCTGGACTGTGGGATGAGGTAGTCAGACTCAGAGCGGAAGTAAACTGGGTCAGGAGTACCATCACCCCTATCCAGGGACCACCCGGTCCAATGCAACTGCCTCAAAGGATGCTGAGAACGAGGAGCACTTGGATGACAGTGGGCTCAGGGAGGGTTAGAGCAGTCAGGCAGAGGCACATCCCAGATCCTATTCCACTCAAGAACTCATACGCCACACTGGCAAATGAGGACAACCAAATAGAGGTACCCAGAGAAGTGGAAGGAAAGGATGTGGAGGTTAGCCAAGGAGGTGACCTCAGCGGGGAAAGCAGTGGACTCCAGAGGAGGAGGAAGTGAATCCTGGTGGGAACTCCATCATAAGAGGGATCCAGCTAGGAACACAGGAGGGAGAGGACAGGAGGTGAGGTGCCTACCAGGTGCCACGGCATGGAGGGATGGAAGGAAGATCCTGGGGATCACTGGGAAGGCAAGATGGGAGGGTGAGCTGGATGTCATTATCCACCTAGGTTCTAATGACCTGGCAAATGGGGAGCCAAAGGAAGTTCAGGAAGAGTTTAGGAAACTGGGGAAGGGTCTCAAGCAAGTAGCTACTTCTGTCACTTTCTCAGAAGTACTACCTGTGAGAGGCAAGGGAGAGCATAGGAGTGCATGCACCAGGAACTTTAACTCATGGTTGAAGAACTGGTGCTGTGAGGAAGGGTTTGGATTCATTGGTGACTGGGACCCACCTGGAGGGATGGAGGTTTGTTCAAGCCTGATGGCCTGCATCCATCCTGGAGGGGAATCCAAGACTGACGATAAGTTTAAATGCTACATTGACAAGCATTTAAACTAGCAAAGGGGGGTGGCAGGCCAGCAAGGAGGGTACCTACTTGCTCACCCCCCACAGCTAGCAGTGGAACCAGTGAACCAGAGGAGTGGCTATCTATGCAAAGCAGTGTGCAAAAGATGGAGATTAGTGCCCAAGAGGTGGATAAGCAGAAAAGGGGCAAAATTCAGCAGAAGGGCAGACAGCAAGGAGAACCAGGGATAAATGACAACCAAGGAAGGGGCTGGAGTAGAACAGTGAAACAGTCTAGGGAGGTCAAATCATGGAAAGCCATGTGTGCAAATGCCAGGAGCCTTAGCAACAAGATGGAAGATCTGGAGGCTGTCATGGTACAGTCAGTCCTGGACATTGTGGCCATCACTGAAACCTGGTATAATGATAACCACAACTGGGAGATGGCCATACCTGGCTACAACATATTCAGAAGAGACAGAGCAGGCAGAAAGGGAGGAGGAGTGGCACTGTATGTGAAAAATGACATAAGGGCCACAGAGATCCAGGAGGAACAAAATGGGGGAGAGATACTGTGAGTTAAGCTGGAAAGGAAAATGGGGACAGCCATCCGTGCAGGTGTGGTCTATAGACCACCAGCCAGGAGGAAGAAACAGATAAGGAGTTGATGCTAGCCATCCAAAGGATGGCAGACAAGGTGAGGTAGTGCTGGTTGGAGACTTCAATATTCCAGACGTGGACTGGAGCATTCCAGCAGCAGCATCAACTAGAGCAGATTTATCCTGGACTCCTTCAGGAGTGCCTTCCTCAAGCAACTGGTCATGGAACCAACTCGGCAGAAGGCAATACTGGACCTTGTGCTCACAAACAGGGACAGTGTGATGGGGTAACAGTGGGGAGCACCTGGGAAACAGTGACCACCAGTCATTGTGGTTTGAAATCACAGAAAGAGCAGAACCAAACCACACAAAACACGTATCCTGGATTTTAGAGGGCAGACTTTGGGAAAATGGGGAGATACTTGAAAGAGGCATTAGGGGAATGGGACAGGAATCAGGGATTGAGGAACAGTGGGCAGTATTTAAAATGGGATTACAAGAACAACATAATTATGCATTAAGCAAGGTTAGCAAGAGGAAAGGAAGAGGAGACCATTATGGTTTTCCAAAGAGGTAGCAAAGAAAGTGAAAGCCAAAAAGATTGCATTCAGGCAATACAAAAAGACACAGGCAGAAGGGGATAGGGAGAAGTACCAGGAGAAGCAAAGGGAGGCAGGGAGGTCAGTAAGGGAAGCCAAAGCTCAGACAGAAGAACACATTGCAAAATCAGTGGGTAGAGGGGACAAAACCTTTTACAGGTACATAAGTGAAAAAAGAAAGACAAAGGGAGGGATAGTGAGACTGAAGGGGGAGGATGGGGGCCGCGTGGAGGATGACAACAGTAAAGCTGACATATTGAACAGGTATTTCTGCTCAGTCTTTACTGAGGAAGAGGAGGGTAATGGGTCTGAAGGGAGTACAAGGGGGGAGAATGGTACAGAAATGGACACAAGTCCCTTTACACGAGAAAGGGTCCTGAAGGAACTGGAAGTAATAAGAGTTGATAAAGCAATGGGGCCAGATGGGGTGCACCCCAGGGTCCTTAAAGAACTAAGAGAGGTGGTGGCTGAACCTCTGGCTATCCTGTTTAGCTGATCACTGGAAACAGGGGAGGTACCCAAAGACTGGAGGACAGCAGATGTAGTCCCCTTATACAAAGTGGGAACAAAGAGGAAGCAGGGAACTACAGACCAGTCAGCCTCACCTCGGTAGTGGGGAAGATCATGGAAGCACTACTGAAGGAGAGATTGTGGAACATCTGGTTGTCAATGGACTACAGGACCCAAGGCAGCATGGTTTCACCAGGGGAGGTCATGTCAGACCAACCTCGTTGAATTTTGACTGGGTGACTAGGGAGGTGGATCAGGAGGCAGTGGACATGGCCTATCTGGACTTCAGCAAGGCCTTTGACACTGTGCCACATAGAAGACTATTACACAAACTGGGGAATATGGGTGTGGGCAGGACAGTAGTGTGGTGGGTAGGTAACTGGCTGGGTGGCAGGACACAGAGGGTGGTGGTAAATGGCTGTCACTCCACAGAGGAAGAGTGACCAGTGGGGTACCACAGGATCAGTGCTGGGACCGGTCCTATTCAACATCTTCATCAGTGACATTGCGCGGGACCCAGAAGGCAGAATTTCACTGTTCGCTGATGACACAAAGCTCTGTAACAGAGTAGACACACCAGAGGGTGTAGACGAATGAGAAGCAACCTGCAGAAACTTGAAGAATAGTCAGGGGTTTGGCAGTTGAAATTCAATGCAAAGAAGTGCAAGATAATGCATATGGGGCACAAAACCCTGGCACAATATATCAGTTGGGGGTGAGGATATAGCATGCACCAAGCAGGAAAGGGATCTTGGGGTTGTCATCTCTGATGACCTCAAGAAGGGAAACAGTGTGACAAGGCAGCAGGTAAAGCAAATAGGATGCTGGGATGTATAGGCAGGGCATCACCAGCAGGAAAAGGGAGGTCATAATTCCACTATACAAGACACTAGTGAGGCCCCACCTGGAGTACAGTGTACAGTTCTGAGACCATACCTATGTAAGCATACAGACAGGGTAGAGAAGGTTCAGAGGAGGGCAACAAAGATGGTGCATGGATTGCATCACAAGTCCTATGAAGACAGGTTGAAGGAACTGAACATGTACTCCTGGAGGAGAGGAGGAGAGAGGGGATATGATAGAGACATACAAGTATCTTACAGGGAGGAACAGGGTGCAGGAAAACACTATTTTTAAGCGAAAAAGATGTTCCAGGACAAGAGGGCATGGGATGAAGTTGGAGGGAGGATGATTCAGAGGAAACATGAGAAAGAATTTCTTCACAGAACGGGTGGTGGACAAGTGGAACACCCTGCCAGAGGAAGTGGTGGGGGCTGAAACAATCACGGGATTTAAGAATGCATGGGATAGACATAAAGGAATTCTGGAGGTCAGGGGTAAGGGGCAACAGACTTCTAGGAAAACAAACTGAACTTACAAGCTCAAATGGGCAGACTGGGTGGGCCATAGGCCCTTATCTGCCGACACTGTCTATGTATCTATGTATCTATGTATGGTATCAAGCTTTTAACAACTGAGCCTCCTGTTTTAGTTTATGGATATTCTTTTGACTTTATTGAAGTCTGTTATATTTTATACTGTCATTTTTGTTTTAAAATGTGAGGCACCTTGGCTTCAGATAAGGCGCCATACAGATACATTTTATTATTATTATTATTATTTGATATGGTTAATTCTAAGGCCTGAGAGGTTTGAGAAATTGTTAAGAGTTTCCAGTAGGGGGGTGAGAGATTGCTTAGCTTGGTCTAAGAGAACTAGAAGTTTGTCTGCATAAAGTAGAGTTTTGTATGTTTGGTCATTAACTGGTATATCTTTAATTTTAGGGTGTTGTCGTATCGCTGCTGCAAGTGGCTCAATGGCCAGGACAAATAGCAAAAGGGATAATGGGCATCCCTGCCTTGTGCATCTTGATAGTGAAATGGGGGCTGATAAGTTTGAATTAGATAAAATATGTGCTTTCGGGGCCAAGTACATAGCTTGCAGAGCAGATATATAGTATGGGACTATGCCCAAATGTGCCAGGGTTGCTTACAGAAATTTCCACTCAACAGTATTGAAGGCTTTTTCAAAGTCTATCGTGACTGCCACTGAAGGGAAGGGGCATTTGGCAGCAGAGGACATCAGATCCGTGAGTGTTCGAATGTGGGCTGAGCTTAGCCTGCCCTTGACAAACCCTGTCTGTGCAGGGTGGATCAGTTGAGGTAGAAGGTTTTCTAGTTTTGTTGCAAGCACCTTTGCATATATTTTGCCATCTGCACTGATTAGTGAAATGGGCCTATAACTGGCTAGGTATTGGGGGTCTTTACCAGGTTTAGGTAGTACTGTAATTGTGGCTACTGACATGGAGGGAGGGAGGGAAGGTTTTGGATTCAGGCAGGTCTGTGAAGAGGCGTTCAAGTATAGGGCAGATCTGTGGAATTAGGAGTTGGTAAAAGTCAATAGGTATTTCTATTACTCTGGTGCTTTTTTTGGTTTTAATCTTTTTATTGCAGCAACTATTTCTGAGGCTGTCATTGGTTCATCCAGGGTTGAGCTCTGAGTTTAGGTTAACTTAGGCAGGGTGAGTTTGTCCAAAAAGTCTGCTATTTGTTGGGAGGATGGAAATGTAGTAGTAGTATATACTGTCTGGTAAAAATCAGCTATAATGGCATTTATTTCTTCAAGATCAGTACTTTTCGTACCATTCTTAAAGCTTAGGGAGGCGATATGCCTTTCTGATTGTTGTTTTTTTAGCCTGTAGGTTAGTAGCTTGCTATTTTTTTTCTCCACTCTCCCAATATTTATGTTTAAAACATAGGATGGCTAGTTCAGCTTTTCTTGCAGTAAGTGTATTGATTTCTTGCCTAAGTGCCACAATCTCTGTTTGTAGGGGTGATTTTTTTTTTACTAGTCTGGATGGGGTGGCTTTTAGTAGAGATTCTTCATGCTTAAGAGTGCCTTCTAGGTCGCTCATGTGTTCCTCCCTGTCTTTCCATCTTTTGGCTGCATAGCCTATTATCTCACCTTTAATCATGGCCTTAAAATCTTCCCACAAGGTGGTTGTGGAGATGGAATGATTATCATTGTTAGTGAAATACTACTGGGTAACCTTCTAGATCCATGGCTTAAAGCTGGGTCCAAAAACACAATGGGGTCAAATCTCCAGTTTGTGGATTTTTGTGGGGTGCTTCCCATTAGGAGGTCTAATTGCACAGGGGCATGATCGGATATTATGATCAGCAGGATGTTAACTGCTGCTACAGTAGGGGTGAGGTCAGGGAAGGTGAACCACATGTCTATGCGACTTAAGGATCCAGAGATGGGGGACTGATAGGTACAGTCTTTTATCCTTGGATGATGTTGTCTCCATATGTCTGTAAGAGCTTGTTCTTGCATCCAGAGCAGTATGGTGTGTAGGTTCTGGGTATGGGGTTCCACCTTGCAAGGATTGTTATCCATAATAGAGTCTAATGTCAGATTAAAATCACCCGCAATTAGTGTGGGAATATGTTGATTCACTATGGTGAGCAGTTGGGTGGCTAGAGAGTGAAAGAACTGTGGGGAGTCTTCATTAACATGGAAACATAGAGGTTGATGGCAGATAAGGACCACAAGACCCATCTAGTCTGCCCATTTTTTCTACCTTATGAATGTGCCACACACCTTTACACTGTCAATGACCTATCTATCCATATTCATCTGTATTGCTCTCTTATTTTATAAATACAATAAAAATAAATAAATTGATTGATTATGCCTATCCCATGCCTGTTTGAAGCCCTGCACTGTATTCATAGCCACCACTTCCTGAGGTAGGCCGTCCCATGCATCCACCACTCTTTCTGTGAAAAAGAATTTCCTCACATTCCCCTTTAATTGGCCTCCCTCTATTCTCATGCTGTGTCCTCTTGTCCTGCTATTTTTCTTATATTTAAACGTTAGACTCTTTCACTTTGTTAATGCCCTTAAGGTGTTTGAATGTTTCCATCATATCACCTCTTTCCCTCCTTTGCTCAAGGATATACATATTGAGCGCCGTTAATCTGTCGTCATATGTCTTCTGATGCAGTCCCTGCACCATTTTGGTTGCTCTTCTCTGGACTGCCTCAGTTTGGTTAATGTCCTTGTGAAGGTGTGGCCTCCAGTACTGTACACAGTACTCCAGATGAGGCCTAACCAGTGTCTTGTAAAGAGGTTATTATCTTCCTCTTATGACTTGTGATACTAATACACCCTAACATCCCCCTAGCCTTACCTACTGCTTTAGAGGTCTGCTTGGATGATTTCAGGTCATCGGTGATGATGATGCCCAAGTCTCTTTCTTCCTTTTTGACTGCCAGCAACTCCCCTCCCAGCCTATAGGTGGCTTCAGGGTTTCTCTTCCCTATGTGCATGATCTTGCACTTCTTTGCATTAAATCCCAGTTGCCACTCTTATGACCATTTTTCTAGTTTATCTAGGTCTCTTTTCATTCTGCCCACTCCATTTGGATCATCTACTCTGTTGCAGATCTTGGTGTCATCTGCAAACAGACAAGCCTTAACCTCTAGTCCATCTGCAATGTCACTAATGAAGATATTGAAGAGGACTGGCCCCAGGACTGATCCCTGAGGTACCCCACTTGTGACTTGCATCTCTTCTGACTGTATACCATTTACCACCACACTCTGTTTTCTGTTCGTCAACCAGTTTGCCATCCAGTTGACCAACTTCTGACCCACCCTGAGCCTACCCAGCTTATTTATCAATCTTCTATGTGGAACAGTGTCAGAAGCTTTGCTGAAGTCAAGGTAGGCAACATCAACTGCTCCCCCTTGGTCCACCACTCTGGTTACCCAGTTAAAGAAATCTATGAGATTAGTTTGACAGGACCTTCCTTTTGTAAACCCATGCTGTCTTGGATCCTGTGCCCCTATAGATTCCAGGTGTTGCATTATCCTTTCCTTAAGGAGTGCAACATACATAGTACTGATTAGGTGCATATATATTCAGTATGGCCAGAGGGCTTTGTAGAGTGCTGAATTGGGCTAATATCCATCTGTCATCTGAGTCATGCTGTGACATTTGGAGAGTCCAGTGCAAATTCTTGTGGATTAAAATAGAAACCCCTCTCTTTTTTGTGTTGGCCACACTGTGTACCTCTATCCCCACCCATCCCTCTCTTAGTTTTTGGGCATCACCCTTCGTGATCTTGGTTTCTTGCAGTAGTACCACTTGGGATTTTAATTTCTGCAGGTGTGTCAGCACCTGTTTCCATTTGAGAGGGCAGTTTAGCCCCCACACATTCCAGCTATGACATGTAACTTCTGCCATGTTTCTCTATTGATTGGAATGCACTTTTACATGAAAATTTTACCTTATACTGTTGTCGGTGCTAACATTTGCTACAGATCGGTATTAAAAGGACAGCAATTAGGGTAGGTGGAGCTCCATATGCCATACTTTTAACAGGTCTCACTTCAAGTGCAACATACATAGTACTGAAACAAATTAATAAAAACTTATACCTATTAACCATAACAGTAATACCAGTCATTAGCCTAAATACTAATGACAACTGATTGGTAACTGGTATACTTTTGCCATGATAAGGGGAGCTGCTGGGTAATTGTTACCCTAGGCTTCCCCATATCTCAGAGTGGGAGTTAAAGAGAGAAGAAGTGGGTATAATACACAGGGTAACAGACCTGGCTGCCCCCACGTGGCTTCTATGGTCAAGGTTATGGGTTTTTGTCTCCCTTATTCATACCTAAATCAGCAACAAGAGGCTTGGAAGGTGCTACATAGAAGACAAGAACAATATAACATCAATGCAAAGCTAAAGTATTTAAACTAGAGTCTGCCAGGTGCAGTTAAAGAAGTTTGTATCATTTAAACATGTTAGCAGAGTCTTTCCCTGGGAGGTCTCCCCATGACAACTGTAAGTACCCTACTTCAAACATTTTGTGTGTGCTATCATTATTTTGCACATAGAAGCAGTTGCAGACTTTGGACATTAGGAGGAAGCAGAGTACAAATTTTTGGGACACATAGCCGAAGCTTGCTGTAACGTTTGCCCAAAATTGACCATTCCCAATGTGCATTTACCTTCAAGTTTAGAATGGATCTACTGTTGTTTGATTGCTGAGTTAATAAGATAGTGTAGGGTGAAACAGCATGTGCGGTCACTTGCCCACTATGGGGGTATGAATTCCCCCACAAAACTTGCAGGCGATCCCATTATGAACAAGCATCAAGCTACTGGGGATTGCTCTGCAAACGTGCATGCACTGTGTGGTGAAGGACTGTAATTACACCCTCTTGCAACTTGAGACTGCAAATGCATGCTGAGTAACAGGGGCCTGCCACATACCATTAGCTCCTCCATGTTACTGTGATGTTATTCTCGACGCACCAACAGCTCTGTAGTGGCAACAAAATCCCCCCGTCATACCTTTGACAGCTTCCTGCTGTAATCCACTACATCCATAGACTTTCCTTATTGTGTGATAGTTTTGAACCAGGGGTGCATCTTCTATAGATCATCCGCAGAGTGCTGCAGCTCGGCTGGAAGGCCTTAATATCGAAGGGCATATTTCTCGATTGCCAACAGCACTGTATTCCCCTTTCACAAAATCGGCTATGCAGCAATACAGTGGCATCTGCCATGATGTTCAGGGATATTATAAAGGCTGAGGGCACATTTCAGTCCTAGCCAGTATGGTCCTAAGGATATGCAGATTGTGGGGAGAATACAGGCACTGCTTTTTGCGAATGAAGCCTGCCACTCAAAGTGGGTGGGATAGGGCTCCATACCTCCAAAATATGCAGCTAAGTGTAGGCCCCCCTTTCCCAATAAATATCCCTCAAAATTCTGGCATTATCCAAATTCCCTTTGCCCCTTTCGCATCTACTGGTAACTAGCGATCCCATACAAACAATAAGTTTCCATATTTTGGACCGGGACCTATAGCTAAACCAGTTATAGGGTTAGTGGCATGGGAAGTATCTAGCAATTACAATATTTTGACAAAACCTATCTATTTTCTTAAGCCCTTAGCCAAGCTACAGTTAGGGTAACAGCCAATCAAAATACCTTAAAAAACTGTTCTCATATTGAGGACTGAAATGCATGTCCTTATTTTTCAAAACATTGATGCCTCTGTTCAGGAGTGCTGCTCAAGCAGATCCGCATCTGAGGTGACTGTCATCTGGGAGATCAAGCTATTACAGTCCTTAGGAATATCTTGGTCCACTTCTGATTTCTCCTGTTGGTGAGCATTTGTGGAGGTGCCAGTCACCCAGTCTGGTAAGAAGTGGTCTCTTTTATGGGTACCTGGTGGTGTGGGAGTGTTATGATAGTCCTCACTGTCCGATATCACTTGAAGAGGGGTATATTGATTTTTGGTTACCACCAATGGGTGTATTTCAGCTTGGTGTTCAGAGCGGCCACTATGACTGCAGCTCTGGGACCTTTCCCTGCATTTAGAGCTTTGCCGAACCTCTGAGTGCTTTATCCTCCTCTTACTTTTCGTGGGCATCATCCAAAGGTCTTCAATGGTGGCTTGTAGCTGGCGGGGAGTTTGTGCACTCTGGGATTCTGGAGCTAAGTGCTGCATTACTTCCACGTCCTCTGGATATTTATTTATTTTATTTATTATTTTTGAAAGTCGGATATACAACCTTTGAGTCAGGGACTCATTTACAAAGGCACCTCGTCGCAGGGAGAGTAGACATGGTTACAGTGTGAGTTACAACAGTGGTAACATACAGGGGCAATATAGATAACAAAAAGAACACAATATAACAGTGGTTTACGGGATAAAGTTACATGAAGTAAATAGCAATCGTATAAAGTATAACAATAGTAGAAGTCACAACCCTGGTCGCACCAGGGAAATACCTATGTGGAAGGGTGAGGGGGGAACAGGGGTGAGGAAAAGAGAAAAAAAAAGGGGGGGAAGCAGTCCAATGGACATTGTCAAGACTATGGGCAAGAAACAGGGAGGGACCCCAACATTAGGTTGATTAAGGGCAACTACAGCTTTGGGTGCCAAAGAGGTGGTTATGGAGAGCGACTTTAAAGGGACCAGTTTTGGTAGACTTAGTGACAGACAGGGGGAAGGAGTTGAACCATGTAGAGGTGCAGTAGTGGAAGGACCTTTGGACTAGGGAGGTCTTGGTACGGGGCACCAGAAAGGTGGCCTTAACTGAGTTATGGGTGGCAATGGATGGGGATGCAAGCTGCAGGGATGCAGTGATCCCTGGGGGGGAGAGTCCTAGCAGGGAATTTTTGGAAAGTAAGCAGGTTTGGTAGTGCAGGCACTCCTCTAAGGTGAGCAGGTTGGCGGTGGAATAGAGCAGGCAAGTATCAGTGTGGAGGGATACACCGGTCAGGAGCCTGCAGGCCTTGTTTATCGAGGTCTGGAGTCTGGTGCGGGCGGTATTGTCGGCTGCAGCGTAAATAGGTAGGCTGTAGTCCACTAGGGACAGGACAAAGGAGTTGATGGCCAGTCAGAGAGCGGTTTGGGGGAGGCAATCTCTGTGGTGATAGAGAAGGCCAATCCGAGAGTTTATGGCTGGGGAGAGGGTATTGATGTGGGCGTGGAATGTAAGATCCAAGTTGAAGGTGACGCCCAGGTACTTGTAGGATGACACCTGCTCCAGAGGATGAGCATTACTGGGGAGAATGCAGAGGGGCATTTTTGGCCTTATTCTGGTGATGCGAAAAAAGCATAGATTTGTTTTTTTTGAGGTTAATGACCAGCCGGTGGTCAAGGAACCACTTTTCGGCTTGGTTGAATGTGTGCTGCAGGGATTCCTGTAGAGATGCGGGGTCAGGGTGGGAGGAAAGGAGAACTGCATCATCACCATAGAGTACCATATTGCCCATGCAGAAGCTGGAGAGGGTATTGAGAAATAGGCTGAACAGAACGGGGCCCAGGATGGAACCCTGGGGGAACCCCGAGTGAATGGGCAGGGTATTGAACAGGGTGCTGTTTACCTTCACATGCTGTGATCTGGCAGAGAGGTGACTGGTGAACCAAGCCAGTGGGCCAGGGGAGAAGCCAAGTTGGTGGAGGGAGTCAAGTAGGAGGGGGTGACAGACAGTGTCAAAGGCCTTGGAGAGGTCAATGAACACTGCACCCATAACATGACCAGAGTCGAGAGCAGAGTGAAGGTGCTGGGAGAACTCCAGGAGGGCTGTAGTGGTGCTGTGTCCAGGGTGGAATCTGTGTTGTTCTGGATACAGCAGGTCGTATTTGGCCAGATACACAGAGAGCTGAATGGCCACTATTTTTTCTAGTGCTTTGGAGTGAGGGGGGAGAATGGAGATGGGCCTGAAATTGTTAGGGGAGGTTCTATCTCCACTCTTATGCATAGGGATGATTTCTGCAATTTTCCAGGCACTGGGAAATTGACCAAGACATAGTCACTGGTTTAAAAGGTTGGTGAGAGGGGCTAGAACAGTATTTAGGACTAATTGGAGAATCCTGGAGTCCAGGGGATCACAGCTGGGGTTGTTGCTAGCTAAGGCTTTCTGCAGATGAGGCCTGGCTTCAAGGGGTGATATGGCATGCAGGTAGAAAGGGGGGCGATCCGAGGTGGGGGTGGAGGCAGAGATAGGGTCAAAAAAGTAGTTGGAGAGGACAAAGCTTAGATCTGAGAAAGCCATATTGAGGCACTCAGCTATGCAGGGAGGATCAGTAGTGACGGTACCATCTATGGAGAGTAGTGATGGTGGTGGGGGGGTCTTTCCGTTGAGCGCTTTCATATTGTCCCAGAAGGCACGGGATGAGCCCCAAGTGGATTCAAGGGTGGCTTGATAATATTTTCCCTTAGCCTGCCTTATAGCCCAGGTGCACTTGTTACGTGCTGCATTATAGGCTTGTCTGTCAGCCAGTTTGCCTGTCTCAACAGCAGTATGCCAGAGATTATCTCTTTGTTTCAGTTGGATGAGGGATGGGGAGATCCATGGGGCATTGTGTTTCTTGGTACAGATTCTGATCAGAGGGGTGAAAAGGTCGTAGGCCTTGCTGAAGGCACTGGAGAAATAGGCTAGGGCAGAGTCAATATCAATTGTGAGTAGGACTGGGGACCAGTCAAGCTGGGCTAGGTGTGTTTTTAGCTTTCTGAGAGCCCTGGGGTAAAAGCGCCGACGCAAGGTGACCTGGGACACTTGTTTTGGTGTGGGGAATGACCAGTGGCAGAGGACAGGAGAGTGGTCACTCAGAGAGTCTGGTAGTACATTAATATCCCTGATTTTATGGGGGCAGTTCAACAGAATTACATCTAGGAGGGTGTTGGAGCCACCTGACTGGTTAAATCTAGTGGATGAGGTAACTGTCTGGATCATATCCAGGGCAGCGAAGGAGTCCCTGATATAGGGGGCAGTGGTACTCAGCCAATTGACATTAAGGTCACCTAGGATGAGCTGCTCCGCCTTGTGGGGGAGTGTGGTGAGGTAATCAATGAGGGAGTGGACAGCTGGTCCCTGGTCCCTCGGGGGTATGTAAGAGACTGTGAGAAAAAGAGGTCCCCTGGCTGGGTCAGGGGTAACCTTGAGGGTGAGGGCTTGGGCACTAAAACTGAGCGTGGGGGTAGGAAGAGCATGGCCTAAAAGTGTGTCATGCATAAAGACTGCACACCCACCACCACATTTGCCTATACGGTCTTCCCTGAACAGAGTGCAGCCAGGAAGGGAGATAACCGAATCAGGAGTTTTTCTCGAAAGCCAGGTCTCGACTAGTGCTATAACATCAAGATGGTATTGTACAGCCCAGCACTGGAGAGCGGCGGATTTTTTTAGGAGGCTGCAAATATTCAGGGATGCAATGCTGAGGCCAGTACTAGAGTGGGGTGTGGGGTGGCTAGTTGACAATGGCCCAGGATTGGGGTGTATGTTCCCAGAGAGCAGAAGGAGTAGAGCAATTAATCTGATGAGCAGTCTGTGGTGACCAGGACCTTAGCCAAGTACCGATGCAAGGTCCTACTAGTGGGGAATACAAGGCATGGGTAGGGTGTGGCAGGTAGGTATGGCAAGGAAGGGGTGGACCTAGGGTGTCCCGGGGGAGGGGTACTGGTCGGAGGTGGGTGCCGTGGAAAAATAGGGGTGTCCAGGGTGGAGTGGTTGGCTGCTGTGGGGTGGTAGAGGGGTGGGGCTCAGGGTGGAGGGTAGGGGGGCAGAATGGGGCATGGGCAGAGCAAGAAAGGTAACCATGAGTAGGCTGAGTGTAATAGCCATGGTGACAATTGTTATTTCTATTGGGGGGGGGTAAGGGGAATAACTGACCTTCAGTGAGTGTGACTGCCACTGTGGAGTAGTTTTTTTTTTTTTTCTTCAGAGTACAATATGTTAAAAGTGAGAACAAGGCAGGGGATAATGGTGATTAGAACAGGAAAAGGCAGAGGCAAGGTTAGAGGATTAATAGGAAAAATAAAATGCCTCTAGTGGCAGATCAGTATAAACTGCAAATGTGAAAATGGGCACAAAATGGGATATGCGGTGGGTGCTTCAGTTTGTCTGGGTCGTGCCTTGGTGGCAGTAGTAGCTTTCAGCCAAGTTTTAGATATATAAGCCATGGCTGATTCAGGAGTATTGAACAGCAGAGCGGTACCATTGTGCATTATCCTAAGCACCGCAGGATATCTTAGGGAAAAACTTATCCCAGCCCAGTAGAGAGCATGTCTTGACTCTGTAAAAGTACTCCGGCTAGCAGTCAGATCTTTTGAGTAATCAGAAAAATATCATATTTTTGCAGTTCTGCCACTCTTTTGAACCCAGCTCTCTGGCTTTTTTATTTTAAATTCCTTATCTTGAAAGCATAAAACCCTAGCAATGATAGGTCTCGGATTGTCTCCGGATCTAGGCATGGGTGCCAGTGAGTGGTGTGCATGTTCTATTTCAAAATGACCATCAGGGATCTTGAAGATGGCAGGTAGGATATGTTGTAGGAAAGCAATGTAGTCCCAGAGTTCTGATTTTTCTGGGAAACTTATGAAATGCAAATTATTTAATTTGCCTCCATTTTCCATGTTATCAATTTTCAGATGCATTTGTTGTAAATCCTTGCTCTGCTCTTGAAGTGTTCTCTGGAGCTCATGACACATGTGTTCACTATTCAGGCTTCAATGTTCATTATTTATAGTTTTATGCTGTAATTGTCCAATCTATTCAGTGTGCAATGCTGTTTGCTGTTTATAGTCATTAACATCCAAAAGAATTTTAGTAAGCATCTGTTCTATTCTGTCCATCTGCTCCTGTTTCTCTCGGTCTTGCTTCGTGAAGCCATGCTGCTCTCTCTTGGGAGGTCCAGTGGAAACAATGCAGCCCTGCTGTGGTAGTAATTTTTCAGTCGATATAATTCCTGTAATCCTCAGCAGAATTGGTCTAAACTAGGATTAAATGTGCCTCAAATATTCCTGCACAGTATACTTGCAAAAATTATGGGATTAGCAGGTCTGGAAGCTCAGATGGCAGTAGGATGTGTTCTTGTCTCTATAGATCTAAAAGTTTACAGCTCCATCTTGCTTGAGAGCTCCCCTGGTCCAGGCAGATGCTTTTCATCTTTTTAAATATGTAATAAATCTCTGCTGCCTTAAAAACTGCAGTTGGTATCTCTATGTGTTGGTGAGTGCCTGAGTTTGGACATTTCTGTACTTTCATTTTTCTCGTGAACACCACTTATCCTTGTGTGCACTCCTTTTGAAAATCATAAAGCAAAAGAACAAGTTGCTGTTTTTAATAATTTTTTGGGGGGGAAGCTAGTAATTTGTTTGACAGAGAATATCCATGCTCTAAAATACCCACGTTAGACTTGGATTTTATCAGGGGATTCAATAGACCATTGTTTTCTTTCAGTGTTATAATGGAAGAGAACGTTTACAAAGAAATGGTTAAATTGGAAACTAGAAAGCGAGCAGGCTGTGAGAATACTGCACCTATTTTTTTTAAAGGGACAGTAAGCATTGTAGGGGTCACTCAAATTGGGAAAGCCAATGAAAATATATTTCAAATGAGGCACTGGACTTCCTTGTAGGTGTCAGGAGTCTGTGAGATATGACTATCTAATTAATCTGTAAATCAAAACAAGGCAGCAGCCATATTAAAACAGAAAATTATGTCACTGAGGGGCAGGCTGCATGTTGTTAATTACAGCTTGCCCCTCAGTGACATCACTGTTGGTCTCATGATTCAATGAAATGGCTGCTGCCTTGTTTTGATTTACAGATGATTTAGGTATTCATAACTCAGGACTCCTGATACCTACAGGTAAGTCTAATACCTCATTTCGAAGATCTTTTTATGTGCTTTCACAATTTGAGTGACCCTGCAATGTTTACTGTCCCTTTAAATAACAGCAAAAATTATATCCAGACAGCTTACTTACCTTTCTAATTTCTCATTACAATCTGCTTAGCTACCATCTGATTGGAAAACTACATATATTTCTCCAGTATTTAAAGGGGGAGTAAATACAGATCCTAACAGTTGCTGACAATTTCCATCTTGTCGACAACAGTTAAAATTTTTTAATGACTGGTACATAGCCAGCTCAATCAGTACTTGAGTAACTATAATGTTATTATGAAATTCCAGTCTGGGTTTAAGAAGGGTAATAACTAGAGATGCAGCGAATTTAAATTCCATCTGCGAAGTGAAAACTTCATGTCACCACTCCGCTACGTGGAGTGGCAATGCGAAGTGCTCACTCCGCCTTGTCATTACCACTTCATGTTAAGGCGGAATGACAATGCGAAGTGAGGTGAAGTTGTTGTTTTAATGGACTTCGCCATGCTCTTTAGCCATAGCCAGGAAGGAAAAGGAAGAAAGTGAGTCATACAAGCAGACACTTTCACTTTCTCCTGTGCAGACGGACACAGAGAGGGGAGTGTGTTGTTTTGTCACTGCTAAAACTTGGAGATCAGAGTGAGGAGGAGATTTAAACTTTGATTTAGACCAAACAGCTTTTTTATAAGCTACTTTTTTTTGTATTTTCTGTACTCTTTTTTACTTAATGTGTTCTTTCTGTAAATTTATTTTTCTAACCTTTATAAGTAGTTAGTTATTTGTCTCTGTTTGTGTGACTGTGTGTGTGTTGTGTGACAGTGAGAGTAGTCATTGCTCAGATGAAGAGAGTGCAGTAGGAGAGATTGACCAGGGTGAGGGTCTGAGGGAATGTCTGGGGTGGCGGCAGCTCTGGGAGAGTGTGGTACTGGTAGGCATCATACCGTGTGCATGCATGGTGAGCATGGCTGCCAATTCCTTTTGTATCGATTGAAAATTCTGAGTGCCCCCGAAGCAGGACCAGCACCGCCTCCTGACTCTGAGGCATTTGAACCACCACCACCACGTCCAGCACCAGCTCCAGCACCAGGTGCTCTGGAGCAGGATGTGCCTGTGCCCCTGGGCCCAGGTATGAATACCAACCCTGCTGAGTACCATGACCAGCTGGCTGCCAGTTCATCTGGCCCTCCCCTGCTTGTACCTGGCCCTCTCCGCACCTCTGTTGTTTGGCAGTTTTTTGACTATGTTGGGGGAGACAGCAGCATGGTCAGGTGCTGCCTATGTGAGGTGGAGGTGCACCATGGCCCCCGGGGGACTCATCTGGGGACTGAGGGCCAGTGCACCCATATGCTCAATCACCAGTTGGAGTGGCAGGCTGAGGGTGAAGCTGTGCATGGCAGTGGCCCTAAGAAGAGGAGGGCAAGAGTAGCACCTGCTGCTCCACCAGCACCCAAATCACCACAACCACCACCAGCAGGTCAGCCTGTAGAACGTGTGGACCCCAGAAAACTGCATGAAATGCAGGCTGACTTGGCAGTTCTCTGGAGTGCTGTCAAGGAGAACAAGGAGAGGGTGAGTGCCATCCAGCAGAAGTTAAATAGCATAGCGGGACATCAGTTGCAAATTATGTCCATGCTGGAACTGTTGCTGGATCACCATGGGATCCTATATTAGTTTTTTTTCCTCACACCATGTGCCCCCCCACACCTTCCTTGCTGTGTTATATAATGTATTCCTCCACCATCCCTGACCCTTGTATGTAATTATGCCCTTTTTTTGTTGTCTTCCGTATGCATGACACTTTGTATTCTGAGCAGTGCAAGTATACTATGCTAAACTGCACATGTGCAGTCAGTCTTCTTTCCAGTCTGTGTATGTACTGCAGACACTGTCCAACTCCCTGACTTAAAAACACTCATTAATGCTTACAATGGTGGGATGGTGAAGCCTGGAGACATACTACAAAACAGGCTTACAATACATCCAAGTGACTGGTAAAAAAATGAATGTTGTGATTCATGACATGATTGTAAATCATGATTTGTGACTGCATTTGTGACTGTGATGATGAAGAAATGTGAATGCCAACGGGTGTACTTCCTGGGCCCTGATGAGGTGTGGTACAAAACTCCCC
Organism: Neoceratodus forsteri; assembly: GCA_016271365.2. Taxonomy (NCBI): domain Eukaryota; kingdom Metazoa; phylum Chordata; order Ceratodontiformes; family Ceratodontidae; genus Neoceratodus; species Neoceratodus forsteri. Next base: position 196,629,309 of record CM028136.1, read on the forward strand.
AACTTAAAAACACTCATTAATGAGTACAATGGTGAGGGGGTGAAGCATGGAGAGATACTACAAAACAGGTTTACAATACATCCAAGTAGCTAGCAAAAAAAATTAATGTTGTGATTCATGAGTGACGTGATCGTGAATCATGATTTGTGACTGCATTTGTGACTGTGATGATGAAGAACGTGATTTATATTATGAGTGACTCATGAACGTGATGATGGTCCTGACTTAAAAACACATATTAATGAATACAATGTTCATGCAGAATTATGCACCACACCAGTCCAGTACTCTGAAGGGAAGCCAAAGAAACAACTGTGACTTAAGTTATTGATGGAGATTGGGCCCTAAAGAGATGCAAATGCATAGACATATTAAGATTGCACTGTGCTCTGAAGAGATGCAGATGCAAAGGCACAACACCTAACCATTGCTCACCATCAGAAATTCAGATCTGGAAAAGAATACCTTTGCCGGTAGGAGAGGGCTGCGCGGGGGGGCAGTGTACTGGACTGCTGCAGTAACAGTCACTAGTACTAGTACCAGTACCAGTGCCAGTAAAGATACCACAAAGAAGTACAAAAATCACACAACTGCAGTGGATAGCAGGTTCACAACACATTGCTGAAATTATTATGGGACACAATAAAAGGTGTCTGATTTGATGACACGCGTCACATGCATACCCACACACACACACTAAGTAATGCGTAGCAAATTGAAAACTTCAGTAATATAACCACATATTTTAAACAAACTAAAATTATACACTGCTACACCACAACCATCAGAAAAAAAATGGCAAGAATTATTGAAAATATTACTGCGTGTACATTAACACAGTTATACAAGAAAAACATCACCAAAACAGAAAGCAGTCTTTTTCTCCAAGTTAATCTACCTACACCACAGATACACCCCTCCCCCAAAGCACACTTCCACTGTCTCTCAGTACACAGACTGAATGTTGTACATTAACATTCAAAATCCACACTCAAACAATAAACGCTCGATGATATGAACACAGGAGGGTTTCCTATAATCAATGAACTGAAGTTTCAGCAAAAAAAAATTACTCAAAAAGGCTTTTTTAACAGCTTTTAGAAGGTTTGAATCGCAGAGAGCTCTCAAATTAGATTGTCTCCTATAGCTTCCTACACACACTACCCCAAACTGAGACTGTGCAGAACAATCTAGAGCCCACGTGACCTGAAATCCCATGAATCACTGCAAAATTCGCCTTTGGAGCTTAAAAACAAGGTGAAGTGAGGCGAAGTACATTGTTTTTAATGTACTTCGCCTTATGAATTGGTGGAGTAGTGGTTTGGGAAGGCAGAGTAATGCGAAGTCATTGTTTTCAATGGACTTCGCGTTACCCATTATAATGCAAAGTACTCTGCTTCGCGTTGTGGAGCACTCTGTGAATTCATCTTCACTCCGGAAATCACTTCATGGAGCAAATTGGGGCCACTTCGCCCATCTCTAGTAATAATACAATAAATGTCATAACAAAGGTTACAAATGACATTTATGCCTCATTTGGTAAGGGTTATTACAAACCTGCAATTCTCCTAGATTTATTGAAGACATTCGATACCGTGGATCATAACATTCTTTCTGATAAATTAAAGGATTCTGTACTTGGTCTCTCTGCATTACTGTGGTTTAAGTCATGTTTTACTTTATGCCAACAATGTTTAAAAATAAGTGATATGAGATCTGACTTGGTTACGATAGATGGGGTGGGGTACCGCAGGGATCAATCTTGGGCCCCCCTGTTATTTTTGTTACACATAAACAATTTACCCAAACATTATTCCGTGTTGTCAAGTATGTATATATATATGCTGATAATGCTATAATTTACACTCACCACAGTGATGCAGGGACAAGAGTCAGAACATTACAATCAGACTTTACCACACTGCTGGATGCCTTGGTTGATCTACAACTATTGCTTAATGACCGGAAAACTCAATGGATGATCTTCTCAAGTAGAAATAGATCTTTGCTTGATATGAGTGATACTGAATAAAAGAACTGAATCTGATAGGGTTACATTTTATAAATATCTTGGTTTAATTTTTGACAAGTTATGTATTCCTTGTGTAGAAAATCTCTGTTTAGTTGAAAAAATTACTGGCTTTGTTTTATAGAAATAAGTCATGTTTTAGTTTTCTGCTTAGAAAACTCTTAGTTAATTCACTTTTTCTGTCAGTGTTGGATTATGGAGATCGTGTTTATAGAAACTCAGCTGTTTAATACTTTGAATGCACTTGACACTTTATATCACAGTGCACTTAAATTTATCACAGGACTATCATGGAAAACTCATCATTGTAGTCTGTATGCTGAAGTGGGGTGGGATTCATTAACAGAACAAAGAGAACTGCACTAGCACCTTTATGTTTATAAATTTATTATTAAGGCCCTTCTCTCATTTCTGTTGAGTATGTTACATGCTAGGAATTGTTCAAATTTTTGTTTAAAGTCAGACAAACTGTCTTTTTACAGTATCCCCAGAACTAGATCAAAATTTGGGGATCTTACCATAGCAGTTAATGTTCCTCATACAGTATATGGGAAATAATTAAGAAAAAGTGCAATGTACGTAGTTTGCTTCCCTATTCTAGTTTCAAAGCATCCCTTGCAAGATTGTTTTTTAGCAATTGAGATTTGTTTTGGATAGTTGCCATGGTTATCTTGATAATATAGATTGAGAAATGCAATGTTATGTATTGTCTGAGTGTTGATTTATTAATGCAACTTCATGTGTGTTTATATTGTGTTTTTATATTGTTTTATGTATTTACCAGATGTAATTGTAAAGGAGAGCTTGCTCTCAAGTTGCCATCCAATAACTAACATGATAATGACCTGAGTTTTGAGACTGTTGCTGGTTTTAACCCCCAGATCCCTCTGATTTGTCATGTTTGCCAATTATACCACCCCCACCCAGCACTCCCTATATGAGTTCCTCTTACCAGTGTCCATCAGTTTGGGGTCTGGCAATGAGTATGATACATCCAACAGACCTGGGTTTGAGTCCCACAGCCTCTACCTGCATACTGTGTGACTCTGAGCAAATCAGTTAACCTCACCAGTGCTCTCTGGTCACACCTGAAAACAGGCCTTGTGCCTAGTGGGCCTTAACCAGTTCCACCCACACCCAGTTACCAAAATAAATAAATAACACTTTTTTGACATAGAACCACAAGTGCCACAGTTTGGACCACCTTTCCAGTTTTTTCCAGGATCCTCTGCAAATCCCTGATTCCTTTTTCACGGTCCCCTCTGCTGCAGAAATTTGTGTCAGTTGCAAAAGAGACATCTTGTTATGGAAACCCTCCACACAGTTGAACAGAAAAAGACCCAGGACTGACTCCTGTGGCACCTCAGTTGTGACCTCCCTGAGCCTACCAACTCTGCTCTAATAGTATTATCCCTTAGAGTACAAGCCAGCTACTGATCCTTGTGTTTACCAGTCATGTTTTGGTGAAATTATTCCTGAGTCTACTTGCTCTGCTCTGTCACGATTACCACAGATTCCATCATGACTGATCTGGTGCTATTATCCCTGAAACCACCAGCCCTGATTTGGCATCATTACCCATAAACTACCAGTAATGCACTGCTACTACTCTATTGCCTCCCAGCCCTGCCCTGGCTCTATTACCTCTGAGCAAACCAGCCATATTCTGGCACTGTTGCCCCTGAGCCTACCAGCAGTACTCTGGCACTATTACCCCTAAAGCTACCAGGTCTGGCCTGAGTCTATTACCATTGATCTAGAAGTGTTATTCTGCTGCTTTTAAGGCTGATGGACACCTGGTTACCCTCCCTGAGAATCAAAGGAGATTCTGTCCCCTAGTTAACTAGAAATCTGTGTTCTAAAATGAAAGAAAGGAACCAGTCTTGGAAGCTTTGTAAGAAATTTGGTGACCCTCAATTCCTCGATAAGAATAGCAACTTGAATAACTAGGCAAAGAGTGATTTAAGATGATCAAAATCAGAATACTTCCAATCACAACAACTACTTCTACTTACCTTGCTGTGGCACTGTTACCACATAGCTTACCAACCTTACTCTGGCACTATTACTCCGAATCCTACCAGCCCTGCTCTTGGTCTGTTACCCCTGATCCAAACAGTCCTGCTCAGACTCATTACTCCTGAGTCTACTAACCCTGGCACTATTGACTTGTTCTTATGATACTCAGATTATAAAAATAAGAATTATTTTCTTATTTTGAAAATAAAAACCTTGTATTAAAATAATCATTATGCCCCATTGGCAGATTATTTACTCTTTTTTTAATTCTATAAGGTTAAGTTTACCCATGGCCATCCACTGCTCTCTGATCAGTGTTATTAATAAGCCAAGGGCTTTATGGCCCAGCCATAGCATTATAGATTTATAATAATAATAATAAAATGTATTTTTAAACATAGTATCAAAATATCAAAGCACTGTACAATCACATTATAAAATGGAAAAACACAATTAAATAAGTAAATAAATAAGTAAATAAACTCCAGCATTGTTAAATATAAATATCCAATATTAAAATACTAAATGCAGATAAAAAGAAAAACATACTAGTCAACAGGGAAAGCACATCCAAATAGATGTGTTTTTAAAGCCGTTTTAAAGCTCTCCACTGTCTGGCATTCTCTCAGATTTGTAGTTTGTTTTCTTACCGTTGGCCCAACTGGAGATGTGGAATACAGTCCAGGGCCAGAAAGGTGATACTGTAGTTTTCATTGATGTTGTAGTAAGAGTTCACTTTTGTATAGCAAGCTTTCCCTGGTACTCAGAACACCTTACACAGAGGTAGAAAAACAATATGAATAAAACAATTAAAACAGTACTAGTATTCAATACAGCATTAAATAAATAAATACTGATAAGAAAACAGGTGGTATCAGTGAGAAATGATGCAGCTTAATAAAAGCAAAGGCTTCATTCAATAAAATGGTCTTAAGGCCCCTCTGAAAAGCTTCCACTGAGGGGGCTTTTCTCAAAGATCTAGGCAGTGTGTTCCACAAGATATGCCAGGCAACATCAAACATTTGGTCCCCGGATGATCTCAGCTTAACCCTGGTAATGGCCAGGAGGCCTGCCTTGGAGGAGCGGAGGTGGTGAGAGGCATGTTAAGGAGTCAGGAGTTCCCTCAGGTAAACTAGTTAATGATTGTAATCGAGCCAAGAGCTTTAAATGTTCAAAGGCAGGCTTAAGCATGGTATATCTAAATATTAGAAGTTTGCAAGTGAACATTCAGGAATTTCCTGCATGGGTATAAATAATTCATTTAACTGATTTTTTTTAAGTGAAACTTAAAGAAAAATATATTTGAGTCACAAATTATCTTAAAGGGATACATTGTTTTGAGGTGAGACAAGGAAAATGGGAAGAAAGGTTTGTGAACTTTATTCCACTTCAGAAATTCCTTAGACATCAAGCTTTAGGAGAAGAGATGTGGAGACAAAATTGATTACTTGACTGTAAAACTAACTCATTTGGGGATTTTATTCATTTATTTTACAATTTTTGGCCGGGAGAGACACAGTAAGATGAGCTTGTCTTCAGGTGTATCTTGAAAGAACAGGGAAGTTAAGTGACTTGCTCATGGGCACACAGTAAGCATGTGGTGGCTGTGAGATTCAGTCCCAATTCTCCAGGTTTACAACTCAGTACTCTTAACCTCTATGCTATACTGCCTCCCATTGCCTCCCAAATGGTTTTGGGGTTCTTTTAATTCCTTATACAATTTTGATAATACATCTGATACTACAATGTTAAATGTGGGAGGGTCCTCTCTGGACAATGAGCTAGTTCTTGAAAATTATTTAAATAGTTATTTGGCAGGGCAGCCCACCTCACCCCAACAGTAGATAATGGAGATGTAGATCAGGGTTCTTCTGATTTCAGTGGATCTAATTTTAAGGACTCAATAATCCTACTTTTGTATTTTGTGATTTCACAGAAAATGAGATATTACATTAGCTAGAAAAGTTGAATATTACTAAGGGTTGTGGTCCTGATATTATATACCCATGCTTATCAGAAGTTTCAGCTCCATTAATGTCTGATCCCCTGGTTCATGTATGTAATATTTCTTTGAACCATAGAATAGTACCAAGAACCTTGAAGCAATCCTCTGCATGATCAATCTTTAAAGCAGATGATGGACTAAGTTTTACAAATTATGGGCCTATATCATTATTGTCTGTTGCAGCTAGAATGGCTGAATGATTCATTTATAATTAGCTAAAGTAGTGCATAGCCACCCATGACCTCTGTCCAAGTGCCAGCATGGCTTCAGGAAAAATGGCTGAATGGCAATAGCTTTGGTTGAGCTGACAAGCATTGTTCTGGATGCCTTTGACAAGGAGAGGTATGTCAGGGCATTATTCCTTGACTTAACCAATGCCTTCAGTGTGGTTGATCATGGGCTACTTTCAAAAAAACTGGAGGCTTTTGGCCTTAAGGCAGTAGCTCTACATTCATTCACAAGCTACCTATAACATGGAACTCAGAGGGTGGGGATAGGATCTGCCCTTTCTGACCCGTGTATGGTGAGCTGGGAGTCCCAGAGGGAATTATACTAGGCTTGTTGCTATTCCCAATTTTTGTCAATAATTTACTTGGCATATTCTCTGCATTACATTCTATTCCTTATGTGGACGACATAGTCTTTCTTGGGTAGGGCCCTTTTTTTTCGTGATTCCATCAGATATGCAACTTGGGTTTGACCAACTAACTGATCAGTTAGAAGAAAATAAATCAAAAATAAATGAGTAAAACTAAGGTTGTGCTATTCAACACAAGCCAGAGATTAGCCTGAACTGAGAGTTATTTAGTTGTCCTTGGTAAAACTGTCCATAACTTGATTACTGTCAGTGGTTTCAAATACTTGGGTGATTTTCTGCATTCGAGCCTTAATTTTGTTTTTCACATGGACTTTGAGAACTATAAGGGGTGTTTAAACAGGAAAGGCATACTAAGCTGGAGCTTGTTTCCAGGTCTGAGCTGGGAGAACAAGGAAGTTAAGTGACTTGCTCAGGGTCACACAGTATGCAAGTGGAGGCTGACAGGATTCAAACCAGGTCTCCAGATTTGCAGCTCAGTGCCCTTAACCACTATGCTATATTGCCTCCTTAATTAAAGGATAACTAATGTCAAAATTTACCAAACAATATATTGTGCAGAGTGTTTTGATTTGTAGGTGTACTTCTAATAAGTCCTTCCCTTTATTTGCTGAAAGGAGGGTTTTTTTTCCAAATTTGCTTGGTAGTTTTATGGCCCCAGGAGTGCTCCATATTTGTGCACCTGGAAACGTCAGTGTGCTATTCCCATTCACCAACTTTTAAATAAATAAACAAATGAACAAATTAATAAATAAATATTAGCATTTTCAAAGACACTTCTTGTTCCTACAATGCCTCCTGTTCCATGTGACAGTGATGCTTCCAGGACCATTGATTCAACAAGAGCTGTTTGATGACAGTATTAGAGTTGTTATGTTAATTAACTCTCCTTGTCCAGGGTGCTCTAATGAAGGCTAAATTTATAGAAGGCAAATGCCTGAGGGATAATTGGGTGAGCTATTCTGTAATGAAACAACCAGAGTCTTCACTAATTATAGCATTTGTGACATTGGGTGATGGTTATGTGTACAGTAGTTTGGTCGAATGAAAAGCTTTAAAAGCAAAACATTCACTTCTGCTGGCTAGACCTAGACACATACCTAGAAAACAGAAAGTTTGGATGAGTTATTTAGTTGAAGCAAGAATATCAGACTGGGGTACATTGCTGCAGCAGCAGTTACTACACTCTGAATCAATAATCCTGGACACATCACTGCCACATGGGACAGAAGGCATTGTGGGAACAAGAAACCCCATAACTAATGCTAACATGGCGATCCCCAGGGACCATAAAACCAGCAAGCACAAGAAAAATAAAAAATAAAAACTTTTTTCAGCAAATAATGGGAAAGACTTACTAGGAATGCACCTATAAATCAAAATGATCAGCAAAACATTTGTTATTGTAAATTCTGAGGCTGATTCAAGAAGAATGGCACAAGTCACCACCAAAGGTGACTTGTGCCAAACACAGTTACGGCAAGGACCCTGAGCCCAATTCTAGATGAGGCAGGGTCCCCACAGCTAAGTTCTGCAACTTGCGACATCTAGCCAGGTACACCAAACAGAGGGCATACCTGGCGCATTCATTGCAAGCCATGACCACTGTCTGGCAGAGTTCAAATGCCCCCATTCTCCATTCCCTCAGAAAGAGCTAACAAAGCTCCACAGGGCCAGAGACCCCCCACTGTAAGTGTCCCAAGGATCCTCCTACCTCAAATCCTGACCCACACCCCAAGTCAGCTGTATACTGTACAGTACATACAGTAGGCATACCATAATACCCTGGTAGTCTAGTGACCCCTGACCCAACAGTGCAAGATTGCCCTGCCCCCCCCGTGACCCATATTCAGTTGGTGACTGCCAAACCCCCTCGCACTACTGCAGCCAACTGCTGACTGAGCTCCCCTAGGAGCACGTACTGTAATAAGTATGCACTCAGAGAATGACAGCTGCTTTCATTAACTGAGCATGTACTTACTACAGTATGCACTCCTAGGGGAGTTCAGTTGGCAGCTGGCTATGTGGTGTGGGTGGGTTTGGAAGTCGCTGACTGGGTATGGGTCATGGGGGGCGGGCGGTCTTGCACTGTCGAGTCGGAGGCCACTAGACTACCAAAGAATTACGGTATGCCTACTGTATGTACTTGTATGGCATATGCTGGCTTTGCGCGGGTCAGGATTTGAGGCAAGGGGATCATTGGGGCACTTACAGTGGGTCCTAGTTCTGCAGGGCTCTTACAGTAGGTGGGGGGGTGTTCCTCTAGTCCTGCGGGGCTCTTACAGTAGGTGGGTGGGGTTTCTCTAGCCCTGTGGGGCTGTATAGTGGGGCAGGGATGGGGCTGGGGGGTGGCACATACTGGTGGATTGGGCCCATCAGCACACAAACCCCAGTGGATGCAACTTACACCAACTATTTGCTGGTGTAACTTTACATTGACGGATGTCCAGTCCACAGGGGGTTCTTCTAGAATAGCAATATTGGGGATTTTGTTGCTGCCCTTCCAGAATACGATGCAACAGCTGCTGTAAGCCCCCAAGCACCATATCACAGGGGGTTAAGGGCATCACTGGTGGTAAGTCCACTTTGGCACAAGCAGCCTGCGACATCTCGCAGGCTGTTTTGCAGAATGCCGAATGTCACAACTCCTGGCGTAACTTGCAACTTGCACCATTTTTGAGGGGCAAGTCAAGTTATGCCAGGAGTATCCCTTTGAGAACTGAGCCCTCTGACATTAGTTTTCCTTTACTCAAAAGCCGGGCTGTCTCTACAGAAATGCTACATTTCTGACTACTGAAGTTAGATTTCTAGTTGCCAAACAAATACTGCTGCCCATCCTGGACTATGGAGGGATGCTTTTTGTAACTCAAACTGATGTATTTCTGCAATGGTATCAAACTGTGCTCAATAATATTTGCTGCTTTGCTCTTTGGGTCCCATATTGAACACTTCATTGTGTTTTGTATAGACCCAGATCTCCAGGCTTATAAACAGTCATGTTTCTGTGCTGGTCCATTTTGTTGAATAGCCAATCCCTGTTATTGATCTTGATAGCTCTCTACATATGCTTTAAGAATGTTTTGTACTATACTTATGAGACTGCAAAGATTTGCACATGTTTTGATGTACAATGATGTTTTGACTTTTTCATGTTTTTATACTGTACTGTTTCTGTTGTTTGTGTTTATGTCAATCATGGCTGAAAAACAGATTTGCCCCAGTCCATTTACTTGTTTATTTAAAATTTTGGTAAGCAGGAAAGGCACACTGAGCCAAATCTTATTTCCAGGTTTGACCCAGGGAAGGGGAAATGAGGATAGAGACAACAATTCAACATATAGATGCAAAAGATACAAACTATGCAGTGCAAAATACAAACATGGCTGCAGTCTAGACAGTCAATCTGAGGTAAGTTAAATAGTCAGCACTGCAAAATAAGACACCAGCTCAAAGTTATACAATTCAGACCAATGCGCATCACGAAGATTGGTACATGGAGTACATTGAATAAGGCTTGCTAAAGTGCATAGGCTGATCAACAAACAGACAGGAGAGCAGACTGAGGGCTGGAAGCCTGGGGAATTTGGTACTTTGGTAGACAAATAGGCAGACGGGACAAGAGAAACTGTGAGATAAAAGGACAGGAGGATCAAGAGGAAGAGAGACAGATATGGGGCGAGCAGGAATGTGCCTGAACACAGTGATCTGAAGGTATGGAAAGAGGGAGAGAAGCAAAGAGAAGAGGGAAGATGGCTCCAGAGGGAAGTGAGATGGTAGGAGAAAGCAGCTTGCCCAACACATGAGTGAGGATGTGGAATAGAGAAGGTCCAGGAGTCTTTGGAGTGTAGAGAGTAAGAAGAGGCTGGGGAGGGAGAGAGGAGTGAGGAGAGATAGGAGGGAAGGGAGCCAAAACAGTATTTGATAATATACTGTAGGTGGAATAGTGGGACTGGTGACACGGGGTAGTGGGAGGAAGGCAAGGGAGGAATAAAGGGAACAGTGGTGAGTGCAGAGTGGTGAGTCAGTAGCATAGTGACTGAAGGCATTACAGAGGGTGTCCAGTCTGGCAAGGGAAGAGGAAGGAGCTATGCCTTAGACCATATCAGCATAGTCAAAAACAGGGAGTACCATTACGGTTACCAATTCCTGACAAACTTGGGGGAGAGGCAGTCCTTGTTGTGGTATAAGGTGCTGAGCTTGGGTTGAAGTTTGGCATGGATGGAGTCAATGTGGACAGAGGTGTCCAGTTTACAATCTAGCCACACATCAAGGTACTTTAAAGAAGAAACAACTTCTAGGTGGGTGCCATCCAAGGTGGAGAAAACAGGGGGAAGTGAGAGACTAGCCAGTTTCTGGCTGATGGCAAAGGTCACGGACACAATCTTCTAGGTTTTAACCCTGAGCTGGTTGTCATGGAACCAGTGCAGCATGTTAAAACAAAAAATTTAAATGTAGTATGGTCAAGCATGACACACCAGGGGTTCAGTGTCTCCTGACAACTGCTACTCCAAGTGTGTCACCCTTAAGCTTAGCCCTTTAGCTTGAGAACTGCAGTGAGGACCTCTAGGCCAAGGTAAGGACAAGAAATACTACAAGATGGTCATGCTCCCTTCACTGAAACTGCTCCAGACTGGAGTTCACATTTTAGTTTTAATTATATTATGGTAAAAAAGATAAAAGTTTAAGTATATTACAGTCACAAAGGTAAAAGGAAGAAGGTTGGCCAAAACAGAGAATAGGAGCAACACTCTATCTTGGATAGGTGTGCAAGGGGAATAACAAACAACAGAAAGGGAAAAAACTTAAAACATCTTACCAGTGGTAAAGGTACTGCACATAAGGAACAGGTGAAAGTTAAACGGTAGGCCAAAATAGGGAATACATGAAACACTCTATTTAGTTGCAAGGTGAAAAACAAACAACAAAAGAGGAAAGTATAGGAAAACCCTATTGGGGTAAAGATACATAAGGGATGGGTGGAAAGTAAAAGGTATGCCAAATCTGGGAATGGGAGTTACATTCTACCCAGGGTAGGTGTACAAGGAGCATAACTAACAATAAAAGGGGAAAAACTATTAACACCCTCTCGGGGTAATGGCAAGGCCCCAAGTTTTTCCCTGTTCCATGACTGTGGCTAACCATGGAATCAACCGCAGAAGTTGTGGTGGACCACAAAAGTTGCGGCTGACCATGGAACTCACCAACGATGTGAACATTTGTGACCCAGCTCAGAGCAGACTTCTTAAAAGCAAAAACACACTCCTCCTCCTGCTTGTCTGAGCCCTGCTCACAGTGGGACTTCAGTTACAATAAATATGTCCATCTTGGGCTCAGCCTCTCTTGGAGTAGGGAATTTAATAAAGAAAAAACCCTCCTGGGCTGAAAGCCACCATCTCTGAGTGAAAAGAAGAGAATCACCTCCTGCTCTTTGAACCACCCCCACTTGTCTAAGCCTCGCTAACAGCAGGATATTAATTACAATAAATGTGTCCATTCTGAGCTCAGCCCCAACTGGAGAGGGTAATTTAATAAAGAAAAAAACACTTCTGGGCTGAGACCCCATCTGAGCAGGAATTTTTAATAAAGGAAAAAAGGCTTTCCTGGGCTGGGAGATCTGCTGAGTGAGATCCCCACATCCTGATATTTGTGAAGAACCCCCCCACTGTGTCACTGGGGTGCTCAATCCTCAGTGTCATCCTCAGTCCTTCTTTTTTTTATTTAATCCTGAAAAGCAGAAAACTGTCCAACTATGTATTTTGCTACTCCCATTCAACCCACCCACTCTGACCCCCTCTCAGCCCCCACCCTGGATCTCCAGCTCTATAACTATTTCTCTGTACCAGAGTCCTGTCTTCACTCTTTAATACTGGACCAGGAACCGAGGAAAACAGATAAGTGCCTATAATGTATTTCAATGCGTTTTGAACTTCTACTCATAATTTGATCATTTTTAATTTTTAGCCCAGATTGTCAACATGGCCTTTTTGGGACCCCGCCTCATGAACAAGTTTGATGAAGTTATTCAAAGCCATCCCAAAAGATGATTTTGCTGTTGCTCTGAGAAATTACCTTTTGGGCAGGATTTGAACATTTTCACCTACCAGGTTCATGAGGTGGGGTCACAAAAAGGTTATGCTAAACATTTGGGGTAAAAGTAGTAAAAACAAAGTTATGAACATATATTGACATTTTTCAAACAACACTCAAACCTTTAGTAATTTTCAATATGTTTCACACAAATTTTTGACATAGCCAATTTTTCACACCACCTCATGAACATGACAGCTGTTGTTTTTCAAATCCTGTCCAAAACATGTTTTTGCACTTGTGGCATGAAATTATGTTTCAGATGGAGTTTAGACATGTTCACCAGTGGAGTTCATTAAGAAACATAGAAACATAGAAGTTGACAGTAGATAAGGACCGAAAGGCCCATCCAGCCTGCCCATTTCTTTTTCTACCTTATGAATGTGCCATTGGCCTTTACTCTGTCAATGGCCTATCTATTCATACTCATCTGTATTGCTCCCTTATGCCTATCCCATGCCTGTTTGAAGCCCTGCACTGTAGTCATATCCACCACTTCCTGGGGCAGGCCATTCCATGCTTCCACCACCCTTTCTGTGAAAAAGAACTTCCTTGGATTACCCCTTAATCGACCTCCCTCTAATCCCATGCTGTGTCCTCTTGTCCTGCTATTTTTCTTATATTTAAACATGTTAGACTCTTTCATCTTGTTAATGCCCTTAAGGTGTTTGAATGTTTCAATCACATCACCTCTCTCCCTCCCTCCCTCCTTTGCTCTAGGGTATAAATATTGAGCTCTGTTAATCTGTCCTCATATGTTTTCTGATGCAGTCCTTGCCCATTTTGGTTGCCCTTCTCTGGACTGCCTCAGTTTGGTTAATGTCATTGTGAAGGTGTGGCCTACAGTACTGCATGCAGTACTCCAGATGGGGCCTAACCAGTGTCTTGTAAAGAGGGATTATTACCTCCCTCTTTCGACTTGTGATACCCCTGCTAATGCACCCCAACATCCCCCTAGCTTTACCTACTGCTTTAGTGGTCTGCTTGGATGATTTCAGGTCATCAGTGATGATGATGCCCACGTCTCTTTCTTCCCTTGTGACTGCCAGCAACTCCCCTCCCAGCCCATAGGTGGCTTCAGGGTGTCTCTTCCCTATGTGCATGATCTTGCACTTCTTTGAGTTAAACCCCAGATGCCACTCTTCTGACCATTTTGCTAGTTTATCCAGATCTCTTCTCATTCTGTCCACCCCATCTGAATCATCTACTCTGTTTCAGATCTTGGTGTCATCTGCAAACAGACAAATCTTACCCTCCAGTCCATCTGCAATGTCACCGATGAAGATATTGAAGAGGACTGGCTCCAGGACTAGCTCCAGGACTGATCCTTGAGGTCCCCCACTTGTGACTTGCATCTCTTCTGACTGTATACCAGTTACCACCACTCTCAGTTTTCTGCCTGTCAACCAGTTTGCCACCCAGTTGACCAACATCTGACCCACCCTGAGCCTACCCAGCTTATTAATCAATATTCTATGTGGAACAGTATCAAAAGCTTTGCTGCAGTCAAGGAAGATGACATCAGCTGCTCCCCCTTGGTCCACCACTCTGGTTACCCAGTCAAATAAATCTATGAGATTAGTTTGACAGGACCTTCCTTTTGTAAACCTATGCTGTCTTGGATCCTGTGCTTCTATGGATTCCAGGTGTTGCACTATCCTTTCCTTACGGAGTGTCTCCATAATCTTGCCCACTACTGAGGTAAGACTGACTGGTCTGTAGTTCCCTGCCTACTCCATGCTACCACTCTTGTGGAGTGGCATCATATGAGCCCTTCTCCAGTCTTCTGGGACCTCTCCTGTGCTCAGAGACTCACTAAACAGTTCTGAAAATGGCTCTGCTAGTTCCACCTTTAGCCCCTTAAGTACCCTGGGATGTAGACCATCAGGTCCCATTTCCTTGTCCACCCTGAGCTTATCAAGCTCTTGTAGGACCCTTTCTTTTGTGAAGGAACTAGTACACACCTCCCTCCCTCCCCCACGTGTCCATGGTGCTGAGCTGTGGGCCCTGCCCTACCTTTTCTTCAAGCAAATATTGAGCAGAAGTATCTATTTAGGATAGATGCTTTTAAATGGTCCTCCTCCTCACATGCCCCCTTATCCCCTTTGATCTTAGCAATACCCCTTCTGGACTTTCTCCTTTCACTAATGTATCAATAGAAAGTCTTGTCACCTTCTTTCACTGTTCATGCTAGTGTTTCCTCGGTTTGAGCCTTTGCCTCCCTTACTGCCTTCCCTGCTTCCCTTAGGGAAGTTTGATATGCCTTCCTATCTTCATCCTGCTATGTTCTCTTATATTTCCTGAAGGCCAGACTTTTGGCTCTTACCTTTTCAGCTACTGTGTTTGAGAACCAAAGTGAATTCCTTCTTCTTTTGCACTTCCTTTTCTCACTAACACAATGGGGTGTTGCTTCAAGTATTGTATATTTAATGCTTGCCCACTTTACCTGAACCCCCTCACCTATATTTCTTTTTGCCAGGGCTAGCTTAACTCTGTTGGCCATCTTATCAAAGTCAGCTCCTCTGAAGTCCCATATTTTTGCCTTGGAATGGGATGATTTTGTTCTAGTGGCCAAATTGAACCATACCACTTGATGGTCACTGGCACCCAGGTGACCTTCAACTTGGAGATCTGTGATCCTTTCCCTGTTAGTCAGTACTAGATCTAGGATAGTCCTGTCTCTTGTGGGTTATTGTACCAGTTGTTTGAGGCCCTCCCCCTGCAGGGAATCCACCATGTGTCTAGTTCTGGCAGATGTCCCTGCTGGTATTGACCAATCTGTATCTGGCATGTTGAAGTCTCCCATTATCAGAACCTCCCCTTTAGCTGTCATGTTTTGTATATCTTCTAACAGTAACGTGTCTATGTCCTCCCCCCTGGTCTGGAGGCCTGTACACAACCCCAGTTCATATGGCTGTCCCATTTCCTGTCTCCAGGGTGACCCACAGTTCTTCTGGCTCCTTGCGTGTATTCTGAATTTCTGTAGCTTTGATATTTTCATTGACATAAAGGGCCACTCCGCCCCCTCCTTTTTGCACCTTGGTCTCTTGTGAACAGTACATAGCCAGATATTGAAGTCTCCCAAGTGTGGTCACTGGTAAACCATGTCTTGCTAATGGCTACTATTTCCAGTTTAGCCTTTGTCATTATTGCCTGCAGGTCTGGGATCTTATTTCCCAGACTGTGAGCATTTGTGTACATGATTTTCCATTGGTCAGCTTTCGGTGTGTTAGTTGTTGGGTGAGGTCTGGCATTTCCCCTGTGCATTGTATGGGGAGCTGGACCTTTTTCTTTACCTGGTGATGCAAATGAACTACAAACGTGCTGAACTCCTGTTTGACCACTAGCTGAGGGGGCAGGAGTGTTCTTCCCATTCGACATATGAGGTGCTGCACCCCTCTCCCCATTTGCTAGTTTAAATATTCTGCAAAGATGTCAAACTTCTGCACCAATGCACTGACTCCCTCCTTAGTCAGATGCAGTCCATCAAATTTAAAGAACATTCACTCCCAAAACTGTTGCCAGTTCCCTACAAATTTGTGTCCTTTTTCCTGGCATCAGCCTTTGAGCCACATGTTTAGCTCCCCATCTCCCCTTCTCTGATCTTCTGTCCATCTGTCCCCTCTCCCAGACTGGCAGGATCTTAGAGAAGGAGATGCTGGATGAAATGGATAATAGTTTGTCACCCAGCCTGGTCAGGTGTTCCTTGGTCTCCACAACTGAATGGCTGGTGAGATCGTAAGTCCATATGTGTACCAGGATGTCAATGTTTTCTCCTGCTTCGTGAACAATTTTAGCAATGTGGTCAGTGTCTCTCCACGCAGATGTACCTGGGAGACATCTGACAATTACCCCTGGCTGGAGATAGGTATCAACTTCCCGAATCATGGAGTCTCCTATGATCAGAGGTTTTTGGGATTTCCTTTTTGCTTTTTTGGTTTTGTTCCTGTTTTGGGTGAGTTTTTGTTGTGCTAGCTCCTGTGCTGCATTGTTCTGCTCTGCAGTGTCCTCTGCCCCTTTGTTTGATTTCAGAGGTAGAGGCAGATACCTGTTTGTAGTTTTTATATGGTTTGTGGAAGTGATATGTTGGAGAGCACTGAATGATGGGGCACCCGATTTGACCCTCCTAACCACCTGCCAACCTCCCAGTCCAACTACCCTCTGCAGTCAAGGTGCTTCTGTTGGATGTTGGGGAAATGGCTGGTGGTTCTTATAATATGTTTCCTCTTGAATATGCAATTTGAGGCGTGCAGTCTCTGCCCATGCTGCCTGGAGCTGAGCCCTTAGATCTCCAATAGCTCAGCATGAAGGACAGTGTCCTAAATCCTGTAAAACTGCCCTTCTGAAAAGTGTTCCACAGTACCTGCAGTTAATGATATCCATTGCAGGTAAGTTGCTGGGTTTGTAACCTGGTCAGAGTAATTAGAAGGAAGAAAATGAAAGCTAAAGTTTGATTTTGTGTTTTGTTTGTTTTTGCATAACTTGTCATAATAAGTTAAATTACTAGTGCCCCTGTAAATTAGGTCACTGTGTGGATACCCCTTTGATCCACCCTTCCTGCTTTGCTACAGGAAATGTCACCACTGTGCTGCCCTATAAAAGGAGTGTAGTGTTGGGGTGGTTGGGGATGGGGGTGGGTGGCTGGACCCTTCCCCTGCTGAAAAAGAAGAACCACGGATGAAAGAAACATGGAGGTAAGAGCAGAAACAATCAGTCAGCAACAAATGCAGTAGCCCTGAAAGCTTATTCTAATGACTGATGAAACTGTAAAACCTGTAAAGCACCACCTGTAATAATTTCACAGAAGATATACCCTGTAAGAAACACTTTGCTACAGAGAAAAATAAAGCAGTAACAGAAGATATACCTTGCAAAAGACAATTTGAATCAGAAGATTACAGCAGTAATCTGTAAGCACACACCTGTAGGCACACCCTGTAATAATGCAGCAGAAGGTATACCCAGCAACAACAAGTTGAATCAGAGAAAAATAAAGCAATAAAATGTTAGCAACAAACAGTAACAATCCCTGTTAGTACTAAATAAAAATAACAACACACAGTAAATCTGCCTAGTCAAAAGAAGCCTTTATCCTTATCCTTGCTCTGGTAAGGTTCTTTGCTCTGTCTTTTCAATCAACCTAGAAGAAAAGAGCTCAGGTAAAGCTAGGTGCCTTGGCCAGCAAACCTTGTCTTCCACCTCCAAGATATCAACTAACCTGACCTTTTAACCCTTCCCTCTGTTGGAAGTTACTGACAGTTTGTCATCTTCACCCCCAGATACATACCTAATCCCATAGAAGAACTGCGGGAGGAAAGCAATTAGCTCCTTCAATGTGAGAAGGAGACTGCAACACCTGTGAGACAAACAAAAAAACTTTTAGCAAAAAACAAAATAAAATAGTGGCATTTGCAGACACATCCATTGGCCCAGTGGGGACCCCATTACCTTTGTGTGCTAGTGACCTGAGTTCTGGGGGGAAGGTGTTGCATCATACAGCACTGGCTCCAGCCTGGGGGTAGACAAGGCAGTGTTCTGCTGCATACTTGACACCTTGGGCCTGATTTTCAAAGCCTTTAGACTGAAGCAAGCTGCCTGCTTCAAACATAAATGCACCCTGAGCTATTCTAAAAGCAACCTGCATCAAATACAGGCTGCATGCACCAGTGGGAGCTTGTGGCAGCCCTGTACCACAAAATGGGATGGGGAATGGCACTAGGAGGCTTGCAGCAGATGCAGGGTGCCGTATCTCCTGATTTGGTATTGTCAAAATCCTCCCAGGGAGCAATAGTCTAAGTACCACTAGAACAGCCAAGGGCTAGTCTAATGGTACTTAGAAATCCTTTGGGAGGGTGTGCCAATGTGCTGGGCCCCACCAGCCCCAATGCCTTTTGTATGTATCCCCAATTTCCCATTGTAATATTTAGACTACCCTTAGTAGTTTAGTGACCCCTCCCAAGCCCTGATCTACCAATATAATACTTAAAATATCCCTAGTGGTCTAGTATACTGCCCCAGCCTTGATCCCTTGTTAAATTCCAAAATTCCTGGTGGTCTAGTGGAGCCCCAGCCCGCAGTGCCCTAACACCCCACTCCCCCATCCAACCCATAACTGAGCCGGTGACTGGAACAGCCCACTGCTCGCCACCACAGCCAGCCACTGACTGAGCTCTGAATGAGCACATACTGTATATAGTACGGCTCAGTGATTGACAGCAGCTGTCAGTCACTGAGCATGTATTGTATCCAGGATGTGCTCATTCAGAGCTCAGTTAGCAGCTGGTTGTGGTGGTGAGTGGTGAGCTGTGCCAGTCGCCAGCTCAGATATGGATTGGGAGAGCAGAGTGGTAGGGCACTGCGGGATGGGAGGTCCACTAGACCACCAGGAATCTCAGAATTTCTGTTACCAGTGAATTGGGGCTGGATCAGCCTGCTAGACTACCAGAGATATTCTAAATATTACAAAAAACAACAGACTGGAGTGGGCACAAAGACATGGTGCTCTTTACTGAAAGAATTCCAAGTGAAACAAAAAAAGTAGAGCACGCACAACCTCATTAAGACAAGGGCACTGGTCTTCTTAATAAAAATATTTTATTTTAAACTGGCATAACTGAAAGCCATAAAAATCTGAGGACTGGAGGAAGGTGGATATGATTCCTCTTCACAAAAGTGGGAAGAAGAAACAGGCAAGAAACTGTGTATATGTTTCAGTGTTTTTTTCTGCAAACCTTGAATTCTTGTGATGTCTGTTCAACAGTGACTTGGATCCTTTGAAAATGAGTCTTTGACTCAAAGGTATTAATCCCAAACTGAAATAAATAAATAAATATCTTTACAAGTGCTGTTTGACCTTGGGTAACCTCATGAGTGGCATAAATAATGACTATGGGAAATATCCAGAATGAGTGCTTAGTGACCTTGGGTTATATCACAAGTGGTGGAGCATAGCAGAGCCACGGGTGGTATATCCTGAGGTTACTAAGCACAAATTTTTATATTTTCCATGTTCAACACACGTTCATTATGTATGTGGCTTATACAATAGGGGCCCATTTTTTGTTCTTTTTTAGGTTTATGCAGTGGTTTGTTTACTCACTTTAGTTCTGTTTGCCATTGTTTTATCAGGCATGGGGTCATAACCACACACAGAAACATTGCATGGTACTTAATGTTGCAACCATATGAGCATGCACTGCAATATCATCTGGCAAAACTCCGATGAACACAATCAGCGCTCACCCTTACAGTCAATAGGCTTCTTTCTTTTTTTGTGGGAGGCTTCACCCCTACACCCCCAAACATGAGGGGCTGCACCCCAGGCACCCCCCCAAATTTAAATAAACTGTGGGGGAGTGAGAGACATTGGGTATGGGGAAAAAACATTGTTGTAGAGGGTGTTGTTTTTTTTTTTTGACAAAGAAAAAAGCTGGAAAACGTTGCAGCACGGGAAGACCTGAGGGGAACCGAACCACAGTCCCAGGTCTCCCATTCCGCCATGTGCTGGTGCCCTAGCCACTCCACCAGGGGAGCTGCTTGACCAGGACCCCAGCATACGGCAACTTGAATGACACTAAATAAGAGCGTAGAATGACAGGGGTAGCGCTCTTTTACTAGCGCTGTTCTACCCCTGTCGCTGAAACTACAAATGCTCAATAGACAGTGAGGTATTCACCACACTGTCTTTCATGTGCTATATTGACCCAGTAGGGTTTTTTCAGGTTCTGTTGCTCCATATAAGGGTGGGTTGGTTCTTTTAAGGCACAGTTCCTGGTTAGTGTTTATTGGTCAATCTTATTGTGGTTGTTTTTGATTGAGAGGTTTCGGCATGGGGCATGTTTGGTTCTTTCTGATTGGGTGTTTTCTGTATGGGGGCGTGTTTATTTGGATTCAGTAGTTCATGGTTCCGTGAGGTTTACATTGTATTATTTGTGGTTCCTTTTTAATTGGGGGCTTTTGTTTATTTTTGCAATTATGTTTGGTTTACTTCACTTTATTTGGTCATCTTTTTGTGCAGAGAAGGTATGGTTTTATTTGTGTGGTGCCAGGCTTTTTTGTTTCCTTTTAGGTGCAGCGTTCTCTTTCTGCTGTTTCCGATGGCAGTGGGTGTAGCAGTGTGCGAGTTTTTATGCTTTTTTAACCTTTCAGCAGTTCACCTTTTTATGTGTGAGTGATTAACTGTTTTCTTTGTGGGGATAGTAGAATGTACTGTGGATTTGTATTGGGTGACATCAGCAGAGTGGTTTATTTTGTGCTGGTGTACTGTAGGCACAGTGGTTTTATTTTTTTTTTTATCACACCCTGCTGACGTACTTAATGCCAGATATTTAATGGTGGTGCCTTTATGCTAAAATAAAGAATACTATATCACCGAGACCCTATTGTATAAAAATCATTTATCACGCTGTGCCCCCTCTGCATATTTTATTCTTACAGTTGGATAGGACCTGGTGTGATAAATTTTTTTTAGCTTTTTAAAAAAAAAGTCATTTATAAAAGTTTGTGGGTTTATTTAGTGAACTAGTTGTTCTATGTATTCCCCCATCCCAGTTGCCATAGCTATTTCCATGGACATGGTGTGTGGATGCTGCGATGTGGCAGTACATTGTTGCCACAGAATATTTGCCGAAATTACAAACCACTGACACAGATGTTCTGTGGCAAATGACAACCCAGCCAGAGAATCTGATCCCAAAGTGCATCAGAAATATTGGGGCTTTGGGTAAGGGTACATAAGAATTGCCCACTATCATCAGGAAGTGTAGGAATTGAGAATACTGGGAGTGGTGCAGTGCAGTGGCTGTGGAGCAGCAGTTTTCAGAGACCTTCTGGAGACTGTAGTGCTGCCCCATTTGCATGCACCTCTCTGGGATGAGGAATGAGGTTGCTAGACTTCAGGCAAAGTGGACTATGATACAGGTAACCTCTTCCCCCACCCAGGGGCCACCATTTCTGATACCATTACCTCAGAGAGTGCCTAGGAGGAGGAGGAGGAGTGGCTGGATTATGGTGGGATCGGGAAGGGTGGGAGTGGTGGGACAGAGACACATTCCTCAACTGGTACCACTACGTAATTCCTACACCATTCTGTCAGGGTAGCCCATTAGGAGTGCAACATAAATTTGTCACTTCAATTAGAATGACCCCTGATTGCTGACACTCAGGTGGTGACCGTGATTTTTAGTCGCCCACTCTCAGTGTCAGCTTTTGCCCCACGGTCATGCCCCTCCCCCCAGAGTTAGTTATTTAAAGTCCAGAGGGTGCAGCGGGAAGAGCTCCCTACCTGGGAGGTGAGGGGGGGATAAGCCCCCCTCAAAAAATAACCATCTTCTGGGAGGGCGCTTTGGCACTGTACCTCCTAGGAGAGAAATGCCTGGCACTGTAATGCCAGGTGGCATTTTGCCAACGCTGTAATCGACTTCAGCAAATTTTTTTTTGATGACACGGTGGAACCCTCTGTCAAAGTAGGACTATTGGGAGGGGCCAAAGTGCTGACCGAACAACGGAATATTTATGGTGAATTCCTCTATGGTGGCAATTTTGACAGGTTTTGAAATTGTCACTGTGGGGGAACTGAGGGTGAAATTTCACCTTTTCATCATGTGTGGCCCCCCTTCAAATCAGCTCTGAATTGGATTTGATAATCTTTAGAAGGGGGGTGAGGGGGGCGCTGCCCCCTGCATGGGGGGTTTGTGGGCGTGCAGCCCCTGACAGAAACACTCTGATGTTGGACAGGTGAAATTTTGCCTTTCGACATTGGGGATCTCACTATGCCGAACTTTGACAATGGTGTTGTCGATTCAGCATAGGTAAACTGGAGGAGGCATCTGTGGTAGAGACTGGGGAGGATGTGGGGCACCTTCTTAGTGGAGACCCCCAAAAGACTGCTGGAGGACTTCAGAAGAGGATGAAACAGCTTCTGCTGGGGTATTTGATTGATCTTGGAATAGGAAGGGTGGGAGGGAGGTTAGGTGCCCACACAGTGTCATGGCCATAGCCCAGAGAGATGGCAAGTGGATCCTGAGGATCACTGGGGCAGCAGGAAGAGTGGCAGATCTGGATGTCATTGTCCACCTGTGGACTGATGACCTGGCTAGGGATAGTGTTGGGATACTGCAGGGGGAGATTAGGGAGCTTGGAAGAGGTCATAGGCAGGTAGCACATTCAGTGGCTCTTGTAGAAGTCTTGCCTGTTTATGATAAGGGGGCGGAGAGGAATCTCCACACCAGGAGCTTCAACTCTTGGAGCAGAGAGGAGGGTTTTGGCTACATTGGGGACTTGGGTCCAACCTGGAGGGATAAGAGCCTTTACAGGGCTGATGGCCTGCATCCATCTTGGAGTAGCTCTGCAGTCCTCAGTGGACAGGTTAAATGTTACTTCAATGAGCATTTAAACTTGCCGAGAAGGGTGGTGGAAGAAAATTGGGGCGGCAGTAACTGCCCCTCCCACAGGCTAAAGTAGGATATAGGAAAAACCTGAGGGGAGATAAATGCCTCAGGGTGCAAATTAATACATGAAGCAGGGTGGTAGAAATGAAGAGGAATGGAAATGGGATCATTAAAAACAGAGGAGGAAGGAGGAAGGGCAAAAAGAAAAAGAGGAGGGAATAATCAAAATGGTAACAATGTCTGGAAGGCATGTGAGCAAATGCTAGAAGTCTAAAAAATAAGATTCCAGACCTAGAGGCTATCATGGCAGATGCCGACTTGAATATTGTGGCCATTATCAAGTCAAGGTACACTGAAAACCATGACTGAGACATGGCCATACCATCCTGTACTCTTTAGGAATGGCAGAGTGGGAAGAAAAGGAGGGTGTGTGGTGTTATACATGAAGTAAACCATAAACGCGACAGAGAAACAGAGAATACAGGGATTAAACACAACAGAGATGCATTGAATACAGGGGGGCAGAGGTCCTGTGGATCACCCTGGGAAAGGGGAATGAAGCCACTGTTCACACTGGTGTGATCAACAGACCTCTAGCAGAGGGGGGAGGAGTTACATCAGGTGCTGGTGGAAACCACTGGCAAGATTGCAGAAGAGGGGAAGGAGCTGCTGGTGGGGAACTTCAGTCTGCAGATGTAGATTGGAGCCTCCCACCTATGGCTTCAACTAGAAGCAGGAACATCCTGGACTCCCTGCAGGTGGCATTACTCAGACAACTAGTTAGTGAACCCATTCATGATTTGGCAATGCTGGACCTGGTACTCGCTAACAGGGACAATGTTGCAGACATAGAAACATAGAGATTTGTCGGCTGAAAAGAACCCCATGGTTCATCTAGTCTGTCCCAGTTCCCCACTCTAGGAAGATCTCTGCCCTCCATTTTCTGTCTGCTCCGTGTTGGTTAGGCCCATGTATGCATCCAAGACTTTTTAAAATTTGTCCACTGAGTCAACCCCCACCAACCATTCCGG
Organism: Neoceratodus forsteri; assembly: GCA_016271365.2. Classification (NCBI taxonomy): domain Eukaryota; kingdom Metazoa; phylum Chordata; order Ceratodontiformes; family Ceratodontidae; genus Neoceratodus; species Neoceratodus forsteri. The sequence goes on from CM028136.1 coordinate 196,653,463, forward strand.
CAGTCTGTTCCATGACCCCACCACCGTCTCAGTAAAGAATTTCCCCCTGATGACACCTTAAAGAGGACAGGAAATAATTTCTAATCAACAGCTGTTTATAATGTTCCAATTTTCAGAAACAATATTAATTCCCCTAATTGACAACTGTATTTTGCATTTGCTTTGTTTTTATGGGCAGCATTCTGTTATAGTTTTCTCCATGGAATCAGTGGGCTGGAGTTTTAACAATTGTACAGTACATCAAAGTTTGTGCACAGAACTCTTAGCAGGGGTCTGATAGATCAACATCTCATGCTTAGCATTCTGTGCACAAACCATAACACAGTGAAAACTCCAAATAACTGGTTCCATGAAAAGACTATATAGAATGTTGTCCACAAAAACAAAACAATTGAAACACAGTTTTTCACATTAGTACCTCAAGGGAATCAACAAAGTCCAAGAGGGTAGCATCTTTCAAAAAAAGAGGTGTGCAAGAACAAGGGGGCACAATTTGAAGATAGAAGGGGGGCGGCTCAGAGGTAATTTAAGGAAGTATTTTTTCACAGAGAGGGTTGTGGATGTATGGAATGGCCTTCCAGAGGAGGTTGTGGAGTCAAAAACAGTGGTGGAATTCAAGCATGCATGGGACAGTCATAAGGCAATTCTAGGGGGTGGGGGTAGGAAGAAGTAGGCTGCTGGTTAACTAGGATCTGCAACTTATCCATCAGGTAGGGAAATGGGCAGACTGGGTGGGCCAAGTGGTCCTTATCTGCCGTCAAATTCTATGTTTCTATGTTTCTATGTAGTGGTTATTCAGGTACAGGTAAATATGGGTCATTTGGAAGTATGAATGTCAATTCTTTAGATAGGAACATTAGTGTCTGCTGCCAGTTACACACATTTCCTGTCCTCTATAAAGAGATAGAGGCCACCTGGGGACCATTGACCACCATATGGGGACCAATGACCACCATACAGTGTAGCTCAATATAAGAATGGCTGCAGAATCAAACCACCCAAGGGCAAAGGCCCTAGACTTCAGGATTGCAGATTTTACAAAGATGGGTGATTGCTTCAGGGATGACCTGGTGGGAACATGACATGGGTGGGGTGAACGAACAGTGGATGAAGCTAAAAGGATGCATAGTGAAGGCAACAAACTTCTGTATCAGACATGTGAGTAGGAGTAAGAGCAAAAAGGACTGAGATAGTTCTCCAAAAGAGGTGGCTAAAAAGGTAAAGGCTAAAAGGGTAGCATTCAGAAGATATAAGGAGACACAGAGGGAGGAGGATAAGAAGGTGCTTCAGAAGCAGAGACAAGCAGGAAAAGCAATAAGAAGCATGAAGGCAACAACTGAAGAGAGAATAGCCTAAGTGGTACCAAAAGGGGACAAGACATTATTTTAGGAATGTAGGTGAAAAGAGGAAGACGAGGGGCGGGATTTTAAGTTAAAAAGGGATGTTTGGGGGGGGGGGCTCTGTAGAAGAGGACCAGGAAAAGGTATACATCCTGAACAAATACTTTTGTTTAGTAATCACAGTGGAAGGAGAAGGGGAAGGGCCACAAAAAAGTAAAGAAATTGATTTGAGGACAGGTGACAGAGGGTGGTGGTAAACAGAGTACACTCCAAGGAGGGGAGTGTGACCAGCATGGTGCCTCAGGGATAATTTCTGGGACCGGTCCTTTTTAATGTCTTTATAGGTGACATTGCAAAAGAGCTAGAGGTGAATGTTTTCCTCTTGCAGATTACACTAAAAACTGAGGTAGGGTGGACACTCCGGGGAGGATGAGCAGAGACCAGAGGAAACTCAAAGAATGGTGAGGGGTCTGGCAGCTGGGTTTCAATGTGAAAAGTGCACAATAATGCACTTGGGGCACAGAAACTCAGGGCCAGAGTACAAAATGGGGGGGAAGCATTAATGACAACCACCAAGCAGGAGAGTGGCCTGGGGGTAATCATCTCTGATGACCTAAAGGTGCCTAGACAGTGCAACAAGGCAGTTGGGAGAGCTAGTGGGATGTGGGGGTCAGTAGGGAGAGGTATCACCAGCAGAAGCAGGGAGGTGGTGCTGCCTTTGTATAGATCACTGATAAGACCTCACCTTGAATACTGTGTACAGTTCTTAAGGTCACATCTCTGGAAGGACATAGCGTGAAGGTGGTCCAGAGGAGGAAAATTAAAATGGTGTGGGGTCGAGGGGGTAGAGCCTGCCAGCGTGATGGTGGCAGTGCGATTTAGGTAGCACCAGCTCACGGAGAACATCTGATGACCAGACATTTCTCCAGCACACAGGCAATGAGTTAAACCCCACACAATGGACAGCCACAGTCTCCCTCTACATTCCGATCCCGAACTCGGTGATCTCGCTCCTTCCTGGTGGCTAATTTTTTGATTAAGAAGCCAGCACTGTGCCATGAGGCATCAGCCCTGTCAGACAGGTCGGCTAAATTTCTGAGCACCAGCGAGAAGCTTCAGGAGACACTGCAATGCCTGGCAAACAAGCTACGATGGCATCCGTGTCCAAATGCAGGCCCCTCCTGCAACGTCAGGCAAGTCAAGCGCATACAGATATGGGGGTCATCTTGTCAAAATTAGACAAAATATTGCTGGTTACTAATGATTTAAAGAAAGTGGCAAACAAAACAAATGCAGATTTAACAGCACTTGCCTCTTGAGTAGCCAAGACTGAGCATGTCCCCCGCACCTCGAGGCCACAGTTCACTCATAATGGGACCCTGCAAGACCATAGTAACAAAATCCAGTGCTGTTAAATAAGGTGGATGACATGGAGAACTGGGCCAGGAGGAAAAATGTTAGAATTGGTTGGGGTCCCAGAAGGAGAGGAGGGCAGGGACATGCATACCTTTCTTCATACCCTCCTGCCTGTGCTGCTCAATGACAATAACTGTACCAACCCTGAGACTGAGAAAGCCCACAGTTCCTTAACCCCTCATCCCCAACTAGGAGATAAACCCAGGCCCATCCTCTGCAAATTTCTCCAATACACTGAGAAAGAATATTTTCTCTGGAGGGCACGAGAGCAAGGCTCATTTCAATGGCATGGACACCGTATACAGCTGTATCAGGACTTCTCTCAAGACTTATCTAACAGAAGAAGGGCATATGATGGGGTTAAGCAGCAATTTTATAAATTAAATATTCAAACATCTCTTCGGTATTCGGCCATACTACATATAAATTTCCATAGGGAATACATCACATTCAGTTGCCCTGCAGAAGCTGAAAACTTCATTCAGGAACACTGCCATGAGCCTGTGCCACCATCCTCAAGCAGCCATTTTCCATGAGATGGCTTGCCAACACAAATGGAGGTGAACCACGAGGTGCAGGATCCAGACAGTTGTTAGAAAGATCAAGGGCCAGCAGAAGAAGCATCTTGGCAACCCGTAATGAGAGGTTGTCCTAAGAAGAAATCCAAAGCGGATGCTCCCAGGAAACCCCAACCCAGAAGAGAACACTCCCATAGTCGGCAAAGAAGATTCCTTCCCTCCGATACAAGCAATTGCTCCCCTTGGGTAACACCTATCAAAACTAGTAACAGATATGAACCCCTACAAGATCTATCCCCGGCCCCCCCAGATCTGCAAGCTGTGATGACAAGAGCATCTGTGCAAGAAGGGGCTGTACCACTTGCCTCAGGAGATTGGTCTCCACTCCCAGATGACTGGGCTGACTGTATTCAACATGAGGACTCCTAAGATAAAAACTCCCAGTATAAACTGGAGGCTTTGCTTAATGCCTCAGACAGTGCTGACCCAACAGGCTGACCCTTGGTTGCATGGTGACTCTGATTGTCACTTTGATACTACGAGCAGCTGGGGTTCAGGTAACAACATCTGGGTAACACCTGGGTGGCTCCACTTGGAGTAGCTGCTGAAACACTAGTTGGGAGGGGATTCACAGCATTAATATGGAGGTGACCAGTTTGTTAGGGGTTTTTGCTCTTAAAGGTTCCCCCTCTATACACCTCCACATGCTGTATGATGGTTTCAGCCTGGTGCCCAAGTGACAGAATGGGCAATGCTCCTTAAAAGTGCCATACCTCATAATGACCGAAAATGGTTGTTGCCTTGTTAAAGTATTGGACTTACGTGGTCAAGGAAAGCACTTGTAATTTTTGCGGTAACATTGTAAATCACTTGAATTCTTAAAAGGGAAATACTGAGTTGTCCCCTGGCGTATTGTTAATGCACTTTTAGAGGGAGGGGACAGACAATGTACTTGCCAAGTATTATAAAGCACCACCCCCTCTACCTCCCCTGCACTTCCCAGTTGGGCCCCCACTAGGGTTCCCCCCATTCTTGTTTATGTTGCTTATCCCACATCTACACCCATGTTGACATGTCACCATTACCAGGGACGAAGTCTGTCACTCCCCCCAACCCCTTTAGGCCCCTGGAACCAAGGCCCAGCAGTCAGTCTAAAGGGTGCTTAAGTTAGGTGGACAACTACATTGCTCTGTAAGAGAAGGGCTTTGCCCTTTCTCCTTGGAGGATGCTCCTTCACACATAACTGCTGGGATGATTCACTGGCAGAATGACAACCTCCCCCCAGAGAGGGGCTCTGGGGATATAGGGTCCCACGATGTTTGGTAGGCACCCAATTCCGTAATCAGAGTCCTGCCTCTAGCTCAGTTGAAATGTTGCTATGTTACATAGAAACGTAGAATCTGATGGCAGATAAGGACCACTTGGCCCACCTAGTCTGCCCATTTCCCTACCTAACGGATAAGCTGCAGATCCTAGTTAACCAACAACCTTTTCCCTCCTACCCCCCACTAGAATTGCCTTATGTCTGTTCCATGCATTCATGAATTCCCCTGCTGTTTTGGACTCTACAACCTCCTTAGAAAGACTGTTCCATGCATCTACAACCCTCTCTGTGAAGAAATACTTCCTCACATTACCTCTGAGCCATCCCCCCTAACTTCAAATGGTGCCCCCTTGTTCTTGCAGATCTCTTTTTCTGAAAGATGCTACCCTCTGGGACATTGTTGATTCCCTTAAGGTATTTAAAAGTTTCTATCATGTCCCCCCTCTCCATCTTTTCCTCGAGGCTATACATCTTAAGCTCCTTTAGTCTTTCTTCATATGTCTTCTGGTGCAGACCCTGCACCATTTTGGTTGCCCTCCTCTGGACAGCCTCCACCTTGTCTATGTCTTTTCGGAGATGGCGTCTCCAGAACTGTACACAGTACTGCAGATGTGGTCTTACCAACTGTCTGTACAGAGGGACAACAACTTCCTGTTTTCTACTGGTGATGCCTCTCCCTATGCATCCCAATATTCCCCCAGCCCTCCTTACTTCCTTCTCACATTGCTTGCCCACCTTTAGGTCATCAGATATTACTATCCCCAGGTCCCTTTCCATTTTTGTTGTTGTCAGGATCTCACCCCCCAGTGTGTACTCTTCCCCTGATGCAGGTGCATTACTTTGCACTTCTTAGCATTGAGTCTAAGCTGCCATACATTTGACCATTCCTCCAACCTTGCCAAGTCCCTTTTCATCCTTTCCATCCCACCTTGTGCATCAACTCTGTTGCAGATCTTTGTCATCTGCAAAGAGACATACTTTTCCTTCCAGTCCCTCTGCAATGTCACTCATAAAGACATTAAAAAGGAATGGCCCCAATACTGAACCCTGTGGTACCCCACTAGTAACCCCCCTTTCTTCACTGTGGACTCCATTTACTATTACCTTCTGTGTCCTGTTGTCCAGCCAATGTTTACCCAGGCTACCACCCTGGGACCTACTCCCAGTCTGGCTAATTTGTTTATTAATCTTTTGTGTGAGACTGTGTCAAATGCCTTGCTAAAGTCTAGGTAAGCCATGTCCATCGCCCCTCCCTGGTCTACTACTTGGTCACCCAGTCAAAGAAATCAATTAGATTTGTCTGACATGACCTTCCTGCTGTGAATCCATGCTGCCTTGGGTCCTGTGCCCCACTGGCCTCTAGGTACTCAACAATTCTTTCCTTCAGAAGTGATTCCATCATTTTCCCTACCACTGAGGTAAAACTGACAGGTCTGTAGTTTCCTGCCTCTGTCTTGCTCCCACTTTTGTGAAGGAGAATCACATCTGCCCTCCTCCAATTCTCAGATACCACACCATCCTCCCATGATTTATTAATAAGGGTAGTCAGTGGTGTTACTAGTTCTTCCCTTAGTTCTTTTAGAATTCTGGGGTGAATCCCATCAGGCCCCATTGCTTTATCCACCTTCAGTTTTAGGAGTTCTTTCAGAACCCTTTCTTCTGTGAAAGGACTAATATCAACCCCCCTATCCAGAGTGCTTCTATTGACTGGATTAGGTATCTTCCCCTGCTCTTCCATTGTGAATACTGAGCAGAAGTATTTATTCAGTATCCCTGCTTTTTCACTGTCGCTCTCTGCCCAGCCACCATCCTCTTTATTCAGCCTCAGTATCTCTGCCTTAGTCTTTCTTTGCCCCCTAATGTACCTATAAAAGGTTTTATCCCCCTTCTTAACTGAGTTGGCTATCTTTTCCTCGGTTTGGGCCTTTGCTATTCTGACTACCTTCCCCGCTTCCTTCTGCTTTAACTGGTACAGTTCTCTTCCTGCTCCTTCTGTGTTTCCTTATACTTTCTGAATGCTATCTTTTTCTCCCTAACCTTCCCCTCCCCTTCTTTTGAGAACTGTAGTGTTTTTTTCTTTCATTTTGATTTGTTTATTTGCTTCACACAAAGGCTTGTTGCCTCTGTGTTGTCGGTTTTTATGTTTCCCCATTGTTGCTCCACCCCACCTTCTTTCCTGTTTGCTAGTGCTTTTCTTTTTTTTTTTGCAATTAAGTTTATTTTAACTTTACACCAAAAAATTACAAACTTATACATATAAGGCCTATGATGCAAAGAGGTACAATACATTACAAGTTACAGTTCACAGACAAACTAACAAGAAGAAAAGAACAATACGTAACAGACAACCCACCACCCCACCCACAACCCAAGGGCCCCCACCCCAGAGCAAGCACAGCCAACACGTAGTAGTATCTTCATTAGACAAGAGGGCAAATATACACTGGCACTCCCAGGGACATCTTGTTCAGTTACAACTTAATGGAGGAGGGTATTATGATTGTGCTATAAAACCAAAAGGGGAGAAAGGGAAACAAAAGAGAAAAAGTAGAGGGGGAAGAATAAAAAGGCAATCTTTAGTAGTCAAATTCATCTTTAAGAGTTGAGAAGAAAGGGATACAACATGTCTGGAATTTACCCCATGAATGGGAGATTTTAGCAAAACTTCTCTCAGCATATAAGGCAGTAAGGAACTCTGGGCTTTGAAGGTCTTATAGAAAAGACCAGTAAACCCATCTGGGTCAGAGGCCTTGTCAGGTTTTAAAGAATCAGTAGCTGAATTGATTTCTTCCAAAGTAATCGACCTCTCTAGGAAGGCTAGAGAAGGCGAAGTTAATTGTGGAAGATTAGCATTATGGAGAAAAGTGTGCATGGTCTGAGACTGAGAATGTGAAGTGGGTGAGAGGAGTAAAGGGATTGGTAGAAATCTTTAAATGCTATCAGCATTTCACCCAGGTCCACTAGCACAGATCCATCCTGAGGGCGCTTAATTGCTGATATGCACTTTAAAGATGAATGTTACTTTAGGCACCATAGAAACATAGAATTTTACGGCAGATAAGGACCGCTTTGCCCACCCAGTCTGCCCATTTCCCTACCTAATGGATAAGCTGCAGATCCTAGTTAACCAGCAGTCTATTTCTTTCTACCCCCACGCCCTTGAATTGCCTTATGACTGCCCCATGCATGCTTGAATTCAACCACTGTTTTTGACTCCACAACCTCCTCCGGAAGGTCGTTCCATGCATCCACTACCCTCTCCGTGAAAAAATACTTCCTTACATTACCTCTGAGCTGCCCTCCCTCTATCTTCAAATTGTGCCCCCTTGTTCTTGCACACCTCTTTTTTTGAAAGATGCTACCCTCTTTGACTTTGTTGATTCCCTTGAGGTACTTGAAAGTTTCTATCATGTCCCCCTCCCTCCTTTCCTTGAGGCTATACATATTAAGCTCCTTTAGTCTCTCATCATATGTCTTCTGGTACAGACTCTGCACCATTTTAGTTGCCCTCCTCTGGACAGCTTCCATCTTGTCTATGTCCTTGCAGAGATTGGGTCTCTAGAACTGCACACAGTACTCCAGATGGGGTCTCACCAGCTGTCTGTACAGAGGGATAACAACTTCCTGTTTTCTATTGGTGATGCCTCTCCCTATGCATCCCAGTATCCCCCCAGCCCTCCTTACTGCCCTCTCATATTGCTTGCCCACCTTTAAGTCATCTGATAGGACTACCCCAGATCCCTTTCCATTTTTGTTGTTGTTAGTTTCTCACCCCCCCATTGTGCACTCTTCCACTGAGTTTTTGTTTCCCATGTGCATTACCTTGCACTTCTTAGCATTAAATCTAAGCTGCCATACATTTGACCATTCCTCTAACCTTGCCAAGTCCCTTCTCATCCTTTCCATCCCACCTTGTGCATCAACTCTGTTGCAGATCTTTGTGTCATCTGCAAAGAGACATGCTTTTCCTTCCAGTCCCTCTGCAATGTCGCTTATAAAGACATTGAAGAGGACTGGTCCTAATACTGAACCCTGAAGCACCCCACTAGTAACCCCCCTTTCGCCAGGCTAGTAACTTACCTGCTTTGCTCCCCTGGCCTATATATGTAGCTTTAACTAAAGAAGCTGCCCTTTCTACCTTCTCTTACAGTAAGCTAGAATAATAAGCTCATAAGTTCCTGTTTATTTATTTCTATTATCTTATCTATTCCTTTAGTTTCCAATATGTGAATTCTATCCAGGCACTGATTCATTTGATACATTTTTTTCTTTTTTGGGGTTTAAGCAATTCATATAAGCTTTCTTCTCCATGTAGATTTCAAAGCTGCCCAGATTTTATGCACTGCCAGAATGGAATTTAGATTTTCCTGGATGGAATTCTGGAGGAAGTTTGTTAGACGGGAGACTATTAATTGGTGTTTTAGGATTGAGTTTTTCAGTGACCATGTATGTGGTCTGAGGGGGAATTTAGAAAAGGCAACATCCACAGATATGAGGGAGTGATCGGAAAGTACTCTAGCATGGATCTGAGCTTCGATTATGGTGGGACACAGGTGTTGTCTTAAAAGGAAAAAGTCTATTTTAGATAAGCTATTGTGAACTGTGGAGTAAAAACTAAAGTCTTTTGTATCAGGGTATAGTAGTCTCCGGGGATCTACCAGCCCAGCTGAACAAATCAACTCATGCATTGCCCTTTGAGCAGATAAAGCTCCCATACCTCTATTATGAGTTCAGTCCATATCATTTGCCTGAACTATATTCCAATCACCCCTTAAAATGAGTGGAAGATGGGAAAATGGAGCTAGTACAGTAAGTCGATGGTTAAAAAAGGGAGATGATTCTGTATTAGGTCCATAGACTGAACCTAAAACAATGTCTAGTTACTTAATAGACCATGTACAATGACATAGTGACCCTCAGGATCTGAAATTACCTCCATGGCTATAAAGGGAATTCCTTTTGCAACCAAGATGACCACTCACCATTTTCTTGAACTGAATCCTGCTCCAAATACTTGCCCAACCCAGCATTTTTGGAGGGTACTTAATTGGTCAGTTAGTAAATGGATTTCTTGCAGGAAGGCTATTGTTGGATTGTATTTTGGTAAAGTTTTAAAATCATGTATTTTTTGTTATTATGTCTCCCTCCTTTTATATTACAATGAAAAGACTCTTGTCACATTTGCCATAATGGAGTCCGATAGATCTCCAGGTTAGCTAATTGAGTGTGGCTGAGCTGCCCTCCCAATCCCACCCTCCTCCCCACCCTCCAGTACCCTCTCAACCTCCCATAACACAGACAGAGTAGTAGGTCTAGTATAAATCACTAAAACTATGTACAAAAACTCCACCGGCCCTGAGCCTGCTCCCTGTTATGGACCATGATGCTCATTGGGGGGGAGTACATTAGCCCACATGAAATTATCAGGTAGAATTAAAAATCCAACCTCACCTATATGGTCCAGTTTAAGGTATTAGGGTCTCCCGTGGTCACCGCAAAGAAAGAGGGGCGTGAAATGCAGCACACTATGCAGCATCCACATCCTGTTAACTTAAGCAATGGGATACCCAATCTCTCTTTTAAATAGTATATGTCATAGAATGAAAATAAATTATATCCAGTTGCACTGAAGCATTAGATAATTGCCAAAAACAAATAATTTCACCCCACTCCATGGGGGGACTCTATTTGCATACTCGTAGACTGAAATAATATCTCCAACATGTGAATATTGCCATAATAATCAAAGATGAAGTAAAAGAATATAAAATAAAGCAAAGGGTAATGGCGACCTCTAGTGACTAAGAACTCCAGTTGAAATTCACAGGAATAAATTAAGCACACGGGTGAACTAAGTCAAGTAGCTAGTCCTGCTGAACCCAAAAACTAGCCAAATAAAACATATTTGTAAAGGTCCTTAAAAGCATAGCAACTATTTATTGTGAATAAACAGCCAAGTAACATAGCAGGGATTCGGGAAGCAACCTAAATTTAAAAAGACTGAAGAAACAGTATCAAATGATCAGCTAAATAGGAACCAAAAGAATAGGGTCACTGAGAAAGGTTTTACCCCTTCTTGAGTGACAGTCCTCGCTCCCCATAACTGCTGGCTGAAAGAAAACGCAGTTAGCAAAAGGTAACTCAATCAAATAAAAAGTTCTTGAGGAAAGTTCGGCAGAAAAGTTTGTTAGTTTTTCTTGCCTCAGTTATTCAGATCAGAGTTTACTGGAAGGCTGGATCCATATCTCCAGACTCATTTAAAGGCAGCATGTCACAGTCACATCTCTCACTTTGTAAATAAGTCTGGGAAGGATTTCCGAATGGCTGTCAGGGCATCCTCAGCTGAATCAAAACACTTAGCCCCATCTGAGAAAGTGACCTCCAGCCTGGCTGGATAAAGAATTCTGTGTCTGACTCCCGCTGCCCACAACTTGGATGTGATCGGTCAGAAAGTAGCATGCAGTTGCTGGGTTTTATAAGTAAGATCAGACTCCATGCGGAGCTGCTTACTCTCCCACAATATCACAGAGAGTTTCCTCGCTTCTCTCAGAATATGCTCTCTGTTGAGATAATTTAACAGCTTAACAATTATTGGCTGGGGGGATCAGAAAGGAGGGGTTTAGCTCTTAACAAGCAGTGGGCTCACTCGATTATATACTCCAGACCATGTAGCGAGTCTCTGACAGTTTTCTTGAGAAGCTTTTGTAAAAACTGAATGGTGTTGGATCCTTCCTCACCTTCAGGTAGACCTAGTAACACTAAATTGTTTCGGTGGTTCCTCCCTTCCAGGTCTTCAATGCGCTCCTCAAGCTTCGCTGTAGTGCATTTAAGAGCAATGACCTCAGGCTGGATTTTTTCCTGTGCATGTTCTAGTGAGCCCATTCTGACTTTGGTATCTGCAACTCAATGAGATAGCTGTATAAGCGAGGCTTTTATTTCAGCCACCTCCTCAATCAGTTTAAGGATAGCATCCTTGATCGAAGAAAGTTCCGAATAGATATGATAGGAGGATAATTCAGCTGTATCCTGCTGGGGAGATGAGCTGCAGCACGGGCGTTTGGCCCCTGATTCCTGGGCCGGATCCTGTGCGGCCTGCATGTCTGGTACACAAGGAGGTACGGAGGCTTCCATTTCTTCTCTGTTTGTAAGTAGAACTCGCCACCTGATTCCTTCTTCAGACAGAATTGAAAATTCAAAGGTTAGTTGAGGTTTCAGAGGCAGGAGTTGGATATTTTAGGCTTAAAAATTGCAGTGGGATAGCAGAACTCACCAAAACATGTCTTCCCTCTAGCTGAGCATCACGTGATCCCCTGCTAGTGCTTTTCTGAAGCACGCTCCCATTTTGACAAAATCAGCCCTCCTGAAGTCCAGTACTATCACTTTTGTATGGCTTGACTCTACAGCTAAGTTTATCGTGAACCACATTGTTTGGTGGTCACTTGTTCCCAGATGGCTACCCACTTCTAGATCTGAGATCCTCCCTTTGTCCCCATTTGAGAGTACCAGGTCTAAGACTTCTCCCTCCCAAGTGGGTTCCAAAACTAGCTGTCTGAGGCATGCCCCCTGTAGGGCATCTAGAATGGCCCTGCTCTTGGATGTGGCTGCAGCAAAGGTGCTCCAGTTAACATCTGGCATATTCAGGTCCCCCATCAAAAATATCTCCCCTTTCTCTACCATCCTAAGGATGCCTTCTATCATTCCTTGTCCATTTCCTCCCCCTGAGATGGGGGTCTATATACAACCCCTGTGCGGATTGTGATGTCTCCTGACCTTTCCAGCTTGCAGACAGGTATTGTGCCCCAGTTTGGGCCACGTTGACTAAAGAAATCCAAAGGTGGGAACACTTACACTTATCCCTAGCGGGAAAGATAGTAGCAATAAAAATGATGTTTTCCCCAGGATATATTATTTGGTTTCCCACCTACCCCTCTTGTTGCCAATGCTGTGGGCACAGAAATTCCACACTAATGAGCAGATTCCTATGGGGTAGCAGTACACCTCGATTTAGCAGAGCTAAACTCCGGGCCTCCTGAAAAAGAGGGGGTGGAACTTATCTGATTTGTCCAAATATTCCTGTGCATTCCAGGCTGCCAAGATATGTAACAACCTGAGTAAAAGGGACCATCAAGCCCCAATATGGTTAGATACAGAAATGGCAGTTTTGGGAGGTACTTCTCCAGTTAGTTATCTGGGCTTTACCCTGCCAAAAACAGCCCGACAGTGGCTGACAATTAGGGTGAGTCACCAGGCCTGGTCTAACTTAGGAAAAGGGGCACATAAATGTCTGGGTCTTGGCCTCAACTCACCTGTGGAACAACCCTCACCTATGTATAAAACATCTTCCCATAGAATGGAACACATAGATCAAAGCCCAGATTCATACATTTCAAGATTTGGTGGAGGCAGATAATATCCACACGTTTGTCTCCTTTCAGTACCTGAAAGATAACATACACTTACCAAAGGAGTGCTTCTGGCAATATATCCAACTCAGAAGCTTGTACTATAATTGGAAAAGAAAGTGCTGCCTCTGTTACACCTGTGAGAGATCACCTACACCCCCTTTGATAAGCTCCCTCTCCAAACCTGGGCTCAAAAAACTACAGACCTGGCAGGAAATATCCAGGGCCATTTGAGAGACTATGCCCCAGATCCCACACTGCCTGCTATGGCCAGATGGGCCAAAATGTTAAACACACAGATCTCAGACCAAGAATGGAGCAGTTGCTGGAGAGTCGCACTCACATCATGTATGGACCAGCGTAGCCTTCTAATAAAGAACAAGGTCCTACACCTGTGGTATCACATCCCATGCCAACTAAAAAATGGGCCTACTGACACAGGAGTTATGCTGGAGATGCAATACCCCCGTGCCGACCTCCTTCACATTCTGTGGCAGTGTGGCCCACTACACCCCCTATGTGTGAGGGTGATCAACTTTTGTTGCAGTATCCTAAACCTGACACTCCCTACCAATCCAGGATTCTGGTTGCTTGGCCTTCCCACTGGAGTGTTCAGCTGAAGGACAAACACAAGTTATAGCTTAACCAGGTCTCAGTAGAACTCATTAGGCTGATTTTAAGACGCTGGAGAACCCCAGATGTTCCCTTATACAAGGAGTGGTACCAGGCAATAGCATCCCTAGCATTCTACACTAGATTAGCCCACTTTGCTAAATGCACAAGTCATGCATATCAGGAAATATGAGCCCCATATCTAGAAACATTTATTCCCCAGCACCCATCACCAAAAGATATGGGATCCAAAGCTCTCCTGAAACCCCCTTGAACATGAACTGTGCCGAGGATGAAATTTTGCATTGTGATGACTGATCTGTTTGTCTGTGGATTTATGACATTAAGTACTGTAATTGTAAAATGTATATTTAATATCTGTCAACTGTAAGCTGTTCCTTACATGTGTGTAACTTTGTTCTAAGAAATTTGTATAACTCTTCCCTAAATAAAAAGATTAACTGCGAAAAAAATGGTATGAGGTCTGCATCAAAAGCCCTATGAAGAGAGACAAAAAAGACGCAGTATGTATATCCTGGAAGGGGGGGGGATATGAGAGACTTTAAATACATCACAGGGGTAAGTAAGGTACAGGCGGGAAGTATTTTTCACAAAAACATGCTCAAGAACAAAGGGACATGCTATGAAGTTGGAGGGTGTATATTCAGGAGATGTGTGAGGAAGTACTTCACAGAAAGAGTTGTGGATTTCTGTAACAACCTTCCACCTGAGGTGGTGAGGGTGAAAACAGTGGTGGGGTTCAAGAATACATGAGCATGAGGGAATCTTAGTGGAAAGGAATGAGGGTAGGGAGAAAGAGTCAGAGTTCAAGCAGGGCCTCTGGTGATGCTGTACTTAGGGAAAAATAGGCAGACTGGGTGGGCTAACCGATCCTTATATTCCGACAAATTCCATGTTTCTAGGATTCTATGAAAATGTTGGCATGTGGGAACATGGGTACATCTGCCATATGACTGACTACTGCTCTTTGCAGAAATGTTCACATGCTGATATTCAATTAACCAACAGCAGTTGGGTAGATGTGAGGGGGTATTCTAGGATACGGTGTACTGCCACTTTTTAAAATAAAGTCATACTGTATGTTAAATGAATGTGAATGAATACTAAATGTTTAATATCTAATAAGCTTTCTTGTATATTACCATGCCACCCCATCCTTCTTTTTAGACACTTCAACAACTGCACAGCACCGCTGACTGCAATGGAGAATTTCTGCTTTATTCATTCTCACTGGCTAACAGCCTGACACATCCATAGACCTCCGTACTGTCCCAGTAGACTTACTTTGCAATTTGCAAGCAAACATAAAAAGGCCAAATGTACATTAATAAATGCAACAGGCACAAGTTAGCAGGGAATCTTGTCCAAATTATGATATAAAATGTTAGAAATCTAGACAAGAACTGCCATTTACATCCAAAAGAGAGAAAAATCATGGCACTGGTGCAGTAATCCACTTAAAAACATGATTGTACTCTCTTTATTTTAAAATACTGCAGAGTATAGCAAACCAGTGTAACAGATAAAACAGCTAGCTACCATACATACTGTAGGAGTCACCCCATGTGCCACAAAAACCTAAGTGTTTTGTCATTACCTCACAGGTCTTAAAAATATGGTTTAAAATGCGCGAAAAGGCGCCACTCCAATTAATCTACGAATACTGTAAGTAAATTTCACAAGATGAGCTTTTTGCCCCGCCCCACAGCAATTTAGCCTTCTCTCGCTGGCGCAGATTGGGACTGGAGCAGGTGTTCCAGTTCTTGGGTCCAAATGGAATCCTATCATTTGAAGACTTAAAATCAAAATTTAACCTCCCAAGTCTTGGCCAATTCAAATATTTCCAAATTAGAAACCACCTTCTACGAAATAGATTTATTCAGGTCAAATTGAAGCCTCCGCTTCCTCCTCTTCTAAAACTGTTTATTGACTACTCTCAGGGGCAACATTGGAACCATTTAATTGGTAACTTATACAAAATGATCCAAGAAAGATCAATCAAAAGAATAAATAAACTCAATCTTAGTAAGTTGGAACAAGGATTTGGACCTAGAAGTCTCTAACGAAGATTGGTCCTCCTCATCTCTAAGAGTGGTCAAAATCACTAAATCACATGTGTGGAGGGAATACTCCTGAAATGCAGATCAAGATTTTTCAGGTCACCGGCGACCCTGACTAAATATCTTCCAAGAGAATATGGGGCTTGTTGGAAGGAGTGTGGAGCAGAATTAGCTGACTTAGCACATATAATGTGGCTCTGCCCATGTTTAATGCCCTTCTGGCTAACTATACAAAACAAAATTAATGAGGGCCTAGATGAACAAGTTGAGCTTACAGCTGAGATGGTGCTTATGGTCATCTACCCAGACTCCGAACAAAGACTCTGCTTCCATTCTGTTATTGGCAGCAAAAAAATCTTTGACAAGGAAATGGATGATGAAAGTTGTACCAAGTGTACGAGACTGGAGACAAATTGTGTATGATATATATCAGATGGAAAACATTACAGCGAAACTAAACACTCAAATGGATGGTTTTGCCACCCTATGGCGGAGATGGTCAGTCAATCAGGCGAGAATTGACCCCGATTTCTGCCTTTAGAGAGTGGGTCCTCGAGAAGGATGGGGAGGAGGGGGTTGGCGATTGGACAGACTCGATTCTGTATCAGTTAAAGAAAGTTTGGTTTTGGTCTCTGTGTGTTATCAACGTAAAAGAAATATATGCATTACTCTCCTGTACAATAACAAACCTGATGTAATCATAGAAAATCTTCTGTCTGTAAAATGTCTCCTGATATACATGTAATAGTAAAGGAAAAAAAAACTAATAAAAAAGAAATTAAAAAAAAAAACCTAAGTGTTTTGCTACAGTGAGCATTTTTTCAAAGTGTGGTTTGCTTTCTGTCTTCAGCCTGCTAAATTGTGAAAGTTTACTTCTGGTTTTAGTGCCACCATTTGATTGATTTCATTCTTATTACAGTAATTAGAATGAGGGCTGGGAAAATATTATTTTTGTTGGAGAAAGTGTTGTATGTGGTAGTGCGGTTATGCAAAAATCACTATGTTTTTGCACAAAATGTCATTTTTATGTGGAAACATCGGATTTATGTAAAAATGGTAGTTTTCAGCTTGCAAATAGTGATTTTCACATAACTTTTGTTCCTGAAAACCATTTGAGATTTCTGTGGAACAAACTCAATGAAAATCTATAATGATCCTTAATCTTCTGTCATCAGCACCTGAATTTCCCCTCCTATCCTAACAAGACGTCTTAACTTTTCTTTTTTTTTTGATTGATCATATATAAGTGATTAAATTCCCCTGGTGCTAAACTTTCAGCAGTGTAATTTATTACGGGTTTTGTACTGAAAACAACAGTTACATTTTAAGTGTCAGTTAACTACAATGTAGTGTTTACATTATAGTTGCATGCAACAAACATGTACTGTAACTACAGGGTAATTACCCTGTTGCATGAATTTAAGGATTAGTTACACTGAACCCAAAACTTTAAGTGTAACCACAAACATTTCAAAGGGTCTGAGTGCAGAAACAGCCTGCAAATGTTGTATTTAATCAGATATTCCATTTCCTGACATTTATGAATAATCTCTATCCTCCACCAGACCCACAGAAGGCCTCACAAACAGGAGGGGTGGTGCATGGGGCAGAGTAATTGTGGACAGTGTAGCTTTCAATTTGACACCTCTATTTTGGGCAAAGTGTATTGCATTTACATTACACCAAGGGCTCAATTCTCAAAAAGCCCTTAGATTGACACAAGCTGCTGCAAAGGCAGCTTGCCTCAAAGCCTGGTGTGCCTGGGACCCTGCACTTGACTCACTATTGGGCAGATTCCTGGCAGCAACAACCTGTGACTTGTGGCAACCCTGGCAGTTCACCAAACAGATGACGTATCCTGAGGGTCTGCCACAAGCTCTGGGACTGCTGTGTGCTGCTCTAGCTAGTCCCTGGTGGCTAGCGACCCCCCCTCCCAGATCCTCGATATCCCCAACATCATTTAGTATAATTCCATTGATGGTACAGTGGCTCCCCTTCCCAATCCCCAATTTCCCATACATTAATTTATTATATTTCCATTGGTGGTGTAATGCCCTCCGATCCTCAATAATTATTATAATAATAAAGATGTAGCCCCTTTCCCTGATAGTCAAGTGGTTCTCCCCTTCCTGTGCCCCGATGTCCTGAAATTCTTTCTTTAAGATTAACCTGGTGATCTAGTGGAACCCCCACCCAGCAGTGCCCTACCACCCCAATCCCCCATCCCATAACAGAGCCAGCAACTGGCACAGCCCGCAGCTCACCAACATGGCCAGTACTGACTGTGCTCAGTGAGCTGTCAGTCATTGAGCATGTCCTATATACATTAGGTGCTCATTCAGAGCTCAGTCGGCGGCTGGTCATGGTGGTGAGCAGTGGGCTGTGCCAGTTGCCAGCTCTGTTATGGGATGGGGTGAGATGGTAGGGCACTGCCAGGTGGGTGGTTCACTAGATCACCAGGTTAGTATTAATGAATGAAATTGGGGCTCTGGGATTGGGAACCAATTTTACTACCAGGAAAAGGGGCTACATCTCTGTTATTACATCAAATAACTGGGGATCGGGGGGCACTATATCACCAACGGAAATATAATAAATTAATGTCAGGGACATCAGGGATTGAGGATGGGGGCCACTATACCACCAATGGAGTTATACTAAATAATGTTGCGGACATTGGGGAGGGGGGAACGTGGCACATTGCCGCTACCAGGTCAACTCTCCCGGTGGTGAAATTTCTAAGCATCCTTAGACCAGTCCTGGCTGGTCTAAGGGTACCTAGAAATGTCACCACTGGGGGAGTTTTGTGAATTGTGATTCAGGAGACTCGGTGGCTTGCATCTGCCACAAGCCCTTTGTGCAATTCCACAGCATAGTGTGTTTCACAAGGGGGCACAAACACCATTAGGTGCAGGCTGTATGCTGTAGGTGCAGCCTGCCTTTATGAATTGCTCCTGGGGCATCGTTTGGTGCAAGGGCACTTTGCGCCTATCATTGGTGCATCATGCAAGCCCCTTACTCCACCCCAGGAGCTTTAAGAATCTGGTCCCAGGTATTTCCCTGGGTCATGCCTGAAAATTAGCTTCAGATCAATGCCCCTTTCCAGGTCATCAATTTTCAAATGGGTAAATAAAAATTTTAAAGGGTCAGAGTCACTGAGCCTAGTCACTGAGACCAACTGCCTAGTATGAAAATGATGACAGAGAGCTGCCATGTGCCCCTTACCATGTTTTTTTAATGCTAAAAAACACTTAAGATTAAAAACTCTTGATAGAGCCTGCACAAGTACTTCAAGCATCGTTTTCTTGAAATAAAAACTAATGTATTTTCAAAGGTTATGTAATAGTTACACTAGTCTTATGAATGGCATACATTTCTTATTTTTAACAATGGTCCTTATTTTTTGGGTCCTTTGAAAAACAGTGCAGTATCATATATTCTAGTTCTAGGCCCCATTTAGAAAACACTCCTGTGGAGAAGCACAGGAGTGTCTGAACTTCCCAGCATCACAGATAAGTGCCTATGTGTGAACAAAGCATGCCCAGTGTAACAGAATAAAGTGTCATTGCTGCATTAAGGGTGCTCAGTACTGTATATGGAAGGTTTCTGAGAGACTATGGTGCTGCCCATCTGCACACACCTCTCTGGATTGAGGGAGGAGGTCACTAGACCCCAGGCCAAGTTGTCCTAAAAGTGGCCAGGCAGTGTGACAAGGCAGTAGGGAGAGTGAGTGGAATGCTGAGGTGCATAGGGAGTGGTATCACCTGCAGAAAGAGGGAGGTGGTGTTGCCTCTGTATAGACTGTTGGTAAAATCCCACCTAGAATATTGTGTGCAGTTCTGGAAACCATATCTTCAGAAGTACATAAACAGAGCTGAGGTGATCCAGAGGAGAGCAACTTAAATGGTGCAGGGTCTGCATCAAAATCCCTACAAGGAGAGACTAAAGAACCTAAATATGTACACCCTGGAACAGAGGAGGGAGAGGGGAGGTATGATAGAGACCTTTAAAATACCACATAGTAGGGTCATGCATTCTCCAAATATTATTTTCCCAAATACCATGAATAATGGGCTATCCGAAGATTCAGACCCAAATACCGAATAGCCCACTATTTGAGTGGTATTCAGCCAGATGATTGTCTAAAAAGAAAAAAAACAAAGCCTTTTCTCACTTTTCCCCACTCCTGATGAGCAGTAAAAAAAATATCATCCCTGGTGTCTAGTGATCCCACCCCCAACCTCTCCCCCCCAATCACTGGCCCAAACTGAAGAATACCCCCCTGCACCAAGATTTACATCAATTTCCCCATCCCCAATGTATAAAAATATAAAGAACTTCCAAACTGCCTGGTGTCTAGTAGACCCTCTGCCCTGCCATCAGATAGTGCCTCCCGTGCTCCCTCCCCAGTACCCTGAGTGGGCCACCAGCACAGCCCTCCTCTCACCTTCATGGCCAGCAGCCAGACTGAGCACTTCCAGGGGATCATGTGGAACAAGAGAGGGACTCGGGGGTCATCATTTCATCTGACCCTGAAGGTGGCAAATCAGCGTTAGGCTGCAGTGGGGAAGGTAAACTGAATGCTGGGATGTATAAGCCGAGGCATTGCTAGGAGAAGGAGGGAAGTCATCATGCCCCTCCATATGGCCCTGGTCAGACCTCATCTGGAGTTCTGTGTTCAATTCTGGAGACAGCAACTGAAGAGGGATTTGGGGAGGGTGAAGGTGAACCAAAGGAGAGCTACTCAGATGGTTCAGGGTATGCAAGGGGAAAGCATATGAGGAGAGGTTGAGGGAGGCATTCTGTGACTCTGCTATGGTTGTGATCCTCTTCTTCCCTGACTGGATAAGGGGACCCCCCCACACACACTTCAAGGTGATAAGCCAGGGTGATTGATTGCATGATTGATTGATTGATTGATGTGGTTTGTGGTAACTAGGTGCGTACACTAGACAGCTGAATGCCTATTTTCATGTATGACCAGGGAGAGTATAAGACAGATAAAAAAACAATCAGCAAAAATATTTGAGCAATTCAGGTTGCACCTGCTACACAAACATCATAGGCATCTAGTAATGAATGATACACTGAGACAGCAAATAGCAAAACATTATATATGATTAATTAAGGACCAGGGGAGGGATTTTAAAAGGAGTGAACGCTGCACTTGTATCCATATTTTAGATGTGAGCTGCTCCCATGCAAATGCACCCAAATGTGTACACCTTATTCAGACATTTCGACAAATTTGCAATCATTCCCACAGCTTACGGCAATTTCTGCCACAACTGTGGGAATCACATCTGTTTTTTGGACAGGGTTGAGGAGTCACAAATGTTTGTGAGAAGGGAGTTCTACAGCTCTGGGGCAGATGAGGAGAATGCCCAGTCACCCATTTTAGTTGCTCATTTTGGAGCAACCAGGGAGGTGGTATCTGTCCATTGAAGTGAGCAGGGGGCAAGCACTATGTATTAAAGAGATAGGGGAGGATGGGGAGGCAGACCTGAGAAGTTTGAAAATAAAGTATCCCAGGGCATAGGAGCATGATGCAGGGGGGAAGCAGCCCAGAGTGGAGTACAGACAGCAATGATGGGTCAGGTGGGGAGAGGCTAAGGAAAAGTGATATATCTTATTGTAAGTAATATTCCATTTGTGCAATGAGGTTTTGGGGGATTTGTGAGGATGAGTGAGCTGCATTGGATGGAGGGGAGGAGTATGCCTTGGGATATGGTCCTGCATGCATCAGGCGTTAGGATGTGGTGAAGATGATAGCCCATGCCTATTTTGGAGTTTGCGGACTTAGTAATTACAAAGATATTGGTGGAGAAATACAGGGCAGGGTCTGGGGTGACACCAAGGTACTTAAGTTCACTCACAGTAGAGAGAGGAGTACCATCAGAGCAGCAAATGGCCAATGGACATAGATGGGATGGTCTGCATACTTTAGCTCCAGATAACATAACTTGGGTTTCGTGGCATTGATAACTAAGTTACTGACCACGAACCAGTTTTGTTTGTGGGAAAAATCAGTGTTAATCTGGGAATTACTGTGTTGGTGGTTTGGGGTGCTGTAGTAGAATGCTACATTGTCAGCATACATGAGGATAGGGCATTTGGAGGAGACAGTGAGGAGGTTGTTTATGTAGAATGAGAAGAGGAGTGGTCATGCCATGAGTGCTTGGCAAGCAATTTGAGGAGGCATCTCCAAATTTGATAAATTGCTGCCTGTCAAATAGTTAGTGAACCAAGCAGTGACAAAGGGAGAAAGGCCAATATCTGTAAGCTTTTGTGTCAAGATGATGTGAATCGTTAAACTGAATGCTTTGGATATGTCTTTGAAGACAGTACCCATTAGGAACCCTCTGTCCATGGCAGTTTTAATATCATTAGTGACCTGCATTAGGTTGTTGGTGGTACTGTGTTCCTTACAAAAGCCATGTTAGTGAGGAATAAGAAGGTTGTGCGACTGTAGGTAGTCAGTTAGTTTTGATGCAACTACCTTTTCAAGTAATTTGCCTAGGTGAAGCAGTAGGGCAGTTGGATCATGTTGTTTAAGTAGTGTGTGGTCACCCTTTTTGGCTGTTTTTCATTGGGAGGGAACAACCACAGAGGTGAGTGAATGAGAATATGAAAATATGGGTGATTGGCAGTACAAATGTGGAAGCAGAAAGTCTTTTAGCAGTTTGGCAATCTCTCTTTTGTAGACCCTTTTCAGTAGGAAAGAAGGGTCAGTAGGAGGAAGGAAGGGAATTGGTGGGTGTTGAAGACAGTAGCCTTTTCAGCAGGAGAATGGGAGGGAAAGGATGAGAGATCAGTGAATTGGGCATTGAAATCATTGGCTATGGTGGTTTGGCAATACGTTCCATTAATGATCATGTCTTCATTGATAGATTTGGAGGGATCAACCAGGAGCCCTATTATGTGATCTCAAATGCTGCATGAATTTCCAACCAACACCGGCTGTTGCTTCTTGTAGAAGCAGCTTTTTTGAGAGCAAGTACAGTAGTTGTTTTGCATTTTTGTATTTATTGTGCATTTGCCCGTAACAGAGCCAATCTTGTGGCTTGGAAGAGGCCTTAAAAGTTGCCCATCATTTGTCCCTGATAGTGATGCGCATAATTGCCAAATTTTGATATGTGAAATATTTAGCATAATTCAGCCATTTCATGAAACGTTTCGCAGCAGTGAAATGCAGAATTTCACCTGTAGAGTGCGAAATTTTGCCCATGGAACTCAAATTTCGCCTCCTAAATGGTGAAATTCACCACTTGTGGGTGAAATTTCACCATTTTGGGGCAAAATTTCGCATTTCCATATGTGAAAATTCACAGCTTTGCACCCTGTGAAATATTTCATGAGAATTTCATCGCAAAATTTGATTTCACAACATCTCTAATCCGTGATTTTAAAGAGGGATAGAAGGTCATAGTACAGCCTGTGGGTTGCTGAACCCCTGACTTTTCTCTTGATAAATGGGGTGAGCTGTCTTGGAGGCTGGAGATAATGGCGATCATGGACTGGATGAGGGCTAAAGCCCAGTTGACATCTGTGGAGGCTAGAATTAGAGTCCAGTCAATATTAGAGAGCTCAGCACTGAGGGATGCTGAGTCAAAACTGGAGAAATACCTGAGTAAAGAATTTTGGTTGGACTTTTGGGGTCTGGGATTTCCAGAGGTAGTAAGTGAGGAAGTGGTCACTAACTGAGTCTAAAAACGTTCCAGATGCCTTAGTTCTGTCAGGCCTGTTTGTGAGCATCCAGACAACTAGGGAGGTAGACTTACCCTAGTTGGATAGGTGGGTGGGACTGGAAAAAACCTGGGTGAGACAGGCCTTGCAAAGTATTAATTCATATTTCTTGGAATAGGTCTCAGCCAGTACAGTATTAGGTCTCCCATGATAATGGTCTCAATATGGCCAATTTTGAGTTGTGAGGCATCCTGGAGGGCAGGCTAGGCCTGCGATCCCTGTTTTAGGAGGACAGTAAGATGATATGCAGCTTTTTGGAGTGTCCAAGTAAAAGGGATGCATGGAGGATTCACATGCAGAACCAGTCCCAGACTCATGTGGAATTATAGATAGTTGTAAATGGGGTTTATAATAGATTAATCAACCTTTGCCTCATTTGGAGGTGGGGCAATAAATATGAAGGGAACTTTAACTGGCCAGATTACAACAGGAGACAGGAAAACTTGGTTTGAGCCAGGACTCCAATATTCTGAGAATATCAGGGGGGGGTTGTGGGCATCCCAGGCTTCTAGTTCAGTCTTGTTGGCTATAAGGCTGTGGACATTTAGGGGGCAATTTTAAGCTCCCTGAAATTTGACCATGGCGGGGAGTAGGCTGAGTGATCCAGACTGAGTTAAATGTCCCCTGCTAGGCAAAGGTATATCGCTATGGTCCATAGGGCAATGATTTTCTGCTGGGACCACACAGAGTGTGAAAACATGGTGATGTCACTCTGAGTGTGATATACTAAGAGAAGGAGTAGCCTTCTGCTGAGGAGAGCTGTGATGTTAGGGGGGGTGTAGGCCACCATTGGTTGGAGTGGTAGAAATCCTTTAGAGGATTTTGTAGAGACTTTGTTGAAGCACTTATGGGAACTGGCAGTGAATCTGTTACAGTATATAGAGAAAAGAGAGTAGGAATCCTGCAGAAGGGTCAATAATCAGGCAGGAGTTCCACATGATTATGGTAGCTGGATAACAGACCAGAGGGTAGACTGCAGCAGTTACATGGGTACACTAGTCAGCAAGTTAGGCAGCGACAGTCGAGCAAATACAATAATAATCACAATACAATAACTAACCAGAAGCAGCAACAATAAGCAATTACCAGTAAGATTGAGTAAGAACCTGAAAGTAGGCAGACCCTAGACTGAAATTTAGAAACAGAATCTGATGGCAGATAAGGGCCACTTGGCCCATCCAGTCTGCCCTCTTTTGTTGCGTTTCTTACACTGTAGACCCATCCAGGTCTACGGCACTTTCTCTGCCACACCATTACCTATCCCTTATGACTCCCTTGTGCTTATCCCAAGCTTTTTTGAATCCTGCCACTGTTTTTGACTCCACAACTTCTACTGGAAGACTGTTACAGACACCCACCGCCCTTTCTGTGAAGACCCATTTCCTCACATCTCTCCTAAACCTACCCCCTCCGGCTTCATATTGTGGACCCTTGTTCTGGAGCACCCTTTCCTCTGAAAAATACCTCCCACTTGTACCATATTCACCCCTGTGTGGTATTAAAGGTCTTGATCATATACCCCACTCTCCTTCCTCTCCTATAGAGTGTACATGTTTAATTCCTTTGACCTCTTCTTATAGGTCATTTGATGTTGATTTGTTGAGTTCTTGAATAACACCTGTGAGCAGATGCTCTTTTGTAGGTTCCATGTCAGCTGAACAGAAAATAGCAGAGAACAACAATTTATATATTTACAGAGGTGGTACAGTAAGTTACAGAAAGGTTCACACAAGTAGACAGTGCTGAGGCATTGAACAATGTATGCCTGTGTCCATGAGTTCGAACACCCTGGAGAAGACAGACACAGAGAAGGTAACAGACAAAGGTGACATAGTGGAGGAATGGAGGGAGGGATGTGCCATGAGATGTGGTGGGGTGGGAATCAGAGAAGTGCTGAGGTTGGGAGGTGCCCCCTCAGTCAAGAGGTACATCTAAGTGCAGCAGATGATTACTATGGGGGGGGGGTAAGTGGATACAGTCACAGGTGTCCTAATGAGGTGCTGACAAAGACTTCGCTTGTATGCACCAATCATTAGATGAAGCAGTCACAGTTGTCCTTGACAATGAGGTGCTGATGAAGCTTATGCTTGAAGGCACCAATAGTTGCTACTCTGGAGATTGCAAGTGGTACAGCATTGATCCAGTGGGGTGCACGGTAGGAGAACGCACGTTGTGCCAATGCAGTGCGGCATCTAGGTTCGCTAAATATTTGACTGTTGGAGCTTCTGATCAGCCTAGCACTTTCTTGTCATGTGTGCAGGTTCTTAACTCCTGGTGGCAGCAGATTTAGTGAAGCTTTTTGGAAAGTAGGCAGGTTTGGTATTTAATTCTGTTCTTCAGTTGGAGACAACCTGTGGAGACAACCTGCCAGAGCATAGAGTTTACAGGTGTGTGTGAGTCTTACAGCACCTGTGAGGAGGTGCAGGTCTTATTTAGTGCCAAAGAGATTCAGGGGAGGGCAGTGTCCATTGCTGACCCATATATGGCCAGGCCATAAATCGAAGAGGAAGACAATTGAACTATTGATGGCCAGATTCAGGGCTTCATTTATTAGGCTGTGTTTGTAACGGTAGAGTATCCCGATTCTGGAATTGATGGCTTTTGCAGTATTGTCTATGTGCTGGGCGTAGAACAGGGTGGAGTCAATTGTGATACCCAGGTACTTAAGTGCTATATGAGATCTAGTGTGTCACCACTGTCATTCTTGACAGACAGGAGGAAGGCCTTATGCTTACTAAGAGAGCTGGAGTAGATCATGGTCTTTTTTTTCTATAGTTGAGTACTAGTCTGTGTTCTTTAAACCAAGCTTTGGTGGAGGAGAAACCAAGTTGGAGGTCCACTTGTAGATGCTTGGGGTGAGGACTGCTGGTCAAAATGATCTCATCATCAGTGTACAGGAGAATACGACTAGGGCAGGAGCCTGGGAGTTTGTTTAGGAAAATGCTGAACATTAGGGGCCCCAGGATTGACCCTTGCAGCACCGCTGAGTGGATCGGCCTGCTATCGGAGATGACGTCCCCAATCTTGACCTGCTGTGAGCAATTGCAGAGATAGCTGTTGAACCATTAAACCGTATCTGGAGAGAGTCCAGTGCTGGTTAGCTGCTCAAGGAGGAGCATACGATGCACTGTATCAAATGCATTTGATAGGTCAATAATTGCAGCCCCCACCAGCTGGCCTTTGTCTAAAGCTTGGTGGATGAAGCCCATAAATTCCAGCAAAGCCGTAATGGTGTTGTGCCCCACTCGGAACCCATGCTGCTCTGGGCAAAGAAGTTGGTGCAGGCTCAGGTACTCTACAAGCTGATCTGCCACAATCCGTTCAAGCTCTTTGGAAAGTGGCGGGAGTATGGAGATCGGCCTGTAGTTGTTGTACAATGCCCATCCCCAATTTTTGGACTGGAGTTACAGTCGCCGATTTCCATCACTGGGGGAATTGTGAGAGGTGGAGGGACAGGTTAATTATTGAAGTGTCTCGGGACTTATTCAAGGGTCAGGGCAACAAATTTAAGGTACAGGGTGTCCCTGCTGTCTTGATTTCCCCAGTATCTTCTCCAGGTATTTTCTGGCCTCTGTTTTGGAAACTCCTTTAAAGTAAAATAATGGAAGGTTGATAGTTGGAGTTAGTTTGCCATTAGGATTTTTCGGGGTGGGGGGAAGTAGTCTGCTGGGAGCACTCCTCTTAGGTTCATGAATGCGTTTTTCAGTGAGTTCGTAATGTGAAGAAGGTCCAAGGAAAGTTCGCCTTCGACCATGAGCATAGTTGGAGCAGTTTTGGGGTCCTTACCCGTTATGTCATTGAGATTGACTCCAAAAGACTTGCTGCTATTCCAGGAGTTGGAAAGAGCTTTATTATAGTACAAACTTTTGGCGAGTCAAATAGGCTTTGTACACTCATTTCTAGCTTTTTTATACTGTTGGATGTTGGCAGGTGTACCATGAGCTCACAACTTTTGCTACAGGTTGAAATAAGAAGTCCAGAGTAATCCAGGGGTTGCAGAGTCAATTTATTTTTCTTGTTTTCATGGGGGGGAGGGGGGTTGTTTATCACAAGCAGGATTGAATTTCATAATGAGGAGGTCGAGGGCATCATCCACATCCTTGACTCCATAGAGGTCAGACCAATCAAGGCATTGCTGGCCTGCTTTCAGTTGAGGCAGGTTCCCTTTAAGAAGCACATGGTTGGCTATAGTTCTGGGTGGGGATTGGCAGTAGTTGTTGTTCCAGGTGCATATAATGGGGGAGTGATCACTTGGGGAATCAGGGAGGATGGTGGTGTTGGAGATATGTTCAGGTCTGTTGGAAAGAACCCAGTCCAGAAGAGTGCCGGTACCCATTTTGTAATTGACTCTTGTTGGTTTCCAAACCATTTGGGAGAAGTGGATGGCAGTCAAAGTGTCCTTGACAGTGGTAGCAGCAGGGGAGAGCCAGTTGATGTTGAACACAATTTCAGAGTTTAGGCTCAGGGTACTGATAAAATCTATCAGGTCACCGGTTCCTGGCGCTGTTGTTTTGGGTGGGATGTGCAGAAGTTTGATGGGAAGAATTTGGAGGTTGGCACTGCAGCTGTAGATGTAGTCCCTATGCCATCTTGATAGCCCTCTTTTGGATGGTCTCATACTGTCTATGTCTTTCCTGAGATGTGGCATCCAACACTTGACACAGTACTCCAGGTGAGGTCTTACTAAAAGACCTATATAGTAGCAATACCACTTCCCTCTTCCTGCTGGCAATACCCCTACCTATACATCCCAGCATCCCACTTGCTGTCCTGATCGTTTTGTCACATTGTCTGGCCACCTTCAGGTCATCCGATATGATTGTCCTCAGGTCTCTTTCTTGTGTTGTTGCTGCTAGTTATCTCTCTCCCATTTTGTACTGCACCCCCTGGGTTTCTGTGACCCAAATGCATTATTTTGCACTGTTCTGCATTAAACCTTTGCTGCCAAACCTTTGACCATTCTTCCAGTTGTTTTAAGTCTCTTTCCATCTTTTGCACCCCCATCTGGAGTGTCCACCCTGTTGCAGATCTTGGTGTTATCTGCAAAGAGGCAGACCTTCCTTTCCAGTTCCTCTGGTATGTCACTAATGAAGACATTAAAGAGGACTGGACCCAGTAGTGACCCCTGCAGTACCCAACTGATAATTATCCCCTCCTCAGAGTGACCTCCAATTACCACCACCCTCCTCTGCCTCCTGTCCCCTAACCAGTTTCTTACCCAGGTTACCACCGTATTGCCCACTCCAGTGCTACTGAACTTCTTTACCAGCCTCCTATGTAGAACTGTGTCAAAGGTCTTGCTGAAGTCCAAGTAGGCCATGTCCACTGCCCCAACCCTATCCAACATCTTGGTTACACAGTCAAAAAAATCTATCAGATTTGTTTGGCATGACCTCCCCTCTGTAAAGCCATGCTGCCTCAGGTCCATCCTGAAGTTCAATGGATTCCAGGTGTTAAACAATGCTTTCCTTTAATAGTGTTTCTATCAGTTTCCCTACTACAAATGTCAGGCTGACAAGCCTATAACTTCCCACCTCCTCCTTGCTACCACTTTTGCGAACAGAGACTATGTTTCACTTCTCCAGTCCTCTGGGACCATGCCATTCTACAGTGAACTGTTAAACAAGTCTGTCAGGGTTGCAGCTAGCACCTCCCCAAGTTCCTTTAACACACTTGGATGCATCCCCTCTGGACCCATGGTTTTGTCCACCTTGAGATTAGCAAGTGCTTTCCTGACACTCTCCTCAGAAAAAGGACTGGTGTTCATTTCCTTCCCCCTTTAATCTCTTGGTGTTTGTTTGTGGTTCCTCCCTTCCCCCCCCAACTGTGAATACTGAGCAGAAATATTTAAGAAATCTGCCTTTTCTTGGTCCTCCTCAATATAGGCCCTTGCCTCCTTTATCAACTGTGCGATCACTCCCTTGGTTTTTTTTCTCGCTAGTATACCTGAAAAATGTATTTTCTGCCTTTAATACTGTCTGGGCTATTCTTTCCTCAGTTTGCACTTTTGCACTCCTTACTGCCTTTCCTCCCTCTGTTTCCTCAGATACATTGATCTGTCCGCCTCTCTCTGGGTCTCCTTAAACCTTCTGAATGCAATTTTTTTTGCCCTTACCTTTTCTGCCACTTCCCTCGAGAACCATAATGATCTCCTCCTCCTTTTGCTTTTTTTCCTGATGTACATGTTTTTAGGCTTCACTGTGCTCTCTTTTATTCTGGCCTACCAGGTCTTCTCAGATGCACTCCCCCATCACAGTAAAGTCAGCTCTTCCAAACTCCAGGACCCTTGCCCTTGAGCAGATGAATTCTGCTACTCTTCTTATATTAAACCATACTGTGTGATGGTCACTGGTCCCCAGATGACTTCTCACTCTGACATCTGCCACACTGTCTCTGTTTGTAAGTACAACTTCCTGTATTGCCCTACCCTGAGTGGGTTCACTGACTAGCTGCCTGAGGAATTCCCCTTGCAGGGAGTCCAAGATGTCTTTATTCCTAGTTGATGCTGTAGCACATAGGCTCCACTCTGCATCTGGCAGATTAAAGTCCTCCACCAGCACCACCACCCCCTTCTTAGCCATTTTGCCTATGTCTTCCAAGCCTTCCAACATCTCTTTGTCTATGTCCTCTCCGGTAGTCCTGTGTCAGAGTCCTGTGTACCACTCCCATGC
Source organism: Neoceratodus forsteri (assembly GCA_016271365.2). NCBI lineage: Eukaryota > Metazoa > Chordata > Ceratodontiformes > Ceratodontidae > Neoceratodus > Neoceratodus forsteri. The sequence goes on from CM028136.1 coordinate 196,683,573, forward strand.
AAATGGCAGCTCCATTTCCAGACTTAAGGTTGACCCACAACACCTTGACCCCACCATCCTCCCTGTACCTCCTTTGCTTTGATGTTTTCCTTAACATAAAGCAACACTCTTTTCTTCCCACCCTATCCTTTCTAAGCATTGTGTAGCCAGGTATGACCCTTTCCCAGTCAAGGTTGTTTGTTGCACCATGTTTCAGTGATGACCACAATATCCAGGCCTGCCTCGGCCATGGTTTCCTCCAGGTCTAGTATCTTATTTCTGAGACTTCTTGCACTGGCACATAATGGATGTCCACATTTTGTTAGTCCTATTCTTGTCCCTTCTCATGTTGTCTAGTTGTTTCCCCTTCTCCTTTGCATACTGCCTGCTTTTCTTCCCTCCTTCCTCTCGTGCTGATCCTTTGCAACCTTAGTTGTCCTTCATTTTGGTGGGAATATTTTCCCCTGAAATTATCTGTCCTCCATCACAGCCTAAGGGAGGGGAGCGATTTCTGCCACCCTTTTGCCTTTTGACCGCCCCCTCAGCTAGTTAAAATGCTTGTTGAAGTAACACTTATACCAACTAAAGAGGAATGCCACTCCTTTCCTGGGTAGATGCAGGCCATTCCCCTGGTACAAGCTCTGATCCCTTGAGGTGGAGCCCCAGTCCCCAATGTAGCCAAACCCCTCCTCTGCACCATTCCTTCTACCATGAGTTGAAGGCCTTAGTGCAGAGCTCTCTCTCCTTCCCCTTGTTGTAGACAGTCAGCACTTCCATAAAGGCTACAGTGCACGCCACCTGCCTAAGACCCTTCCACAGCTCCCTAAACTGCTCCTGCACCACCCATGTCCTTTCCAGAGGAAGATCATTCATCCTCAATGACGTCCAGCTCCCCCTTCTTTCCTATAGCTCTCATGATCTGCTGGCTACACTTTCCATCCCTCCAAGCTAATGTGCCAGATAGTCACCTAATCTCCCTCTCTACTGCCTTTTCTTCCCCCCAACTCTATCCCCCTAACTATACAGTTCCCCACTAGAAGTTGCTTCCTCCTTCTCTGGGGGTGTCCTTCTCCCTTCCTTGGGACTCCATTTGGGCATTCCCCCACATCCTGTCCTTCCACCACCTTGGGTGCCCCTTCATGGTAGTCCTGCTCTGCCAGAATGGTGTAGGAGTTTCTTAATGGCACTGGATGAGAAGTGTGCCTGTTACCCACTCCCCCCAGCCTTTCTGATCCTACCACTCCTGCCCTCCTTTAGCCCACCTTAGTCCAACCACTCATTCCTTCTTGCAACCTTTGAGGTAGCATTGTCTGGCTCAGTGGTCCCTGGGCAGGAGAGATGGTGTTAGCTAGAACCTACAATAGTCAGATTATATTACACAGCAGGTTGCACAACACAATACCTAACTGAAGCAGCAGCAGTAAGCTGTCACCAGTAAAACTGAGTAAGAACCTGACCAGCTGCAGAAGTGATAAGCAATTACCAGTAAAACTATGAACCAGAAAGTAGGCAGACTCTAGCTAGTGTGTTAGCTGGACACTACAATAATCAGGTTATATTACACAGCAAGTTACACAATAAAATATCTTAATCAAGGAAGCAGCAATAAGCAAGTACCAGTAAAATTAAGCAAGAACTTGAAACTTGCAGACCCTAGATAGGATGTTATCTGGGTACTACAATAATCAGGTTACCTTTCGCAGTACGTAGCATTGTGGATACACAGGGCAATAATAAGCAGAGAGAGCTAGGTGTGCTAAGTTGCTGTGTGGAAGGATCCACTAACAGTTACAGTGTAAAATAAAAATAAAAAACACTATATAGAGACTAATCTGTCTGGGCATGGATACCAGTGGTCTCAGAGGGTACACAACACCATACTGTGTAACATAAATTAAGTGGTATACTTAAGGTCTGTGATTACAGGCACAGTGCAGGATATGGAGCAGTAGTAATCAGTAAGAGTACCTTAGAGTCTGAAAACTTACATACAAGAGCATACAAAGTCCAGAAGGCTTATTGGGAATCAAAAGAAGCAGTATGACCAATCACAAGCTGCCTCCTTGGCTGCAGGGAAGACTCTGTGACTCTGTGACATCCTTTGTGCTTGGTCCTTAGTGTGCTGGACAGCAAGTCAAAGATGCAAAGAAAAACATGCAGGTAGTCCATCCTTGAGCAGCCCAATTGGCTGGCTGCTGAAACCAGACAATCCACTGTGGGATCAGAGGGCTGCCAGACAGCAGAGATGTCCATTGGAGGGAAGGAGGTGGTCGATGGCCAAAATCCACCCATCTCAGCCTCTGAGGTAGCAGAGCTGGTTGCTGTGAAATGAGCACTATTGCATGGACGAGGGCCAAAGTTATGGTTTAAAGTTGGCACCAAGCCAACATAATAAAGCAGCAGTCAGTGTTTGGAGCAGAAGATGTCCACTCTAATAGACAGAGACCCAAAATGGAAGAACAGAAATGGTAGCAGCAGAGATAATGTCCTAAGGGGTGTGAATGAGTAGAATAGAAAAAAGAAAGAAAGAAAATCTGGCCCCAGGAGAAACACATGACTTCAAAGTCTTGTCCACCGAAGGATGCAGATTGTGTCAGTTTCCCTGGAAGGATTCTGGGTTTGTCTGGAACTCCTATCTACTGATGTTCTGGTAGCCTCAGTGCCCGCAAGACTGCTAAGGAACTTCCTGGCTTCCTCTAACACCCTTCTTGGAAGGAACCCAAAACATTTAGATACTCTAAGCAAAAACCTTATAATTATTTAGCTTGTAGAAGAGAAGGCAGAGAAGGGCATATGCTCACAATATTCTAAATACAAAAGGGGCTACACAGTGTGAAGTATATTTAGATGTTTGAGCTGGTGGCTGCAATCAGAACTACTCTAAAGGACATACACTCAAACAGGATTGGGGCCCACTAGAAAATATTATTTCTCACAGAGGATTGTTAATGTGTGGAATACCCTAAATGGTAACATTGTGAAAGCTAACATTGTCTAGGTTTTAAAAAAAGGAGGAGACAGATTCCAGAGTGACAATAGCACTGCTGGTTACACAGCATGACTAGGGGTACCAATCTGCTTGGACATGCTCAAATTGGGCATAGTTAGTGATGAGCACCAGGAGGGATGGACAAGTCCCTTTTGTCACCACAATAATCTGTTACTTCACAGAACAAGTGATGAGTTGATAGAATAGCCTACCAACATGAGTAGCGGACTTGTGAAAAAGGATACTTAGGAACATGTTCTATCATGTTGCAACATGCCAGTCAGTAACTTTCAGTACATCCAGTTAACAATCATTAATCTTATTAATGTGATGCCTTTTTAGAACATAGAACCCTAAGCACGAATGTGTGGAGTACCTACGCGCCACATATCTGGAGCATGTAACCACCCCACATCCATTGCACCTCCGGTGTGGGATGCAAGAAAGGGGATCATATCCTGTACACACCCGATCCCCCAGCCGTGCAGACAGCAATGCATTGAGGGTGGGCCAAGGGCATGTCTGCACTATGTGCCATTCATACAGGCGCATAGTGCAGGATGCAGGGGGTGCAGTGGTGAGCAGGTTATAGCAGCTGGGACACTGCCATAACCCACTGTGCACCCCCACAGACTTCACCCGCCAGTCACGGCAGAACCTGGCAATGATTCTCCATGCTGCACCGGCCCATGAGGCAGAAATTGGAGGGCTGGGGCAGCTGACTAGGTGAGTGCCCATCCAATCGCCACATGGGACCCAGTGTGGCAGATCAATACCCTGGCAGTGCACCCAGCTGCCCAGACCCTTGGGAGCTACACATACACCCCCACCCACCCACACACAGGCATAGCTGTTTCCCCAATGGTTGGTACACATACACCCCCACAGTGCTGCCCCATCTCCATAGTAGCCGTGACCCCCCCACACACATGTGTACCCCCTCCACATATGACTGGGACAATCCCCTCCCCAGCACATGACAGCCCCGGCCTCAGTTTAGTGCATGCACACTCCCACCCTGGACACATCTGTGGCCCATCCCTGGTAATGCGAATGCATACCTCCCCAACCCCGCCACCACCATGCCCCTTCCTCGGTAATGCTCAAGCCCTCCCTGCACACACACTGGTGCTCTGGTCCACACTATCCCATTCCTCAACCCCGGTACCACCACTTCCACACCACTACTTATAGGCAGCACGCACCCAGCATCATTTGGATGGCTAGCAACCAAGGAGGTGTGTGGAGGGCTGTGCCACTGGCTGTCTGGAGCCACAGCACTGACTAGCAGGAACAGAGGATGGGTGGTGGTGGTGTCGGTGCCACAGGGGGACCAATGAACATCAATGAGGGCCAGAGCTCATGTTCCAGGATTGGGGGGCATGCAGAGCAGTAAGGGATGGGTGCCACCTGTATGGTGCAATGGTTGCAGAGGGGAGGGGCTCACTGCCATGCTGACCAGGGTCTGGCCTCTGCTTGGAGGGTGGGTGGTGGGGGTGTTTGCCACTTACAGCTGGGACTGGTGGGGTCTCTGTGTTTCAGGAGGAGGTGTGCCACTTAATGTAGGGACCGGCAGGGTCTCTGTGTTTTGAAGGGAGGTGTGCCACTTACTGCTGGGACAGGACAGTCATTGCGGGGGTGCATATATGTTCCTTGGGTACTGGCCAGGAGGGCAAGACCCTGTGTTAATGGGGCATTGACAGTACAGTGCCCAGGTGAGTGTGTGTGTGTGTGTCTATGCACCTGGACATGCACCCCCGTGCACTTATCAGCTCCAGCAGAGCAGGGGATCCACTCTAGGAACCAGGCTGAGCATCCAGTTGGAATCCGGCCTGGGTCCATTACTCCACCTCCAGCCACCTTGCACCGTCCTATGTGCCGGGGGTGGGGCAATGGACAGGTGGTGGCTGTCCGCAGGTTCAGAGTTATGTTGGCGGGGTACACATCTCTGGCACATACTTTCCGCCCATGTGCATAGGCACTAATGTGATTTCTGTCTTGATAGTATTAGGATATTGACAATTCTAACAAAACCTAAGCACACTGTACAGGAGCATAAATGTTTTAAGGCAAGACGAGATGCAAATCTAAATGTTGTACGGACATATAAACACGCCAGAAGATGAAGGCCTTACAGTCTGTCTAATCTTCTTGATTGTGCAGCTTCTTTAGTGTTTACAAAGGGGAACTTCCCCCTCACTGTTTCCCTTTTGACCTTCCTTAACTTCCCCCTCTTCTCCCCACTTGCCCCCCCTTCTATCTACAACTTACCCCTCACCCTGTTCCACCCCCTCTTGAAGTTGTGCACTATTTTTAGGGAGCTAGCAGAAAGTGCCACATCACTCCAGGCACTTGTGCCATGGTTAAAACTGTTTCTAGGAATACCATCCCTTTTAGCAGCTCATTCCACTTAGCCACCACCCTCTCAGTGAAAAATGTGCCTCCTCGTCTCCCTCCTGAACCTTCCCCCCACCAGCTTCAGCCTGTACCCACTAGTGGTCTTGTTCCCACTAAGGCCAAAAGAGGCCCTCAATATTCCCAAAAATGATGGACAGCTTCAAGATGGGTAGGAAAGGGTGAGGTGAGAAGTTGCAGGTAGAAGGGGGTAAGTGGGGGTGAGAGGGGGAAGTTGAGGGAGGTCAGAAAGAAAACAGGGAGGGGAGGCAGTTCAGTTTGTAAACACACTGGGAGCCACAAAATCGAGCAGACTAAAACAGACTATAAGGCCTTTATCCCATTGTCCTATTGAGAATCAGCCATATGAAGAAAAAAAGAAAGGAAAAAAAAAATTAGGTGTATTTAGCCTTGAAAGACATTGTATCACAGGAGATATATTCCTCATATACAGACTATTCAGAGATCAGGAGTTATTTAACAACTTAAACCTCTCATTCAAAAATGGCATAATACCAGGTGACACCAATAAAAATTTCAGGGAAAATCATTTATAATTATGGCCAGCAATTACTTCTGTACACATCAAAGAACAGGAACATGGAATGCCCCACCTTGCATATTAGTACAACTCGTTACACTAACTACGGTCCAAGACATTTAAGCAAGACTCACTTAAGTGAGACATCTCCGCAGGAACAGATTTGCTCCCATAGTAAGGAAGTATGATTTATTTAAGCTTTGCAGACTATTGGAATAAAAATATGCAGCTTAGTTTGAGGTACAAAAGTTACATTAAATCAAGAATATACAACTTCTGGGTGAGCAAAGATATGGTCAGAATAGCAGTCTCCAGGTACTCACCATGGTATGCAGCGTATTTTAGTATATTTGTGTGTAAGTATTATTTGGATTGCCTGACGGATCCAAGTCTTAAAAAGGTATTCATCAGATATAAATTTGAATGCTTCAATAGCAATGTTTTAAAGCACGCTGTAAGAAACTTCCAGCAGCAGCACAAAATTATTATTGTAACGTTGCTGAGAAGGAAGACTTAATACATGTCTTATGGAATTGCTATGGGTACAAGGAGGCCAGATGTTACTGGCTAAGTCCATTTGTTAATAATTGGAATAACTTTGACAAACAAACACTTACTGAAATATTCATGTACACAGAGGATGACTAGTCAATCCACAGACTGGCAAATATCTTTCTAAAAATCAGTAAGATAAGACAACTTAAAACAAAAATATAGCTACAATTGTCTTATAATACAGCAGTACCAGTCCCTTTCTCTTATTAAATAACCCTGGTAGTACAGACAAAGGATCAGGTTATCCTCTACAAACAATAATCCTGGGGCTGCATTTATTGTATGTAGGCAGTTATCAAAGGCCTGTCAATCCCTGGTCACTACTATACTTTGTTGAATTACCTTGTAGTAGGCAGGGTGGATGAGAAAAAGCTTTATTGAAGCTTTATTTATAAATTGCGTAATGGCACATGAATTTCACCCATGATTATGTATAAAGTGAATGCATTTTATTATATTTTATAATTGTTTTATGAATGGTATTTTTATAGTAAACTATTTAACTTATAAATTGTGCAATTAAACTATTGTAATAAACAACATTTACATGGGACATCAGTTCTGCAGACCTCCGCTTCAGTGGGGCGCCTAGCAGATGATTCTCAGCTGATTCAGACAATTACCTTTACCATTTGCAGCATATTACTGTAATCAGGTAATTGTTTTTAATCAGCTGCAAGCCATTTTAAATCTCATCTGTTGCTGTGGGTGTAGCTTGCTGAAAGTGCTAGGAGCTGAAGTTTATGGTCTGAGCTGACAGTTTGCAGCCATGTGTCTGCCAACAAATTAGCTTACTCTGACAGACTATGTTCGCAGTTGTAGAGGTGCTTAACAATCCAACCAGCTCACTGACTTCTGTGGCTCCTAAATTCAAGACCTCTAAAAGCCAAGTAGGATGAAAAAGCAAAAATCATGAAGCCATCCTTGCCAAGTGAAATGTGAACAGCAATCTCAGTCAGAAGAGAAAGTAAGAGGGCAAGGACAGTGAGGTTGAGGATACCCTCATGTTATGGTTTTCACAGGCTCTGGAGAATGCGGTTTGTATCTCTGCACCCATGTTGAAAGCAAAGGCAGTAGATTTAGCTGCACAAATGACCCACTCCAGTTTTGAGGCTACTGATGGTTGGCTGTCAAGGTGGAAGTAGTAGTATCAGATAGTGATCAAAAGGGTGAAAAACAGGATGCCAATGCCACCGCTGCACAAACCTGGCTGACTGAAGTGCTGCCTGGAATTCTGGCAGGGTACCATCTGGCTGATGTCTTTAATGTCAATGAGACTGACTTATTATATCAAAGATATCCTGACTGTGGGCATGCTCTGAAGCAGCAAGTGCTCATTGGAGGTAAAAAGAACAAAGAGAGGATCTCTATTTTGTGTTGTGCTAATCAATCTGGAACCAAAAAGAGAAAACTGTTTGATCAACGGCAAAAGCAAATATACTAACTGCTTGCCAAAAGACCCTAGACATTTGCCTGTAACATACATTAATTCAAGCAATGCCTGGATGACAAGTGGCATATTCCTGGACTGGCTGCTAACATGGAATGGTGAGCTTCGTACAAGCTGGAAAAAAATTCTGGTCTGTGTGGACAACTGTTCTGCCCAACCTCATGATCTTGCCAGAAAGCTGAAATGTATAAAACTTGTTTTCTTTCCACCAAACATCACCAGCATCTTACAGCCTATGAATATGGGAATAATCCAGAATGTTAAAGGTCACTACCGGTCATATGCTGCTGGCAAAATCTTGCAGTCCATAGATGAAGAGGAGACGGATCATGCAGCTGGAATTGCCCATAAAGTGAATCATTTGGATGCCACTTACATGCTGCAGAGAGCTCGGGGAGCAGTAAAGGAAAGCAAAGTTGAGCACTGCTTTGCTAAAGCAAGATTTAACTCCAGTGCAACTACCCTACCCCCTGGCCAGATCAGCACAGTGACAGGGCTTAAGGATGTTATGATCCCTACCTTCATGGATGCTGTAGCTTTAAGTGAATTTGTGGACATGGATGTGCATGAACCAATGGTTGGAGAACTTCCAGATGAAGATCTTGTTAATGCAGTGGTTAAAGAGGTACATACAGACACAGAGGGTACATTTGGCACTGACTCTCAGGAGTCGGTGCCATCAGTGTCAACTGTGGAGGCACTGACTGGTTTAAAATCAGCAATGGAGTGGTGCCTGTAATGTGGCCAGACAGACCTGGGAACAGCTGTTTGATGTCAAATGCACCATACAGGCTCAAGCTGTTAAGGAGAAATATCAGAAAAGCATCGCTGACTTCTTCCATCCTGCAATTACATCAGTACCATCTGCATTGCTACAAAAAGTCGAAGAAGCAGCTCCATCAGGAAGCACGTAGTAAGCTCGACACCAGCACAGTGATAAAAGAACAGTGTTGACCGGAATCCCAACCTCAACAGCAGCACACCTCCACAGTGGCTGACAGCCCCCCCCACATAGTTAGAAGGTTTACTGGCGGTGACTACAAAGAGCACCGCCGCACCCGCACATCCCATTTGCGAAACCGTTGGGGGACATGTCCACCAAATACATGGAGAATGCAAAGGGGCACAGGCTTCTGGTTGTCAATGGCCACACATACCGGCATGAAAGGACCAGTGGTGAGCGCACCTACTGGAAGTGCTGTGAGTATGCAGTGAACAGATGCAGGGGCTGTGCGCTCACCATGGGGGGGGGGCACACTAACACTGTCAGGCACCCACAACCATGTGCCAGACACCACCACTGTCAGTGTCTGCATAATTCAGGTCACAGTATGACAGAGGGCTAGGAACACTGTAGAAAGCAGCCAATAGATAGTTGCAGCATGCTGCTCAGGGGTCAGTGAGGCCGTGGGTGGAAGCCTACCACCGTTACCCCTACTGAAGTGGTCAGTACAGCGGGTGAGGAGGAGTATCAGGAAGGCACTGGTGGACCTGCACAAGTTGGCAGAGCTCACCATCCTGGAGGAGTACCATAGGACCTACGGAGGTGAGCCCTTTCTGAAATTGACTCAGGGCAGGGGACGGGTGCCAGCACCAAGTACAGGTTTCTACTGTTCAGCACTAGTAGGAACCTTGAATTTGTAGTCTGCAGCCAGGCCTGGCTAGGGGATGGCACATTTAAATGCTGTCCCAGACTATTGACACAGCTCTACACATTGCATGGGGTGGATGGGGCCACTGTATTGCCCACCATGTTCGTCTTCATGATGAGGAGGACAGTGGCATCATACACGACAGTATTTACTAAGGTGTCAGAGCTGTGCCCAATGGGCAGACCCCGCCACATGCTCCTGAACTTTGAGCTGGCTGCACACAGATCTGTCTGGTCAGTGCTCCCACAGATAGATGTTCACAGGTGCTTTTTCCATCTGTGTGGCAGTAGATTCAGCAGCATGGGGAGCTGACACACAGGTACAGCAATGACATGTGCACCATGCATCTTCAAATGCTGCCCACTCTCACCTTTGTGCCCCCAAGGGATATCTGCCACACATCCAACTATTTCGGGGACACCTAGCTGGGCAGACCCATCCACAGTGTGCACCGCCACAAACTGCTGTTCCCCATCCTGGTCTGGAAATGTTATTCCTCCATCATGGAGGGAATGCTGCACACCAACAATGCCATAGAGGGCTGGCACAGGGCATTCAGTTCCCTGTTGGGTGCAGCACAACCCTCTTTGTGGTGGTTCCTGGATGTCCTGTGGGGGAAACCGCAGCTGATGGAGGTCCTGGATGTCCTGTGGGGGGAACCGCAGCTGATGGAGGTCAAGCTGCAGCAGGCCATGGCAGGTCAGGTCATGGGGTGCTCCTGTTGCTGGTGGAGGGAGATTGCACAGAGGATAACTGACCTGGTAGTGCTCTATAGCACCCGTAGCTGCTGGGACTACCTGATGGGGCTGGAATTAAACATCAGCCTTCAGGTGTGAGCCCTGGGCTGCTCAAGGGGGTGTCTGATCTTTGCACCTTGCCTGTGCTACCCCCTGTAGACACTGTCTTCTGTGCACCTGTCCCTTTGGCCCTGCAGCCTCCGGTACCGTGCATGGTCCCTTCCTGCCATCTGGCTGCCCTGGGGGCCTCTCCTATGTCTGTATGTGTGTCTGTGTTCCATTGCTGGCCATAGGGCATCCCTACTGTGCCTACCAGTGACTCCTGCCCACCTCCTATCATGCTGGGCCGCTGGCCATTAGACCTTCCGTGGCTCGGGGAGGCGCCTTCGTTTCCTGCTCCATGTTGCTGGTGTTGCTATTGCTGTGGCAGTCTGCAGCCATTCATGGGTCTGTCCGTCAGGGAGTCATTTGTGGCAGCTGTGGCGGTTGTCTGGCCATTAGTGTCCTGTGCATCAGGGCTGTTTGTGGTGTTTCCCTTGTGTTGCTGTGGGGGATGTTGGCAATATTGGTGCAGCTCTCCTGTGGTGCTTCCGCTCAATCAACATCATCATTTTCCTTCCTCACACAGACAGCAGAGATTTTGATTCATGAGGAAGGAAACAAGGAACCAAAAGAGCATACAGTGCTTTAATCACTACAAGGCAAACATAGCAGTAGCCTATAATACAGCACAGTAATAAACAAAGTTTAAAATACAAAGCTGCACAAGGACGAGCACAAAACACAAACACACAAAAAAAAGACCAACTCTTAAGTGCATTTTCCTGACTCCTTCTGCCAGTGCTGCTCACTTTTGCTCTCTTTTGCTCACTTTATTAAATCGGTCACAATTCTACATCACTCACCCCCCTCCAAAATGTGAACTTCACTTAGCAGAGATGGTGCTTAAGTGGGACAATTGGCTTTCCTCCACACTGTCCCGCTTAAGCGGCTTGCATTGTACATCAAAAAAATAAAAGAAAGAAAAGAAACTGACACCTATATGGGGGAAAGAAACTTGATATAATACTTCCACTGGCTACAAGGGGACAGTCATGATGGGATAAATACATTCTTTAGTATCTAAATGAAAGCATAAACTACAGTATATATACTGGGAAGAAACCAATGTTAAGTGGGCACTCCTATTTAACAGGAAGGGGAAGGATCTCAAAGTACAACAGGTCTCTTTTTTCCCCCTCTTTGCTCTGATGCTAGCTGCCTCTTCTGAAGACACTGAATCATATTTCCTGAAGAAATCTTTTCTGGTTGATCAGGAACACTAAATGCTCATAACAAAACCACCCTCGCAATAGACACTATGGAAGATTCACAAAAAGATGTCGAAAAGTTTTACTTTGCCGGTGAAGTTGCTAAATTTGCCTTTGCGAATAACTATGCAAATTCCCCGCTTTGCCACTTCACACTGAGTTTTCTTGGGGAAATGGCACTTATTCAGGTGAGTCAGGCGAAGTTAAGGCAAAGCTGCAACTTCACCAGTGAATGTGTATAACTTCTGAAAAAGTGCCACTTTGCCTACCAAAAACTTTGTGAAGTTGACACTTTGCCCTCGTAAATTTGGAAAACTTTGCAAATTATTCTGCATAGTGAAGTTTGCCAACGTTTCACATCTCTATTCGCAAACAGACTTTTAAGTGCATTTTATTTATTGAATTTTGTTGACCCGGTAGGTCCACTGAGACTAGAAGTCCCTTTTTCAGGGGCTACCTGGGGGAGGGGGGGGATACATATGGTAACCAATTGAAATTAAATCAGATTAGGCAGTTGGTAGTATTTTCAGTGAATGGGGGAAATTTGGCCAGGACACCGAGGAAAGTTCCCTGCTCTCCAGTAGGGGTAACCCTTTTCCATCACTGCCATGGATCCTCTCAGTCAGCAAGAGAATGTTCAGGGGGAAGGTGTTTCTCAGCTGACAGCAGCCCAGGATATGGAGATGGACACAGTACAGAACATAGAGCATGAGAAAATTGTAGTATGTATGGATGAAGACCAGCTTCAACAAGATATAGACAAGAAAAAACACATTTATTGCATATGTTATCAGAGGCAGAAAAAGACTTTGAACATCAAAAACTTATGGTTGATGAAGAAAAGAAAAGGAAACATTTGGTGCAGAGTCCTACAGAGTCAACCATTAAAAAATGACTTTTCCATGACAAAACTTTGTTACCTTAACAAACAGTCTTAACGTCTCCCATTTCCCCTTCACATTCCTCAGAGTCAGTTATTTTTCCTTTCATGGCAGAATAGTCAACTTGGCAACCCGAACAAACTTTACAGAAAGTTGGATGGCTTTTCAGAATGGCATATGGATCCCAGACCCTGATGTTCCGTTACCCGAGACGTCTTTGACTGCGAGCGAGACCCTATTTCCTACCACGGTACCAATTTCAAAGAACCTAGAGAAGGATGGTAAGCAGATGATGGTCGATTCCTTGACAAATGGATCAAAGGGTACAGCTCTTCCCTTTGATGCTCCTATGTCAGATGGTGACTCAGTGTCTGTTCCACAGTCAGTGTCAAATGAACAAGGCCCTACTGAACATCGGGAGACTGCGGAAGTACGAGAAAGCTCCAGACCACATACTTCATTTACAGCTTCAGGTATGGATTTTGATACTTCTCAATCTGAACAACCCCATACAGACTCCAGGGAAATGGGAAGACCTGGGGCACATAGTCGGCCTGCTAGTTATGCAAGCCTGTTTAAAAAGCCAGAAGAGGCTGCTCGAAAATGGTTTGTTGTCCGCTTTTATTATGGGGGGGGGGGCTGGACCTTCCTACTTACCGTAATTATATTGGAAAAAAACTGATTATTGATTCCTTGCATTTTACATAGGCTGAGGTTTTCACTTTTATCCATTCCTCCGGAGACCATAACGTTGATATCAGTTTTAGGATGGCTGGGTTATTAGACAAATTCTGGTCTGCATATTATCTTGTTAAAAATACCCCATTGTGGAAGCCGCTTGTTGCAATTCCTATCACCAGTCATACTGCCAAAGTAGTAATTTTACTTTTTAGGAATGAGGGTGTCAATGTTCTTGACATCCTGTATTGGTTAGAAAAATGATGCACCTTGAATGGCTTGCCAAATGCCATTATTGATGACAATCGGTTTTGGATTGGGTGCTGGAAGTTTTCTGTTCAACTTAAACTTACTGAGGACGGTATACAACATCAGCCAAATTGTTTTTATATGGGGAGGGACAGAGGGATTTTGTTTTACCTCAGCCAGCCTCACTTCTGCTACATATGCAGTTCTACTAAGCACCTAAATTCCGACTGTGATCAACTCAAATGTTCAGTGTGCGGGGCCTTGGACCATTCAGCTACAACCTGCATTGTCCCCCCTTCTTGTAATTTATGTGGGTCAGAGGACCATATTTTTTCATCTTGTCCTTGGGCAGCCCACAATACCTCTGATTATGCAGAGCATGACTTTTACATAAATAAAGCTGCCAGATCTCATTCTACTAAATCTCACAGTACTGCTCAGTCTAGTACTACTCCAGTGGAGAAATCATGTTCGACTCCCTCCCCTCCTTCAGAGGTTGGAAAGGTACCCCAGACTTATTTCTTCCAGTATCCAGGAGAGGCTACCACTCCTGCACTTCCCCCCCCAGCTGGCAAGTGACATGCCCCCCTTCCCACCATCCCCCCCAGAGCAAACTCTTTTTGTGTCAACTTCTGAATAAGTAGTCTCTTCAGGAGCAGTCTCAGACTTTCAGTATATCCCAAAAAGAGAACATTACCCAAAAGAACTGCTAAGTCTCAGATCCAGCCTGCTATGGTTATCACTAATCCATATGAACCTCTACAAAGCTGGGAGGACATGATGGATAATGCAGATTCCAATGTTTCCCTCCCTTCAATGCACAGTGACCCCCCGGTTGAGAAAGGGTATTTGGATTGCACTGGAACATTGCCTGCAGTCAAAAGAAGGACTACCAGGGTGAATAAGAAAAATGTTTCTTAACTGACTTTTAATATGAAATCTTGACAGTGCCTACTTTACATTTAGCTAGCCTAAATGTCAATAACATTCGATCAGAGTTTAAAAGGAAGGCTACATATGCAGTGTTGCAATCTCTATCTTATAATGTTTTCCTTTTGCAGGACACTTGATTGTACACAGAACAGAAGGTACAACTGGCCACGCAGGAGTGGTTTACAGGGACATCACAATGGTCTATTGCGCTGGAGCAATGCTCAGGTTTAGATTTCTGTTTCACTAGACAGAATTTTGTCATCCAACCATTAGTAGAAATTGAACCTGGAAGGGCATTATTGTTAGATATAGTAATACAAGGATTTTTTTGCAGAATAATTAATATATATGCCCCACAACAAAGGGCCCTTCGAGTTACACTATTCCAGAAAGTGCATCCCTATCTATGTACTAGTCGCATAGTGTTTTGGGGGGAGACTGTAATGCTGACTTAAGACAAGGCAGAGCACAGTGCAAACTTATTGTGATAGCAACGAATTAAAGAAAATGCTAAAGCAAGCGGCCTTGAAGGATGTGTTTGGCGCTAACCCAAAACTCACTTTTTTTAAAAGCCACTTATGCTCAAGAATCGATTTTTGGTTTATTTCAACCTTGTTGCCTATTTCTGTATCACGGGTTCTCCCTGTAGGAACCTCAGACCACTGTTTAAACTGGTATTAATGTTTCACCACCTCCTGCCACATTACCTGGTAAAGGGGTCTGGAGACCTAACTCCAGTTTGTTAAATAGCCCTGACATTTTACACCTTATTATACAATGGCAAGAAAAAATCCTGGCTTCTGATTGGTCAGTTGGCCATCACAGCAAGGATGTTATCCTGGCATAATATCCCTGCTGATTGTTTGCTACAGCCACTTGATGATTGTTTGCCACAACATTTTCTTTTTTTGCATCTTCTGTCAAGAAACAAAAATATTTTTACACACTAACAAAAACATTCTTTAAAATATTTTTTTTTATTATAAAACAACAAACCATTGTATAATAGGAATAATGTTCTCCAGGGTGGGTGTTATGCTGGGATAATATCCCTTCTCGGGTGTTGGACGCCACCACCTGAGGTAGGATGTTATCCCATCATAACACCCAACCTGTCAGGCATTATTCTTTCATTAAAGAAATTTTAGCAGACAGACCATCAGTATTTTATTTTTGTATGAATCCCCCATAAATTGGTGGGATGATACTTAACATTGTCTTATTGATTTTTTAAACAGCATTCAAGGCTTTTGGCAAATCATAAAAATCAGGAATATTTTCAGATGAGGAGTAAGTTGTATAAATTGTTTTCTTTGGTATGTGTTGGATTAGGATCTCATTTAGATGAGATTGCTACTCTAAAACAGAATTTAATTCAACTTCAAAATAATAGAAATCTTTAGAGACGGAACAGTGTTTTGGGACACAAGGCAGGAAAGAATAAACCAATCCATATGAGGACTGTAAGCAAAGAACACTTGCAAAACAGATGACTGCACTCCAGGATAAATCAGGCCTTATTGTGTCAGAAAACTCTATAATTTTGGAAGTACTAGAAAACTTTATTTCTGCCCAATTTGGATTTTTCCCGTGTAATATAGAAAATATGGTGCATCTTCTTACAGCTGTGGATCTTCCTGAGCTAAATCAGGATCAAGCAAATGGATTGGTCAAGTAGATATAGCAATAAGGGGATTTAGGGACACTACGGTCCCTGGTTCAGATGGACAACTGAGCGAAGACTATACATTAATATGGGATTTTCTTCCAAATGAATTGTTACTGGTTTTCAATGCTTTCCTAAGTGAGGACAGAATTACTGAATCTATGTATGAAGGTTTAATGATCTTTCTATTTAAAAAAGGTGACAGAACCTTCACTGGCAATTGGAGACCTATTACCTTGCTAAACATTGATTTTAAAATATTTGCTAAATTACTGTGTAATAGTCTTCTGCAGGTAATGATTGTTTACTTCATCCCTCAGAATTTTGTTCTGTACCCAAGCGAACCATACAACACGCACTTGTATTAATGACAGAATACGTTATAAGCTTTGATCAGGTGAAGGCTTTTGATCATATCTCACAAGATTTTTTATGGCTTTCTTTAGCTGGCAATGGTATTCCGTCAGTGTTCGTGAACTGGTTACAGATTTGAT
Source organism: Neoceratodus forsteri (assembly GCA_016271365.2). NCBI lineage: Eukaryota > Metazoa > Chordata > Ceratodontiformes > Ceratodontidae > Neoceratodus > Neoceratodus forsteri. The sequence goes on from CM028136.1 coordinate 196,700,081, forward strand.
ATGCTTTAGCTTCTGTTAAACCTTATGTGAACAGATGGATTGGGAGGGTTTGTACGGTGCAGAGAGGTGTAAGAATGGGCTGCCCTCTCAGCCTCATTTTATATGTGTTAGCATTTGGCCCCATTATTAGAATCTTGAATAGATCACCTTTATTACATGGTATCAGTTGTCTAGATATGGGTGACTTGAAAACTATTAGTTATGCAGACAATCTCTGTGTTATTTCTCCAGATATTAGTATGGGAAACCTTGTGTGTAATGCATTGAAGTCTTTGTTAAGCATCATCGGTGCTAGGATAAATACAGATAAAAGTATTTGTTTCTGTCTCTCTAGTACTATGGCTGCCTATGTTACTATTGGGGCAATAACTGTTTCCGAGTCCCCTCATAAAATGATAGGAATTTATTTTGGTACGGGAATTCTAGCAGTACATAACTGGGAACTTTATTTAAATAAGGGGAGAGAAAGAATTAGTAGATGGACTAAATGGAAGATGGGGAAACAGAAAAGGATTTTTATGATTAAGACCTTCCTAATTCTTATTTTTCTTTTAGTCAGCCACATTTTTCCATTGCCTAAACAATTCGAAACTGCCCTGATGTCCTGTTTTTTTTCTGAATTTTGGGGGAGTAGATTAAACCCCATTAAAGGAAATATTCTTTACTTGGATATCAAACAAGGGATGTGGGGATGGTGCATCCGGTTGTTTTCTTTTTTTCCATTTTTATTTGCACACATTTAAAATGTATCATTTGGGGGTTTCTAAACCTTGGGGGTCTTAAATAACTTCTGGTTTGCAGGACATTTTGCTAGAATGGAAAGATTCTGCCTTTTTGCATAAAAACAAGAGAAGGTATACACTTATGGCAAGTTGGGTGGTTATTTTTGATTTTGTAAAAAAATGGGATTTGTCATTTCAGGATGTCATCCATCTAACTAGGAAAACTTTACATTTAGAACTTCTGGGAAATCATTTCTATGAGTAGCCTTTTTCTGATTTTAATGAGACAGAGTGGTAATAATTATGTGCTCGCTTATGGATAAAATAATTCCGACACATATGTGGGACTTGGTCTGGCTAGGTGTCCGTGGTCGAATTAATACAAGGGGAAATCATAAGCACAAAGCCCTACTAGATAGATATTGTTTGAGACAAATGTGTATTACACAAATAGAATCTCTAGGTCATTTATAGTTTGATTGTCCCTTTATTCAGGAATTCTGGGATATATGGAGGGACCATTGGAATGCACATTCTTTCAAGTCTATGACTAGTCTGCATCTATATTATGGAATTTTTTCCTATTCGCTGGATGGGATATAGTAGTAGTAGCTTAAATGTACTATCTGCATTTTTATTATATTGGATTTACCAGGTTAGATGTCGTTTTATTTTCCAGCAACAGCAGATAACAGCACTGGAATTATATTTTCTAATTTATACTGATATAGTAAAATTACAAGAAAAGGAATTCATAACTTTGAAGAGAGGCATTTGGGAAAGATACTGGGAGCATATTTATTAGAAGAGAACTGTGGAGGTCTGCCTATGCTCTTTTAGATTTCAGCTTCTTGGAGACAACTTATTTGATATATTTTTTATCTCAGCCTTTATTTGACTAATACTAATCAAGGCTTTTTGTTTTGTTTTTTCCTTTTCTTTTTTTCCCCTTTAGTATAACAAGAAACTTTCTGTAGGGACTTACTGAAGGCTTGATGATTTTTCTTTGCTTTTTACCATTGACACGTTACTTTTGAAGTATGATGTAAACAATTTTAGTGAGGTGATGCACTTCTTATGTTTCTGATTTACATCTCTGATACTGAAAAACAAATACATTCCCCTCCTTGAGGTGGTAAGGGGTAGTACTTCTTTGTTTAAAATTTAATTTATGTCTTATCAAAGATTCTTTTGTAAATCTGATTTGAAATATGTTTTGTTCTAGTTGATTTACAATTCATTTGGTTTGATTCAGTTTTCTTTCATGCTTTGTATAGGTTTTTGATGTACACTTAACATGTTGTCTTCTGTTTTGTTTTTGCTTATCTTTATAACAATTCCCTACTTTTTTAGGGAAGAGGGGGATGGGTCTTGTTTACAATACTATCTGCTCACATAAGGAGTTACAGAAGGATGTAATACTTATTTCTGTTTTCATTTGTTTTCTCTTCTTATGCTTTTGTATAACATAGTATTATTCTGCATATATTTTGCCTCCGGTTATATAGGGTTATATTTATGATGCAATACTTATTTAAGTTTCCTACTTTTTCTAATGATTTTGTATGATGCAGTATTAATTTATATGTATTTTGCCTTTAAGTTATAAATAAAACTTCCCCTACTCTTTTCGAGAAGTGCCATGGGATCTTTAACGTCCACCTAAACAACCACCAGAACAGGCAGATGGGACCTCGGTTTAATGTCTCATCTGAAAGATGGCACCTCAGGAGTGCAGCACCTCCCTCATGCTTTGGAATTTAAACCAAGTGCCTGGTGTGGTGATAGAACCCACAGCCTTCTGATCTTCCAGCCTCAGAGGCAAGTGTGCAACCTGCATCACCACATAGATGCCTATATAATTGTTATATGATCACAGTCTGGCACAAAAAGTAATATTGGGTGTTGTACTCTTTGTGCCTTCTTGTGATAACATAATTTTTTTTATAGCTGCTTCATCTGTTTGAGAATCCTTTATTGTGTCTATTCAAACAGTGTGTTTTTGCATGCTTATATGGATTGGTTGCATACCCCCATGTGAAATTTAGGCACAATTCCTTTTCTTTGTAATGGATTGCTGGGAGTGGAGCAGTACTGGGTATAAGGTCTAGAATTCAAAATAGTGGATAAGAATATTTGTGGGATGTTGGCACCACTGGTTAGATATCAAACTGAGTAGATACAAAAATTCACAATCCAGGCATCTGTAATATAGTGATAATACCAGTTAACATATACTTATAGTAGTGTCTGAAATAAATTTGACATCTCTTTGCTGTGGCCCTATAGGAAACTGAAAGGAAGGACTTCAGAAGAGGACATTATCATAATCGTATTCATTACCTGCCCATTGAAACTCAAGGACGGAATATTTCCATACGAGCCTCTTCCATGCCACGACTAGCAGTAGAACCCCAGGTATATATTTTAAGAATTACTGTATACAGTTTGGATTGTGATTGTTACATATACTGTACAACAGAAAGTGGTCACTTTCAAACCCTTTAATACCAAAGTATTAGACCAGGGAGGGTCTGTGGACATGGCCTACCTAGACTTTAGCAAGGCATTTGACACAGTCCCACACAAAAGATTAATAAACAAGTTAGCCAGCCTGGGAGTGGGTCCCAGGGTGGTAGCCTGGATAAACAATTGGCTACATAACAGGACACAGAGGGTAATAGTAAACGGAGTCCACTCCGAAGAAAGGGGAGTTACTAGTAGGGTACCACAGAGTTCAGTACTGGGACCAGTCCATTTTAATGTCTTTATAAGTGACATTGCAGAGGGACTGGAAGGAAAAGTATGCCTCTTGGCAGACAACACAAAGATCTGCAACAGGGTTGATATAGAAGGCGGGGGTGGAAAGTATAAGACAGGATTAGGCAAGGTTAGAGGAATGGTCAAAATTATGGCAGCTTAGATTCAATGCAAAGAAGTGCAAAGTAATGCACCTGGGAAACAAAAACCAAGCAGAAGAGTACACAATTGGGTGGTGGGGGTACAAACAACAACAGAAATAGGAAGGGATCTGGGGGTAGTCATATAATATGACCTAAAGGTAAGCAAGCAATGTGAGAAGGTAGTAAGGAGAGCTGGAGGGGATACTGGGATGTATAGGGAGAGGCATCATCACGAGAAAACATGAAGTTATTATCCCTCTGTACAGACAGTTGGTAAGACTTCATCTGGAGTACTGCATACAGTTCTGGAGACTCCCATCTCTGCAAGGACATAGACAGGATGGAAGCAGTCCAGAGGAGGGCAGCTAAAATGGTGCAAAGTTTGCACCAGAAGCCATACAAAGAGAGACTAAAGGAGTAAAGGAGCTTATCATGTCCCCCTTCTCCCTCCTTTCCTCGAGGGTATACATGTTAAGCTCCTTTACTCCTTTAGTCTCTCTTTGTATGGCTTCTAGTGCCCCCCCGCCGATCACATTTGGATCTAAAATCTAATTATTAATTCAGTCCCTGCTGTCTAGTGCCTCCCTACTCTGCTAATCACTGGGAGTGGGTCACAGGGTGGTAGCCTGAGTAAAACATTGGCTGCACAACAGGACACAGAAGGTAATTGTAAATGGAGTCCACTATGAAGAAAGAGGGGTTACTAGTGGGGTACCGCAGGGTTCAGTATTGGGTCCAGTCCTTTTTAATGTCTTCATCAGTGACATTGCAGAGGGATGGGATGGAAAAGTATGCCTTTTTGCAGATGACACAAAGATCTGCAACAGGGTTGATACACAAGGAGGCATGGAAAGGATGAGGAGGGACTTGGCAAGGTTGAAGGAATGGTCAGAAGTATGGCAGCTAGGATTCAATGCAAAGAAGTGCAAAATAATGCACCTGGGAAACAAGAACCCAGGGGAAGAATACACAATGTGGGGGGAGGTAGTAGCAACAACAAAAAAGGAAAGGGGCCTGGGGGTAATCATTTATTTATTTATTTAAGAGATTTACCAGGAAGGCATGCTGAGCAGAGTACCGCTCGATTCCAGATGCACCCTGGGGTTTTGCGGTTACATTGGGAATATGATACAATCTAAAACACATACAGTGGAACAAAGGTATAGACAGCAAACATCATACATTTGGAGTAGTAGAACACCAGTGGGTAACATACATAATGCGAACGGATCAATTTGAGGGAAGGCAGAATGTTGTACAGTATACAGTGTTTTACAAATGAAGCAGGTCAAAAACAGTGGAGAGACCAGACTTGATTCATATGCTGGGTGGTAAAGGAGAGAGGGGGGAGTTAGGGGGGGTTACAGGAGCAGGTGGAAGAGAAGTGCGAATTTAGAAGGGCATTTAGTTGGGGAGTGCTTGTGGAGTGTCTAATAATGGTTGCCAAGGAATTCCATAGTTTGGGTAGCCTAAAGCTGAAAGCAGCCTGTGCGGACCAAGTGGATCTATGTGGGACATGTAGGAGCCTAGCATCGCTGTTACGGAGCACGTAGGATGGTGGGGTTAGGGCTGTTAATGAGGCAGACAGGTAGGATGGGAGTGATTTTGACCAGAACTTTGCCAAGGTTCTAGCGCAGTGGCGTGATCTTCTGTTCTGTAAAGAGGTGAGGTTCAAGGATTGGTAGAGGGCACAGTGGTGGGTGCTGGGAGGGTGATCCAGCGAAAAGTGGCAGAAAGAGTTGAATAGGGGGTCTAGCCTTGCTAGGGACATTTGAGGGGCCGTACCATAGACAACATCACCATAGTCAAATATAGGGTGGATCATTTTTTGACTATTTCTTGCCTGGTTGGCAGGGGTATGCAGTTTTTGTTTCGGTAGAGGGCACCCAACATGGGGTTCAGTTTTTTGTGCATTGCATCAATGTGTGCAGAGAAGTTTAGGTGTTGATCTAGCCAGACACCTAGATAATGATAGGAGGTGCAGGCCTCCAGTAGGGAGCTGTCCAACATGTAGAACTTGGGTGGCGCAGTAAGCCGTGAGAGTTTGGGCCGGGAGCCAAAGGTGAGGGCGACAGTTTTTTTTGAGTTTAGGACTAGTTGGTTTGAGATAAGCCAACGTTGGACGGAGTCAAAATCCCTTTGTAGGCAGGCTGTCACAGAACTAGAGGATGGACCAGAGGCGAACAACACTGTATCGTCAGCGTACATGTGAATGGCCGTATTTGAGCAGGCTGCTGGCAGGTCATTGAGAAATAGAGAGAACACTAGTGGTCCGAGAACCGACCCTTGGGGGACTCCGCTAGTGACTGTGAGTAGGGTGGATGTAGCTGAGCCAACGCGGACAGATTGGGACCTATTTGACAGGTATGAGTGGAACCAGTTATTTGCATTTGTTGACAGCCCAGCTAGAGCAAGTTTAGCCAGCAACAAGGGATGGGAGATGGTGTCAAAAGCTTTTGCCAGATCAATAAATATGGCAGCTGTTAAATCCCCTTTATCCATACCTGTGAGGATAGCATTTGTGAGCCGGAGGAGAGAGGTGGTGGTGGAGTGATTTTTCCTGAACCCGGCCTGGTAAGGGGTTAAGAAGTTTATCAACTCAAGATAGTGGTGGAGTTGGGAAAGGACAAGACGTTCTTGAAGTTTGGCCAGGATGGGGAGCAGGGATATAGGGCGGTAGTTGGAAGGTGAGGAGAGGTCCCCACCTTTAGGCAGGGGAATGACTGTGGCTTGTTTCCAATTTTTGGGGACTGTACCGAGTTTAAATGACAGATTGAGCAGCAGGGTAAGCAGGTGGGCTATGGCAGGTGCGGAGAGCTGGAGCATTTTAGAGTCGAGGCCAGAGGGACATTTACCTTTGGTTTGAGAGACATCAGTAATTTTAGCACCTGAGCTGATGATACAGGGCATAGGGAGAAAGAAGCAGAGGAGGGTACAGTAATAGCTTGGCAGAAGACACCAGGAGAAAGGACTGCTGTGTGACTGGACTTCTCTGCTGGGATTAAAGTAGAAGAACTTTTTTACTTGGACCTTGGACCTTTAATATAGGGTAAAAAAAAAAACTAACATACGAAACAAAAAAAAAGTGTGTGTTTGTCTGGGTTAACTGAACTGAATGGGTATCTGAATAGTTATCTAGGTGTAAATCTCAGGTGATTGAAAGGACTTAACTGCTGTGAGGTTTAAATCACTTGTAGAAAGATCTAGTAAGTAGGGGGAGTGGCTTAGCTAGAGGGAAGCTACATTTAAAGACTGCCTTAGAAAGATTCTGCTAATAGCTTGGCAGAAGACACCAGGAGAAAGGACTGCTGTGTGACTGGACTTCTCTGCTGGGACTATATCGCCCTCCTTCCCCACCCAAAGCTAGTTCTATTTTTATAGGCACAGAATTTGACTGACAACAGAAACTTCCTGTTTGGGAGCAGGAAGTGAGTGATCACAGAACCACCAAAGACCCACCATCCTAGAAGGGCAAGAGTAGCTCTCCGGCCCCCTCTAGCTGCTGGAGGTCTGCCTCTGAGCAAGTAAGTGGTCTACTGAGAAATATAGGATATTCTTGTCTCAGAACAGGACAATCAGGAGCTTAAAGGCACACAGGCAGAAAGTAAGGAGAGACAGAGAGAAAAAACAGAGGAAAGAGTAAGATTGCAAACAGTTAAGGGCCAGAAATAAGACATGATTGGAGGTGCAGTGCAGTGGCTGTGGAGCAGCAGTCTTCCGGGAGACATTCTGGAGGATGCGGTGTTGTCCCATCTGCAGGCACCTCTCTGGGCTGAGGGAGCAGGTTGCTCATCTCCAGGCTGAGTTGGCCAGGATTTGTGGGACCTCCTCATCCATCCAGGGACCACCAGTGCCACTGCCGTTGCCTCAGAGGTTGTCAAGAAAGAGGAGCGGTTGGACCACAGTGGGCTCGGGGAGGGTGAGGGTGGTGGAACAGAGGCGCATCCCTCCAGTGGTACCTCTCCACAATCCCTATGCCATTCTGGCAAAGTGTGATTCCTCTATGGAGGCACCCGCAGTGGAGACCAAGGAGGATGCTGGGAACCTCCACAAAGGAGACCCACAGGAGGGTGGCAGGGACCCTGCACGGAAGGAAACAACTCCTGGTGGGGGACTCCATTGTTAGGAAGGTAGAACTGGGGGAGGAAGGGGAGAGGGAGATAAGGTCCTGCCTGGCACCATGGCTTGGAGGGACAGGGAGCGAATCCTCAGGATTGCCGGAGCAGCTTCACAGGGGAGGGAGCTGGATGTCATTGTCCACCTAGGGACAAATGACCTGGCTAAGAAAGGATTAGAGAAGTGCAGGAAGAGTTTGTAGAATGGGGAGGGCCTTAGTCAAGTAGCACGCATGGTAACCTTCTCGGAGGTGCTGCCCATCTATGGCATAGGAGAGGCTAGGGTGTTCTGCACCATGGGATTCAATCAGTGGTTGAAAACCGGTGGAACCCAGGATTTGGCTTCATTGGGGACTGGGGGTCCACCTGGAGTGATGCAAGCCTATACTGGGCATGATGGGCTGCATCTGTCTGGGAGGGGAACCAGGATTCTAGATAATAGGTTTAAATGCTTCATTGGCAAGTTTTTAAACTAGCCAAGGGGAGGCACTGGAAAGGAGCAAGGAAATCCTAGCCCCCCCAAATAATCACGGTAGTAAGTGCGGCAAACACCAACATAGAGGTGTCGATAGGGAGAAGGGCAGGGGTAAATGGAGAAAGTGACAAAGGCAAGAAGCACAGAGATGGGGCAAAAGGGAGTAAGGCCATCAGGAAATGGAGGGTAATGTGTACCAATGCCCATAGTCTGGGCAACAAGCTCCCTGAGCTGGTGGTCACGATGGAAGAGGGATGCCTGGATATCGTAGTAGTCACAGAAACATGGTACACAGAGAACCGTGACTGGGATGTTAACATACCAGGGTACGTAACCTACAGGAGAGACAGGCAGGAGAGAAGAGGGGGAGGAGTAGCTCTCTATGTAAAGGAAGGGATAAAAGCAACTGAACAAAATAGTAAACAGGGAGGAGAAGAGGCACTGTGGGTCACCTTGGAGACTGGAAAGGGCACCACAATCCGCACAGGGGTTGTGTACAGACCCCATGTCAGGGGGAAGGAATGGACAAGGATATGATAGAAGGCATTCTTAGAATGGCAGAGAAAGGGGAGATACTGTTAATGGGAGACCTGAATATGCCAGATGTTAACTGGAGCACATTTGCTGCAGCCACATCCAAGAGCAGGGCCATTCTTGATGCCCTACAGGTGGCAGGCATTAGACAGCTAGTTTGGAACCCACTCGTGAGGGAGCAATCTTAGACCTCGTACCTCCAAATGGGGCAGTGAGAGGATCTCAGATCTAGAAGTGGGTTGCCATCTGGGGACAAGTGACCATCAAACAGTGTGGTTCACGTTAAACCTCAGCTACAGAGTCAAGCCATACAAAAGTGAGGGTACTGGACTTTAGGAGGGCTGACTTTGCAAGATGGAGAGTGCCTCAGAAAAGCACTAGCAAACAGGCTAGAAGGAGGTGGAGCAACAATGGGAATCATCAAAACTGCCATCACAGAGGCAACAAGCCTTTGCGTGAAGCAATCAAACAAATCAAAACGAAAGAAAAAGCCACTATGGTTCTCAAAAGAGTGGCTGTGAAAGTCAGGAAGAAAAGATAGCATTCCGGAAGTATAAGGAAACACAGAAGAAGCAGGACAGAGCTGTACCTGTTAAGGCAGAAGGAAGCAGGAGGAAGTCAGAATAGCAAAGGCCCAAACTGAGGAAAAGATAGCCAACTCAGTTAAGAAAGGATAAAACCTTTTATAGGTACATCAGTGAGCATAGAAAGACAAATGGAGGATAGTGAGGCTGAATAGAATGAATGGTGGGTGGGCAGAGGGACAGTGAAAAGCAGGGATACTGAATGAATATTTCTGCTCAGTATTCACAAAAGAGGAGGGAGTGCCTAATCCAATTAACAGAAGCACTCTGTCGATCCAGTCCTTTCACAGAAGAAAGGGTTCTGCAAGAACTCCAAAACTGAAGGTGAGAAAGCAATGGGTCCTGATGGAATTCACCCCAGAATTCTAAAAGAATTAAGGGAGGAACTAGTGAAACCACTGGCTACTCTTTTTAATAAATCATGGGAGGATGGTGTGGTACCCGAGGACTGGAGGAAGGCGGATGTGAATCCCCTTCACAAAAGTGGGACCAAGACAGAGGCAGGAAACTACAGACCTGTCAGTCTGACCTCTGTGGTAGGGAAAGTGATGGAGTCACTTCTGAAGGAAAGAATAGTTGAGTACCTAGAGGCCAGTGGAGCACAGGACCCAAGGCAGCATGGGTTCATGAGGGAAGGTCATGTCAAACGAATCTAATAGATTTCTTTGACTGGGTGACCAAAGTAGTAGACCAGGGAGGGATGTGGACATGGCCTACCTAGACTTTAGCAAGGCATTTGACACAGTCCCACACAAAAGATTAATAGTCAAAGTAACCAGCCTGGAAGTGGGTCCCAGGGTGGTAGCCTGGGTAAAACATTGGCTGCACAACAGGACACAGAAGGTAATTGTAAATGGAGTCCACTCTGAAGAAAGAGGGGTTACTAGTGGGGTACCGCAGGGTTCAGTATTGGGTCCAGTCCTTTTTAATGTCTTCATCAGTGACATTGCAGAGGGACTGGAAGGAAAAGTATGCCTTTTTGCAGATGACACAAAGATCTGCAACAGGGCTGATACACAAGGAGGCATGGAAATGATGAGGAGGGACTTGGCAAGGTTGGAGGAATGGTCAGAAGTATGGCAGCTAGGATTCAATGCAAAGAAGTGCAAAATAATGCACCTGGGAAACAAGAACCCAGGGGAAGAATACACAATGGGTGGGGAGGTAGTAACAACAACAAAAAGGAAAGGGACCTGGGGTAATCATATCAGATGACCTTAAGGTTAGCAAGTATTGTGTGAGAAGGCAGTAGGGAGGGCTAGGGTATACTGGGATGTATAGAGAGAGGCATCAGCAGCAGAAAACAGGAAGTTGTTATCCTCTGTACAGACAGTTGGTGAGACCCCATCTGGAGTACTGTGTCAGTTCTGGAGACCCATCTCCGCAAGGACATAGACAGGATAGAGGTAGTCAGAGGAGGGCAATTAAAATGGTGCAGGGTCTGCAAGAGAAGCCGATGAGGAGAGACAAAGGAGCTTAATATGTATACCCTTGAGGAAAGAAGGGAGAGGGGGACATGATAGAAACTTTTAAGTACCTCAGTGGAATCAACAAAGTCCAAGAGGTAGCATCTTTCAGAAAAAGACTTGCAAGAACAAGGGACACAATTTAAAGATAGAAGGAGGGCAGTTCAGGGGCAATGTGAGGAAGTATTATTTCACAGAGAGGGTAGTGGATGGATGGAACAGCCTTCCTGAGGAGGTTGTGGGTCAAAACTGTGGGAGAATTCAAGAATGCGTGAGGGCAGACATAAGGCAATTCTTGTGGGGGTAGGAAGAAATAGGCTGTTGGTTAACTAGAATCTGCGGCCAATCCTGTAGGTAGGGAAATGGGCAGACTAGATGGGCCTAGCGATCCTTATCTGCCGTCAAAGTCTATGTTTCTATGTTTCAGTAGGGGGAGTAGTGGGTGGGGGAAGGGAAAGGGGAAAGGAGGAGAGAAGGGATGATGCAGCAGTGGAGAAGTAAGAATTGAATTCAGAGGCTACCATGCTCTGATCCGAGATATTGTTCCCTGCAACGTTAAGTGAGGGGATAGGGGGGTTGGGACGGTGGGGGCAGGGAGAGAAGGGATTTTATGGGCTTCCAGAATTGAGTTGGGTGACCGGAACTGTTATTTAAAGCATTTTTGAAATAGTTAGATTTGGCGTGCCTTATGAGCCTAGTGCAGGCATTATGTAGTGACCGGTAGTGGTGCTGGGCCATAAGACTACCTGAGGCCTTGAAGTATTTCCAGGCGCGGTCTCTGGCTCATAGTTGTTGCATCAGGCTTGTTGTTATCCAGGGCAAATGGGTTCCTCTTACCCGGGATCGCCTGAGTGGAGCATGGCTGTCCCAGATGGAGAGGAAATTTGAGGAGAAAAATTCCAAGGCATCATCTATGGAGGAGGCCTTTGTGATGAAAGACCAGTCAATGCTGGTGAGGTCGTTTAGGAGTGCCGGCAGATCAAGGGACTTATAAACTCTACTGAGAAGTGTCTGGGGTGGGGGAGCAGAGGGTCTGAAGATTTTACGCACCATGTAGATCATATGGTGGTCACTAAGAGAGTCTGGGAGTGTGCCAGCTTGAATGATCCGATGGGGATGGGTGGTAAGCGCCCAATCCAGGAGAGTATGTTTATTCGATTTACGGTTTAGGCCAGTAGGTTCCACTGTTTGCTGAGACAAATTCAGGGCAATTATGTGTAGCCGAGATTTGGAGACTCCCTTGCCTAGCTAAACTAGATTGAAATCCCCAAGTAAGTGAAGTTCGCCGCCCTCCGTAAGTGACCTTAGGGTGCCGAGATGGTCGAGGATGCTACCCAGTGGATTTTCAGGTGGGCAGTAGGATCCGGCTATGTAGATTGGGATGGAGTGAGTTAGTGAGATTTTGACCAGTAGGGAATCTATAGGTTGTATGGGGGCCGGCAAGGTGATAAAGGAAAATTTAAGAGCAGAGCAGATATACATGGCTGTGCCGCCACCCTTCTTTCTGCCCTGTCTATCCTGGCGGGTTAGGGTGAACCCAGGTATGGAGAATTCTGCATCCCGGTTGTGAGGTTTTAGCCAGGATTCGGTGATTATTAAAATGTCAGGGCAGAGAGTGAGGACAGTGGTTTGTAAGGCAGCAATTTTGTTTAGAATGCTGCATATATTGAGATGGACAATCCTAAGTCCTTTAGGGAGGGGGCGTGGCCATTGCGGGGTGTTGAGCTGAGTTGGATGGGTCCTGGATTGCATTCAATATCCCCGGCTATGAGGAGGAGGAGAAGGGCCAGGGAGTGACTTAGTAGGTGTAAAGGCTTTAGAGATCTCTGGCATTGAGTGGGGTCAATTGCAGTACATGAGGTATAGTTAGGGTACTTGTGGAGGGGGATATGAAGAGTGGGCAAATCTGCATGGAAAGAGGGAGGGAGGATAAAGGCCCCCAGGGATCAAATGGGCCACGACGGCATGTTTAGTTCCACTGTTGCTGTGGAGGGGGGGGGTGATATGGGGGCTATTGGGAGGAGAGGTAATGACACAGGTGGAGTGGGATGGAATGCTGGTGGAAGGGAGGATAGGGAGAGGCAGAGTAAAGAGATAGTGAGAAGCGAAGAACTACATATTTAAGTTTAGTTTATATTTAAGCAATAATGCCCAACAGGGTGTGTGTCGTGCTGGGATAACGTCACGCCTCAGGTGGTTGGGCACGAGGCCACAGGCCGAGTGCGTCCAACAACTGAGTCATGACGTAATCCCAAACGACACACACCCTGGAGGGCATTATTGCTATTATACAATGGCTCGTTGTTATACAGAAAAAAAATAATTTTAAAGATATTTTTGTGTGGAAAAATATTTTTGTTTTTTAAGTGCAGATGAAACAATCGAGCAAATGCTCAACATGCTCATGATCATGAGCAGGTTCACAGTGAGGCTGAGACTAGACCCGTGATGTTGTACTGATTAACATCACGGGTCCAGCCCAAGACTGACCAATCAGAGTGAAGGATTTTTTTCTTGCCATTGTATAACCTTGCTTTTAGGACTAGCTTAGAATAGCTTACACAGTAGAGAAGAGAAACTGCACAGCGGTGGCCACTAGTGGCTGAAGAGTATAGGGAACTAATGGGAAAGTGGGCTGATTGGTTAAACAGCTCGTGCAGTACACTATATAAGGAGGAGACCAACAAGGGTGGTGATGGGGGCGTGGGGAGCCTGCGCGTAGTGCAGGCGGGGATACAGCTACTGGAGAGCAGATGGGGACAGGGATCGCTACCTGCTGGCTCTTGGCTCCGTCATCCACGGGGGAGGCTCGGTGGACTGTGGGGAGGGGCTACTACAGCAGCTAGACCCAAAATGAATTGTTAAGTTAAGTACAGGTAGGTGGATGGGGAGGAGGAGCTATGACTTCAAAACCAGCAGTAAAATCTTACAGCATAGAATTTCACAAGCAAAGCAATTTTATACAGGCTGTAGAAAGCAGGCACACAATAGGATAGTTTGAAATGCAGCTACTCTTTAGAAGCAGTAAAGCTCGAATTCCCCATCATTAAGGCATCTGATTTAGTGCAGCTAGACCCAAAATGAATTGTGGCTCTTACAAGAGATTGCAAGGTGCACAAGCATAGAGGACCCTAGGGAAATTGAGGCAGTGAGAAAATGCATCGCAGGCTGTGGTGCTCGGTATTGTCTACAGCACAGGGCTATTTTCTTACACTTATGAACTTTTAAATTAATTTACCCTTGTAAACCAGATTAAGCACTCCTAAGGGGTACAGGTTTGGGCTCAGGGAGGCAGAGTGCTGAGATAATATAACGAGCAGCAGCTCCGCTCCTCCGGGGGTAAGATTGCAACCACGCTGAGCTGAAAGTACAAGAAACAAAAAAGGCTGCCAAGTTTGAATCCTGTGGCGAAGCTCCTGGAGAGCAGCTGTGGGACAGGGTCTGCCACTGCTGGCTCTTGGCTCAGCTCGCCCACGGGCAGGTCTGGGTGGACTGTGGGAGGACTACTACAGTAGCAAGTCCCTCGCGACCGCACTGCAGGAGGACAAAAAGAAAAGCAGCTGTTAAGTGCAGGTAGGTGGATGGGGAGGAGGAGCTACGACTTCTAAACCAGCAGTATAATCTTACAGCACAGAATTTTACATGCAAAGTAATTTTATACAGGCTGTAGAAATCAGGCACACAATAGGATAGTTTGAAAAGCAGCTACTCTTTAGAAGCAGTAAAGCTCAACTTCCCCATCGTTAAGGCAACTGATTTAGTGCAGCTAGACCCAAAATGAACTGTGGCTCTTACAAGAGATTGCAAAGTGCACAAGCATAGAGGACCCTAGGGAAATTGAGGCAGTGAGAAAATGCTGCACAGGCTGTGGCGCTCGGTATGGCCTTCAGCATAGGGCTATTTTCTTACACTTATGAACTTTTAAATTAATTTACCCTTGTAAACCAGAATAAGCACTCTAAAGGGGTACAGGTTTGGGCTCAGGGAGGCAGAGTGCTGAGATAATATAACGAGCAGCAGCTCCGTGCCTCCGAGGGACAAGATTGCAACCACGCTGAGCTGGAAGTACAAGAAACAAAAAAGGCAGCAAGTTTGAATCCTGTGGCGCAGCTCCTGGAGAGCAGCTGTGAACAGGGATAGCTACCTGCTGGCTCTTGGCTCTGTCGACCATGTGGCAGGTTCAGTGGACTGTGGGGAGGGCTACTACAGTAGCAAGTCCTCGCAATCGCACTGCAGGGGGACAAAAGAAAAGCAGCTGTTAAGTACAGGTAGGTGGATGGGGAGGAGGAGCTATGACGTCTAATCCTACAGTATAATCTTACAGCACTGATTTTTACAAGCAAAGCAATTTTATACAGGCAGTAGAAATCAGGCACACAATAGGATAGTTTGAAAAGCAGCTACTCTTTAGAAGCAGTAAAGCTCGAATTTCCCATCATTAAGGTGTCTGATTTAGTGCAGCTTGACCCAAAATGAATTGTGGCTCTTACAAGAGATTGCAAGGTGCACAAGCATAGATGACCCTAGGGAAATTGAGGCAGTGAGAAAATGCATCGCAGGCTGTGGCGCTCGGTATTGCCTTCAGCACAGGGCTATTTCCTTACACTTATGAACTTTTAAATTAATTTACCCTTATAAACCAGATTAAGCACTCCAAAGAGGTACAGGTTTGGGCTCAGGGAGGCAGAGTGCTGAGATAATATAATGAGCAGCAGTTCCGCTCCTCCGGGGAGCAGGATTGCAACCACGCTGAGCTGGAAGTACAAGAAACAAAAAAGGCGCCAAGTTTGAATCCTGTGGCTCAGCTCCTGGAGAGCAGCTGTGGACAGGGATCACTACCTGCTGGCTTCTGGCTCCGTCGTCCGCGGGGGAGGTTCAGTGGACTGTGGGGAAGGTTACTACAGTAGCTAGCCCTCACGACCGCACTGCAGGGGGACAAAAGAAATGCAGCTGTTAAGTACAGGTAGGTGTATGGGGAGGAGGAGCTATGACTTCTAAACCTGCAGTATAATCTTACAGCACAGAATTTTACAAGCAAAGCAATTTTATACAGGCTGTAGAAAGCAGGCACACAGTAGGATGGTTTGAAATGCAGCCACTCTTTAGAAGCAGTAAAGCTCGAATTCCCCATCGTTAAGGTGTCTGCTTTACTGCAGCTAGTCCCCAAATGAACTGTGGCTCTTACAAGAGATTGCAAGGTGCACAAGCATAGAGGACCCTAAGGAAATTGAGGCAGTGAGGAAAAGCTGCGCAGGCTGTGGCGCTCGGTATTGCCTTCAGTACAGGGCTATTCACTTACACTTATGAACTTTTAAATTAATTTACCCTTGTAATCCAGATTAAGCACTCCTAAGGGGTACAGGTTTGGGCTCAGGGAGGCAGAGTGCTGAGATAATATAACGAGCAGCAGCTCCACTCCTTCGAGGGGCAAGATTGCAACCACCCTGAGCTGGAAGTACAAGAAACTAAAAAGTCGCCAAGTATGAATCCTGTGGCGCAGCTCCTGGAGAGCAGCTGTGACAGGGATCGCTACTCTGCTGGCTCTTGTCTCCCACATCTGCGGGGAGGTCTGGCTTGGATCAGGAGGGCTACTGCAGTAGCAAGCCTCGCGACCGCACTGCAGGAGGACAAAGAAATGCAGCTGTTAAGTCCAGGTATGTGGATGGGGAGGGGGAGCTACGACTTCTAAACCAGCAATTTAGTCTTACAGCACAGAATTTTACAAGCAAAGCAATTTTATACAGGCTGTAGAAAGCAGGCACATAATAGGATAGTTTGAAATGCAGCTACTCTTTAGAAGCAGTAAGGCTCGAATTCCCCGTCGTTAAGGCATCTGATGTAGTGCAGCTAGACCCAAAATGTATTGTGGCTCTTACAAGAGTTTGCAAGGTGCACAAGCATAGATGACCCTAGTGAAATTGAGGCAGTGAGAATATGCATCGCAGGCTATGGCGCTCGGTATTGCCTTCAGCACAAGGCTATTTCCTTACACTTATGAGCTTTTAAATTAATTTACCCTTGTAAACCAGATGAAGCACTCCTATGAGGTACAGGTATGGGCTCAGGGAGGCACAGTGCTGAGATAATATAATGAGCAGCAGCTCCGCTCCTCCGGGGGGCAAGATTGCAACCACGCTGAACTGGAAGTACAGGAAACAAAAAAGGCGCTAAGTTTGAATACTGTGGCTCAGCTCCTGGAGAGCAGCTGTGGACAGGGATCGCTACCTGCTGGCTTCTGGCTCCATCGTCCACGGGGGAGGTTAGGTGGACTTCGGGGAGGGTTATTGCAGTAGCTAGCCCTAGCGACCGCACTGCAGGGGGACAAAAGAAATGCAGCTGTTAAGTACAGGTAGGTGGATGGGGAGGAGGAGCTATGACTTCTAAACCAGCAGTATAATCTTACAGCATAGAATTTCACAAGCAAAGCAATTTTATACAGGCTGTAGAAAGCAGGCACACAATAGGATAGTTTGAAATGCAGCTACTCTTTAGAAGCAGTAAAGCTCGAATTCCCCGTCATTAAGGCATCTGATTTAGTGCAGCTAGACCCAAAATGAATTGTGGCTGTTACAAGAGATTGCAAGGTGCACAAGCATAGAGCACCCTAGGGAAATTGAGGCAGTGAGAAAATGCATCGCAGGCTGTGGTGCTCGGTATTGTCTTCAGCACAGGGCTATTTCCTTACACTTATGAACTTTTAAATTAATTTACCCTTGTAAACCAGATTAAGCACTCCTAAGGGGTACAGGTTTGGGCTCAGGGAGGCAGAGTGCTGAGATAATATAACGAGCAGCAGCTCCGCTCCTCCGTGGGGCAAGATTGCAACCACGCTGAGCTGGAAGTACAAGAAACAAAAAAGGTGCCAAGTTTGAATCCTGTGGCGCAGCTCCTGGAGAGCAGCTGTGGACAGGAATCGCTACCAGCTGGCTCTTGGCTCTGTCATCCACGGGGCAGGTTCGGTGGACTGTGGGGAGGACTACTACAGTAGCAAGGCCACGCGACCGCACTGCAGGGGGACAAAAGAAAAGCAGCTGTTAAGTACAGGTAGGTGGATGGGGAGGATGAGCTACGACTTCTAAACCAGCAGTATAATCTTACAGCACAGAATTTTACATGTAAAGCAATTTTATACAGGCTGTAGAAATCAGGCACACAATAGGATAGTTTGAAAAGCAGCTATTCTTTAGAAGCAGTAAAGCTCGACTTCCCCGTCGTTAAGGCAACTGATTTAGTGCAGCTAGACCCAAAATGAATTGTGGCTCTTACAAGAGATTGCAAGGTGCACAAGCATAGAGGACCATAGGGAAATTGAGGCAGTGAGAAAATGCTGCACAGCTGTGGCGCTCGGTATGGCCTTCAGCATAGGGCTATTTCCTTACACTTATGAACTTTTAAATTATTTTACCCTTGTAAACCAGAATAAGCACTCTAAAGGGGTACAGGTTTGGGCTCAGGGAGGCAGAGTGCTGAGATAATATAACGAGCAGCAGCTCCGCGCCTCCTCGGGGCAAGATTGCAACCACTCTGAGCTGGAAGTACAGGAAACCAAAAAGGCACCAAGTTTGAATCCTGTGGCGCAGCTCCTGGAGAGCAGCTGTGGACAGAGATCGCTACCTGCTGGCTCAAGGCTCTGTCGTCCATGGGGCAGGTTCAGTGGACTGTGGGGAGGGCTACTACAGTAGCAAGTCCTCGCGATCGCACTGCAGGGGGACAAAAGAAAAGCAGCTGTTAAGTACAGGTAGGTGGATGGGGAGGCGGAGCTATGACTTCTAATCCAGCAGTATAATCTTACAGCACTAATTTCTATAAGCAAAGCAATTTATACAGGCAGTAGAAATCAGGCACACAGTAGGGTAGTTTGAAAAGCAGCTACTCTTTAGATGCAGTAAAGCTCAACTTCACAGTCATTAAGGCGTTTGATTTAGTGCATCTAGACCAAAAATGAATTGTGGCTGTTACAAGAGATTGCAAGGTGCACAAGCATAGAGGACCCTAGGGAAATTGAGGAAGTAAGAAAATGCTGCACAGGCTGTGGCGCTCGGTATCGCCTTCAGTTCAGGGCAATTTCCTTACACTTATGAACTTTTAAATTAATTTACCCTTGTAAACCAGATTAAGCCCTCCTAAGGGGTACAGATTTGGGCTCAGGGAGGCAGAGTGCTGAGATGATATAATGAGCAGCAATCTCCACTCCTCCAGGGTGCAAGATTGCAACCACACTGAGCTAGAAGTACAAGAAACAAAAAAGGCGCCAAGTTTGAATCCTGTGGCTCAGCTCCTGGAGAGCAGCTGTGGACAGGGATCACTACCTGCTGGCTTCTGGCTCCGTCGTCCGTGGGGGAGGTTCGGTGGACTGTGGGGAGGGTTACTACAGTAGCTAGCCCTCGCGACCGCACTGCAGGGGGACAAAAGAAATGCAGCTGTTAAGTACAGGTAGGTGGATGGGGAGGAGGAGCTATGACTTCTAAACCTGCAGTATAATCTTACAGCACAGAATTTTACAAGCAAAGCTATTTTATATGTAACCCCCCTGCAAATGGGGGTTCCCAAAAGACTTCCAGGAGCTTGCTTGAATGCTCCAAGCCTGAATGGTGTTTGACGTTTAAGCCATTTATCAGTGAGTGTTTTAGAACCTCTGGTACTGTCTCTTTAAGAGCTGTCTGCTTGCAGACATAATTAGTTTGTATGGGGGACTGTGTGCTCTCTGTTTGAGTACCACCGAGCTGCTGCCAATTCACTCCATTTTGCAGTCACTAGGAGTGCAAAGGAACCTATCTGAAAGATGTAACTGTTTGCCAGAAATCATTTACAGTAATAATGAAATTACAGTTTGTCTAACCTTTGCTTTGCAGTCAGAACTGTGTCTCCTAGTTCCCCATTCTGGTTTTGAACTGCTGAACTGGACCAATCAGTGTGGGTAAGCTAGCTCTAAAATGGTGCCTTGGACGAATCAGAACTTGGACTCATAATCTGAGCCAGCCACAAGAGGATTGTATGGGCAGTGACTCTGGGAGATGTAGTTTAGACTGTGCCTTTTGGACCAACAGCAGCAGTCTATTGTGAGTGACAGCCAATCCAGTCAAGAACTGGGAGGAACTCAAAGGAAGTGCCCGGTTTTGTCTGTTGGGAGTTTCAGTTGAGCTTTGGCAGTGAAGGGGAAAGGAATCCTGTGCTCCTTCAGTGCACAGTTTGAGTCAAAAACATGTTAGGTCCAGCTCCGGTCTGCAGCTTGTTAGGACTGAATCCGTCCTGTGAAGAGAATCAAAGGATATCCGAAGAGTAGAAACCAGGCTCACCCTGTAGAAGACTGGAGGAATTGCTGAAAATTGCACTCGGTCTGTCAGGAACTGAATCTGCTGTGTGTTCTCCGGTATTGTGCAGTAATGCGATCGGGATACAGATGCAGCCTGCCTGGTATAGTGCTCTTTTACCATATAAATGTGTGAAGAGGTTTGTGTACCTCAAGTAATCCTGCTGCCATTATGACTTTTGCCTGTGACTGTTTACCATATAAATGTGTGAGGAGTCTCTTGAGCTCAAGAGTAGCCCTGCTGACATTGAAGGACCCTATCTTATTTGGAGGTCGTGAGTACTAATTCAGGTCGCTCCTGTTGAATTGCCACATTAAATCCAAATGGAATTACTGTACTGCTGACTGTTTAATTCTCCTTTCTCTGTGTGAAAGGGCCCCTACCAGCTGCACGGTTTGGACTAGCCACTAGGGCTTGGGTACCCAGGGACAGTAACTGATAGGGATAGGCCTGTGCACAGAGCCATAAATAGATGAGTAGAGTGATAAGCTAATTAACCTGATTTCCCCGTCCTTGTTATATCCCCTAAATAAATCAGAGCTGCTTGTTTCAGCAAAGTTATACTGCCTGAGGTATTTGTCTATGTTAAAGTGCTGTACCGTGATTGTTGCACTGTATCTTATTTCACAGGAGGTCCCAGTGCCGGAACCAGTCCTGGGGTAAGTGTATACTGTAAAGGTAATTCTGATGTATTGTGTCAGCCACTAGTGGGAAGAAAGGGGTTGCAGTGTCCCAGAGGGCTGTGACAAGTTAGTTTAACTATTGTAAACCCTGACCTCTGGGTGGAGGCACCCCCATTGGATCAGGCCCCTCAACCTGTTAGTGGCAAATCAGGCAGGGTGGTAGCCCTGGGATAGCACCATCTAGGGTTACATCTTGGAGGCTCACCGCTGGGATTGTGTGTCCTCTAGTGGCCATATTCAATGAACCACTGTTAAGAAAAAATGGGTACCCGACAGAGTGGCTGTGCACCAGCTGGTGGAGTGGTGTACTGGGGAGAGATCGACCTCAAAATGCTATGCTTATCCTGGACATCCCCCTGGGTATCAATACGGACACTGTGCAGGGAGTACTTTCAAGGTGGAAGGTTTACAAAACCCTGTGGTGGTGGGTCGGCATGCTAATCTGCTCACCCACACTTTCCTGGCCCTAGTAGAGTTTAAGGATCCCATAGATAGCTCCAAAGTGCCACAGACCATTACCCCAGAGGAGCCCTCACTGCTTGGAGAGTGATAACTAGGACAGTAAAGACCGGGGGAATGAGCCCCACCACTATCTGAAACTTTGGAGAAATTTGCTAAATGGTTGCTGGGGAAGGAAAACTGTGGAGGACTTGAAGAAACTATTCTTGCCACCTGGGTGTTCCTCCCCAACACCTTCTCCCACCCAGTGCCCATAATGGTGGCTGAACCAATGCAGACTCCAATTTCTGCACCTGCCATTAGTCACGACTCTTACCGAAGGTTGAGGATCTTCTCTGGCACCCTCCCACCCCCAAGGGAGGATGACTGGGAGACCTGGATAGACTATGTTGCCCCAGCGTGCTAGAATGGCAGTGCTCGCGAGGTCGAAAAGTGAAAGAGGGTTAGTGAGACCTCCGAGGTCCTGCCCTGGCTACCAGTCTGCTAAGCAAACGGGCCAGCAACCCTGAAGTGACTGCACAGGCCTATCTTGAGGCCCTGGAGAATGTGTATGGGAGCCCAGATTCTGATGAGACCTATGGTGGAGAGTAAGAGATGCACAACAGTACCAAAGGGAGTTGTTGTCTGTGTATGTATCTCGGCTGGAAAATTGTTGCAAGAATGCCTCAGAAAAGGTAGTTTGCCAGCGATTGAACTGGACCCGAACCAGGCTGGACAGGATCCTTAAGTCTGCCCCTTCTCAGAACTGCTGTTGCTTCAGTTCGCCTGGCAGATCGACTGGAATCCCACCCTCCTATGATGGAGTTAATAGAGAAATTCGAGGAGTTGAGAAAGAGGCGACCTCGGGAGGGACCTGCACCAATAGCTGCGACTCGACCCGAGTGACTGAGGTGACCCATCAAGTGAAGTTCAGGGGCAGAGGTTTGCAGTAAATGAGTGCTCTGGCAAGGAAAAAGATATGCCACAATGGGGCGAACTGTTGAGAGAGATCAGAATTCAAAAACAGTCCCTTTATGAAGGCCACGCCTGCAAGTACAGGCCTGACCTATATCCGACTGTATTACTGTATGGGGTGGGGGTACCCACCATATCTCCTGCTGATAACAGCTCAAACTCAATTCCTTGACCATGGAACTGGAGAAACTGACGATGTCTCCAAG
This sequence comes from Neoceratodus forsteri, assembly GCA_016271365.2. Taxonomy (NCBI): domain Eukaryota; kingdom Metazoa; phylum Chordata; order Ceratodontiformes; family Ceratodontidae; genus Neoceratodus; species Neoceratodus forsteri. Next base: position 196,722,493 of record CM028136.1, read on the forward strand.
TGCTTATCACGCCGCAGACAGAGATGGCACCCAGGTTTCAGTTAGTAATACCCCGCCCTGGCTCCCAGTGTGGCGCCCGGCCAACTCAAACTCCAGAAAGTATGTTTGCTATAATTGGGGAAAGATGGGCACATGAAAGGATACCAGTCCCCAAAAGACACTGACAAAGTTGCATATAGGCTACAAGGAGAGCTTCAGAGAACAAATCAGTGGTTAAGAGGTGCACAACATGATCCCAGTGAGGGCACCAAAATGCTAATTCATGTCCTTTGTGGCAAGGTCAGTTGCCCAGGCCCCCACTACCGCCTCTCCAGACTGGTCCAGAATAGTGGGTCCCTCCATGGAGACCACTGTAAAGGTGAATGGAGTGTCTACAAGAGCTGTATTAGACAGTGGCTCCCAAGTGACAATTATGTTCCAAGATTGGTATCAGAAGCATTTGTCAGACGTACCATACAACCATTAGAAGGACTGCATGTATGGGGGTTAAGTGAGAAGGCCTACCCTATTCAGGTATATCGAATTTGGCTGTCTTTCCCCACCTCTGTGGCTGGAGTGGCCGAACAAGTAGAGACCTAGCTCAGTGTGTCCCCCACTGGACTGTATGATGGTGTCCCTTTGTTGATTGGAACAAATGCTCATATGTTCGGAAGGCTGGCACAGTTGTGTTATGAAAACAGGGTCAAAGACTAGTAGAGCTTTAAGAGTTCAGCTTTAATTAAGAAGGCCTATGAGGCACAGAGAGAGATTCTGAAAAAATAGAACCAGAGGAACCGGTTTGAATTGTATGGAAGAAGGATCCTGAGTCTCTGATCCTGGCGCCAAATGCCCAGTGTACCTTACAGGGAGAGGTCCGTATCAGAAGGATGTTAAGAATAAAATATTAATGTTGGATGCACAGGCATTGAAAATTGCCAGAGGGACTGCTGGTCAAACCTAGTATTTTGCCCGCTAGAGCCCATGCTTATGCCAGAAGGGTAATGGTCCAAGTTCATAATGTGTCTAAAAAGAGACATTCAGGTAAATAGAGGTTGCATCCTGGCTAATGTGCATTGTGCAGACACTGCAGTGCTACCCAGCAGCAAGAGTTCAAGGAAGAATGACAGAGTAACACCTCGACTTGTTTGATTTGGTGACTCCCAGCTGCCAGCTGAATGGAAAGTGAGGATCAGTGAGAAGCTTGCCCAGAGAGACCAGGTGTTTTCTTTAAAGGAATGGGACTGGGATGCATGCAAGGAGCTGAGCACAATATCCGGCTGCATGACGAAGACCATTTCGTGAGAGGTCTGCACGCCTGGCACCTGCTGATGTAGATGATGTGAGACGGCATCTGCAAGAGATGTTAGCTGCTGGTGTAATACAAGAATCAAGAACCCTTATACTCCCCATTGTGGTAGTGAGGAAAAAGAATTGAACAGTAAGGATGTGTGTGGATTATCGCACCTTAAACCGCGGACTATCCCTGATCAGTACACAATGCCCCGCGATTCAGGATGCTTTGGACTGCCTAAACGGGAGCAAGTGGTTCTCTGTGCTGGATCTCCGCAATGGGTACTACCAGATCCCGATGGCCCCAGAGGACCGTGAAAAGACAGCCTTTATCTGTCCACTTGGCTTATGAATTCATGAGGATGCCTCAAGGGATTTCAGGTGCCCCAGCCACTTTTCAACGATTGATGGAGCGTGCAGTGGGGACATGAACTTACTAGAGTGCCTGGTATACCTAGATGATGTTATTGTGTTTGGCAGCTCACTGGAGGAACATGAGAGCAGATTATTTAAGGTATTGGACCTACTGGAGGACTTTGGCCTTAAACTGTCCATTGATAAGTGTCAATTCTTTCAAACATCAGTAAAGTATATGGGACACATAGTATCCACCGAGGAATAGAGACCGACCCAAGTAAAGTTGAGGCCTTGACCACCTGGCACGCCCAAAAATCTAAAAGAACTGCAAAGATTCCTGGGATTCTGTGGTTATTATCGAGTTTCATCAAGGACTATTCAAGAGTGATCCGCCCTTACTTAACCTTACTCAAAGGTATCCCCAACCCACAAAAATACCAAAAGTCAGCTCCCTCAAGACTGAAAGAGTGTATTTCATCCGAGTGAAGTATTTGAGCCCGCTGGACTCCTGATTGTGAGACTGCTTTTCTTGAGATCATTTATCAACTTACCCATGCTCCAGTGCTGGCCTATGCCGATCAAGAAAACCTTATGTCCTGCACCACTGATGTAGCTTGCAAGGGTTGGGGGCTGTGTTGTACCAAGAGCACAAGAATGGCCTGAGACCAGTGGCCTTTGCCAGTAGAAGTCTGCCCCATCCGAAAAGAACTATCCTGTACATAAGTTAGAGTTTCTAGCTTTGAAGTGGGCTATTGTTGACCAATTCCATGAGTACTTTGTATGGGGCTAAAATACTAGTAAAACTGACAATAATCCTTTAACCTATGTGCAGACCTCAGCTAAGTTGGATGCCACTGGGCATAGGTTGGCTTTCGCATTATCTACATACGACTATGCTCAGAAACCGAGCAGGTTTGAACCACACATAGATGCTGATGGTCTCTCCAGGAGGCCTGTTCCCCAGAATGATTGGGTCCGATTGGCAGAACCTGACATTCGGCACTCTGCCGGAAGTTTGACAGGGAGGAACAAATGTCCACGGACGCAGTGGACTGCATGGTGGATTGCTTGGGACCCTCTGGAGAATTGCATACCTGCTGCTTATTGCCACTTTTCTGCAATAGACATTGTACACCGCCTCAGCTGGACAATGACAGTATTCACGGGCTCAATCCCGCGATCCCATGATCAAAGCAGCTTTAGAAGCCCTCTATGCAGGAAAAGATGTGTCAAATTACGCCCACTGATCGGAGAACTGCACTGTTATACAAGAAGGTCCTAAATTGAAACTGATCAATAAACTGTTATACAGAGAAACAGTAGACAGAGGGGACAAGTAGACAAACAACAACTAGTGCTGCCCACTGCCTTCGAGACTCAGTATTGAGGTCATGCACAACCACATGGGGCACCTTGGTATTAGACAGAACACTTGACTTGGTGAGATCCAGATTCTATTGGCCTAAGATAGGGGCTGATGTGGAGCAACACATTGCAGAACTTGTGAGTCGCTGCTTACAGAGGAAAGCTTTGCCCCAGAGGGCTGCCCCTTGTTAACATAACCACCAGTGTGCACCCATGGAGCTGGTCTGTGCTGATTTTCTAAGTTTGGAGTCAGATCAAAGAAATATCAGTAATGTGCTGGTGGTCACTGACCATTTCACGAGATATGCCCAAGCTTTCCCCACCAAAGACAGAAAGCATCCACTGTAGCCAAAATCTGTAGAAAACTTTTTGTTCACTATGAAGACTCCACAAAGATCCATTCTGATCAAGGGAGACTTTGAGAGTCGTCTGATCAAAGAGATGCTTTCTCTGTGGGAGTCAGAAAGTCCAGAACCACTCCTTACCACCCCAGGGGACCCACAGCCTGAATGTTTCAACCGCACTTTGCTAGATATGCTAGGCACCCTGCACCCAAAGGACAAGCCTAGATGGAGCCAACAAATTAGCACCCTGGTACATGCTTATAACTGCACCAAAGTGATGCCACTGGGTTCTCCCCTACACGCCTGATGTTTGGAAGAAGCTCGACTACCAGTAGATGTGTTTTTGGGGTCTCTCTGACGGGGTTCAAGCGACAACTATTTACAGTATGTGCAAAGTTAAAGGCCCACCTAACTCAGTACAAAAGAAATCTGTCCAACAAAGAAAGGTATGATAAAAAGGGAGCACAGGAACTCCAGGAGGAGAGATCGGGTATTGCTAAGAAATCTGGGACTGCATGGCAAGCACAAGATTGCTGACAGATGGCACCATCTCCCTCACATTGTAGTGGGCAAACCTAGATGATCTGCCAGTGTAAAAAGTAAGGCCTGAGAATAATTCAAAAGATGTAAAACAATGCATAGAAATCATTTACTGCCCATTGGACAAATCTTAATTGAGTCTGAGCCCCTAGAAGATGTCCCTCTGGACCAGTGACTGAGCTGCTGCTAAGAAAGATCAAGAAAGTCTGCACCTACAGAAGCAAAGTTAAAGTGTTCCCTCCACAAGTCCCAGTTGAGCATGACTGTCAGTCCATATCGGAAGAAAGTGAGAGTGACTTTGAATACTATCCTTCTTACGAACTGAGTCAATTGTTTCAGGCAATCCCTAAGTCAATACTGGAGATGAAGCTGGGCCTTCTGGACTGTCCAAGCCCCCAACTTCGTCCCTGGAGCCAATGCTCCCAGAAAGTGAAGTACAAAGCATCAGATCAGATGAAATGGAACATTGTGCATGGTTGAACTGTTTGAGCTTTCAGGAGAAAATGATAGATTAGGGCAGACTGGTGATACACCAGAACAAGAAGAGTATTTTGAGTGCCCTGACAGTCACTGCCCAGTGTCCGAAAGCTCTCATATGAGCCAAATGTTATGGACTCAGAAACTGCAACTCCTGGAGCTGAAAGTACCCCAAGTTCTAGCCTCTCTACCCCATGGAGACTCCTGACAAGTGAGGACAATGCTGAAAATGAGGCTCAAGTGCAGAGACTGTACAGTTCCCCTAGAAAGACTGGTCGAGCTGTAAAGCCTGTGGTGCACCTCAGTTATGATTCCCTTGGGAGGCCTGTGGATTTGCCTCTCAATGTTGTCCATAAAGGAGTGTTGTGTCCCAGGCTCATTGCCCAAACTGAGTCAGTGCTAACTCAAGTTACTTGTGTTGCCCTCTAAGTATGGTGCCCTTGCCCCGTCCAGCCCCAATGTAACTGATAGGAAGGCCCCTCTCTTCAGGGTTCATGTACAAGAGGTAATAACTTGGTTATGGTACAATGTGTGTGAATACTGTAAAAGAGTGACATACTGCAATGTTTCAGAAATGTGTTCTGGTAAAATGATATATTGACTGATGATTACATGTGAGCCTAATGCAAATGTATATGGTTGCAGTTGAAACTTAAGTGCTTGCTTGTGTGGGCGTCAAGCTTTCCCAGGCCAGGAAGTTGTAACCCCCTGCAAATGGGGTTCCCAAAAGACCTGCAGGAGCTTGCCCTGAATGCTCCAAGCCTGAATGGTATTTGGCGTTTAAGCCATTTATCAGTGAGTTTTTTAGAACCTCTGGTACTTCTCTTAAAGAGCTGTCTGCTTGCAGACATAATTAGTTTGTATGGGGGACTATGTGCTTCTCTGTTTGAGTACCACTCGAGCTGCTGCCAATTCACTCCATTTTGCAGTCACTAGGAGTGCAAGGGAACCTATCTGAAAGATGTAACTGTTTGCCAGAAATCATTTACAGTAATAATGAAATTACAGTTTCTCTAACCTGCTCTTTGCAGTCAGAACTGTGTCTGCCTAGTTCCCATTCTGGTTTTGAACTGCTGAACTGGACCAATCAGTGTGGGGTAAGCTAGTTCTAAAATGGTGCCTTGGACGAATCAGAACTTGGACTCATAATCTGAGCCAGCCACAAGAGGATTGTGTGGGCAGTGACTCTGGGAGATATAGTTTGAACTCGGTGCCTTTTGGACCACAGCAGCAGTCTATTGTGAGTGACAGCCAATCCAGTCAAGAACTGGGAGAACTCAAAGGAAGTGCAGTTTTGTCTGTTGGGAGTTTCAGTTGAGCTTTGGCAGTGAAGGGAAAGGAACCCTGTGCCCTTCAGTGCACAGTTTAGTCAAAAACATGTGTAAGGTCCAGAGTTCGGTCTGCAGCTTGTTAGGACTGAATCCGTCCTGAGAAGAGAATCAAGGATATCTGAAGAGTAGAAACCAGGCTCACCCTGTAGAAGACTGGAGGTATTGCTGAAAATTGCACTCGGTCTGTCAGGAACTGAATCTGCTGTATATTCTCAGGTATTATGCAGTAATTGCAGATCGGGATACAGATGCAGCCTGCCTGGTATAGTGCTTTCTTTACCATATAAATGTGTGAAGAGGTTTGTGTACCCTCAAGTGAATCCTGCTGCCATTAAGTGACTTTTGCCTGTGACTGTTTACCATATAAATGTGTGAGGAGTCTCTTGGAGCTCAAGAGTAGCCCTGCTGACATTGAAGGACCCTATCTTATTTGGAGGTCGTGAGTACTAATTCAGGGTTGCTCCCTGTTGAATTGCCACATTAAATCCAAATGGAATTACTGTACTGCTGACTGTTTAATTCTCCTTTTCTCTGTGTGAAAGGGCCCCTACCAGCTGCCACGGTTTGGACTAGCCACTAGGGCTTGGGTACCCAGGGACAGTAACTGATAGGGATAGCCCTGTACAGAGCCATAGGCAGATGAGCAGAGGATAAGCTAACTAACCTGATTTCCCCTGTCCTTGTTATATCCCACTAAATAAATCAGAGCTGCTTGTTTCAGCAAAGTTATACTGCCTGAGGTATTTGTCTATGTTAAAGTACTGTACTGTGATTGTTGCACTGTATCTTATTTCACAGGAGGTCCCAGTGCCGGAACCAGTCCTGGGGGTAAGTGTATACTGTAAAGGTAATTCTGATGTGTTGTGTGGGCCACTAGTGGGAAGAAAGGGGGGTTGCAGTGTCCCAGAGGGCTGTGACCAAGTTAGTTTAACTATTGTAAACCCAGACCTCTGGGTGGAGGCACCCGCCATTGGATCCAGGCCCCTCAACCTGTTAGTGGCAAATCAGGCAGGGGTAGTAGCCCCTGGGATAGCGCCATCTAGGGGTTACATATACAGGCTGTAGAAAGCAGGCACACAATAGGATAGTTTGAAATGCAGCCACTCTTTAGAAGCAGTAAAGCTCGAATTCCCCATCGTTAAGGTGTCTGATTTACTGCAGCTAGTCCCAAAATGAACTGTGGCTCTTACAAGAGATTGCAAGGTGCACAAGCATAGAGGACCCTAGGGAAATTGAGGCCGTGAGAAAATGCTGCACAGGCTGTGGCGCTCAGTATCGCCTTCAGTACAGGGCTATATCCTTACACTTATGAACTTTTAAATTAATTTACCCTTGTAAACGAGATTAAGCACTCCTAAGGGGTACAGGTTTGGGCTATGGGAGGCAGAGTGCTGAGATAATATAATGAGCAGCAGCTCCGCTCCTCCGGGGGGCAAGATTGCAACCACGCTGAGCTGGAAGTACAAGAAACAAAAAAGGCGCCAAGTTTGAATCCTGTGTCGCAGCTCCTGGAGAGCAGCTGTGGACAGGAATCGCTACCTGCTGGCTCTTGTCTCCGTCGTCCGAGGGGGAGGTTCGCTGGACTGTGGGGTGGGCTACTACAGTAGCAAACCCTCGCGACCGCACTGCAGGGGGACAAAAGAAATGCAGCTGTTAAGTCCAGGTATGTGGATGGGGAGGGGGAGCTACGACTTCTAAACTAGTAATTTAGTCTTACAGCACAGAATTTTACAAGCAAAGCAATTTTATACAGGCTGTAGAAAGCAGGCGCATAATAGGATAGTTTGAAATGCAGCTACTCTTTAGAAGCAGTAAAGCTCGAATTCCCCGACGTTAAGGCGTCTGATGTAGTGTAGCAAGACCCAAAATGAATAGTGGCTCTTACAAGAGATTGCAAGGTGCACAAGCATAGATGACCCTAGGGAAATTGAGGCAGTGAGAATATGCATCGCAGGCTATGACGCTCAGTATTGCCTTCAGCACAGGGCTCTTTCCTTACACTAATGAACTTTTAAATTAATTTACCCTTGTAAACCAGATGAAGCACTCCTATGAGGTACAGGTTTGGGCTCAGGGAGGCAGAGTGCTGAGATAATATAATGGCAGCACTCTGCCTCCGGGGCAAGATTGCAACCACGCTGAGCTGGAAGTAGAGGAAACAAAAGGCGACAAGTTTGAATACTGTGGCTCAAGCTCCTGGAAACAGCTGTGACAGGATCGCTACCTGTTGCTACTTGCCCAGTCGTCCACGGGGAGGTTAGGTGGACTGGGAGGGTTGTTGCAGTAGCTAGCCCTAGCGACCACACTGCAGGGGACAAAAGAAATGCAGCTATTAAGTCCAGGTAGGTGGATGGGAGGGTGCTACCACTTCTAAACCAGCAGTTTAGTCTTACAGCACAGAATTTTTACAAGCAAAGCAATTTTATACAGGCTGTAGAAAGCAGGCACATAATAGGATAATTTGAAGTGCAGCTACTCCTTTAGAAGCAGTGAAGCTCGAATATCCCATCGTTAAGGTGTCTGATTTAGCGCAGCTAGACCCAAAATTAATTGTGGCTCTAACAAGAGATTGCAAGGTGCACAAGCATAGAGGACCCTAGGGAAATTGAGGCAGTGAGAAAATGCATCGCAGACTGTGGCGCTCGGTATTGCCTTCAGCACAGGGCTATTTCCTTACTCTTATGAACTTTTAAATTAATTTACCCTTCTAAACCAGAATATACACTCCTAAGGGGTACAGGTATGGGCTCAGGGAGGCAGAGTGCTGAGATAATAAAACGAGCAGCAGCTCCGCTCTTCCGGGGGGCAAGATTGCAACCACGCTGAGCTGGAAGTACAAGAAACAAAAAAGGCACCAAGTTTGAATCCTGTGGCGCAGCTCCTGGAGAGCAGCTGTGGACAGGGATCGCTACCTGCTGGCTCTTGGCTCTGTCAACCGCAGGGGAGGTTCGGTGAACTGTGGGGAGGGCAACTACAGTAGCTAGTCCGCGCAACCGCACTGCAGGGGGACAAAAGAAATGCAGCTGTTAAGTACAGGTAGGCGGATGGGGAGGAGGAGCTATGACTTCTAAACCAGCAGTATAATCTTACAGCATAGAATTTCACAAGTAAAGCAATTTTATACAGGCTGTAGAAAGCAGGCACACAATAGGATAGTTTGAAATGCAGCTACTCTTTAGAAGCAGTAAAGCTCGAATATCCCATCGTTAAGGTGTCTGATTTAGTGCAGCTAGACCCAAAATGAATTGTGGCTCTTACAAGAGATTGCAACGTGCACAAGCATACAGGACGCAAGGGAAATTGAGGCAGTGAGAAAATGCATCACAGCTGTAAGTGCTCTGTATTGCCTTCAGCACAGGGCTATTTCCTTACACTTATGAACTTTTAAATTAATTTACCCCTGTAAACCAGAATATACACTCCTAAGGGGTACAGGTATGGGCTCAGGGAGGCAGAGTGCTGAGATAATAAAACGAGCAGCAGCTCCGCTCTTCCGGGGGGCAAGATTGCAACCACGCTGAGCTGGAAGTACAAGAAACAAAAAAGGCGCCAAGTTTGAATCCTGTGGCGCAGCTCCTGGAGAGCAGCTGAGGACAGGGATCCCTACCTGCTGGCTCTTGGCTCAGTCGTCCACGGGGCAGGTTCGGTGGACTGTGGGGAGGACTACTACAGTAGCAAGTCCTCACGACCGCACTGCAGGGGGACAAAAGAAAAGCAGCTGTTAAGTACAGGTAGGTGGATGGGGAGCAGGAGCTACGACTTCTAAACCAGCAGTATAATCTTACAGCATAGAATTTTACATGCAAAGCAATTTTATACAGGCTGTAGAAATCAGGCACACAATAGGATAGTTTGAAAAGCAGCTACTCTTTAGAAGCAGTAAAGCTTAACTTCATAGTCGTTAAGGCGTCGATTTGGTGCAGCGAGACCCAAAATGAATTGTGGCTCTTACAAGAGATTGCAAGGTGCACAAGCATAGAGGACCATAGGGAAATTGAGGCAGTGAGAAAATGCTGCACAGCTGTGGTGCTCGGTATGGCCTTCAGCATAGGGCTATTTCCTTACACTTATGAACTTTTAAATTATTTAACCCTTGTAAACCAGAATAAGCACTCTAAAGGGGAACAGGTTTGGGCTCAGGGAGGCAGAGTGCTGAGATAATATAACGAGCAGCAGCTCCGCACCTCCTCGGGGCAAGATTGCAACCACTCTGAGCAGGAAGTACAAGAAACAAAAAAGGCACGAAGTTTGAATCCTGTGGCGCAGCTCCTGGAAAGCAGCTGTGGACAGAGATCGCTACCTGCTGGCTCAAGGCTCTGTCGTCCATGGGGCAGGTTCAGTGGACTGTGGGGAGGGCTACTACAGTAGCAAGTCCTCATGATCGCACTGCAGGGGGACAAAAGAAAAGCAGCTGTTAAGTACAGGTAGGTGGATGGGGAGGCGGAGCTATGACTTCTAATCCAGCAGTATAATCTTACAGCACTGATTTTTATAAGCAAAGCAATTTATACAGGCAGTAGAAATCAGGCACACAGTAGGGTAGTTTGAAAAGCAGCTACTCTTTAGAAGCAGTAAAGCTCAACTTCACAGTCATTAAGGCGTTTGATTTAGTGCAGCTAGACCAAAAATTAATTGTGGCTGTTACAAGAGATTGCAAGGTGCTACAAGCATAGAGGACCCTAGGAAATTGAGGAGAGAGAAATGCTGCACAGGCTGGCGCTCGGTATAAGCCTTCAGTTCAGGAACAGTTCCTTACACTTATGAACTTTAAATTAATTTACCCTTGTAAACCAGATTAAGCCTCCTAAGGGGTACAGATTTGGGCTCAGGGAGGCAGAGTGCTGAGATAATATAATGAGCAGCAATCTCCGCTCCTCCAGGGTGCAAGATTGCAACCACACTGAGCTGGAAGTACAAGAAACAAAAAAGGCGCCAAGTTTGAATCCTGTGTCGCAGCTCCTGGAGAGCAGTTGTGGACAGGGATCGCTACCTGCTGGCTCTTGTCTCCGTCGTCCGCGGGGGAGGTTCACTGGACTATGCGGAGGGCTACTACATTAGCAAGCCCTCGCGACCGCACTGCAGGGGGACAAAAGAAATGCAGCTGTTAAGTCCAGGTATGTGGATGGGAAGGGGGAGCTACGACGTCTAAACCAACAATTTAGTCTTACAGCACAGAATTTTACATGCAAAGCAATTTTATACAGGCTGTAGAAAGCAGGCACATAATAGGATAGTTTGAAATGCAGCGACTCTTTAGAAGCAGTAAAGCTCGAATTCCCCGTCGTTAAGGTGTCTGATTTAGTGCAGCTAGACCCAATAGGAATTGTGGCTCTTACAAGAGATTGCAAGGCGCACAAGCATAGAGGATCATAGGGAAATTGAGGCTGTGATAAAATGCTGCGCAGGCTGTGGCGCTCGGTATTGCCTTCAGCATAGGGCTATTTCCTTACACGTATGAACTTTTAAATTAATTTACCTATGTAAACCAGAATAAACACTCCTAAGGGGTACAGGTTTGGGCTCAGGGAGGCAGGTGCTGAGATAATAAAATGAGCAGGAGCTCCGCTCCTCCGGGGGGCAAGATTGCAACCACGCTGAGCTGGAAGTACAAGTCACAAAAAAGGCGCCAAGTTTGAATCCTGTGGCTCAGCTCCTGGAGAGCAGCTGTGGACAGGGAACGCTACCAGCTGGCTCTTGTCTCCGTCATTTGCAGGGGAGAATCGCTGTACTGTGGGGAGGGCTACTGTATTAGCCAGCCCTCGCGACCGCACTGCAGGGGGACAAAAGAAATGCAGCTGTTAAGTCCAGGTAGGTGGATGGGGAAGGGGAACTACGACTTCTAAACCAGCAGTTTAGTCTTACAGCATAGAATTTTACAAGTAAATCAATTTTATACTGGCTGTAGAAAGCAGGCACACTATAGGATAATTTGAAGTGCAGCTACTCTTCAGAAGCAGTAAAGCTCGAATTTCCCGTCGTTAAGGCGTCTGATTTAGTGCAGTTAGACCCAAAATGAATTGTGGCTCATGCAAGAGATTGCAAGGTGCACAAGCATAGAGGACCCTAGGGAAATTGAGGCAGTGAGAAAATGCTGCACAGGCTGTGGCGCTCGGTATGGCCTTCAGCACAGGGCTATTTCCTTACACTTATGAACTTTTAAATTAATTTACCCTTGTAAACCAGAATAAGCACTCTAAAGGGGTACAGGTTTGGGCTCAGGGAGGCAGAGTGCTGAGATAATATAATGAGCAGCAGCTCCGCTCCTCCGGGGGGGCAAGATTGCAACCATACTGAGCTGGAAGTACAAGAAACAAAAAAGGCACCAAGTTTGAATCCTGTGGCGCAGCTCCTACAGAGCAGCTCTGGACAGGGATCGCTACCTGCTGGCTCTTGGCTCTGTCGTCCATGGGGCAGGTTCAGTGGACTGTGGGGAGGGCTACTACAGTAGCAAGTCCTCGCGATCTCACTACAGGGGGACAAAAGAAAAGCAACTGTTAAGTACAGGTAGGTGGATGGGGAGGAGGAGCTATGACTTCTAATCCAGCAGTATAATCATACAGCACTGATTTTTATAAGCAAAGCAATTTTATACAGGCAGTAGAAATCAGGCACACAGTAGGATAGTTTGAAAAGCAGCTACTCTTTAGAAGCAGTAAAGCTCAACTTCACAGTCGTTAAGGCGTCTGATTTAGTGCAGCTAGACCCAAAATGAATTGTGGCTCTTACAAGAGTTGCAAGGTGCACAAGCATAGAGGACCCTAGGAAAATTGAGGCAGTGAGAAAATGCTGCGCAGGCTGTGGCGCTTGGTATCGCCTTCAGTACAGGGCTATTTCCTTACACTTATGAACTTTTAAATTAATTTACCCTTGTAAACGAGATTAAGCACTCCTAAGGGGTACAGGTTTGGGCTCAGGGAGGTAGAGTGTTGAGATAATGTAATGAGCAGCAGATCCGCTCCTCTAGGGGGCAAGATTGCAACCACGCTGAGCTGGAAGTACAAGAAACAAAAAAGGCGCCAAGTTTGAATCCTGTGTAGCAGATCCTGGAGACAGCTGTGGACAGGGATTGCTACCTGTAGCTCTTGTCTCCGCGTCCGGCGGGGGTTCGCTGGACTGTGGGAGGGCTACAGTAGCAAACCCTCATGACCCTTTTGCCGAGGGACAAAAGAAATGCAGCTATTAAGTCCAGGTATGTGGATGGGGAGGGGAGCTTAGACTCTAAACCAGCAGTTTAGTCTTACAGCAGATTTTACAAGCAAAGCAGTTTTATAAAGGCTGTAGACAGCAGGCACAATAATAGGGATAACTTGAAATGCAGCTACTCTTCAGGCTAGTAAAGCTCAAATTACCCGTCGTTAAGGCGTCTGATTTAGTGCAGCTAGACCCAAAATGAATTGTGGCTCTTACAAGAGATTGCAAGGTGCACAAGCATAGAGGACCCTAGGGAAATTGAGGCAGTGAGAAAATGCTGCACAGGCTGTGGCGCTCGGTACTGCCTTCAGCATAGGGCTATTTCCTTACACTTATGAACTTTTAAATTAATTTACCCTTGTAAACCAGAATAAGCACTCTAAAGGGGTACAAGTTTGGGCTCAGGGAGGCAGAGTGCTGAGATAATATAACGAGCAGCAGCTCAGCTCCTCCGAGGGGCAAGATTGCAACCACGCTAAGGTGAAAGTACAAGAAACAAAAAAGGCACCAAGTTTGAATCGTGTGGTGCAGCTCCTGGAGAGTAGCTGTGGACAGGGAACGCTACCAGCTGGCTCTTGGCCCCGACGTCTGTGGGGGAGGTTCGGTGGACTGTGGGGAGGGTTATTGCTGTAGATAGCCCTCGCGACCGCACTGCAGGGGGACAAAAGAAATGCAGCTGTTAAGTACAGGTAGGTGGATAGGGAGGGGGAGCTACGACTTCTAAACCACCAGTTTAGTCTTACAGCACAGAATTTTACAAGCAAAGCAATTTTATACAGGCAGTAGAAATCAGGCACACAGTAGGATAGTTTGAAAAGCAGCTACTCTTTAGAAGCAGTAAAGCTCAACTTCACCGTCGATTAGGCGTTTGATTTAGTGCATCTAGACCAAAAATGAATTGTGGCTGTTACAAGAGATTGCAAGGTGCACAAGTATAGAGGACCTTAGGGAAATTGAGGAAGTGAGAAAATGCTGCACAGGCTGTGGCGCTCGGTATCACCTTCAGTTCAGGGCAATTTCATTACACTTATGAACTTTTAAATTACTTTACCCTTGTAAACCAGATTAAGCCCTCCTAAGGGGTACAGATTTGGGCTCAGGGAGGCAGAGTGCTGAGATAATATAACGAGCAGAAGCTCCGCGCCTCCTTGGGGCAAGATTGCAACCACTCTGAGCTGGAAGTACAAGAAACAAAAAAGGCACCAAGTTTGAATCCTGTGGTGCAGCTCCTGGAGAGCAGCTGTGGACAGAGATCGCTACCTGCTGGCTCAAGGCTCTGTCGTCCATGGGACAGGTTCAGTGGACTGTGGGGAGGGCTACTACAGTAGCAAGTCCTCGCGATCGCACTGCAGGGGGACAAAAGAAAAGCAGCTGTTAAGTACAGGTAGGTGGATGGGGAGGCGGAGCTATGTCTTCTAATCCAGCAGTATAATCTTACAGCACTGATTTTTATAAGCAAAGCAATTTATACAGGCAGTAGAAATCAGGCACACAGTAGGGTAGTTTGAAAAGCAGCTACTCTTTAGAAGCAGTAAAGCTCAACTTCACAGTCATTAAGGCGTTTGATTTAGTGCATCTAGACCAAAAATGAATTGTGGCTGTTACAAGAGATTGCAAGGTGCACAAGCATAGAGGACCCTAGGGAAATTGAGGAAGTGAGAAAATGCTGCACAGGCTGTGGCGCTCGGTATCACCTTCAGTTCAGGGCAATTTCCTTACACTTATGAACTTTTAAATTAATTTACGCTTGTAAACCAGATTAAGCCCTCCTAAGGGGTACAGATTTGGGCTCAGGGAGGCAGAGTGCTGAGATAATATAATGAGCAGCAATCTCCGCTCCTCCAGGGTGCAAGATTGCAACCACACTGAGCTGGAAGTACAAGAAACAAAAAAGGCGCCAAGTTTGAATCCTGTGGCTCAGCTCCTGGAGAGCAGCTGTGGACAAGGATCACTACCTGCTGGCTTCTGGCTCCGTCGTCCGCGGGGGAGGTTAGGTGGACTGTGGGGAGGGTTACTACAGTAGCTAGCCCTCGCGACCGCACTGCAGGGGGACAAAAGAAATGCAGCTGTTAAGTACAGGTAGGTGTATGGGGAGGAGGAGCTATGACTTCTAAACCAGCAGTATAATCTTACAGCACAGAATTTTACAAGCAAAGCAATTTTATACAGGCTGTAGAAAGCAGGCACACAATAGGATAGTTTGAAATGCAGCCACTCTTTAGAAGCAGTAAAGCTCGAATTCCCCATCGTTAAGGTGTCTGATTTAGTGCAGCTAGACCCAAAATGAATTGTGGCTCTTACAAGAGATTGCAAGGTGCTCAAGCATAGAGGACCCTGAGGAAATTGAGGCAGTGAGGAAAAGCTGCGCAGGCTGTGGCGCTCGGTACTGCCTTCAGTACAGGGCTATTCACTTACACTTATAAACTTTTAAATTAATTTACCCTTGTAATCCAGATTAAGCACTCCTAAGGGGTACAGGTTTTGGCTCAGGGAGGCAGAGTGCTGAGATAATATAACGAGCAGCAGCTCCGCTCCTCCGAGGGGCAAGATTGCAACCACCCTGAGCTGGAAGTACAAGAAACTAAAAAGTCGCCAAGTATGAATCCTGTGGCGCAGCTCCTTGAGAGCAGCTGTGGACATGGATCGCTACCTGCTGGCTCTTGTCTACGTCTTCCGCGGGGGAGGTTCGCTGGACTGTGGGGAGGGCTACTGTAGTAGCAAGCCCTCGCGACCGCACTGCAGGAGGACAAAAGAAATGCAGCTGTTAAGTCCAGGTAGGTGGATGGGGAGGGGGAGCTACGACTTCTAAACCAACAGTTTAGTCTTACAGCACAGAATTTTACAATCAAAGCAATTTAATACAGGCAGTAGAAATCAGGCACACAGTAGGATAGTTTGAAAAGCAACTACTCTTTAGAAGCAGTAAAGCTCAACTTCACCGACGTTAAGGCGTCTGATTTAGTGCAGCTAGACCCAAAATGAATTGTGGCTCTTACAAGAGATTGCAAGGTGCTCAAGCATAGATGACCCTAGGGAAATTGAGGCAGTGAGAATATGCATCGCAGGCTATGGCGCTCACTATTGCCTTCAGCATAGGTCTATTTCATTGCACTTATGAACTTTTAAATTAATTTACCCTTGTAAACCAGATGAAGCACTCCTATGAGGTACAGGTTTGGGCTCAGGGAGGCAGAGTGCTGAGATAATATAATGAGCAGCATCTCCGCTCCTTCGGGGGACAAGATTGCAACCACGCTGAGCTGGAAGTAGAGGAAACAAAAAAGGCGCCAAGTTTGAATACTGTGGCTGATCTCCTGGAGAGCAGCTGTGGACAGTGATCGCTACCTGCTGGCTTCTGGCTCCGTCGTCCACGGGGGAGGTTAGGTGGACTGCAGGGAGGGTTATTGCAGTAGCTAGCCCTAGCGACCGCACTGCAGGGGGACAAAAGAAATGCATCTATTAAGTCCAGGTAGGTGGATGGGGAGGGGGTGCTACGACTTCTAAACCAGCAGTTTAGTCTTACAGCACAGAATTTTACAAGCAAAGCAATTTTATACAGGCTGTAGAAAGCAGGCACATAATAGGATAGTTTGAAATGTAGCGACTCTTTAGAAGCAGTAAAGCTCGAATTCCCCGTCGTTAAGGTGTCTGATTTAGTGCAGCTAGACCCAATAGGAATTGTGGCTCTTACAAGAGATTGCAAGGTGCACAAGCATAGAGGACCACAGGGAAATTGAGGCTGTGAGAAAATGCTGCGCAGGCTGTGGCGCTCGGTATTGCCTTCAGCACAGGGCTATTTCCTTACACGTATGAACTTTTAAATTAATTTACCCATGTAAACCAGAATAAACACTCTAAAGGGGTACAGGTTTGGGCTCAGGGAGGCAGGTGCTGAGATAATAAAACGAGCAGCAGCTCCGCTCCTCCGGGGGGCAAGATTGCAACCACGCTGAGCTGGAAGTACAAGTCACAAAAAAGGCGCCAAGTTTGAATCCTGTGGCTCAGCTCCTGGAGAGCAGCTGTGGACAGGGAACGCTACCAGCTGGCTCTTGTCTCCATCATTTGCGGGGGAGGATCGCTGTACTGTGGGGAGGTCTACTGTATTAGCAAGCCCTCGCGACCGCACTGCAGGGGGACAAAAGAAATGCAGCTATTAAGTCCAGGTAGGTGGATGGGGAGGGGGAACTACGACTTCTAAACCAGCAGTTTAGTCTTACAGCACAGAATTTTACAAGCAAAGCAGTTTTATAAAGGCTGTAGACAGCAGGCACACAATAGAATAACTTCAAAAAAGCAGCAACTCTTCAGAAGCAGTAAAGCTCAAATTACCCGTCATTAAGGCGTTTGATTTAGTGCAGCTAGACCCAAAATGAATTGTGGCTCTTACAAGAGATTGCAAGGTGCACAAGCATAGAGGACCGTAGGGAAATTGAGGCAGTGTGAAAATGCTGCACAGCCTGTGGCACTCGGTACTGCCTTCAGCATAGGGCTATTTCCTTACACTTATGAACTTTTAAATTAATTTACCCTTGTAAACCAGAATAAGCACTCTAAAGGGGTACAGGTTTGGGCTCAGGGAGGCAGAGTGCTGAGATAATATAACGAGCAGCAGCTCCGCTCCTCCGGGGGGCAAGATTGCAACCACGCTGAGGTGAAAGTACAAGAAACAAAAAAGGCACCAAGTTTGAATCGTGTGGTGCAGCTCCTGGAGAGCAGCTGTGGACAGGGAACGCTACCAGCTGGCTCTTGGCTCCGTCGTCTGTGGGGGAAGTTCGGTGGACTGTGGGGAGGGCTACTACAGTAGCTAGCCCTCGCGACCACACTGCAGGGGGACAAAAGAAATGCAGCTGTTAAGTACAGGTAGGTAGATGGGGAGGAGGAGCTTTGACTTCTAAACCAGCAGTATAATCTTACAGCTCAGAATTTTACAAAGCAAATCAATTATATACAGGCTGTAGAAAGCAGTCACACAATAGGATAGTTTGAAATGCAGCTACTCTTTAGAAGCAGTAAAGCTCGAATTACCCATCATTAAGGTGTCAGATTTAGTGCAGCTTGACCCAAAATGAATTGTGGCTCTTACAAGAGATTGCAAGGTGCACAAGCATAGATGACCCTAGGGAAATTGAGGCAGTGAGAAAATGCATCGCAGGCTATGGCGCTCGGTATTGCCTTCAGTACAGGGCTATTCACTTACACTTATGAACTTTTAAATTAATTTACCCTTGTAATCCAGATTAAGCACTCCTAAGGGGTACAGGTTTGGGCTCAGGGAGGCAGAGTGCTGAGATAATATAACGAGCAGCAGCTCTGCTGCTCCGGGGGGCAAGATTGCAACCACGCTGAGGTGGAAGTACAAGAAACAAAAAAGGCGCCAAGTTTGAATCCTGTGGCTCAGCTCCTGGAAAGCAGCTGTGGACTGGGATCGCTACCTGCTGGCTTCTTTCTCCGTCATCCGAGGGGGAGGTTCGGTGGACTGTGGGGAGGGTTATTGCTGTAGCTAGCCCTCGCGACCGTACTGCAGGGGGACAAAAGAAATGCAGCTGTTAAGTACAGGTAGGTGGATGGGGAGGAGGAGCTACGAATTCTAAACCTGCAGTATAATCTTACAGCACAGAATTTTACAAGCAAAGCAATTTTATACTGGCTGTAGAAAGCAGGCACATAATAGGATAATTTGAAATGCAGCTACTCTTTAGAAGCAGTAAAGCTCGAAATCCCCGTCGTTAAGGCATCTGATTTAGTGCAGCTAGTCCCAAAATGAACTGTGGCTCTTACAAGAGATTGCAAGGTGCAGAAGCATAGAGGACCCTTGGGATATTGAGGCAGTGAGAAAATACTGCGCAGGCTGTGGCGCTCGCTATTGCCTTCAGCACAGGGCTGTTTCCTTACACTTATGAACTTTTAAATTAATTTACCCTTGTAAACCAGAATATTCACTCCTAAGGGGTACAGGTTTGGGCTCAGGGAGGCAGAGTGCTGATATAATAAAACGAGCAGCAGCTCCGCTCTTCCGGGGGGCAATATTGCAACCACGCTGAGCTGGAAGTACAAGAAACAAAAAACGCGCCAAGTTTGAATCCTGTGGCGCAGCTCCTGGAGAGCAGCTGTGGACAGGGATCGCTACCTGCTGGCTCATGGCTCCGTCGTCCGCAGGGGAGGTTCACTGGACTGTGGGGCAGGCTACTACAGTAGCAAGCCCTCGCGACCGCACTGCACGGGGAAAAAAGAAATGCAGCTGTTAAGTCCTGGTATGTGGATGGGGAGGGGGAGCTATGACTTCTAAACCAGCAGTTTAGTCTTACAGCACTGAATTTTACAAGCAAAGTAGTTTTATAAAGGCTGTAGACAGCAGGCACACAATAGGATAACTTGAAATGCAGCTACTCTTCAGAAGCAGTAAAGCTCAAATTACCCGTCGTTAAGGCGTCTGATTTAGTGCAGCTAGACCCAAAATGAATTGTGGCTCTTACAAGAGATTGTAAGGTGCACAAGCATAGAGGACCCTAGGGAAATTGAGGCAGTGAGAAAATGCTGCACAGGCTGTGGAGCTCGGTACTGCCTTCATCATAGGGCTATTTCCTTACACTTATGAACTTTTAAATTAATTTACCCTTGTAAACCAGAATAAGCACTCTAAAGGGGTACAGGTTTGGGCTCAGGGAGGCAGAGTGCTGAGATAATATTACGAGCAGCAGCTCCGCTCCTCCAGGGGGCAAGAATGCAACCACGCTGAGGTGAAAGTACAAGAAACAAAAAAGGCACCAAGTTTGAATCGTGTGTTGCAGCTCCTGGAGAGCAGCTGTGGACAGGGAACGCTACCAGCTGGCTCTTGGCTCCGTCGTCTGTGGGGGAAATTAGGTGGACTGTGGGGAGGGCTACTACAGTAGCTAGCCTTCGCGACCACACTGCAGGGGGACAAAAGAAATGCAGCTGTTAAGTACAGGTAGGTAGATGGGGAGGAGGAGCTATGACTTCTAAACCAGTAGTATAATCTTACAGCTCAGAATTTTACAAAGCAAATCAATTATATACAGGCTGTAGAAAGCAGTCACACAATAGGATAGTTTGAAATGCAGCTACTCTTTAGAAGCAGTAAAGCTCGAATTTCCCATCATTAAGGTGTCTGATTTAGTGCAGCTTGACCCAAAATGAATTGTGGCTCTTACAAGAGATTGAAAGGTGCACAAGCATAGATGACCCTAGGGAAATTGAGGCAGTGAGAAAATGCATCGGAGGCTATGGCGCTCGGTATTGCCTTCAGTACAGGGCTATTCACTTACACTTATGAACTTTTAAATTAATTTACCCTTGTAATCCAGATTAAGCACTCCTAAGGGGTACAGGTTTGGGCTCCGGGAGGCGGAGTGCTGAGATAATACAACGAGCAGCAGCTCCGCTCCTCCGGGGGGCAAGATTGCAACCACGCTGAGGTGGAAGTACAAGAAACAAAAAAGGGGCCAAGTTTGAATACTGTGGCTCAGCTCCTGGAAAGCAGCTGTGGACTGGGATCGCTACCTGCTGGCTTCTTTCTCCATCATCCGCGGGGGAGGTTCGGTGGTCTGTGGGGAGGGTTATTGCTGTAGCTAGCCCTCGCGACCGCACTGCAGGGGGACAAAAGAAATGCAGCTGTTAAGTACAGGTAGGTGGATGGGGAGGAGGAGCTACGACTTCTAAACCTGCAGTATAATCTTACAGCACAGAATTTTACAAGCAAAGCAATTTTATACTGGCTGTAGAAAGCAGGCACATAATAGGATAATTTGAAATGCAGCTACTCTTTAGAAGCAGTAAAGCTCGAATTCCCGTTGTTAAGGCATCTGATTTAGTGCAGCTAGTCCCAAAATGAACTGTGGCTCTTACAAAGAGATTGGAAGGTGCAGAAGCATAGGGGACCCTTAGGATTTGAGGCAGTGAGAAAATACTGCACGGGCTGTGGCCCTCGCTATTGCCTTCAGCACAGGGCTATTTCCTTACACTTATGAACTTTTAAATTAATTTAGCCTTGTAAACCAGAATATACACTCCTAAGGGGTACAGGTTTGGGCTCAGGGAGGCAGAGTGCTGATATAATAAAACGAGCAGCAGCTCCGCTCTTCCGGGGGACAATATTGCAACCACGCTGAGCTAGAAGTACAAAAAACAAAAAAGGCACCAAGTTTGAATCCTGTGGCGCAGCTCCTGGAGAGCAGCTGTGGACAGGGATCACTACCTGCTGCCTCTTGGCTCCGTCAACCGCAGGGGAGGTTCGGTGGACTGTGGGGAGGGCAACTACAGTAGCTAGTCCGCGCGACCGCACTGCAAGGGGACAAAAGAAATGCAGCTAAGTACAGGTAGGTGGATGGGGAGGAGGAGCTATGACTTCTAAACCAGCAGTATAATCTTACAGCATAGAATTTCACAAGCAAAGCAATTTTATACAGGCTGTAGAAAGCTGGCACACAATAGGATAGTTTGAAATGCAGCTACTCTTTAGAAGCAGTAAAGCTCGAATATCCCATCTTTAAGGTGTCTGATTTAGTGCAGCTAGACCCAAAATGAATTGTGGCTCTTACAAGAGATTGCTAGGTGCACAAGCATAGAGGACCCAAGGGAAATTGAGGCAGTGAGAAAATGCATCGCAGACTGTGGTGCTCTGTATTGCCTTCAGCACAGGGCTATTTCTTACACATATGAACTTTTAAATTAATTTACCCTTGTAAACCAGAATATACACTCCTAAGGGGTACAGGTTTGGGCTCAGGGAGGCAGAGTGCTGAGATAATAAAACGAGCAGCAGCTCCGCTCCTCCGGGGAGCAAGATTGCAACCACGCTGAGCTGGAAGTTCAAGAAACAAAAAAGGCGCCAAGTTTGAATCCTGTGGCGCAGCTCCTGGAGAGCAACTGTGGACAGGGATTTTTACCTGCTGGCTTTTGACTCTATCGTCCACGGGGGAGGTTCGGTGGACTGTGGGGAAGGTTACTACAGTAGCTAGCCCTCACGACCGCACTGCTGGACGACAAAAGAAATGCAGCTGTTAAGTACAGGTAGGTGGAAGGGGAGGAGGAGCTACAACTTCTAAACCAGCAGTTTAATCTTACAGCACAGAATTTTAAAAGCAAAGCAATTTTATACAGGCTGTAGAAAGCAGGCACACAATAGGATAGTTTGAAATGCAGCTACTCTTTAGAAGCAGTAAAGCTCGAATTCCCCGTCGTTAATGTGCCTGATTTAGTGCAGCCAGACCCAAAATGAATTGTGGCTCTTTCAAGAGATTGCGAGGTACACAAGCATAGAGGACCCTAGGGAAATTGAGGCAGTAAGAACATGCTGCACAGTCTGAGGCGCTCTGTATTGCCTTCAGCACAGGGCTATTTCCTTACACTTAAGAATTTTTAAATTAATTTACCGTTGTAAACCAGATTAAGCACTCCTAAGGGGTACAGGTTTTTGCACAGGGAGGCAAAGTGCTGAGATAATATAACGAGAAGCAGCTCAGCTCCTCTGGGGGGCCAGATTGCAACCACGCTGAGCTGGAAGTACAAGAAATAAAAAAGGTGCCAAGTTTGAATCCTGTGGCGCAGCTCCTGGAGAGCAGCTGTGGACAATGATCGCTACCTGCTGGCTCTTGGCTCCGTCGTCCGCGAGGGAGGTTCGGTGGACTGTAGGGAGGGCTACTACAGTAGCTAGTCCGCATGACTGCACTGCAGGGGGACAAAAGAAATGCAGCTGTTAAGTACACGTAGGTGGATATGGAGGAGGAGCTACGACTTCTAATCCAGCAGTTTAGTCTTACAGCACAGAATTTTACAAGCAAAGCAATTTTATACTGGCTGTTGAAAGCAGGCACATAATAGGATAATTTGAAGTGCAGCTACTCTTTAGAAGCAGTAAAGCTCGAATATCCCGTCGTTAAGGCGTCTGATTTTGTGCAGCTAGACCCAAAATGAATTGTGGCTCTTACAAGAGATAGCAAGGTGCACAAGCATAGAGGACCCTAGGGAAATTGAGGCAGTGAGAAAATGCATCGCAGACTGTGGTGCTCGGTATTGCCTTCAGCACAGGGCTATTTCCTTACACTTATGAACTTTTAAATTAATTTACCCTTGTAAACCAGAATATACACTCCTAAGGGTTACAGGTTTGGGCTCATGGGAGGCAGAGTGCTGAGATAATAAAATGAGCAGCAGCTCCGCTCCTCCGGGGAGCAAGATTGCAACCACGCTGAGCTGGAAGAACAAGAAACAAAAAAGGCGCCAAGTTTGAATCCTGTGGCGCAGCTCCTGGAGAGCAGCTGTGGACAGTGATCGCTACTTGCAGGCTCATGGCTCAGTCGTCCATGGGGCAGGTTCGGTGGACTGTGGGGAGGACTACTACAGTAGCAAGTCCTCGGGACCGCACTGCAGGGGGACAAAAGAAAAGCAGCTGTTAAGTACAGGTAGGTGGATGAGGAGGAGGAGGAGCTACGACTTCCAAACCAGCAGTATAATCTTAAAGCACAGAATTTTACATGCAAAGCAATTTTATACAGGCTGTAGAAATCAGGCACACAATATTATAGTTTGAAAAGCAGCTACTCTTTAGAAGCAGTAAAGCTCAACTTCACAGTCGTTAAGGTGTCGATTTGGTGCAGCTAGACCCAAAATGAATTGTGGCTCTTACAAGAGATTGCAAGGTGCACAAGCATAGAGGACCCTAGGGAAATTGAGGCAGTGAGAAAATGCTGCGCAGGCTGTGGCGCTCGGTATTGCCTTCAGCACAGGGCTATCTCCTTACACTTATGAACTTTTAAATTAATTTACCCTTGTAAACCAGATTAAGCCCTCCTAAGGGGTACAGGTTTGGGCTCAGGGAGGCAGAGAGCTGAGATAATATAACGAGCAGCAGCTCCGCTCCTCCGGGGGGCAAGATTGCAACCACGCTGAGGTCGAAGTACAAGAAACAAAAAAGGTGCCAAGTTTGAATCCTGAGCCACATCTCCTGGAGAGCAGCTGTGGACAGGGATCGTTACCTGCTGGCTCTTGGCTCCGTTGTCCTCGGCGGGTGGTTCGCTGGACTGTGGGGAGGGCTACTACAGTAGCTTGCCCTCGCGACCGCACTGCAGGGGGACAAAAGAAATGCAGCTGTTAAGTACAGGTAGGTGGATTGGGAGGAGAAGTTACGACTTCTAAACCAGCAGTATAATCCTGCAGCACCGAATTTTACAAGCAAAGCAACTTTATAAAGGCTGTAGAAAGCAGGCACACAATAGGATAGTTTGAAATGCAGCAACTATTTAGAAGCAGCAAAGCTCGAATTCCCTGTCGTTAAGGCGTCTGCTTTAGTGCAGCTAGATCCAAAATGAATTGTGGCTCTTACAAGAGATTGCAGGGTGCACAAGCATAGAGGACCCAAGGGAAATTGAGGCAGTGAGAAAATGCATCGCAGACTGTTTCGCTCAATATTGCCTTCAGCACAGGGCTATTTCCTTACACTTATGAACTTTTAAATTAATTTACCCTTGCAAACCAGATTAAGCACTCCTAAGGGGTACAGGTTTGGGCTCAGGGAGGCAGAGTGCTGAGATAATATAACGACAGCAGTCCGCTCCTCTGGGGTCAAAGATTGCAACCACGCTGAGCTGGAAGTACAAGAAACAAAAAAGGCGCCAAGTTTGAATCCTGTGGCGCAGCTCCTGGAGAGCAGCTGTGGACAGGGATCGCTACCTGCTGGCTCTTGTCTCTGTCGTCCGCGAGGGAGGTTCACTGGACTATGGGGAGGGCTACTACAGTAGCAAGCCCTCGCGACCGCACTGCAGGGGGACAAAAGAAATGCAGCTGTTAAGTCCAGGTATGTGGATGGGGAGGGGGAGCTACGACTTCTAAACCAGCAATTTAGTCTTACAGCACAGAATTTTACAAGCAAAGTAATTTTATACAGGCTGTAGAAAGCAGGCACATAATAGGATAGTTTGAAATGCAGCGACTCTTTAGAAGCAGTAAAGCTCGAATTCCCCGTTGTTAAGGTGTCTGATTTAGTGCAGCTAGACCCAATAGGAATTGTGGCTCTTATATGAGATTGCAAGGTGCACAAGCATAGAGGACCATAGGGAAATTGAGGCTGTGAGAAAATGCTGCGCAGGCTGTGGCGCTCGGTATTGCCTTCAGCACAGGGCTATTTCCTTACACGTATGAACTTTTAAATTAATTTACCCATGTAAATCAGAATAAACACTCCTAAGGGGTACAGGTTTGGGCTCAGGGAGACAGGTGCTGAGATAATAAAACGAGCAGCAGCTCCGCTCCTCCGAGGGGCAAGATTGCAACCACGCTGAGCTGGAAGTACAAGTCACAAAAGGCCAGTTTGAATCCTGTGGCTTAGCTCCTGGAGAGCAGCTGTGGACAGGAGCAGCTACCAGCTGGCTCTTGTCTCCGTCATTTGCGGGGAGGATGCAGTGTCACGGTGGGAGGGCTACTGTATTAGCCAGCCCACGAGACCGCACTGCAGGGGGACAAAAGAAATGCAGCTGTTAAGTCCAGGTAGGTGGAAGGGGAGGGGGAACTATGACTTCTAAACCAGCAGTTTAGTCTTACTGCACAGAATTTTACAAGTAAATCAATTTTATACTGGCTGTAGAAAGCAGGCACACGATAGGATAATTTTAAGTGCAGCTACTCTTCAGAAGCAGTAAAGCTCGAATTTCCCGTCGTTAAGGCGTCTTATTTAGTGCAGCTAGACCCAAAATGAATTGTGGCTCATACAAGAGATTGCAAGGTGCACAAGCATAGAGGACCCTAGGGAAATTGAGGCAGTGAGAAAATGCTGCACAGGCTGTGGCGCTCGGTATGGCCTTCATCATAGGGCTATTTCCTTACACTTATGAACTTTTAAATTAATTTACCCTTGTAAACCAGAATTAGCACTCTAAAGGGGTACAGATTTGGGCTCAGGTTGGCAGAGTGCTGAGATAATATAATGAGCAGCAGCTCCGCTCCTCCAGGGAGGCAAGATTGCAACCACGCTGAGCTGGAAGTACAAGAATCAAAAAAGGCACCAAGATTGAATCCTGTGGAGCAGCTCCTACAGAGCAGCTGTGGACAGGGATCGCTACCTGCTGGCTCTTGGCTCTGTTGTCCACGGGGCAGGTTCAGTGGACTGTGGGGAGGGCTACTACAGTAGCAAGTCCTCGCGATTTCACTACAGGGGGACAAAAGAAAAGCAACTGTTAAGTACAGGTAGGTGGATGGGGAGGAGGAGCTACGACTTCTAATCCAGCAGTATAATCTTACAGCACTGATTTTTATAAGCAAAGCAATTTTATACAGGCAGTAGAAATCAGGCACACAGTAGGATAGTTTGAAAAGCAGCTACTCTTTAGAAGCAGTAAAGCTCAACTTCACAGTCGTTAAGGTGTCTGATTTAGTGCAGCTAGACCCAAAATGAATTGTGGCTCTTACAAGAGATTGCAAGGTGCACAAGCATAGAGGACCCTAGGAAAATTGAGGCAGTGAGAAAATGCTGCGCAGGCTGTGGCGCTCGGTATCGCCTTCAGTACAGGGCTATTTCCTTACACTTATGAACTTTTAAATTAATTTACCCTTGTAAACCAGATTAAGCACTCCTAAGGGGTACAGCTTTGGGCTCAGGGAGGCAGAGTGTTGAGATAATATAATGAACAGCAGCTCCGCTCCTCCGGGTGGCAAGATTGCAACCACGCTGAGCTAGAAGTACAAGTCACAAAAAAGGCGCCAAGTTTGAATCCTGTGGCTCAGCTCCTGGAGAGCAGCTGTGGACAGGGATCGCTACCTGCTGGCTCTTGTCTCTGTCGTCCGTGGGGGAGGTTCGCGCGACTGTGGGGAGGGCTACTACAGTAGCAAGCCCTCGCGACCGCACTGCAGGGGGACAAAAGAAATGCAGCTGTTAAGTCTAGGTATGTGGATGGGGAGGGGGAGCTACGACTTCTAAACCAGCAATTTAGTCTTACAGCACAGAATTTTACAAGCAAAGCAATTTTATACAGGCTGTAGAAAGCAGGCACATAATAGTATAGTTTGAAATGCAGCTACTCTTTAGAAGCAGTAAAGCTCGAATTCCCCAGCGTTAAGGCATCTGATGTAGTGCAGCTAGACCCAAAATGAATTGTGGCTCTTACAAAGATAGCAAGGTGCACAAGCATAGATGACCCTAGGGAAATTGAGGCAGTGAGAATATACCGCCATGAGCTATGGCGCTCAGTATTGCCTTCAGCACAGGGCTATTTCCTTACACTTTTGAACTTTTAAATTTATTTACCCTTGTAAACCAGATGAAGCACTTCTATGAGATACAGGTTTGGGCTCAGGGAGGCAGAGTGCTGAGATAATATAATGAGCAGCAGCTCCGCTCCTCCGGGGGGCAAGATTGCAACCACGCTGAGCTGGAAGTAGAGGAAACAAAAAAGGTGCCAAGTTTGAATACTGTGGCTCAGCTCCTGGAGAGCAGCTGTGGACAGGGATCGCTACCTGCTGGCTTCTGGCTCCGTCGTCCACGGGGGAGGTTAGGTGGACTGCGGGGAGGGTTATTGCAGTAGCTAGCCCTAGCGACCGCACTGCAGGGGGACAAAAGAAATGCAGCTATTAAGTCCAGGTAGGTGGATGGGGAGGGGGTGCTACGACTTCTAAACCAGCAGTTTAGTCTTACAGCACAGAATTTTACAAGCAAAGCAATTTTATACAGGCTGTAGAAAGCAGGCACATAATAGGATAATTTGAAGTGCAGCTACTCCTTTAGAAGCAGTAAAGCTCGAATATCCCATCGTTAAGGTGTCTGATTTAGTGCAGCTAGACCCCAAATTAATTGTGACTCTAACAAGAGATTGCAAGGTGCACAAGCATAGAGGACCCTAGGGAAATTGAGGCAGTGAGAAAATGCATCGCAGACTGTGGCGCTCGGTATTGCCTTCAGCACAGGGCTATTTCCTTACTCTTATGAACTTTTAAATTAATTTACCCTTGTAAACCAGAATATACACTCCTAAGGGGTACAGGTATGGGCTCAGGGAGGCAAAGTGCTGAGATTATATAACGAGCAGCAGCTCCGCTTCTCTGGGGGGCAAGATTACAACCATTCTGAGCTGGAAGTACAAGAAACAAAAAAGACGCCAAGATTGAGTCCTGTGGCACAGCTCCTGGAGAGCAGCAGTGGACAGGGACCGCTACCTGCAGACTCTTGGCTCCGTCGTCTGCGGGGGAGGTTCGGTGCACTGTGGGGAGGTCTACTACAGTAGCTAGCCCTCGCAACCACACTACAGGGGGGCCAAAGAAATGCAGCTGTTAGGTACAGGTAGGTGGATGGGGAGGAAGTGCAACGACTTCTAATCCAGCAGTATAATCTTACAGCACAGAATTTTACAAGCAATGCAATTTTATACAGGCGGTTGAAAGCAGGCACACAAAAGGATAGTTTGAAATGCAGCTACTCTTTAGAAGCAGTAAAGCTCGAATTCCCCGTCGTTAAGGTGTCTGATTTAGTGCAGCTAGACCCAAAATGAACTGTGGCTCTTACAAGAGATTGAAAGGTGCACAAGCATAGAGGACGCAAGGGAAATTGAGGCAGTGAGAAAATGCTCCACAGGCTGCGGCGATCGGTATTGCCTTCAGCACTGGGCTATTTCCTTACACTTATGATCTTTTAAATTAATTTACCCTTGTAAACCAGATTATGCAGTCCTTAGGGGTACAGGATTGGGATCAGGGAGGCAGAGAGCTGAGATAATATAACGAGCAGCAGTTCCACTCCTCCGGGGGCAAGATTGCAACCACGCTGAGCTGGAAGTACAAGAAACAAAAAAGGCGGCAAGTTTGAATCCCGTGGCGCAGCTCCTGAAAAGCAGCTGTGGACTCGGATCGCTACCAGCTGGCTCTTGGCTCCGTCATCCGCGGGGGAGGTTCGGTGGACTGTGGGGAGGGCTGCTACAGTAGCTAGTTCTCGCGACTGCACTGCAGGGGGATAAAAGAAATGCAGCTCTTAAGTACAGGTAGGTAAATGGGGAGGAGGAGCTGTGACTTCTATACCAGCAGTATAAACTTACAGCACAGAATTTCACAAGCAAAGCAATTTTATTCAGGCTGTAGAAAGCAGGCACACAACAGGATAGTTTGAATTGCAGCTACACTTTAGAAGCAGTAAATCTTGAATTCCCCGTCGTTAAGGCATCTTATTTAGTGCAGTTAGACACAAAATGAATTGTGGCTCTTACGTGAGATTGCAAAGTGCACAAGCATAGAGCACCCTAGGGAAATTCAGGCATTGAGAAAATGCTGCACAGGCTGTGGTGCTCGTTAATGCTTTCAGCACAGAGCTATTTCTTTGCACTTATTAACTTTTAAATTAATTTACCCTTGTAAACCAGATTAAGCACTCCTAAAGGGTAAAGGTTTGGGCTAAGGGAGGCAAAGTGGTGAGATAATATAACGAGCAGCAGCTCCGCTCCTCAGGGGGGCAAGATTGCAACCACACTGAGCTGGAAGTAAAAGAAACAAAAAAGGCGCCAAGTTTGAATCCTGTGGCGCAGCTCCTGGAGAGCAGCTGTGGACAGGGATCGCTACCTGCTGACTCTTGGCTCCGTCGTCCGCAGGGGACGTTCGGTGGACTGTGGGGAGGGCTACTACAGTAGCCATCCCTCGCGAACACACTTCAGTGGGACAAAAGAAATGTAGCTGTTAAGTACAGGTAGGTGGATGGGGAGGAGGAGCTACGACTTCAAAATCAGCAGTATAATCTTACAGCACAGAATTTTACAAGCAAAGCAATTTTATAAAGGCTGAAGAAAGCAGGCACACAATAGGATAGTTTGAAATGCAGCTACTCTTTAGAAGCAGTAAAGCTCGAATTCCCCGTCGTTAAGGCGTCTGATTTAGTGCAGCTAGACCCAAAATGAATTGTGGCTTTTACAAGAGATCGCAAGGTGCAGAAGCATAGAGGACCCTTGGGATATTGAGGCAGTGAGAAAATGCCGCACAGGCAGTGGCGCTCGGTTTTGCCTTCAGCACAGGGCTCTTTCCGTACACTTATGTTCTTTTAAATTAATTTACCCTTGTAAACCAGATTAAGCCCTCCAAATTGGTACAGGTTTGGGCTCAGGGAGGCAGAGTGCTGAGATAATATAACAAGCAGCAGCTCCGCTCCTCCGGGGAGCAAGATTGCAAGCACGCTGAGCTGGAAGTACAAGAAACAAAAAAGGTGCCTAGTTTGAATCCTGTGGCGCAGCTCCTGGAGAGCAGCTGTGGACAGC
Source organism: Neoceratodus forsteri (assembly GCA_016271365.2). Taxonomy (NCBI): domain Eukaryota; kingdom Metazoa; phylum Chordata; order Ceratodontiformes; family Ceratodontidae; genus Neoceratodus; species Neoceratodus forsteri. The sequence continues at coordinate 196,752,598 of CM028136.1, forward strand.
GATCGCTACCTGCTGGCTCATGGCTCCATTGTCCGAGGGGGAGGTTCGGTGGACTGTGGGCAGGGCTACTACAGTAGCAAGCCCTAGCGACTGCACTGCAGGGGACAAAAGAAATGCAGCTGTTAAGTACTGGATGGGGGATGGAGAGGAGGAGCTACGACTTCTAAACCTGCAGTATAATCTTACAGCACTGAATTTTACAAGCAAAACAATTTTATACAGGCTGTAGAAAGCAGGCACACAGTTAGATAGTTTGAAATGCAGCTACTCTTTAGAAGCAGTAAAGCTCGAATTCCCCGTCGTTAAGGAGTCTGATTTAGTGCAGCTAGACCCAAAATGAATTGTGGCTCTTACAAGAGATTGCAGGGTGCACAAGCATAGAGGACCCTAGGGAAATTGAGGCAGTGAGAAAATGCTGCACAGGCTGTGGTGCTCAGTATTGCCTTCAGTACAGGGCTATTCCCTAACACTTATGAACTTTTAAATTAATTTTCCCTTGTAATACAGATTAAGCACTCCTAAGGGGTACAGGTTTGGGCTCAGGGAGTCAGAGTGCTGAGATAATATAACGAGCAGCAGCTCTGCTCCTTCGAGGGACAAGATTGCAACCACCCTGAGCTGGAAGTACAAGAAACTAGAAAGGCGCCAAGTTTGAATCCTGTGGTGCAGCTCCTGGAGAGCAGCTGTCAACAGGGATCGCTACCTGCTGGCTCTTGTCTCCATTGTCCACGGGGGAGGTTCGCTGGACTGTGGGGAGGGCTTCTACAGTAGCAAGCCCTCGCGACCGCACTGCAGGTGGACCAAAGAAATGCAGCTGTTTAGTCCAGGTAGGTGGATGTGGAGGAGGAGCTATGACTTCTAAACCAGCAGTTTAGTCTAACAGCACAGAATTTTACAAGCAAAGCAATTTTATACAGGCTGTAGAAAGCAGGCACACAATAGGATAGTTTGAAATGCAGCTACTCTTTAGAAGCAGTAAAGCTCGAATTCCCCGTCGTAAAGGCGTCTGATTTACTGCAGCGAGTCCCAAAATGAGTTGTGGCTCTTTCAAAAGATTACAAGTTCCACAAGCTCAGAGGACCCTAGGGAAATTGAGGCACTGAGAAAACGCTGAGCATGCTGTGGCGCTCGGTATTGCCTTCAGCACAGGGCTATTTCCTTACACTTATGAACTTTTAAATTAATTTACCCTTGTAAACCAGAATTAGCACTCCTAAGGGGTACAGGATTGGGCTCAGGGAGGCAGAGTGCTGAGATAATATAACGAGCAGCAGCTCCTCTCCTCCGGGGGGCAAGATTTCAACCACGCTGAGGTGGAAGTACAAGAAACAAAAATGGCGCCAAGTTTGAATCCTGTGGTGCAGCTCCTGGAGAGCAGCTGAAGACAGGGATCGCTACCTTCAGGCTCTTGGCTCCGTCGTCCGCATGGGAGGTTTGGTGAACTGTGGGGAGGGCTACTACAGTAGCTAACCCTCGCGACCGCACTACAGAGGGACAAAGGAAATGCAGCTGTTAAATACAGGTAGGTAGATGGGGAGGAGGAGCTTCGAATTCTAATCCAGCAGTATAATCTTACAGTACAGAATCTTACAAGCAAAGCAGTTTTATACAGGCTGTAGAAAGCAGGCACACAATAGGATAGTTTGAAGTGCAGCTACTGTTTAGAAGAAATAAAGCACGAATTCCCCGTTGTTAAGGCATCTGATTTAGTGCAGCGAGACCCAAAATGAATTGTGGCGCTCACAAGAGGTTGCAAGGTGTTCAAGCAAAGAGGACCCAAGGGAAATTGAGGCAGTGAAAAATTCTGCACAATTTGTGGCACTCGGTATTGCCTTCAGCACAGGGCTATTTCCTTACACTTATGAACTTTTAAATTAAGTTACCCTTGTAAACCAGATTAAGCACTCCTAAAGGGTAAAGGTTTGGGCTCAGGGAGGCAGAGTGGTGAGATAATATAACGAGAAGCAGCTCCGCTCTTCAGGGGGGCAAGATTGCAACCACATTGAGCTGTAAGTACAAGAAACAAAAAAGGCGCCAAGTTTGAATCCTGTGGCGCAGCTCCTGGAGAGCAGCTGAGGACAGAGATTGTTACCTGCTGGCTCTTGGCTCCATTGTCCGCGGGGTAGGTTCGGAGGACTGTGGGGAGGGCTACTACATTAGCTAGCCCTCGCGACAGCACTTCAGTGGGACAAAAGAAATGCAGCTGTTAAGTACAGGTAGGTGGATGGGACGGAGGAGCTACGACTTCAAAATCAGCAGTATAATCTTACAGCACAGAATTTTACAAGCAAAGCAATTTTATAAAGGCTGAAGAAAGCAGGCACACTATAGGATAGTTTGAAATGCAGCTACTCTTTCGAAGCAGTAAAGCTCAAATTCCCCATCGTTAAGGCGTCTGATTTAGTGCAGCTAGACCCAAAATGAATTGTGACTTTTACAAGAAATTGCACGGTGCACAAGCATAGAGGACCCTAGGGAAATTGAGGTGGTGAGAAAATGCTGCACAGGCTGTGGTGCTCGGATTTGCCTTCAGCACAGGGCTATTTCCATACACTTGTGTACTTTTAAATTAATTTACCCGTGTAAACCCGATTAAGCACTCCAAAATGGTACAGGTTGGGGCTCAGGGAGGCAGATTGCTGAGGTAATATAACGAGCAGCAGCTACGCTCCTCCGGGGGGCAAGATTGCAACCACGCTGAGCTCGAAGTACAAGAAACAAAAAAGGAGCCAAGTTAGAATCCTGTGGAGCAGCTCCTGGAGAGCAGCTATGGACAGGGACCGCTACCTGCTGGCTCTTGGCTCCGTCGTCCGAGGGGGAGGTTCGGTGGATTGTGGGGAGGGCTACTACAGTAGCTAGTCCTCGTGACCGCACTGCAGTGGGACCAAAGAAATGCAGCTGTTAAGTACAGGTAGGTGGATGGGAAGGAGGAGCTACGACTTATAAACCAGCAGTATAATCTTACATCACAGAATTTTTCAAGCAAAGCAGTTTTATACTGGCTGTAGAAAGTTGGCACACAGAATAGGATAGTTTGAAATGCAGCTACACTTTAGAAGCGGTAAAGCTCAAATTCCCCATCGTTAAGGCATCTGATTTGGTGCAGCTAGACCCCAAATGAATTGTGTCTGTTACAAGAGATTGCAAGGTGCACAAGCATAGAGGACCCTAGGGAAATTGTGGCAGTGAGAAAATGCTGCACAGGTTGTGGCGCTCAGTATTGCCTTCAGCACAGGGCTATTTCCTTACATTTATGAACTTTTAAATTAATTTACCCTTGTAAACCAGATTTAGCCCTCCTAAGGGGTACAGGTTTGGGCTCACGGAGGCAGAGTGCTGAGATAATATAACGAGCAGCAGCTCCGCTCCTCCGGTGGGCAAGATTGCAACCACGCTGAGCTGGAAGTACAAGAAACAAAAAAGGCACCAAGTTTGAATCCTGTGGCGCAGCTCCTGGGGAGCAGCTGTGGACAGTGATAGCTACCTGCTGGCTGCTTGCTCCGTCATCCACGGGGGAGGTTCGGTGGACTGTGGGGAGGGCTACTGTGGTATATAGCCCTCGCGGCCGCACTGCAGGGGGACAAAAGAAATGCAGCTGTTAAGTACAGGTCGGTGGATGGGAAGGAGGAGCAACGACTACTAAACCAGCAGTATAACATTACTGCACAGAATTTTACAAGCAAAGCAATTTTATACAGGCTGTAGAAAGCAGGCACATAATAGGATAGTTTGAAATGCAGCTACTCCTTAGAAGCAGTAAATCTCGAATTTCCCATCATTAAGGCGTCTGATTTAGTGCAGCTAGACCCAAAATGAATTGTGGCACTTAAAAGAGATTGTAAGGTGCACAAGCATAGAGGACCCTAGGGAAACTGAGGCAGAGAAAATGCTGCACAGGCTGTGGTGCTCGGTATTGCCTTCTGCACACAGAAATTTCCTGACACTTATGAACTTTTAAATTAAATTACCCTTGTAAACCTGCTTAAGCACTCCTAAGGGGTACAGGTTTGGACTCAGGGATGCAGAGTACTGAGATAATATAACGAGCAGCAGCTCCGCTCCTCCGGGGGGCAAGATTGCAACCATGCTGTGCTGGAAGTACAAGAAACAAAAAAGGCGCCAAGTTGGAATCCTTTGGCGCAGCTGCTGAAGAGCAGCTGTGGACAGGGATCGCTACCTGCTGGCTCGTCTCTCCGTCGTCCGCGTGGGAGGTTCGGTGGACTTTGTGAGGGCTACTACAGTAGCTAGCCCTCGCGACCGCACTGCAGGGGGACAAAAGAAATGCAGCTGTTAAGTACAGGTAGGTGGATGGGGAGGAGGAGCTACGACTTCTTAACCAGCAGTATAATCTTACAGCATAGAATTTTACAAGCAAAGCAATTTTATACAGGCTGTAGAAAGCAGGCACACAATAGGATAGTTTGAAATGCAGCTACTCTTTAGAAGCAGTAAAGCTCGAATTTCCCGACGTTAAGGCATCTGATTTAGTGCAGCTAGACCCCAATTGAATTGTGGCTCTTACAAGTGATTGCAAGGTGCACAAGCATAGAGGACTCTAGGGAAATTGAGGCAGTGAGAAAATGCTGCACAGGCTGTGGTGCGTGGTATTGCCTTCAGCACAGGGCTATTTCCTTTCACTTATGAACTTTTAAATTAATTTACCGTTGTGAACCAGATTAAGCACTCCTACGGGGTACAGGTTTGGGTTCAGGGAGGCAGAGTGCTGAGATAATATAATGAGCAGCAGCTCCGCTCCTCCGGGGGCAAGATTGCAACCACGCTGAGCTGAAAGTACAAGAAACAAAAAAGGCACCAAGTTTGAATCCCGTGGCGCAGCTCCTGGAGAGCAGCTGTGGACAGGGATCGCTACCTGCTGGCTCTTGGCTCCGTCATCCGCAGGGGTGGTTTGGTGGACTGTGGGGAAGGCTACTACAGCAGCTAGTCCTCGCGACCGCACTGCAGGGAGACAAAAGAAATGCAGCTGTTAAGTACAGGTAGGTGGATGGGGAGGAGGAGCTACGACTTCTAAACCAGCAGTATAATCTTACAGTATAGAATTTTACAAGCAAAGCAATTTTATACAGGCTGTTGAAAGCAGGCACACAATAGGATAGTTTGAAATGCAGCTACTCTTTAGAAGCAGTAAAGCTCGAATTCCCTGTCGTTAAGGCATCTGATTTAGTGCAGCTAGACCCAAAATGAATTGTGGCTCTTACAAGAGATTGCAAGGTGTACAAGAATAGAGGACCCTTGGAAAATTGAGGCTGTGAGAAAATGCTGCGCAGTCTGTGGCGCTCGGTATTGCCTTCAGCACAGGGCTATTTCCTTACACTTATGAACTTTTAAATTAATTTACCCTTGTAAACCAGATTAAGCACTCCTAAGGGGTACAAGTTTGGGCTCAGGGAGACTGAGTGCTGAGATTATATAACGAGTAGCAGCTCCGCTCCTCCAGGGGGCCAAGATTGCAACCACGCTGAGCTGGAAGTACAAGAAACAAAAAAGGCGCCAAGTTTGGATCCTGTGGCGCAGCTCCTGGCGAGCAGCTGTGGACAGGGATCACTACCTGCTGGCTCTTGGCTCCGTCGTCCACGGGGGAGGTTCGGTGGACTGTCGAGAGGGCTACTACAGTAGCTAGCCCTCGTGACTGCACTGCAGGGGGACAAAAGAAATGCAGCTGTTAAGTACAGGTAGGTCGATGGGGAGGAGGAGCTACGACTTCTAAACCAGCACTATAATCTTACGGCACAGAATTTTACAAGCAAAGCAATTTTATACTGGCTGTGGAAAGCATATCAGATGACCTTAAGGTTAGCAAGCAATGTGAGAAGGCAATAGGGAGGGCTGGGGGTATACTGGGAAGCATAGGGAGAGGCATCAGCAGCAGAAAACAGGAAGTTGTTTTCCCTCTGTACAAACAGTTGGTGAGACCCCATCTGGAGTACTGCATCCAGTTCTGGAGACTCCATCTCCGCAAGGACATAGACAAGATTGAGGCAGTCCAGAGGAGGGCAACTAAAATGATGCAGGGTCTGCTAGAGAAGCCGTATGAGGAGGGACTAAAGGAGCTTAATATGTATACCCTTGAGGAAAGAAGGGAGAGGGGGGACATGATAGAAACTCTTAAGTACCTCAGTGGAATCAACAAAGTCCAAAAGGTTAGTATCTTTCAGAAAAAGAGACGTGGAAGAGCAAGGGGACACAATCTAAAGATAGAAGGGAGGCGGTTCAGGGGCAATGTGAGGAAGCATTATTTCACACAGAGGGTAGTGGATGCATGGAACAGCCTTCCTGAGGAGGTTGTGGGGTCTAAAACTGTGGGAGAATTCAAGAATTCATGGGACAGACATAAGGCAATTCTTGTAGAGGGTAGGAAGTAATAGGCTGTTGGTTAAGGAGGATCTGCGGCCTATCCTGTAGGTAAGGAAATGGGCAGACTAGATCGGCCAAGCAGTCCTTATCTGCTGTCAAAGTCTATGTTTCTGTGTTTCTATGTTTCTGTCACCACTTGATATAAAATTAAAACATGCATTTGTCAATGCCGAATGTTTGCTTGCTGACATTGGCATTGGTAGTTTAGAAGTTACAGAGCTGCATAATAGGAATGGCAGCGAAGTATTGAACTGAAGCCAACCCCACCACCACCCTTCAGAGAGTGAGTGGCATTGGGGTTTGCCTTTGGGTCATCAGGCATAACGACCACACCATTTCACCACACCCTACCCTGCAGACACTGACAAGTGTCACAGTGTGCCTTGGGGTCTTTGGCCCTTATGCGCACCCAATTCCATCAGGAAATACGGTGAGATGTGTGCCGTATAGGAGAATGGGGTAACGTTTGGGCCCGAAGAGTCCGAGGTACACCTTGATGCCTCTCACTGGCTGCAGCGTGTGGGTGGGGGTGGAATGATATGAGCATTACTGGCAAGAATCCCAAGTCACACCCCTGATGCCTGTCATTCTCTACAGGGTGGGGCGTTATGGTTGGAAACCCTAACGCCTTAGGCATTCGTTGGTATTTTCACTCCAAATTTTCAACATGTTTTTTTTGTGACCCCAACCTCACGAACAGTGGCAATATCAGTTTGCTAGCCAAAAACTGCTTTTGCACAGTGACTACGGCATTTGGCACCACAGGTGCAAAAACACATTCCGAACAGGATATGAAAAATGACGGCGGTACTGTTCATGGGGAGGTGTAAAAAATAGCAATGTTGAAAATCTGGTGTGAAAATCTTAAAAAAACTGGTGAAGTCACGAGCATGCATAGAAACTGTGCAACGCGAACCCATAATGTAACTAGCTTGGGAATTTTTTTACAGCAGATTGTTAACACAGGTATTTTGGGACCTCCGATCATGAACAGTGTCAGTGTGAATTTCTTTATTTGTCCCGAACAATGATTTCCCACAGCAACTACGCATTTCTGTGCTGAAAGTGTGAAAACACATTTCGGCCATGTTGTGGAAAATGACATCTGTACTGTTCATAAGGAGGTGTAGAAAAATGCCACTGGTGAAAATCTGGACTGAAAATATTACAAATTCATGAACTGACGAGGGTGCGTTGAAACTGCGTAATACTCACTCATAACACAGTCATTTTATGGAGTTTTGTCACCAAATTTTCAACATAGCCATTTTCAGACCAGTGTCACTGTGATTTTCTTAATCTGTCCCAAACATTGTTTTTTGCACGCCGACTGTACCATTGTGCGCTACATGTGCGGAAAAAAATTTTGGGCAAGATGTGAAAAATGGTAGCTGTACTGCTCATAAGGAAGTGCGGTAAAATGGCACTGTTGAAAATCTGGTGTGCAAATATTATAAATTCGCAAATTTGCCAGCATGCATAGGAACTGCGCAACGTGCGCTCCTAAAACAGTCATTTTGGGGAATTTTTTCACCAAATTTTCAACATAGCCATTTTAACACCTCTGCTCATGACCAGTGTCACTGTGATTTTCTTAATGTGTCCCATACATTGATTGCACATACCGAGTGCGCCATTGTGCGCTTCATGGGCGGAAACACGTTGTGGGCAAGATGTGAAAAATGACAGCTGTACTGCTCATAAGGAGGTGTGGTAAAACGGCAATGTTGAAAATCTGGAGTGAAAATATTGAAAATTTGTGAACTTACGAGCGTGCGTAGGAACTCTGCAACGCTTGCTCGTAAAACAGTCATTTTTAGGAATTTTTTCACTAAATTTTCAACATAGCCATTTTAAGACCACTGCTCATGAACAGTGTCACTGTGATTTTCTTAATTTATCCTGTACATTGATTTTGCACACCGACTGCACCATTGTGCACTACATGGGCGGAAACACGTTTTGGGTGAGTTGTGAAAAATGACAGCTGTACTACTCATAAGAAGGTGTGGTAAAATGGCATTGTTGAAAATCTAGAGTGAAAATATTGAAAATTCATGAACTTATTTAGCGCATGAGGACGCTAATGCACGCCAGAAACAGTCATTTTTTGGAATTTTTCCACCAAATTTTCAACATAAGCTTCTTGAGAGCCCACCTTATGAACACTGACAGTGTTGTTTACGTTAATCAGTCCAAAGGTGATTTGGCACTTGTTGACTGCGAAATCACCGCGCTAAACCGAATAATGCCATGACAGTAACAACATTCATGAGAAGGGGTCCCAAAAACCCCATGTTGAAAATTTGGTGCAAAAATTCCAAAAAATGCCCGAGGTATGCAGCAAAGTTGAAAAAACCCTATTACATTATACAGCTCACCGGCATTTCCTCAGTTCGCGGTCGGCTTTGAAGAGTGCAGATGTGTTCCAGGTCCACTGAAGATCATCGCTCCAGACTTCAGAGGTAAGTATGGGGTGAGGGTGGAGTGGGGAGAGGCACAGGTGGGTGCGGGTTGGGGCAGGAGACCGCGAGAATCGCTATTTACAGGTTTTTTTTTTTTTTTTAATTAAGACAACGCTGGATGTTTGCCACGCTGGGGTGGGCTACCAGCGTAGCAGCTGTAAGGCTGTTTGGGGGCTGGGCCGGCGAGTTGGGCACCCCGTGGGTATGCACGTGTGCCACACTGGGGTGGCCTCAGCGTGGCAGCTGTAACACTGTTTTGGGGATGGAGCCGATGGGGATTGGGCACCCCATCGGCTACACTGTATGTGTGAAGGGGGGGAGCACATCAGCATGGAATATATGTGCATGCGTGTTGAGGGGGGGAACTCTGCTCACTGAAGCGGAGCTCTCCCTTTCAGCTGTATGCCTCTGCATATTCAGCTGTCATAGACAGCTGGAGCAGTGATTGGTGAACTGCGACCACACCTGCAAACACACTGACTGAATTGGAAGAGGCTGACGCACCTCTAGAAAACTCGTATGATGGCACTATGTTTCTTGCACATGCGTGCAAGCAAACATAATGATTAATTTTAATCCCTGGTGTCTACTGGCCCCCCCCCATCACCAACCCGATGCTGAATAACATTATATCCGTAGCAGACCCCCACTCACTATTCCCATTCCCAAATGTTGCCAATTCCTTGGTATCTAGTGGACCACACCACCTCCAACCTCATCAGGTAGTGCCCCCCCCACTCCACACTCTCGAACACGACCCCAAGCAGGCAACCAGCATAGCCCTCCAGTCTCCACCACTGCTGGCCATCCAACTGAGCTGGAATCAATGAGTACATACTTGCTCAATGGGGGAGAGTAGAGTGCTATGCTGGTTGCCCGCTCGGGGTCGGGGTTGGGAAGAGCAGAGTGGTGGGGCACTACCTGACATGGTGGAGGGTCCACTAGACACCAGGAAATTGGCAATGGCAACATTTGAGATGTGGATAGGGAGGGGGGGGTCTGCTAGAGAAATAATGTTATTCTCCATTGAGTCAGTGATGCAAGGGGGGGCTACTAGACATCAGGGATTGAATAAATAATTTATTTTAACATTCAGGTCAGCAATTGGTGGGGGGAGCTACTAGACACCAGAGATTGATTTAATAATTGCATTTTACATGGTGTGGCAATCGGTGGGTGGGGGCTACTAGACACCAGGGATTAGAATTAATCATTTTAATTTTACAGTGATCAGCATGAGAGGGTACTAGACACCAGGGATTGGAATTAAAAAGTTTATTTTTACCTTGAGACAGTGATCGGTGGAGGGGGAGAACCACTAGACTCCAGGGAATTATTTGGAGTGGGTTTGGCAGGGGGATTTGCCATTTCTAACTTCTCCTTGCCTTGTTTTTGTTTTTTCACTTGCCCAGGTTCTTGGCCCCTTCTGGGGGGGGCTTCATACCGACTCCGACTACTCTGCTGGGTCTTGACGTACCAGGATCCCAGCACCATAGTGCTCGACATCCAGGGGGTGTTTTTTGTATTTTTTCCCCGTGTTGTATCCCATCCCCTGAGGTCGCTGGCATGAAGGACTTGATGTCTAGATGCATGGTGTGCAGACACATGCTGTAGTCAAGTGCTCAGCAGTGCCCTCCCCTCCCTGACTCCGAAGAGACGTGAGCCCTACTGCCCATGCTTCCACTGGTGGTAGAGCTATGGGTGCATTTGCTGCCTGGTAACCCACCCCAACCTGGAGGAGGAGAGCATCCATTGAGACTCTCAGTCCTCCTCCCCATCTGACTCCCAATGACCTAGGCTCATGGCCAAACTCTGGTCACCAGTGTAGTGCTAGGTGTGGTATCTAGTACCTCAACCCTCAGCACCACTGGGCCAGTGCCTTGGGTTTTTTTTTGTGCAATTTGCATTTAAAAAATTCCAAAAACAAGGTGAAGTTACAAATGGCAAATTTTTAATGAAATGGGACAGCTTTACAAAATCATAGAATCATAGGAGTTTGACAGCAGAAAAGGACCATACCGGCCCATCTAGTCTGCCCCCTTCTTCCTCCTACACCTCCCCCTCCCTGCCAGACCCAACCCTCCCGATACTCAGTCCCATATGCTTGTCCTATGCCCTGGACTGATCCAGGGCTCCACCAGCCTCTCCATGAAGAAACACCCTCTCACATTGCTCCTGTATCTTTTTCCTTACAGTCTGAGGTTGTGCCCTCTAGTTCTGACCTCCTCCTTCCTCTTAAGTAAACCCATTTCTCCCACTTTATTGAGCCTCTTTACATATTTAGAAGTTTTAATCATGTCTCCCCTTTCCCTGCGTGTCTCCAGCATGTGCAGATCCAGCTCCTTACACCTCTGCTTGTATGACTTTCCCTGCATACCCTGCACCATTTTGGTTAACCTTCTCTGAACCATCTCCAATGCCTCTATATCCTTGCGGAGATGTGACCTCCAGAACTGAACCTCATGCTCCAGGTGCAGCCTCACCATGGCTTTGTAAAGGGCCATTATTACCTCCTTCCTTCTGTTAGTAATGCCCCTGCCTATGCATGCCAACATTCCATTGGCCTTTTCTGCCGCCCTGCTACACTGGATTCCTATTTTAAGGTTCGAGGAGACTATGATCCCCAGATCTCTCTCCCATTCTGTTACTTTGATTTCCTCCCTACCTAGGGTGTAACCTGCTCTTCTGTTCCTACTCCCCAAGTGCATCACAGCACACTTCTTGGCATTAAATTTCAGCTGCCACATCCCAGACTATTTTGCTAGTGTCTTTAAGTCCTCCCTCATGTCCTCCACCCCCCCGAGGTGTCTACCCTATTGCATATTTTTGTATCATCAGCAAATAGACACACCCTCCCTCTCAAACCCTCTGCAATATCACTGATCTATACGCTGAAGAGAAGCTGACCCAAAACTGACCACTGTGGTACTTCACTCTTCACCCTCACCTTCCCGGAGTGCACCCCGTTTAGCACCACCCTATGAGTACTTCCTACCAGCCAGGCCTCCACCTAGCTTGTTATTTTCCCACCCAACCCTAGGCTTTCCATCTTGCTCACCCGCCTCCTATGGGACACAGTGTTGAAGGCTTTATTGAAGTGACTCCAGATTGGCCACATCCACTGCCCCCCCCCCGGTCATTCACCTGAGTCACCCAATCAAAAAACTGAATTAGGTTTGTTTTGCAAGACTTCCCCTTTTGTGAAGCCATGCTGTCTGCTGTCCTGCAAGCCACTCTCCTTCAGGTAATCCACCACCCTTTCCTTGATTAATGCCTCCATTACCTTCTCCACCGTAAGGCTGACAGGTCAGTAGTTCCTCTTCACCTCCTTACTACCTCCCTTGTGTCAAGGCACTACGTCTGCCCTCTTCCAGTCCTCCAGCACTTTCCCTTTATCCAGGGACAAGTTGAAGAGCCTCGTCAAGGTTGCTGCCAACTCCTCCTTCAATTCCCTGATCACCTCAGGGTGTAACCTATCTGACCCCATTGCCTTGTCCAACCTCAACCTATCTAGCTCTGTCCTAACCCTATCCACAGTGAATGGGCTCAGATTCACCCATTTGCCCTCCTTCCCCTTCAGCTTTAGCTCAGGTCTCCTATCATCCTCCTCCTGAGTGAATACCGAGCTAAAGTGCTTATTTAATAACCGCTTTTTCACAGTCCCTTTCCAATTTTATTCCTCCCTCCCCCCTCAGCCTAGTAATCCCCTGTCTTGCCCTTTTCGTTTCACTCACGTATCTGAAAAAGGTTTTATCCCCCCTTTTGGCCTTTTTTGCTATTTTCACCTCAGTATCTGCTTTTGTCCTTCTGCTCTTCTTCCATGTCAGACTCCTCTTTTTCCTATACTCTTCATTATCTTCCTCTCTGAATGGCCTCTTAAATTGTCTGAAAGAGCTCTTCCTTTGCCTGACTGCCCCTGCAACCTCCTTTCTAAACCAAAGCAGTCTCCTCCCCCTTTTGCTCTTCCTAACCTTTTTTATGCACATTTCTGCAGCTTTCAGTACCCCCTCCCTTGATAGCTTGCCATAACTCCTCCACTGCCCTTATATTCTTCGTACCCTCCATTGTCTCCCTTACCATACTTCTCATCTTGTTAAAGTCCATGTGTCTAAAGTCCACGACTGTTGTACTGGTTTTAATATTCTCCTTACCATGCCATGGTTGCTGTTGCCCAAGGTTTCTCCCACCTGCACCTCCTTCGCACTCTCCCCATTTGACAGGGCCACATCCAGCAGGTTATTGCCCCTTGTCAGCTCCCTGACTAGCTGTTGAAGGAATACCCCCTGCAGTGCAGCTAGTACCTCCCTGCTCCTTGATGATGGCTCATCTGGGATTTCACAGTCTACATCTGGGAGGTTTAGGTCCCCTACCAGTAGTAGCTCTCCTTTTAGGGCCAGCCTTGTGACTGCCTGAATTAACTGCTGATCACCCTTCTCCCCTTGCGTAGGTGGCCTGTATGCCACCCCCAGTCACAAGGATTCTCCCATCCTCCTTCTAGCATTACCCACAGTAGCTCAGTCTCCCCATCCTCCTCTTGCCCTTCAGTTACACTTATGCCTTCCATGATGTATAAAGCAACCACCCTCTTACCCTCCCTATCCCTTCTGAACAGTCTGTAACCTAGGATAGTCATTTCCCAGGTGTGCAGCTCAGTCCACCAGGTCTCACTTATAGCTACTATATCTAGTCCTTCATCCCCCATGATGGCCTCCAAGTCCTATATCTTATTTGCTAAGCTCCTGGCGTTGGCTGCTAAGCCCTTCCACCAGGTTCCCCCTCTATCCCCCCTTCACTGTTCTCCCTCATGCCCAGTATTTTAGCACTGTCCTTGGCGGGGAGACTGGTAGCCCCTCATTTCTCCTGCCTTGTGGTGCAGATTCCTCCCCCCCTCATTCTAGTTTAAATTCTAAGTTTCTTCTATGAACTCTCTTAATTTGTTTCTTAGTACTGCCGCACCTTCCCTTTTCAGGTGCAGTCTGTCTGGAGCAAGTAGGCTCACATCCCCCCATGTGGATCCCCAGTTCCCTACAAACTCATACCCCATTTGATTGCACTACCCCATCAGCCACTCATTGAACACCTTAACCGTCAGGCTCCTATCAGTACTTGCCTTTGAGGCAACACCTCAGAGAAAGCCACTGATTTGAACCCCAGACTGCTGCAGTATCTAGCAAGTTTTCTAAATCTTGCCTGCACCTCCAACAGGCTTTTTCCTGCCAGGTCATTTGTTCCCAGGTAGAACATCAGGTGTGTTTCCCCCTTGAGGGGATATAATGAATGGCCTCCTCCACTGTCATGCCTGGCAGACACTCAACATATACTGCGCTACTCTTGCCCCCCCGCCTCATCTAATTCCTTTTATTATAGAATCCCCAACAAGTAGGACCCTGTTCTCCATCACCTTCTGTTTACATTTTCCTTCTATCCTTCTCCCAGCCCCTTCCTTTTCACTTCTCACCCTATTCTCACTATCGTCTTTGCCTGTTTCATCTCCCGGTGTACTGTCTTCCTCCTGCGCTCCACTAGCTCCATGCCCCCCACAGGCATTTACTGCTAGGCCACCCGTCTCTGCCCCACCATCCGCCAGGTTTTTCCTTCCCCTTTGATCTGTCCCTAGATGTGCCCTGCTTAAATTCCCTGGAGAACTTTCCCCTTTCCCAGCCCCATCCATTCCTAGCCCTTTTGAACCTGAGCGCCCTGTCTCCCCATCCGCAGGTCGCTGACTTCGCTGAAAATTCACTGGTGAAGTAAAACTTCACTGCTTCTTTACTCCCAAACCTTTACTATGGAGGATACCCTGTGACAAGTAATAGGGCATGAGATGTCCTTGGGAATTCTACAACATCTGGACAAGAGATAGGGACCCAATATCTCCTGATATTCCCCATCCTGCCAATGACAGAGTAGTGAACTCTTTTGTAGGTCACTATTTTCTCTAGTTCTGTCAGCCACTCTGTGATGACAGGTGCCAGAAATGTTGCACCAGTCTTGCAGGATGACGTGTTTGGTGGTTATAAGCACTCTTAGCAACCAGCTAGTCTCATCACTCAGTGGAAGATCTCTGCCTACTTTCTCTGAGGGGACACATCCAGCATCACCAAGGTGTCAGTGACTGTTATTTTACACTTTAGAATCTCTCCAAGAATTCCCAGAGCTTCCTGCCAGAAGGATTGGAGAAATGGACACTTTTATAGCAGGTGGGTAATGGATCCTTGGTCCTGTGCACACCTCCAGCACTTATCGGAGTGAGCCAATCCACACTTATAAAGTTGCTGAGGTGTTCCGTGCCATCTATAGACTATCCAGAGCTGCATGAACCTGTTCTTGGTATCCCATGCAGACATCCAATGAATCTGCCACACTCTCACCCAGTCCTGGGTGGTGAGGTTACTATGTAATTCCATCCTCCATTTTTGGCAGAGGGTATCTTTGGGATCTCACTTCATACCTAGAATCTCCATACATACCGTACATCTCTGGCTGCAGATGGTGTGGAGTCTTTGGGCCAGATTAGCTTATCTATGGTTTGCTTCTGCCACAGTGAATAGTGTGGTCCTAGTAGGGAGATCATGGCATATCTCAGCTGAAGTTATTGCCAGTGCTGAGATTTGCTTAGGCCAAATTCTGTTTGCAGATGCACAAATGGTTTTAATTATACTGAGTCTGGGTCCAGGGTATACACCCCCCACAGTGACAAGCTGACAGTGACCAACACTACGGCAACAACAGCACCAGGTTTCTGTAGTGTTGGTGCTGGACCCTGGCACTGTTTTTTTAGGATCTTGCATCCCCTTCCCTAATCAGCTCAGACTCAGAGTTGATTATTTTAATTGAGGGGGTTGGGGTACAGCCCCCCACTTGGGGTGTTTGGGGGGCAAAGACCCCAAAGAAAATATGGGAGACAGTGACCACCTTTATGCCAACCACAAATGTGATCAACATATAGGTTTCACTGTAACGTTGGTCGACAAAATGTTTGTTGCTCTACTGTAGTAGATCCTGGATCCAGTATCTAATACAGACTGCAGGCCTCTATGTACCCAGCACTGCCAATGTGGAGATTTTCCCCCTGATTCTGAAAAGGTGGTTCTGCCATAGTGGGAGCAGGGATGATTTTGCTGGATCCCACTTAGATTTTTTGCATTGTTTTTGCCATTGTGGCTTTCATGGGTGGAACTGATGGGTAAGTAGTCACCCCCTTTAACCGTTTCCGAAACACGATCATTTCATGCACACACTCCCAAAATATGGGCTTCACAATTAGCCCATTTTGGGATGTTATCATCCTCTAAAGCGGGTATTGTGCATGCCATCTGTGCCAGCAGGTATGACTCATGTTTCAGATGAAAGTCAGGTAACTTCTGGCTGACTTGTTCTTGGGGTCTGATTAACTTATGGTGGCTGATACTTTTCTATTCTGTACCCCATACAGGAAAAAGTAGCTGGTCGCAAACCCTCTGCCCAGATCACCAGAGGAATTCAAGCTATTCCAAGTTCCATCATTTTATTCAAGTTGAATAAAATGATGGAACTTGTAATAGTTTGAATTCCTCTGGTGATTTGGGCAGAATGCTTGAGACCAGCTACTTTTTCCCTGCATCTATATTCCACGCTATGGATCCACTCATACACTCTGTACAGTCTTCTCACATTGCAATGCCTGTACCCCATACAAGCTAACATTTGTTTGTGTAGTTTGCATATAATAACCAGCTTGATTCGAATGGGGAGGTTGTCTAGCAGGTATTGTACTCATGGTACCACCATCATCTTATATGCATGTGCCTTCCCCCAGTGTGAGAGATCTAGTGTTCTCCACTTATGCAGATCATTGTCCAAGTCTTTCTGAATTTGTCTAAGATTTTGTGGGCAGAGTGATGGGGTACTCCAGAAAAATCTTTCACCCAAATACTTTATGTTTTCCGGGGCAAGCTGTAAGCCCCAGGGGAAGAGTGATTGTGCAGTAATGGTACTCTATGAGAGATTTGGACACATTCACTTTGTAGCTGGCTACTATGCTGTATCTGGCAAGTAGTTTAAGTACTGCTGGGACTGACTGCTTGGGTTTTGATAGCACAAGCATGATGTAATTCACATATGCTAGGGCTTTGTGAGGCTCCCCCATGCTTATGCCAAGTATGTTCTTGTCCCGTCTTATGGCCTGCAGTAGGGGTTCCAGTTTTAAGATGAACAGTAGAAGCAAGAGATGGCAGCTATGATGGGTGCCTTTACCTAGGAGGAAAGGGGTGGATGCAATGGCATTAGTGGTGACAGAGGCTGAAACCTCATCATATTGTGTGCTGATTTACCCTATGTAGTTGTTTCCCAGTCTGAAGTGTTTAAGGATTCTAAATAAGTAGGGCCATTCTACTCGGTCAAATGCTTTCTTTGAGTCAAGCGATAATAGCACTGACCCTTGACGAGTGGATGCCACCTGCCAGATAAGGTTCAAGAGGTATCTAGCATTGTCTGTGGCCATCCTTTTTGGGATGAAGCCAACCTGATCTGCCTCTATTAGTGTGCTTATGACCTTTTTTAATTTGGGTGGCCAAGACCTTTGCATAGGCCTTGCAATCTGCTGTAATGCGAGACATAGGCCTATAATTCCCACAAGCTAAGGAGTCCTTACCCACTTTAGGTATTAGGGTAACAACAGCTGATCGCACAGATGGAGGCAGTTTACCCTCTCTCGTAGCTTCTATGAGGGCCTCTGTAAGGGGCTGCAGGAAAAGCCTCCAAAGATAAAAAAGAAATTCTGCAGGTATGCCATCTGCCCCTGGACATTTGCCTCCTGACATAGTTCACTGGTCCTGCTCTAACTCCGTCTCCATGATTGGAAATTCCATTCAGTTTTTTCATCTCTTGACTAATTTTCGGTAATGATAATGGCTCAAGGAACTGAGCAAGACCC
Organism: Neoceratodus forsteri; assembly: GCA_016271365.2. Taxonomy (NCBI): domain Eukaryota; kingdom Metazoa; phylum Chordata; order Ceratodontiformes; family Ceratodontidae; genus Neoceratodus; species Neoceratodus forsteri. The sequence goes on from CM028136.1 coordinate 196,770,346, forward strand.
TGTTCATTCAGATAGATATCTTGTTTGTACAAGGACTGATAGAATTCTCTGAATTCATAGTTGATCCCTTTGAGGTCTGTTTTGCTTTCACTTTGATTCAATCTAATACAAACAATTCTTGATTTTTCTTATCTTTTTTTAAGCTGGTATGCCAGAAGCCAGACAGGTTTTTCCCTGGCCTCCCAGAAGTTTAGTTTCATGCAGATAAGTACAAACTCTGCCTTCTGATGTAGGTACATATTGATTTTATATCTAGTGCCTACTATGTCTGGGTGAAAGTCCTTCTCCTTAATCAGATCCACTTTGAACCTGCCCTCAAGGTTTTTCAGAGTGGCAGTCATCTCCTCCAGATCCTTTTGTTTGGCTCGTTTGATGTGGGAAGCGTAGCTAATGCAATGGCATTGTATATAGGCTTTCAGAGCGTCCCATCTGACTGCTGTAGAGGTATTGCTTACTCATTCTTCTCCATGAATAATTGTATGTCTTGTGTTATTTATTTTCTCCAAATAATTTGTCTTTCATCATAGAGACATTGAAGCGCCATTGTCTCTGGGTCTGCACCTGTGTATTGGATGGGAGCCACATCAAGGAAACTGGGGCATGGTTTGATATCAGAAAAACTCCACTAGAGATATCTGTTACACTTTCAGCCAGCATTTTGGGGATCAGCCATAGGTCCAGCCTAGAAAACTAATCATGTGGAGTCGAGCAGAAAGAGTAATCTCTCCCATTTGGATGTGCCAGTCTCCATATATCTATGAAACCTAGTTCAACAGTCAGCTCTTTGAGAGCTTCAGAAGCCAGTGTTTTGGGTCCAGTTGGGGCTTTGTTCTTATCTATGAAGTCATCCATGACTGTGTTTTTGTCCCCTCCAAGTGTCAATAATCCTTTTATGTAGGTTGCCAATAATTGTGCCATGTCACTGAAAAAGGTAACCTCTATGGAGTTTGGGGAATAAAAATTGTATAGGGTGATCTCTTGTCCCTGGAGTGTACCTATTACAATAATGTACATACCCCCCTTTTCAGACAATGTCACTTGGACATGAAATTATATTGATTTATGAATCAGAATGGTTACTCCCTGGCTCCTCGAGTTAAAGGAGCTACCAAAGATTTGGGAGATCCACCCCCTCTTAAGTTTCTCAGTCTCGTCCTCAGACAGGTGAGTCTCTTGAAGATACGCTATACTTGCCCCTTCCCTCTTCAAGTGATCTGGAATCTTTCTACGCTTGATAGGGGGGTTTATGCCTTTAATGTGTCATGAGATATATTTAATTATCTGGCCTGCCATTAGGTAAGATAACCAAGAAACAGGAGGGTAAATTTGTCATAGCATGTACTGGCAGTTCATTAGTGAAGTGTATTCAAGCCTCCACCATCCTCTTTGTGTGAGGAGCCCGGGTGGATGTTTGGTGTCCATTATGAGTAGAAAGATGCAAGTAACATTCAGTGCACAAATCATTTAAATAAACATATCTTTTAATAAGTTTAAACATACCTAACAGTAGGTGAAATATTAATAAGCCATTATCTGATTTAAACCCAGGTTCTTTAAATTCGTTGTGTTCCTTATGATAGTTAAGGTAGATAAATGTCATCTTGGAAACAGGGAAGCTTATTTTGCTTGGGAATAGAGGCACCTGAAGCAGTAGTACCCTATCACTTGCACCACCTGTGAAGAAATGCGTAGCTGAGCACCAGTGTGAGCCCAAAGACACAAATCCCAAAGGGCACTTCCACAGTTTATCCAACCAACTGATATAGCTGATCATGTTAATTATGTGGTTTAAGGTTTTAGTCGCATGAGGTAGCACAGGAAATCTGTGTGGCGGGGAGTCTGAGGTTAAGAAGAAGAAGGTCATGAAGCCCCCTCTGTTTTTCTGTCTATTATATCTCTGAACTGGACCCTACCACAACAGGTGTCTCCCCTTTGTACCCAAAATAGCCCTCAATGCCCTTCTATCTCCTCTGGTGATTTTATACACCAAGAATGTTCTGTAGATTGATACGAAGCTACTCTTTAACATAATATTATTTATAGTTCTCTATGGTGTGGATTCAGGAAGAAATCCTGTGCAGAAGCATATTGCCTTTCAAGGTATCAAGACCCCACTTCTTTCTCTTCTAGAATCTGTCCCACGTTAAATGGTCAATGGCATGCCTCCCCGTCCCATATCTAAACTCCTACGTCCCTCCTTCAGCTGCAATAGGTTGATAGATATGGTAACAGTCCAAGCCTCTTTCTTTTTGTGGTTTCTGTGTAGTTAGGATTTTTAGGATTGTTGGAACAGCCCATTGGTGTGTAAATGACACAATTAGAGTGTCCTGTTTAATGTGCATGCAGGCATCCATGGAGGTTCTAATGGACTGTTTTGACAGCTGTCTGACTGTCCTATATCCTTTCTACATCAATCCTTGGGTATGAAATTGCAGGGGATTTTGACTGCCACTTGTACTGTTAGTGGCTGCAATTATCCATTCCATTGCCTGTCCTGGGGCAGATGCTGATTCAGACATGTGAAACAGGTGACCCTTGGCAGCTTCCCAGGTAAGCCCCATAGAGCCGTGTTGGATTACATCATGAAATAATTCAGGGAGGCACTGCCTTGTCATATTCCGTGTGGCAGTCAGTCTCTGTATGGACCATTTTTAATAAGCTTGTCACCTAGCTTTGAAACACAATTCGGAGGCTCATTACCAAAGTTTGTGAACGCCTCTCGGGACAACAAAGAGGCAGTGATGTCCATGATTTAAGTGGTAGCAGGGACCAAACAGCATGCTTACCATCCACCCAGCAAGAGCCCTCCTAAAGTAATGGCCGGGTGTAGAGTAGTCTGGTGGAGAGAGTGGGTGGGTGCAGGTCCCCCTTGTGTTAATAGGAGTGCACGGTCCTGCCCACAAATCGGTTTATGAACTGTGCTATCTCTGCCTCAGTCTGGCAGTATCACTGACATATCCTTTTTGTCTAGGGCAGCAGCTATAAGCAGGCTCCAGTGCCTTTGGGTTTTCAGAGCAGTCCGTAGGTGAGCGAGTGATGATGAAGATATTCTGTATCACTGTAAACATGCTGCCATTTGCCTTGAGTCTGAGAGACTACCCCTACACCCAGCTGCTACACGTAGATTACTGGAATGCGTTAGACCAACCCGTGGCAGCAACCCAGGTCAGCCCTGTGGGACAGTGCAGATCCATAGCCCCAAGGGATCATCAGGCTACCCCTGATAGCCACACAGGTCCGCCCCTGTGGAGCAACACTCGTTCGCTGCCTTGAATGGATCAGATGGACGTGTCCCATCCAGTGAGAATAAGGTAAATGGATATTGATTCACTACCTGTGAGGGTATGAAAATGCTCGGAGGGAGCTCCAACCAAACCACCCTTCAGGATAACAGCTGGTTTGATCAATGAAGAGCTAGAACCAAGCAGCCCACAGCTCTATACAATACAGTACCCCCTCCCCCCCAACAGGCAACCCCCTGTGCAAACCCTAAGAGACTGCCCTGACATCCAACTGCTGCTCACAGATGATGGGCTCCATCGGGCAAACATCTGGCAACCACCTAGGTCAGCCGCATAGGGCAGTATTGGTCTGCAACCCTGTAAGAATCAAGTGGTTATGAATTATGAATTGTGAATTCAGGGCAGCCCATCAGTGAATGAGTGACATGCTGTCATATGCGCAGGAGCTGAGGGGCTGCCCCAATGACCAGTGCTGTTCACAGATAGATGAATTTCATAAGGAGACTTCTGGTCAGGCCCATGGAACAGAGTTGGTCTGCAGCCCTGAAAGGATGGAACAGGCAGTTGGGGGGGAGATGAAGTAGATGGAAACTGGTTCCCCCTGCATATGAGAGATGTGTGCAGGCCTGACCACAATATGGTATCAGCAGATTTAATTTATGATGGGTATAATCTAAACAATGCACAGTACAGTAGGCCCCTCCCCCCATATCAGCCATGAGTCAAATACATACTCACTGTGACAATGGAAATACGAAACAACATTAAGGGATTCTGAAACATTTTGGTATTGAAGTTTGAGTATTTGAGTTACAAGAGTTGCAGCATCATGAGTCCATAAGTGCCTTTTCAAATTTTCACTGCCTGTTGCTGAACTTTTCTGAGATCACATGTCTCCAGTGTTGCAGCTGTCTCTGCCCATGTATGGGTGTCCGGAGGTGTTCTAGGTGGCCGAGGGGTCTCTTCACACATAGTTACTGCCATGGCTGTTGTTGGCAAGTCCTTGCCAGGGGTGGAGGATGGACCTATCCACTTTGGTGCTGGCTCTCCCAGAGACGGATTGAGTGCCTAGTTTCTCTGCTTCTTGATTGGTGGTATTTTCTCTGTGGCCTTTGCTGGATCTATGTTTCCTTCTGCTGTGCTGTCCGGAGCGTCTCTTTTTTGAGATCTGCCAGTCCATCAGGTTAGGAAGAAGTGGTTTTGGGTCATCAGGGGAATTCTTCTTTAGCCAAATATGACTGGAAAATTGTTTTGTGTGGGCAGCCAGTGTTGTCCTTTCTTTGCCCAAGAGCAGTTGAGTCTTGTTGGGCCAGTTTTTATAGATGATGTTCTCCACTTCAGACAGTGTGTGGAACAGATGTGTGGCTCCATTCCACACAACTTGAACTTTAGCAGGGTACAATAGGTGGTAGAGGATATTCAGCTCCTGCAGGACCAACTTAGTCCCCATGAACCTCTTCCAATTCTGTTGCAACTATGTAGAGTAGTCATTGAAAATATGAATCCTGTGTCCATTCCAGTGTAAGGGGCCACTGTCTCTTGCTAAAACAGAATCCAGACTCTATCGGTGAACCAGAGAAACCTCACCAGGATTGGTTAAGGTCTGTCGCCAGTCTTGGGGAAGGGGTCCCAAGGTATGGTGTGCCCTGTTAACCTCCAGGGGCTACCTCCAGCTTCTTTTACGTAATTTTGGCAGTTCTTTCTATAGAAAATGGGCAGTGTCATTTTGCTCAGCCCCCTAATGAAAGTCCACAAATCTCATGTTGTTCCTCCAACTTCCCTTCTCAGAGTCCTCTGCCCGCTCCCACACCCGTGTCACCAACTGCTCCATCTCTTGAAAGCAGACCTCATGGTGCGTGTCCTTGTCATCGATGTAACTGAGATGCATTTCAGTATCTTTGGCTTTATTCTGCATTTCATGTATTTTCTTTCTTCCAAAGTCAAGACTGAGGATTTTAAGACAGATATTTTGTTTAGGATGAGTTGTAGCATATTTTTAATTTCTGCTGCATTGCTGGTTATGCCCATAGTTGAAGTGACTTCTGCCATTCTTGCTGTCACTTGTCAACCACCGGCTTTGGGACCAAATTACTGTCCAATGACATGGATTTACTTCATAAAAATCTCAGGTTCATTGGCAGGAATTTATTTCTAGTGAATGACACCTTGATCACTGAAATCGGTATCGATGAGAGTGATTATTAATGAAATTTGTGTCTGTGGTACACAGAGCTTCATTCAGCCCTTCCTGCGAGTCTCATGCTGCACATACACACCAGTCTATTTCTTTTTGTGCCATTCTTAGTTTACATTTAAACATTATTTTCTGTAATCTCAAATTAGCTTGTTACTGCTCCCAATGGCCCGCATGGCTTTGCACCTGTGGAGAGGTGCAGGGTGAGCAGTATGCACAATCACACGCACCCTCAAGGCACCTGTCCATATCCTCACATCCAGTGCGCATGATAGTGAGGGGCAGCTCAAGGGACACAGATGGACATCCTATCAGATGCCCATCCTGGGTCCCATAGTGGAGCCCCTACTACACACAAGCAGGGAATTCGGGAAAGGTGCAGGACAGAAAACTACACTGTTTATAGACAAGTATCTGATTGGCCACCCACAGCTCACCCTGTCAAGCCAGAGGGCCCCATTGTACTGCAACCTGGGGAGTAATCTGTTGGGGGCACACAACATATATGGCAGGATCCCTGCTGCTGTATCATGCACCCCCCTCATCCAGTGCTTCATGCCTTTGTAAATGGCATGGAGTGCTTGCTAGCCAGTGGACTTGCCCCTGAACTACCTGAAGTGCATAGCTGCATGATGCCTGGGGGATCGTGTGCAAGGGGCACACAATGCTTTTATGCATGCCACCAGAGGTCCTTTGGACCCCTGCTATGCAGCATGCTGACTTAGAATCGACTACACACCATTGGAAACACGGCATGTAGGCAATCAGAATGTTTGTGCATAGGGTCCAGTATTTGAAGTAACCAAAAAATCTAACAAATGATTGTGTTTAAATTTTCTTTTCTGAAATTCTCCGGCTAGATTGATGTTTCTCCCGATATCTAAAATAACTACATTGTTATCAGCTAAACCACTTATATTAAGCTTTATAATTTCCTGGGCAAGACAATGTAACAAAGCAGTTACTGCTTCCTCCCACTGTAGGTTAGTTTACACTTTAGGTATGCGCTCACTGCTCTGCCCTACGTAGTAGTGGCTGGTGCAAGTGTCTCCCTGCCTTTTATTTAGGTAAGCTCCCAGGGGGATCACTTTTCAGCTTGATACTGATGCACCATGATGTCACAAGCCCACTGAACATTTCTGCCCAGCGCATGCCTTGAAGTGTCAGAGGCAATGGAAGTGAGACAGACAGGTTCCCTGTTCCTCCATTAGGTGGTTTCCCCAAGGGGAGTATTGCCTGGATATACTGCAGTTTTGCTGTAACAATACTGGGTAGTGATCACACCACCAGAAGCCATGTTAGGTCTGAATCCAATGATTTTAACCATTGATTCTATATATAGGCAAGGCAAGTATATTTGCTTGGCACCTATCTCAGGCTCTAGATGTCATACAGACATCAAAGTTAATACAATTAAGTACAAAACAAGTCTAAAAGCAGTATATATGCATGCCAAAACAAAATTCAAAACATTAAATACAGGTTAATCTGAAAGAACTGGAAGGGGACAGGATCAGTTGTGTTCCAGGACAGTAGCTGCTGCTGTTGTTGTTTTCACAGGGTTCTTGTGGATTTTACTTGGTAGGTTAGTTCTTTTCTTTCTTACTTCTAAGGGACTAGCAGGGTATTGTTTTGGGGGCTGCTGGATGTTGGAAAACTGATTTGGTGGCTGTAAGTGGGGCTCATTTTGTGGATGTTTCACTGTGTAACAGGCTGTGCTGGTAGAGGCCTATTTCTTCCGATTTAAAACCTATTTGGTGGGATTTGCTTGGGCCTGGTTCTTTGGCTGCTGGGCTTGGAGGAGACACAGGGCTGATACACTCTCTCGAGTCAGGTGTCTGCCCACTCCGCCTCCCCTCCCTCCCTCCTGTAAGCCAATATAGGGGAACACTGTCCTGCAATTGGAGGAAAAGGCTGCAGGTGCAGCTCATGTAGTTCTAGCCACTGTGGGGTTGGATTTAAAGGCTGGGAGAGAGGAGCTTAGGGAGTTGTTCATTTCCCTTATAAGTTTAATGTGTTGTACTGCACCTAGTAACAGGGTTACTGGTGTACAGTGAGACTGTCTCTAAGATTAGTGGGTGACCTGATTAGGCAGTAGGGTGTATCTTGGACTAGGGGGGAACCTGGTGGCTCACCCAAGGAAACCTATTTGGAAGGGATGGAACCACCGTCATTAGGGCCGGCATCTTTGGGAGGGTGGGGGTGCACAGGGTGTGGAGCAACCATGATACTGGACTGGGCTTAGAGTTCAGTGGTTGCCCAGTGTGCTACCGGCTAGCACAGCTTAGGAGGGAGGTTGCAGGGATTAGGAGAAAGCTGGGGAAGGGGTGGTATGGTTGGGGGAAGGGGCTGGGAATTCTGTACGGGCTGTGCCCAAGCACTGGGGGGGCATAGGAAAGGAGTTCAGGAGAATACCAGGGGTCACATAGGGACCCTGGCAGAGGGGTCCAAAAGGACACTACCAAGGAAGCAGGCAGGTAACTGGGGACCCTCACAAAGGAGGGACGGAGGATCAACATTCTCAGGAAAGTAGGCAGATGGCCAGGGCTGGACAGAAGGAAGCAAGACGGGAAGGTGGATCAGACCTTACACTCAATAACCGCTTCAATTCTCTGCTTCTGCTCGAGGATGAGGGGGGTGATGTAGCCACGACAGGGGTGGTTAGAGACGGAAAGGGAGTGGGAGGCAGGAGGCAGGGGTCAGATAGCAGGAAGAACAGGGGGGGACCTGGAATGCAGGAGAATGGGGAGCAGTGAATCAGAGCAGGAGGGCATGGGAAGAGGGAGGAAAGCGCAAGGAGAAGGACCAGTTGGGAGGAAAGGTAAGGAGAAGGACCAGAAGTACAAGGAGGATTCAGTAAAGGGAGCTGAGGGTTTAGGCCAGGGGAGCACGAGAGCAAGGAGGAACTAAATGGAGACAGGAAGGAAGGAGGATGAGCCAGGCTAGTTTAGCAGATGGGGAGAAGGACCAGTTGCGAGCAGTGAGGGGGGAATTAGCAAGGTACAGAAGGATACTCAGGAGGAGGAGAGGCATAGGATTGGAGGGGAGGGTGGCCATGGTAAACAAGGAGGGGGTGGCATGTGGCACCCAGATAGGGGGAGGAACAAGAAGCCAGCTGGGTGGAGGGGCCGGTAGAAAGGATGAGGACATGGAAGAGGGGAATGGAGGAAAGGAGTGGTCAGAGTGCTCCTGCTGGGGGATTCTATGATCAGGGTATCAAATGGGATAGGGAGGGAGAAACCTGGCCAGTTAGAACAAGATGCTTCCCTGGACTAACGGTGCACAGGGCTAAGCACGAGGTATATCAGCTGGCAAAGGATTGTGGGGGTTCCCCAGACATACTGGTCCACCTGGGTACAAATGACATTGAGGGAAATAGTGAGCTAGAGATACAGGCAAGATTCAGGGAGCTCGCCAGGGTTTGTCATGACATAGGATGCACAGTTTCCTTCTCAGAAATCCTGCCAGTGCTAAGGGCTAGTGGGGAATACAAAAGGAAGATTAGGGAGATAAACCAGTGGCTCAGGTAGTGGTGTGAGGCCAGAGGGTATGGGTTGATGGGGAATTGGGGGGAGACCTGGGAGGATAATGAGCTGTATGCTAGAGATAGACTACATCTCAATTTGGAGGGGAGGGGAATCCTTAAGTTGAAAATAGAGGGGTTCATTGGTGAAAAGTGGGGTTTAAACTTGTGAAGGGGGCGGGATGGGAGAAAAGGCTGTCAAGGGGTGCCGATAAAGGAGGACTCTGTCTCCACCGCCTGGGGACCAGGAGGATTGCAGGAACAGGCCGACTGGCAAAGTGCAGACCAGGGGAAAACAGAATCCCCATGGGAACAAGAGCAGGGGAAATGGAACTTTAGGGAAAGGGTGGAAGGTAGTCCTGCTAAATGCCAGGAGCTTGGGCAATAAAATGCCTGAGCTCCAGATGATGCTAACTGAGGGAGCAGTGGATGTGGCAGCGGTCACTGAGACTTGGGCCACTGCAGGACATGACTGGGACCTGAACCTGGAGGGTTACACTATGTTCAGGAAGGACAGGGGGAGGGAAGGGAGGAGGAGTATGATAGTCAAAACTCGCATTGGCATAGGGGGAGTAGGGAGGCGGAGGGAACCGTGGAGGCGATTTGGGTCACCTTGATAACAAGGGGGCAAGAGAGTAAAATAGGAGTGGTGTATATACCCCTGCCCTGGCGGAGGAGCTGGAGGACAGTCTGGTGGCAGATGTTGGGAGGCACTGCAGACTGGGCAGAGGAACAGGTGGTGTTGGGGACTTAAACATGCCAGGAACAGACTGGGAGACTATGACATTCTCTGTGACCAGGAACAGAGGTTGTTGGATGTCTTTCAAGGCGCTTCCTAACTCAGCGGTGGGGAACCGACCAGGGGCCTTGGGTACTGGATGTGGTCCTGGCAGACAGTGACCAGATTGGGGACCTGGAGGTAAGGGACCCATTTGGGAGTGACAATGCCACGGTCTGGTTCTGCCTGGACCTAGGAGGTAGAAGGCTGCACAAAGGGAGAGTAACCGACTTCAGGGGCGGATTTTAAGGAAATGGGAAGGATCCTTAAGGAGCATTTGGATGGGATTGGGTCAGACATGGACGCTGATAGTAGGTGGGAAATCATCAGGAGAGGGGTGCAGGATGCTACCAGCACCTGTGCAAGAGTAAGACGAAAATGCGGTAGGGCCCAAAAACCCTGCTGGTGGACCAGGGAGGCCCAGGAGGTGGTGCGGGGAAAGAAAGCAGCCTATAAGCAATTCAAGTGCTCAAGGAGTGAAAGGGATCGAGGGGAGTACGAGCTGATGGCTAGAAGGGCCACTAGAGTGGTGAGGGCGGCTAAGGCAAGGAAGGAGCAGAACCTGGCAAGGGAAATTAGGAGAGGGAACAAGGGGTTCTTTAGATACATTGGGGAAAAACGAAGGGTGAAGGGGCAGATTAGCAGGATTAAATCAGGGGAGAGATGGGCACAAGACCCGGGGGAGCAGGCTGAGGTACTAAATGAGTACTTCACCTCAGTTTTCACCAAGGAAAATGGGGGTGCTGCATCATACATGGGAGGAGACAGAGATACTGAGGAGGGGGACCCTTACCGATCGGTGGGTCTGGGGAGAGGGGGAGGCATCACTGGCAGGTGGGGGAGGCTAAGCAGGGAGAAGAGGTACCAGAAGTGGAAATCACAGCAGAGAGAGTGAGGGAAGCCCTCAGCTCCCTTAAGACGGAGAAAGCACTGGGGCTGGATAAATTACATCCCAGAGTGCTGAAGGAACTTGCGGATGTCCTGGCGAAACCCCTGGCGGAGCTTTTCACCATCTCTCTGAGGACAGGGTGGGTGCCCCAAGACTGGAAGGTGGTGCATATAGTGCCTATCCAGAAGGGGGGATCATGGGAGGTGGCAGGGAACTACAGGCATGTCAGCCTGACATCAGTGGTGGGCAAGGTGATGGAGGGCATTGTCAAGGAGAGGCTAGGGGGGGACCTGGATAAGTCAGGGTGCCTGGATGATAGACAGCATGGATTCATCCCGGGGAAATCGTGTATGACAAACCTGGTGGAGTTCTATGACTGGGTGACAAGTGCATTGGACCTGGGTACACCAGTGGACGTCCTCTTTCTAGACTTCAGCAAGGCATTTGACTCTGTTCCTCACCTAGGCCTGTTGGATAAGCTGGGAGAAATGGGGGTGGGGAACCAGATGATCAGATGGATAGGCAATTGGCTCCAGGACCGGACCCAGAGAGTCATAGTTGGTGGGATAGTCTCATCCCCAAGGAGGGTCATTAGTGGGGTCCCACAGGGATCAGTCCTTGGGCCCCTTCTGTTCAACGCCTAGTATCTGACATAAGGACAGGAATCAGGAGTGAGATGAGTCTCTTTGCAGATGACTCGAAACTGGGGGCGGTAGTGGATGGGGAGGAGGTGAGGGTGGCCCTACAGGGGGACCTGGAGGCTCTGGAAAGATGGTCTAGAAAGTGGAAGCTGAGGTTCAATGCAGGGAAATGCAAGGTACTCCACCTGGGGGCCAGAAACCCAGGCCAAGTGTACACCCTGGGGAAATGCTACAAGTCTCGATGGCTGAGAGGACCTGGGGTGGTGGTGGATGTCAAGATGAACAACCTGAGACTTGTAGGAGGGCAGCAGCCAAGGCCAACAGGATGCTGGGATGCATCGCTAGGGTGATCACCTCCAGAAGGAGGAAGTGATACTCCTCTGTATAACTGCTTGGTGAGTCCGCATCTTGATTACTGAGTGCAGTTTTGGAGGCCACATTTAAAGAGGGACATTAACCTCCTGGAGAAGGTCCAGAGGAGGGCAACCAAAATGATTTGGGGCTTGAGGACAGGACCTATGAGGAGAGGCTCAAGAGCTAAATATGTATACATTGGAAGAGAGAAGGGACCGTGGATATGATAGAGGTCCTCAGGTACATGAAGAAGGTAAATAGGGAGGAACACCTAGGGTGCTTCGAAGGAAGGAGGAGGGGGCCACTAGAGGGCATGGGTGGAAGCTGGAGGGGAAGATTCAGGGAGAAAGGAGGAGGTGCTACTTCACTGAGAGGTGGTGAGCATGGAATGCACTGCCTAGGGGGCTGGTGGAGGCAGAGACAGTGGAGGGGTTCAAGAGGGGGTTGGACAGGTACAGGGGAAGGGTTCTGGAAGCAAAATCCAATGCAGCAAGAATATCCGGAACTGGGAAGGGAGAACCCAGAGAAGGCGAGGGGGACAGCAGGGTCAGCACCCAGGGTGGGGGCTGACCAAACGAGCAGACATGAAAGACCATTAGGCCTATTCTGCTGGCATTTTAGTATGTTAGTATGTTAATATTCCTAAAGTTCAGGTGGTCTGAAAGGCATGATCAAAAAAAGTATGTTCTGAGTAAACTCTTGAAATGTTCCAAAGAGGGGCTTCTCTAATTGAAGCTGGAAGTGTGCTCCACTCTACAGGAACTGCAACACAAAATACTGTCTCCTGAAGATTTAAATTGGAAGTGTGGAACCATAAGGAGACCTACTTCAGTGGAATGAAGAGGGTGGACAGGAGTGTATTCTGTCAGGTCTATCAGATAGCTGGGACCCAGATTATGCAGGGCTTTGTAAACTAAGAAACATATTGAAACTGGTGTACCACCTCACTGGCAGCCAGTGCAGTTTCTACAAAACTGATATGACATGTCCGGACTGGGAGGTCCCAGGTATCAGCTGGACTGTCTAGTTCTGCACAAGTGTCAAATCAAGTCAGGTTCGAGTTTATTGATCGTTCAGAAAACAGTATGGACATTATAATCTTACAAACAGTATAAAAAAAACAGCAGATAAAACAAAAACATCCTATGGTTTAAAAATGGTGTTTTGAACTATTAAATACAATAAAAAGATGTGACTGATTCAATAAGAAAGAAATGAAAACAAAATGGGAGACAGAATTTACTAAAAATGTATTTTCTTTTTACTTTTTCTTTTCCAATTGTTTAACCAGGTGAGACACACTAAGCTGAAAGCTCGTTTACAGGTGCAACCTGGGAGCACAGGGAAGTTAAGTGACTTGCTCAGGGTCACACATTATGCAAGTGGGGCTGTGGGAGTCAAATCCAGGTCTCCAGAATTTCAGCTCAGAGCCTTAAACCACTGCGCTATACTGTCTTTTTTTTTCCATTAACTCTTTATTGACATTTTAATGTGAACAGAGGCTATACTCAACATATATAAAGTATTACAAGGTGCGCAATCAATAAAGATCCACATAAATGTATACAAAAAAGAGTAATTGAGCACCTTGCGCTATACTGTCTTTTAATGACAGTGGTTAGGAATTTTGCAATCATCTACACTTCTGTCTCAGTTTTGGGATGCAGAAGAATGAAAACTGGGTCATAGTTAAGGTCAGCTTACATCCATGAGAAAATCTTTTATTATAGCATTCCTCGGGCAATTATAAAGAGAATACTGGAGGATGATGATGTGTACAATGGTCTCTTGGAATCCTTTATTGCAGGGGCATACACTGGGTGTAGTTATGTCGCTGCAAGTGACACACCAGCCCTGCAGTCTGCCCTACGTAGGGAGCATCACTGTAAACTAGTCAGGAGGAGACAGAAGCATGCTCTAGTGTTTCCAGGTCAGAGTGAGCTACATAGGTCCAAATTTGGGTGATATTTTGTAGATAATAAAACCCACTGAGGAGAACAAATAACACCTGATACTCTAGCATCCGTCTATTATTCACATTGACACCCATGTTCATAACTATATCAACAGCTCATAGTGTGGTGACATTTAACGATGACAACAAGGCTTCATCAATATTTATTGCTGCGGCTGCTTCACCAGGTTTAACCAGTAGCACCTCCGTCTTCGATGTGTTGAGCCTAAGCCAGCCTGAAGCATTCCAGTCCTGGTTCTCTATAAGACACTAATACAGAACAGCCTCTGCATTGACCCCATCAGGTGCACACAACAGATAGATCTGTGCGTCATCTGCATAGCAGTGAAAACCCAGACCATACCGTCTCATGATCTCCACCAATGGCAGCATGTACACAGCAAACAATGAGGGTGCCAAAATTGAGCACTGAGGTACATTACAGCCAAGATCAACAGCATCTGAGATGTTTCCACCAGCACCACTTGCTAGATAAGTAGGACTCAAAGTGTCTCAGATGGGATACTAGCACCCCATAGTCCACAGAGTCAAATGCCAAGGGTAAAGCCAGCATTATCAAGATAGAAAATGTCCACTGTCTCTAGCCTGGAGAAGATCCCTGAACACCATGACACAAGCAGTCTCTGTACTATAACAAGGCCTGAATGCAGACTGAAAAGGCTCAGGATCTCAAAACATTCTAAATGGTCTGGTAACTGCACCGCCACTACCTTCTCAATAACCTTCCCTAAGAATGGGAGGTTTGAGACCAGGCCAGTAATTCACCAGATCAGCAATTCACCAGATCAGCAGGGTCCAGTGATTTGTTTCATCAGAAGGGGTTTCACCACTGCCCTTTTCAGTTCAGTGGGGAACACACACTCCTGCAGCAAACTCCTGACAATCTTGGCTATAATTGGAGCCGGGGATGACCAACAACTTGAGAGGAAGCTGGTAGGCCCTGGGTCCAAAATGAAGTACGTGGGGTGTAGCCCCAGGACCACTCAGGAGACCTCCTCAACTGGGACTGGATCAAACTCCTCCCAAGGCAACAGAGTTCTCAAGTTCCTCACCTCTTGGACACAGCTGGCCCATGACAAGCCACCTGGGGAGACTTCAGCCCAGATGGATGACACCTTGCTAGGGAAAAATTAACTAAACTCATTGCACTTTTCTGCTGTAAATAATCTTCCCAGCTGCAGATAGTGAGGTTTTCACAATCTGTCTACAGTGCTGAAGAGCTGAGCCAGATGATTTTTACTTTCAGCTATGATGTGTGACAGGAATGCTGTCTTTTTCATAGTGATAGCCTGCTGCTACTCCCCATAGTGAAAATGCAGTACCAATTTGTCCTTCTCAGAGATGGTCCTTCTTCATGAACACTCTAACCTCCACCCAATAGTCTTCAGCTGCTTCAGATCAACATAAAACCAATGAGATCTGGGGCAGGATGTCAAAGGTGAACACAGTAATGCACCAGAGAGTCAAAGGCCATGGTAAGGACTTTATTTAACCATCCACAGCATTCTCCATCCCCTCCCCGGCACAAGCTGATTCCATACACAAGATGTCCAAGGTTGCCAGGAGATTATTTGGCTCCACATTTTCAAAAGGGTGATATCTGACCATCTCCACAGAGGGGTTTCAAAAGGGGAGGGCCCTACAATGAACCTGTATGGCATGATGGTCTGACCACCTGACTGAATCAACCCTGACATAGTTAATGTCAAGATCCAGTACGAAAACCAAATCTAAGGTGTGGTCTGTTTGATGAGTCCTGGTGGCAGCTGTCTGTACTATGTACGGTGAAGACTTAAACTGGAGGAATTGTTGTCCAAACTGAGAGTCTTCATCATTGACCCAAGCACAGAAATCACCCAACACTCACAGGCTGGATGGGTCCATCACTGGGTCAGCCATGAAACCCTTCAGTCCCTGCAGAAAATCACTTTCATGCCCAGGAGGATGGTACATGAGGATGATTCTGCAACCTGTACCCAGATCCTCTCGAACGGCCATGTATTCAGATGAAGTGCTTTCAACTGTGGGGTACGACATCAATCCCAGAGTGGATCTAAAGCAGATGGCCACTCCAACCACCCCCCCACACCACCATCTCTTATGAATAATCTAGAAAAATAGATGCCTCTAGCACCGGGCTACAGTCATCACCCAACCAGGTCTCCATGATGCATACAAGGCCCACAGAGAAATCCTTAATGAAAGCCTCCAGCACTTTGGTTTTATTGATATGGGGCCATGCATGACAAAGAACTGCATGAGGAAGGGGAGCAGGTAAGCAGATATAACTTTTTAGGTAAAACATATGCTCAATATCATTGGCATTGACCAGTACAGTAATGTAAGTTTACCATACCTGACTGGGGAAAAGTAGAAAAGAAACAGAAGAAAGGTGAGAGGGAGAAAGTACGAAGAGGGTAGATGGGTTTGGGGTGTTGATGGGTGGGATGTGGAGAATGTGGTAGGAAAAGAAAATGAAATTAAATTTAGGTAAAGATGAAAAGAGTAAATTATTAGAATATGAATACAGAAAAAAGCTGAAATAAAAAAGGATTAGACATAGAACAGAAACTGTTTTAACATTGCTTCAATGGGCTTACACAACTTAATGTAGTGTTACGCTTGTGCAGCTTGTTGATATACAGTATCTTTGTGACCATTTGACTCTGTCTTCCAAGGATAATACCACCCTGTAGGGGTACCAAAGGCAATGAACCCTGGAAGAGGATTCCACTCTTAGAGGTGCCACAGGAATGATTCCCTTGGCTAAAGACACCTTAGAAAGGAACTCCAAAAAGAGTGTTAAGCCAAAAACACAACTCATTACAGTCAAGGAGCATAACTGACAACAACTGGTGACATGACAGCCACCAGAGACAAGCATATACAGACACAGACTGAGCTGATAGGTAGGAAAGCTGAGCAGATGGGCATAACTTCCTAAGAAGAGAAGGAACGGCAAAGGGGAGCCTCCATGCCTTGCAAAGGAGAGCCACCATACAACAGCGGAATGTAAGGACCTGTGAATCTGTTTCTATATAAACTAATTAGTATTATGACCTTTGTCATGGAAGAGAGGAAAAACCCCTATAGGGAGAAAAACCTCTGGGGATCCAAGGCCTAGGTCGCCTTCCCGCCAGGCTTGGGATATATTTAGTGATGGCTCTGTAGCTGCAGTTTAGAAACCCAGTTCAGGGGAGATTTAATTTGGAGGAAAGCTCTCACTCTATCCCTCTGACAGGAATGCCGTGAAGGGATGTAAGCTCACTATGTAGCAACAGGATACTCCCACGTGGGAGAACCATCCTCCAAGGCGAAGCAGGAGAGCAATAACTGCTGAAAGCACTCAGCTGGCATACATGAGTCTAAGAACAGAGCAGGTGAACCTGAGGCAGTTGTAGGAAGAATAGATTAGAAGATGCCACTGAACCCGCTTGGAAAAGCTAAAGGAGCCCCCATGGGCTTAAGGACCCCGCCCTTCACAGATAAAGTCTTAAATTCTATATCAAGAGGTGTGTCTACATGGCTAAAGCTCTGCCTGGAGCAAGGGCATTCCCACTATGGGCCACAGAATAAGGACCCTGGCACAAGTTTAACATGCCCAAGATGCAGACTTTGTGGGTATAGAGCAAGACTGCTGGCTGTAAGACAGCCTGAGACACAATAATTTATGGGTGTGGTTGGCATGAATCCAGTATTAAGAGCATTTTGAAAAGCTACAGGTGACAAGTCAGGTATAGCGTACATAGAACCCACACATACATCGCACAATGTATTTTAAGACTTACACTTAAGCCACAACAAGTTTGAAGACCCACTCTTAGGTCACACAGCATGTAAAGACTCACATTTCAGTCACACTTTTTCTTTTCTTTCCTGG
Source organism: Neoceratodus forsteri (assembly GCA_016271365.2). Taxonomy (NCBI): domain Eukaryota; kingdom Metazoa; phylum Chordata; order Ceratodontiformes; family Ceratodontidae; genus Neoceratodus; species Neoceratodus forsteri. The sequence continues at coordinate 196,787,822 of CM028136.1, forward strand.
AATGCAATGTAGTAAATGAAGGATGCAAGCTAACCAGTACCATGAGGGAAGCCAAATTATTGTGGTGAAGTACAGATTTTGTTGTTACTGATCAAATTCATAAGAGCCAAAATTAATGTGAAATTAAAATTTCCCATTACTGCAACAAGAAACAACCTCAAAAGGAGTTTAGAAATAAGATAAGGTTCAAATTTTGAGACCTCCCCATAGGTCAACAGGTAGCAGCAAACAATTGAAGGAAACTGAACAAAATGGAATGGTGATACCTTCACATAGGCATATCACAAGCATGCATGTCACAAGCATGTATTAAATGAGGAATGCATAAATGATTTAAACTGCTAAGGAAGCAAAAGTAAATGGCAGGAGAGCAACAATAAAACTGGCAGCAGAACAACAGCAAACTGTTAGAAAAGTAAGTGGGGGAATTGAAAGGTGGGGAGTTGTAACTGCTGTGTGGAGCCAGGCATTGAGGAGTCAGGTGTAAACAATTAAGCAGAGATGTACACGGGGAGACTGCTACAGGCAAGGAAATAGCAAGTGGAACTGAAAAGCACATAGATAACAAACACAGGTAAATTGAGGGATTGTTAAAAGTATGAGAAAAGCAAATTGGGAATGCTAACTGCAAGGAACAGCAGTATGTAAGTTTGGATAGCACACGCAAGCAATTGGGACACACGAGGCTAGAAAACCAGAAAAGTACCAAAAGGAAACACAAGCAGGGGAGCAAAAGGGAGCAGACACAAACAACAGAGAAAGAAGCACAGACTGCAGCTGGAGTAGCAGCAAAAAACAAACCTAGGAGACGAGGAGAAGCACAAACCAAGCAGAAAGCCAGCACAAACAAGTAGAAGTCCAGCACAAGCCAAGCAGGGCCCAAAGCAGAAGTATTCTCAGAACAAGAGTTGCCAATACTTTTCATTCTTGCCCCTATCATTTTCCAATGTTCTCAAGGTGTATATCCACCACATTTTATATCACATAAGATGTACTGTAGATCCCAGTTTGCACCATGGTTAGGTTTCTGGACCAGATCTAAGGCACAAAACTTCTGAGATGCTGCCTTATGTTCCATGGAATTAAAATGTTTAGCAACTGAGGATATTGTACCCCGCATGCTAATGCTGCTTTTATGCTCCTGTATTCGGGATTTAAGTTGTGTTATTATCTTCCCAACATACATTTTGTCACACAAGCAAGTAATCATGTAAACCATATGATCACTTGTGCATGTTAAATGTTTCCTCTGAATTTGCCATCACGAGAGAGAGAGAGAGAGAGAGAGAGAGAGAGAAGGATAATATGTGGACACTAGTCAGGGAGGCTATCCCCAGGCCATCTGCAAAAATACAAGGAAGCCAGGAATAAATGTACTACTTGAGTTTGATTGGCCAAATCCAGCTATAATAAGACCCAACAAACACAAACTGGAGCAATGGCGAAAGATTTGGGGAAATTGTCTCAGAACTCCATGGTAAGGGTGACAGTACCTTACTAAAAATGCTTATGGTTGATGGACATGAAGTACTTGATCCCACTGAAATTGCCAACAGAATCAATGTTGCATTCACTGACACTAGCTCTGTCATCTCCACTGAGCCAACCCTGCCCACCAGGGGGTCCTGGTCCTGTTGACACACAGCCAGTGAATCTGGAGCCAGGTTATCCTAAATTGTATTTTACAGTTGTCTCAGTAAGGGACAACTCTAATTACATAAGAAAGGTGCTTGGTAAAATCAGAATCAGGTGTGATTCAATTGATATGAGGCTATTTTTCCCTGGTAGCTGAGGAACTCTTCTACCCGATTTCCAAAATTTTTAACATGTCTCTGTGATACTCCCAGTTCCCTGAAAAGTGAAAATCCATAATGGTTACATCAATTTTTAAAAGTGATGAACGGTCTAATCTTTCCAATTACAGGCCCATTTTAATGTTCCCCCAGGTCCAAAGGCCTTGAGAGATGTACAATCAACTTGTTCCATATCTGCACAATATGAAATTCAGTGTCCAACTCCCCAACAGCATGTATTTCAGAAAAAAACATAGCACTGATACAGCACTAACTGAGTATTCCAATTTCATCTTTGAGGCCCTTGACAATGGAGACAAGGCTGGCACCATCTATAATGGACTTGACAAAAGCCTGTGACTTGGCCAGTCATAAGCTCATTCTCTACAAAATCTATGGCCTAGGTCTGTCACAGTACACAGTCAGCATGTTCCAGAGTTACTTCACTAATCACACTCAGTGCATTAAGATAGATGGTTGCTTGTCAGACATTAGGAATGTATCCACTGGTATCCACCAGGGCTCCATTCTGGGCCCCCTTGCTATTTGGCTTATTCATAAACCATGTGCCTGATGCCTGTCAGTCTGCAAATGTACTTCTCTCTGCAGACAATGCTGTTATCTGTTCCAAGGATCCCAACCTTGGCAGCCTTACCTCTGTCCTCAAAGGTTAATTTGAGGCCTTGAAAAACGATTCTCCCAAAACACACTGCTTCTAAATTACAAGAAGAAACAAATTAAGAGAATGCTCTTCACAAGCCCACAAATGAAGAAAAAGGTACCTCCTACGATTGTCTGCAGTGACCTGGGGCACTTGAACAGATGGAAAACTTTAAATACGTCAGCATAATCCTGGATGACACCTTATATTTTGCTCATGCATTGGAAAAAGAGTAATGTGCTCTGGGATGGCTCAGTTTCCCAGTTGCCTCGGTGACACAGCTGGTAGTGCAGCCAAAATAATATTCCGAGTGTCCTGGGTTCAAGTCAAAATTGAGGCACTTACTTCTTTCTCTCTTCTGTTTGTATATGTTCCATAAATATGCACACCACACTCCTGTGATTGAAAATGTAGTTATCATTTGCTTTCCATGTTGAAAACCTTGTATCAATAGTAAACAGAAGATTGGGAGCCTTGTACCATAACCAGTTCACCTCACTGCTGATGCTAGATGTTGGCAAGATCAGTACTGTCACTAGTTGACTATGGCTCCTTGTCTATGCAACTGCCTGTGACTCAGTTCTCAGCAGAATAAATTTGATCTCTAACAAGGTTTAACGCTTTGTGCTTGTGGCCGACCAGCACACCCACAGCTGCATGGTTACTCGTACCTAGCAGGATTAAGTTCCAGATATGTCTGCTAGCCAAGAAGGAACTACTGGGCCTAGCCCCCCTGGCCTTAACTCACTGTTCCACCCTGTCTCCAATCTCTACAACTCCAGGAGCATGGCTCAGAATGCTGTTGAACTGCCTTTCAGACATACTCAGCTGAGCAAGCATTCATTCGCAGTTAAGGCTGCTGACTGGTTAAATGAACTGCCTGATACCATAGAAACATAGAATTTGACAGCAGATAAGGACTGCTTGGCCCACCCAGTCTGCCCATTTCCCTACCTGATGGATAAGTTGCAGATCCTAGTTAACCAGCAGCCTACTTCTTCCTACCCCCACCCCTAGAATTGCCTTATGACTGTCCCATGCATGCTTGAATTCCACCACTGTTTTTGACTCCACAACCTCCTCTGGAAGGCTGTTCCATACATCCACAACCCTCTCTGTGAAAAAAGCTTCCTTAAATTACTCTGAGCCGCCTCTTCTATCTTCAAATTGTGCCTCTTGTTCTTGCACACCTCTTTTTTGAAAGATGCTACCCTCTTGGACTTTGTTGATTCCCTTGAGGTACTTGAAAGTTTCTATCATGTCCCCCTCTCCCTCCTTTCCTCGAGGCTATACATATTAAGCTCCTTAAGTCTCTCTTCATATGTCTTCCAGCACTCTGCACCATTTTAGTTGCCCTCCTCTGGACAGCTTCCATCCTGTCTATGTCTTTGCGGAGATTGGGTCTCCAGAACTGCACGCAGTACTCCAGATGTGGTCTCACCAGCTGTCTGTACAGAGGATAATAACTTTTGTTTTCTACTGGTGATGCCTCTCCTATGCATCCTAGTATTCCCCAGCCCTCCTTGCTGCCCTCTCACATTGCTTGCCCACCTTTGGTCATCAGATATGACTACCCCCAGGTCCCTTTCCATTTTTGTTGTTGTTAGTATCTCACCCCATTGTGTACTCTTCCCCTGGGTTTTTGTTTCCCAGGTGCATTACCTTGCACTTCTTAGCATTGAATCTAAGCTGCCGTACATTTGACCATTCCTCTAACCTTGCCAAGTCCCTTCTCATCCTTTCCACCCCACCTTGTGCATCAACTCTGTTGCAGATCTTTGTGTCATCTGCAAAGAGACATACTTTTCCTTCCAGTCCCTCTGCAATGTCGCTTATAAAGACATTGAAGAGGACCGGTCCTAATACTGAACCCTGCGGTACCCCACTACTAACCCCCTTTTCAGAGTGACTCCATTTACTATTACCTCTGTGTCCTATTCTCCAGCCAATTTTTACCCAGGCTGTCATCTTGGGACGCATCCCAGGCTGGCTAACTTGTATATTAATCTTTTGTGTGGGACTGTGTCAAATGCCTTGCTAAAGTCTAGGTAGGCCATGTCCACAGCCCCTCCCTGATCAACTACTTTGGTCACCCAGTCAAAGAAATCTATCAGATTTGTCTGGCATGACCTTCCCGCTGTGAATCCATGCTGCCTTGGGTCCTGTGCCCCTCTGGCCTCTAGATACTCAACAATTCTTTCCTTCAGAAGTGATTCCATCATTTTCCCTACCACTGAGGTTAAACTAACAGGTCTGTAGTCTTCTGCTTCTGCCTTGCTCCCACTTTTGTGAAGGGGAATCACATCTGCCCTCCTCCAGTCCTCAGGTACCACCCCATCCTCCCATGATTTGTTAAAGAGGGTAGTCAGTGGTGTCACTAGTTCTACCCTTAGTTCTTTTAGAATTCTGGGATGAATCCCATCAGGCCCCATTGCTTTGTCCATCTTCAGTTTTAAGAACTCTTTCAGAACCCTTTCTTCTGTAAATGGGCTGGTATCAACTTCTGTATCCAGAGTGTTTCTATTGTTTGTTTTAGGTACCTCCCCCTCTTCCTTTGTAAATACTGAGCAAAAATATTTGTTTAGTATCTCTGCCTTTTCACAGTCACCCTCTGCTCACCCTCCCTTCCCTTTATTAAGCCTCACTATCCCTCCCTTGGTCTTCCTTCGCTCCCTGATGTACCTATAAAAGGTTTTATCCCCCTTCTTAACTGAATTTGGCTATCTTTTCCTCGGTTTGGGCCTTTGCTGTTCTGACTGCCTTTCCAGCTTCCTTTTGCTTTAACTGATACAGTTCTCTGTCCTGTTCCTTCTGTGATTCCTTGTACTTCCTGAATGCTTCTTTTCTCTTGAACCTTCACTGCCACTTCCTTCGAGAACCATAGTGGTTTCTTACCCTGCTCATTTTGTTTATTTGCTTTACACAAGGCTTGTTACCTCTGTGATGGCAGTTTTTATTATTCCCCATTGTTCTTCCACCCCTCCTTCCTGCTCATTTGCTAGTGCATTCTTAGGCACTCACCCATTTTGGCAAAGTCAGCCTCCTAAAATCCAGTACCTTTGTCTTTGTATGGCTTGACTCTATTGCTGTGTTTATTGTGAACCATACTGTTCGATGGTCGCTAGTTCCCAGATGGCTACCCACTTCACATCTGTGATCCTCTTCATCTCCATTTGAGAGAACCAGGTCTAAGATTGCTCCCTCTTGAGTGGGCTCCAATACTAGTTGTCTAAGGCATGCCCCCTGTATGGCATCTAGAATAACCCCGCTCTTAGAAGTGGCTGCTGCAACTGCACTTCAGTTAACATCTGGCATATTCAGATCACCCATCAGCAATATCTCCCCTTTATCTGCCATTCTAAGTATACTTTCTATCATTTCCTTGTCCATTTCCTCCCCCTGAGAGGGGGGTCTGTATACAACCCCTGTGCGGATTGTGGTGCCATTGCTTGCCTCCAAATTGACCCACAGTGCTTCTTCTCCTGTTTACCCTTTTGTTCTGTTGCTTTGATTTCTTCTCTTATGTAGAGAGCTACTCCTCCTCCCCTTTTACCCTCCCTGTCCCTCCTATAGATAGTGTATCCTGGTATGTTTACATCCCAGTCATGGTTCTGTGTGTACCATGTTTCTGTGACTGTCACGATATCCAGATCTTCCTCATCCATCAAGGCCACTAATTCAGGAAGCTTGTTACCCAGACTATGGGCATTGGTACTCATTGCTCTCCATTTTTTGATGGCTTTACCTTCTGTAGCGGCAACCCCCACCGACCTTTCTACCTTGGTCTTTTTCTCATTTAGTACCCTGTTTTGTAGGGGGAGGCTGGGATTTTCCTGATGCTTATCAGTGCCTCCCCCCTTGACTAGTTTAAAGGCTTGCCAATGAAGCATTTAAACCGATTGTCTAAAAGACTTGTTCCTTCCTGGACAGATGCAGACCATCCTGCCAGTATAGGCTGGTGTCCCTCCAGGTGGAACCCCAGTCCCCAATGAAGCCAAACCCCTGTGCTCCACACCATTTTTCAACCATTTGTTAAACTGCATGGTGCAAGTACCTCGCCTCACCCATGCCACTGACAGGCAGTACCTCTGAGAAGGATACTGTGTGTGCCATTTGTCTTAAGCCCTCCCAACTCTACAAAGTCCTTCTGCACTGCTCTAATCTCATGATGAGCTAGTCATTTGTCCCTAGGTGGACAATGATGTCCAGCTCAGACTCCCGTGCAACTGTTCTCGTGATCCTAAGGATGCGCTTCCTGTCCCTCAAGCCATGGCACCAGGCAGGCACCTTCAGCTTTCCTATGCTTCCCCAGTTCTATCCCCTAATAATTGAGTCCCCACCAGGGCTGCTTTCTTTCCCTGTGGTGCCCTCTGCCTCCTTCCTGGGGCCTCCTTGTGACAGTTGTCTGCACCCTCCTTAGTCTCCTCTGCGGGTGTATCCATAGGGGAGCTATGCTCCCCCAGAATGGTGTATGGATTGTGGTGTGGAACAACTGACTGGGCGTGCCTCTGTTCCACCATCCTCACCCTCCCTGAGCCCACTGTGGTCCAACTGCTGTGCTTTCTTTGCAACCTCTGAGGAAGTGGTGGTGGCTCTGGTGCTCCCTGGATGGGGGAGGTTCCCTTCCTACTGTCCAGTGTGGCCTGGGGGAAGGTCCCCGTACTACTGTCCAGTATGGCCTGAAGACGGGCAGCTTCCTCCCTCAGGGCAGAGAGTTGTCTGCAAATAGAGCAGCATCTCAGCCTCCAGAGAGACTCCTGGAAGACTGCTGCCCCACAGCCATTACATTGCACTACTCCCCACATTTTTTTTGTTTTGTGTGTGTGTGTGTGTGTGTGTGATTGGTTTGTAATATAGAAATAGATATATATTTATATTATATCATGCTCATTTTACCTACGTTTGACCAGTTTAAGAGAGTACTACAAGCAACACTAGCAGTTCAATGCAAGTGTAACTACTAATCATCTTAATTAAAGTCCCCCACCGGATACTCTTTGAGCTGTGTCGGACTGTGGATCTGAGGCCATGTACCATTACTATGCTTGTTCTATGCTGATTCTGCCTACCTGCCTTATTGTAAAATTGTATTGCAATTCATTCCAGCCTTTTTATTTGTATTAGTTCGACAATATCTGTGCTTGTTTGATTTAATTCCACTGGAACTATTGTACTTATTGTATTTGTTATGTCGCTTTGTAATCTCTGCTATTGACATGAATCTTTATAAATGAGCACTTGTGCTCAAAGGTACTCTCTAAAATTTTCAATAAATAAATACATTTTGAATTCTTCTCCTGTAAAGGCATTTTTAACCTTTAGGTTGTCATCAGAATTCAATGTATAGGAATTTTGGACTGATACAGTATATCAGTCCACAGCACAGTAAGGGTTAAGGGACTCCTTTCTGGCAGCGTATGAGCAGACAGAACATCTTTCACAGTAGTAGCTTCCACCACCTTTGTTTAAACTTGGGTACCTGTCTCCCACAGACTTCTACAGTGTGCCAATGTTTGTTGATTATTGATGTGATTTTGTTTGTGTACAGTATGTGGTATGGCGAGTACTGAATACTGTTCTTTTTGGTTCCTGTTGTTTAACTTGCTTCTTTAAGGCATCCTGTCTGTCTACATCCTGTACCCAGTCTGTAGTTTGTTTTAATACTCTGTCCTTGTAACGCCTCTGTTTAAACATGTTACATATGACCTCTTCTTGTCTGTAGTATTCTAGTGTGCTGCATTTTCTCTTGGCATGAAGGAATTGGGAATAAGGAATACTTTCAATAAATTGGGGATGGTGGAAACTTCTACCATGTAGTATCAGTGGGGTTGCAGTATGATGTTATTTCCATTCTCTGTGCCGTACAGTAGTGATCACCAAGATATCCAGGAAAGGAAGCTGTTGTTTGTCAAAGTTACGTGTGAAGTGTAGATTTTCTTTCATTCTGTCCATGTATGTGTTGAACTCATTCTTTCAAATCTGTCTCAGTACCTGTCCATATAATGACAGTATCACTGATATATCTTCCCCAGTTAGCGACATATTGATGGTATGGTTTACACTCTGCAAACAAGATGAGTTCCACTTCAAAATGCTCCATATACAAGTTTGCATTCTTTTTATAGTATACTGTGTAAAAACACTTTTCCATAACCTGTTTGAAATTTGGTCACCACTGGGTGTCACTAAGGTTTGAGAGTGAGGGGCTAGGGGGCGAGGGCATGATCAGGGTCCATAGTACGTATGATGCCAGTAATTGCTTGAAATTAATAGCATTATGTTACATATTTTTGGTGGTGGCATAATTATATCAGCTCATTGAGGTTGTTGGCTTAGTTTGAATTTTGCCAGCAAAATCAATGTTGTAAATAATTACACATTTGTTGTTTCTCCAAACAGGACCACTGTGATCCATAAAGAAGTGACCCACTCAGCCATGAAATGTTGGCTGGTCCTGCAAGTGGCTCAATTAAAAACTATTTTGTTCATAGCAATTAAAAAAATGTTATCAACATGTTTACAGAACCCCATACTCCAGGACCAGCTTGTTGGGGACTGGGAAGGAACATGCGATTACAAAGACCTCTATGCCCTGAACAGATTGCATCTGAGTTGATAGGGTACAAGACTCCTGAAGGGCAAGCTGGAAGTGTACATAGGTAACAACCTCAGTTTAAACTGATGGGGAGGGCAGCAGGGTGCACTGGACTTTAGTCACCAGAGGGAGGGGCTGATAGACCTCAACCCCAGTCAGGACAGCATGGGAAGGAGGTGGATGAGAATGGCAGAGGTGGGGGGAACTGAAGGAGGAAGGAGTGATGGGGAGCAGATTAAGATGAAGGGAGGTACCGAGCTGTGTTGGGGGGTGGTGTCTCTGAATACCAGAAGCCTGGTACATGCTGTCACTGATGGTAGAGGGAGCGGTCTACATAGCAGCCATTACAGAGACATGGGCTACAGTAAATCACAACTGGAACCTTGCAGTTTCAGGGTATAAGCTATATAGGAAGGATAGGGGGATGGGGGGAGTGATTATGTAGATGAAGGAAGGGATAACTTGTACCAGAGAGGAAGCAACAGAGTGTAAAATTGAAGTGCTGTTGGTACAGGTACAATCCACAAGGGGGAAGAAACTAAAGATGGGATGGTCTACAGACCACATCCCAGGAAGAGGAATTAGACAGGTGTAAGGGTCTCAAATCACCAAAATGGTCATTAAGGGGAAATTGTACTAATGGGGGATTTCAATCTACCTTGGGTGGATTGGAAAATCCTGGCTACCTCTTGCACTAGGAGGCAAGTACTTCTTGAGGCAATTTAGAGTGGCTTCCTGGCTCAGGATGCCTTGGAATCCCACTAGAGAGAGTGCTGTACTGGATTTGGTTCTGTGCAACTGTGTGGATGTTAAGGATGTGATAGTGAAATAACCACTAGCAGGTAGTGACCGCCATGCAGTGTGGTTCTACCTGAACATGGGCAGGGGGTGGTCAAAGCCAAGACAAGAGTGTTGAACTTTAAGAGGGCTGACATTGGAAGGTTGGGAGAAATTCTAGTAAGCCATCTTGCTGGGATTAGAAAGGAAATGGATATAGAACAGAAATTGGCAATAATAAAGGAGTCAAGTCAAGTCTTTTTTATTTATAAAAGGGACTTTTCAAAAATGTCAAAGGAGGGAATGATGGAGGTCACTAGTAAGTGTGCTAGAATCAAAAGTAAGAAAACTAAAGCCAAAAAGCCCAGCTGGTTCAGAAAGGTGATGGCAAAACTGTAGATGACAACAGGGCAGCCTTCCAGAAGTACAACTTACTCAGAAGGAAGATAATAGAGTGGTATAGTCTGCTAAATCAAGAGAGGTGAACAAAGTAGTTAGGCTGGCAAAGGCCAAAAAGGAAGTGCAGTTAGCACAGTGGGTACTGTAAAAACATGACAGGCCTTTTTCCAATACATAAGGAAGAAAAGGAACACCAAAGATAGAATAAAGAGATTAAAAGAGGAAGGTGGTTTGGCAGAGAGTAGTGAAGGGAAAACAAAAATACTTAACAAGTACTTCTGTTCAGTCTTCACTAGAGAGAAGGATGAGCCAGTACCACAGGAGAATGGGGGGGTGGGGGCTGACAGGGCAGGGGAAGTCATTGACAGTGTCATTCATGCTGTTGGGATACTAAAGAGCTTAAGGGCCTTGAAGGTAGATAAATTCCCAGTGTCAGATGGTGTGCACCCAAGGGGTATAAGAGAACTGGCAGAGGCCATGGTATGTCCCCTGGCGGACATGTCTAACACCTTTCTGGAATTGGGGATCATGCCCTGGGATTGAAGAACTCCACATGTGGTGCCTCACCATAGAAGTGGGCTGAAGGATGAACCAGAGAACTACAGGCTGGTGAGCCTGACCTCAGTAGTGGGCAAGCTGATAGATTCTGCCCTGAAAGAGAGATTAGTGAGCTTTCTGGAGGATAATGGGCTCCAGGATGTGAGTCAGTATGGGTTTGTGTCAGAGAGATCCTGCCAGATGAACTAGAGTGACTTCTTTGACTGGGTTACCAGGGCTGTGGACATGAGTTAAATGGTTGCTATCCTGTACCTGGACTTCAGCAAGGCCTTTGACTCTGTACTTCACAGGAGACTGGTCGGGAAACTAGAAGACCAAGGGGTGGGGGCTAAACTTGTTGGGTTGGTTGGAAGTTGACTTCAGGACAGAAGCCAAAAGGTGATAGTGGGGGATTCTGAGAACATAGGCCTGTGACCAGTGGGTTCCCACAGAGCTCTGTGCTTGGCCTGGTGTTGTTTAACATATTCATAAGTGATATTGTGGATGGGATTAGGGGTATAATATGCTTGTTTGCAGATGAAACAAAGCTGTGTGGGAGGCCGGGCACTGTGGAAGGGAGACAGGAACTAAGGAAAGACCTAGCTAGCTACAGAAGTGGTTTGGCATTTGGCAACTGGTATTCAACACTAAAAAGTATAAAATTATGCACTTATGGGCAAAACACCCAGGGACCAAATACTGGCTGGGTGGTGTGCAGGTAGCCAGCTCAGAGGAGGAAGAGAACCTGGGTGTAATTATCAAAAGTGACCTGAAACACTTGTCACAATGCAGGAAGGCTGCAGCCACAGCAAATTGGATGCTGGGCTGCATAGCCAGGGGAACCACCAGTAGGAAGATGGAGGTCATTGTGCCACTGTACAGGTCTCTAGTGAGACAGCACCTGAAGTACAGTGTGCAGTATTGGTGTCCTTATTTCAATAAGGATCAACTTCCTGGAAATGGTCCTGAGAAAAGCAACAAATATAATCCTGGGCCTGCAAGGCAATACCTATGAGGAGAGGTTCAGGGAGCTCAACATGTACTCTCTTGAGGACAGAAGGGAGAAGAGAGACATAACTGAGGACTTCAAGTACATTTATGGTTTAAACAGATTGAGCAATGAGGGCCTCTTCAGCCTTAGTGGAAACAAGACTACTAGGGGTAACAGCCTGAAGCTGGTGGAAGGTAGGTTCAGAAGGGAGATGAGGAGGCACTTTTCACTGAGAGGGTGGTGGCTAAGCAGAATGTGTTTCCAGAGGAGGTTGTATCCTTTAAAATGGTGGACAGCTTCAACAGAGATTGAGACAGGTGAGGTTGAATGTTGTAAGTGGGGGGAAGAGGGGAAAGGGGTATTTGACAGGAACAAGGGGGATATGGTTGGGGGGGCAGGTCCCTCCATAAAAGCAGTAGGAGCTGCACATTCAGGTAGACTAGACAGACAATGAGGCCTTTATCTACTAGAACATTCATATGTTCCTATGTCCTGGGTCCTTCACCACTCCTTCAAATGTGTATGCAGAATCATGAAAAGCAGTTGGAAGTGGAAGAAAAGGTAACATTTTTAGGTATAGTTATCCACTAGGATTTTGGGTGTAGGGTGCAGGTGGAGCTAATGCTCATATAAGCACATTTTAGATTACATTTCCTTACCATGAAGGACTGGAGATAGAAGGACCTTGTGTATTATTACTGTACAGTCATTAGGCCGGTTCAGGAGTATGGGAGCCCAGTTTGGCATGAGGGGAACTCACAAAAATAGAAAATGATAACATAGACAGGATTCAGCAAAGAGCTGTAAGAGTAATTTTAGGAACATAGATTCATTGTGATAGAGTCCTAAGAGAACATAAACTGGAGAAGTTAAGTGGAAGGATGGAAAAGCGGGAGATGAAGCCATTTTGTGAAATTTTTGTCCCTAACCACAAGTCATTTCACATTTTACCATTCAAGGAAAAAGTGACGTATAGCCTAAGAAACCAGTGTAGATGGAAGAAAACACGAGCTAGGACAGAAACATATAAGCAGTCATTTAACATGAGGGGAAATGACCAGCGAGATTTAATCTTTTGTATCTCTAAACTCTAAGATCAAAATAAGGAAAAGGTCCTTGCAATGCTTGGTAGCAAGCAAATACTAAACAAAATACCAGTTTGAATTTGTATGAATATTAAAAAAGTGTGAAATGTATCTTTGGGTATTTTGTGCACTTCTAATTGTATTTAATATGCGTCATTTTTAAGAAAATGTGTTATTAATAATACAGGAACATAGTATTTTATATTAGGCAGAGTGTTTCTCCCTTTTATCGACAGGCATTAGAAGTATCAAATGCACAGCTAAAAACAAGTGCTGATCAGCTGGACACAGGACTGTAATAAAATCTATAGGGCAGTAGAATTAAAAAAAAATTGCAGATGCCATTTTTTCACTTTGCTTAGTCCACTAATTCTGTACAGTGCCCCAGTTTATCTAAACTTGTAAGACTCACTTGCACACAGTTGAAAAGTAGTAGTAGTATACTTATTTTAATTAAATAAATTTTCTGCACACTTATCTGCATGCTTTTTTTATTTGTATGTCCTGGTTTCAGATGGACTGCTTCTTGTTTGCTACTCTGCTTGCTTTAACTTTAGGGGTAGGTGAAAGTTGCGAATTCTGCTTTCACGGAACGTCGGTGAAATTTCAGAATTTCAGAACTTTCACCATTGGTGAAACTGTGATTTTCCATGGATTTGCACCAATTTCCGTTGACTTTTTTTCTGAACTGCGGAAAAATGCATATAAGCTGCAGAATTTATTCTATCCACAATTTAATGAACTGTCAGTGAATGAGTGCATGCTAGTACAACCATGTGATCATTCACTGACAATTTAGTGGACCACCGGTGGTGGAGGAGAGAGGAGGGCTGCAGCGGTGGCCCGTTCAGGGGCAGGGGTTGGCGAGCGGGGTGGTGGCAGATAAACTGTCAGGGTGGGGGGTCCACTAAACACCAGGGAATTGGGATTACTGGGAATAGAGGGGCATGAGTTGGTGGACTGCCAGTTGCTTTTTGTGAATTAATGAATCCAGGATAGGGAAGGGTGTCTGGTAGACACCAGGGAAATAAAATGTTTTTGGGGGCCATGATCGGTGGATGGGAGGGCCACTATACACCAGGAGGGTCCAAGGGAGGGATTGGAGGTATTTATTTATTTACTAGGACCCCTGATCAGTGGGGTCAGTGGATTAATGAATTAAGATGGTTAAAAAAGTCTCAGAACTGACCACTGGCAGTGATTCATTCTGCAGATTTTTTTCCTGCAGTTTAGTAAATTAACCCGCAGTCTGTATATTTACTCCACAGTTTTAAGGTGGAATTTCCATGAAAGTTGTAAAATGATTTCTGAACTTGAGGAAGCAATTTGCATCTTTATGGAAATTCGCATGTATGAATTTTTTTTCAAGACGCCTATTCTACTTTCATTCTGGCCTTTCCACAATGCAACAAAAATGGAAACTGGCAAAACTGTAGCATTCATCAAAGAATGTACTTGCAGTATCTCTTCTCTAACATTTTCAATTATTGATCTTGCCTTTCCTTTTACACTGTGAAGCCAGACTTGCCATTTTGTTTGATCTGCACTGTCACATTGACCCCCCCCCCAAACCACCCGCCAGCCACTTGGTAGCTCACTCATCCTGCCTTACCTCACCCACCCACCTCTCTCCTCACTTTCACACCTTATTTTCATCCAGAGCTGACAAAGAACAAAGAAAAATAAGGCATACATGTTTTAAATCAAATACCAATGTGAACAATCTTGGTTGCACGTCTCCCTCACCTGCAGCGATCACTTCCTGGCTTGATCGTTTGTAAAAAAATACAATCAGTATCAGGAAACAAGCAAAAAAAAAGTTACAAAATAAAGCATTTAGATGCCTACAAGCCCTGCATATGGGGGAGGGGGGTTACCCACTTGAAGTCCGGGGGCCTGATATTCAGTAAGACAAAGCATAGCACAAATGTTTGTGCTGCACTTTGCAATTGCCCAGGAGTCACAGGATGGTATATTCAGTTGGGTGTTATCTGGCTGAATATAGAGCAGTGTCAGCACAGCACTAAGTCAGGTATCACTGCCTTGACATGGTTCCCAAAGTTGGCTAAAAGAGTTGATAGCACCATAGTTTTATTAGCAATTTTCAAAGGTACCGATGCAAATAAGCCCATTGGGTATGCAAGGTGCTAAGAGGCAACTTGCATGCCCATTATGGGCCAATTTACATTGGTAGAGGAGGCAGGTAGCGCAGCATGGCCCTCCTCACCATCCATGGCATCCCTAGCCATCCCTGGTGCTGGTGCCCCCCCCCCCACCAATTGCCAGCCCCTACCATTCATGTTAATGTGTTAAGCTGCCTGACTCTGATTTCAATTGTTGTAAATTGCTGTAATTGCTGCACCTATTTGTAAAGAGCCCAGAACTTCCAGGATTGGATGCTTAAGAAGAAAAAAATTACTTACTTACTTAACAAACAAATCCCTGGTAGTAGTGGTACCCCCTTCCTCCAATCACCAGCCCCTAACATTAAAAAATAATTCCCTGGTGGTAGTGGTTCCCCCCTGCCTTCCAATCACCAGCACCTCACTGAATAACTGAATTCTTGGTGGTAGTTGACACCCCCTCCCTCTGATCACCAGCCCCTCACTGAAAAACAAATCCCTGGTATGAGTGGTCTTTCCCTACCTCCTTCCTTTCACCTACCTCAACTGTTAACAAGCAAATCTCTGGTGGAAGTTGTCTCTCATTCCTCTGATGGCCAGCCCATACCGTTAACAAACAAATCTCTGGTGGAAGTGGTCCCCCCCATCACCAGCATCTACTGTTAAACAAATTCCTGGTGGTAGTGGTCCCCCCCCACCTACAATCACCAATCACAACTGTAAAAAAATGATTCTCTGGTAGCAGTGGTACCCCTTCCCTCTGATCACCAGCCCCTGTCATTTACAAAAAAAAATCCCTGTTGGTAGTAGTCCTCCTCCCTCCAATCACCAGCCCCTACTGTTAACAAATAAATCCCTAGTGGTAATGGTCCCCCCCCCACCTACAATCGCCAATCACAACTGTAAAAAAAAATGATTCTCTGGTTGCAGTGGTTCCCCTTCCCTCTGATCACCAGCCCCTATCATTTACAAAAAAAATCCCTGTTGGTAGTGGTCCTCCTTCCTCCAATCACCAGCCTCTACTGTTAACAAATAAATCCCTGGTGGTAGTGGTTTGCTTCCCACCGATTACCACCCCCTACTATTATTAAACAAATTCTTGGTGGTAGTAGTCCCCCCTCACTCTGGTTGCCAGCCCCTTCCATTAAAAAAATGATTCCCTGGTGGTAGTGGTTTTCCTCCACCCTCCAATTGCCAGCCCCTCACTGAAAAACTGAATCCCTGGTGCTAGTGGTCCACCCTAATGCCTATTGCTGGCCTGAAATTATATTTAAAAAAAAATCTGTCCCTGGCATCCAGTGGTCCCCCATGACACTGGACACCCCCCACTCACCCTATTGGTATCTGCAATGTGACCGGCAAAGCCCTCCTCACCTCTCCTCATCCAGCCACCATATGTCCAGGCAGATAGGGTCTCTCTTATTTATAGGACAGGGCATGTCACCCTGTCCTGTAAATAAGAGGCACATGCCCTGTCTGAACATATGGTGGCCAGCTGAGGAGGCGTGAGGAGGGCTGTACCGGTCGCCATATGCACCCTTGACACCACGGATATCAATAGGGTGAGTGGGGAAGGGATTCAGTTTTTCAGTGAGGGGCTGGTGATCAGAGGGTGGGGGGAGGAACCACTACCACCAAGGAATCATTTTTTTTTTAACTGTAGGTGATGATATTCGGCAGGAGGTGGGGGACCACTACCACAAGGGATTTGTTTTGGAGTGGGAACCACTACTACCAGGGATTTGTTTGTTAATGGTAGGGGTTGGCAATCAGAGGGGGGAGACTACTACCACCAGGGATTTGTTTCTTAGTGGTAGGGGCTGGCAATCAAAGGGAGGGGGGACCACTACCACCTGGAAATTTCTTAATAGTAGTGGCTGGCAATTGAGGTAGTGCCATGGACCAAAGGGGTGGTATGCTTCAGCTTCCAACTGACTGTTGGCTGCATTAGCTTCGGCAGCCACTACGATTGCCAGAATAAAAGGAGGTTTTCTTCACTGGTATTTGCTCAGTGCAAAATGACTGTGCAAAACCCTTTTGTGCCATGCAAATCTGCTGAATATCAGCTTGAGACGATATTCCTGTCCCTGCCCCACCAGTTGCATGCCCCTCCTTTTTGACTTTCATAGGCACTACTCTTATTTGCCTGCCAGCTCAGCCAAGCCTTTTCATTATGGGGCTCCATGGTGAAACCTGGTTTGCACAGGCAAACACTAATTAGTGCCTGCACAAACCTTTGAATATCAAGCCCCTGATGCTGAAAAAGAAATACAGCACTAATGCAGGCAGATGGACTATATTACTCAAAAAGCAATAAACATTCCACTGATTTAACATTTAACCACACAAATTAAAATTCTTTAAACATGTAAAATACAGTGCCCCATTTTATAAGTGCAATAATACAATCCAGGGATGTGCATTAGACAGGTCTAATGCACACATCACTGTGTTTTATTGCTTACTTGTTCAACTTCCTGTATGAAATTTGTGTTGTTGATGTAGGTAATGAACTTCAACCTATCAGTATTTCAAATACCTGTAGGTTGCAATCTGTGCAATAAACTAATCAACTTTGCTCATGTTTTCTGCTGCTGGGACAATAGATCACCTGATTGACTTCCAAAAGTCTCTGGGATACCTTTCAAGGCTACCACTAGGCCAGCTGCACACCAGACCAACTATCTTCTGATTTCAACCAGATATCATCTTCTGATAGTTGAAATGGCCTCTCTTCTGCCATTTCCAATGTCACCATTATGTAAACAGTAAGACACAAGAGGCTGTGAGTAGTTATGTGATAAACACCTATCCAGGTGTTTTGTGAGGCATGAGGCATTTACAATGAGTGCCTTCAGCACCTGGAAATGCAGTTATCACATAACTGCTCACACCCTAATGTGTCTTATTGCATTTATAAAATCGGTGAAGTAAGACATATTGAACTCCCAAAAAATGCTGTTTTATTACAAATAGGGATTTTCTTTGTTAACAGTATCTAGTAACAAGTAATCCATCCCACCTTTCCATCATCTGTCTTTCCAAATGTTTAGTAGATGGGATTTTTTTTTTGTTATAGAAAGCAGAAATTCAACTTCTGCAGACGTCTGCTGGGTGAAAGTTCACCTCTTTCCACACAGCCACACAAACCAGAAAGCCTCAGTAAAGCCAGGGATTAAATGGTATCTGTACAGGATAATCAGCAAAGATGTCTCTGGTAGGCAGGTAAGGCTAGAAAGGGTTTTTCTGATGATCAGAAAAGAAGCTCAAGAATTTAAAGCTGTGATTAGTATTAATTGGTGTACAGTATGTGTGTAAGAAGGGGATTATAAAGGGAAAGAACATTTACTAATTATTTATTTTATTTTATAGAGAATTTTATCCTCTGGAACCCTGGCAGACAGCTGTGGCCCTCCTGATAGAGGGGCACTCTCTCTGGATCTGCCACTCTCACACTTGCCGAACCCTGGTAGTTACCCCACAGATTGCCCCCCAAGGTGGGGCCAGGAAGGAAGTTGCCAGCTTCTCCCCTCTTCTGGAGACCCAATCCAGAAGCTGGGGACAGCCCTCGGGAGTGGCAGACCATCACCAAGCCTGCCAATCTCTTTTCCTCCATTTTTCCCCATTCCCCCTCCCTTACTGACATGAGAACATCGGACTGAGCCTCCTGACCTGTAGTGCTCTGGCACAGGATCATAATGTAGCAAGACATTATGCCGCATGGCAAAATCATGTTGCCAATACAGCACGATTTCTGCCATGAGGCATGTCTTTTTTTTGAGGGGGCTCCATTCCCCCTACACCCCCCTTTATGGGGGGGCTGTGCCTCACGAACCCCCACCCAATAAAGATTCTGTGCTCCGGGAAGGAGGGGTTTACCTCTGGGAGTGCACAAAGTAAAAATAAAAATAAAAGATTTTGGGACCAGGAATCAAACTCAGTCCCAGACGCAGCGCCTGGGTTCCTGCTGCTGTGGCTCAATCCAGTGAGCCACAGCAGCTGCTAGGCAGAAACCCCCCCCCCCCAGCAGAGGTTTTATCCTCTGCCTGGGAGAGTGACAATGGTGCAATACTGCATACAGCAGTATACACTATATTGCACCATTCGCTCACAGGTACAGCGCTGTACCAGTTTAGCCATAATGTTGTACGCTATTAAGCATGCAACATTATGAACCGGTAGGTACTGCCCTCCAGCTACTGCCAGAAGGCAGTCAATGTGCAGAATGACAAGCCCTCCCTCCCCCCCAAGAGAAGAGAGCAGTCCTCTGGATGCTCAATCCTCTCTCTCCCCTACCGACCCCCAGTGGCCCAGGCTTGTTCCTGAACCCAGGTCACCAGCGTGGCACGAGATGTAGCAACCAGTGTTTCAACCTCCAGTGCTGCTGTGTCGGTATTTATTTTTAAATTTTGAGATACTTTCATTTTTGGAGCCCAGCAGACTTTTTTAGTGAGCATAAACATGGCAGCCATGTTTGTAATAGAAGTCAGGATTTTTTTGTTTGTTTGTTTACAAAAGGCATTGGTATGTTAGTGTGCTGTCCTGATTGACAGAGCAACTTTTAGCCAGTTGTAATGGTCTCACAGTTCACATCTGCTAACCGATGAGGATTCAGCAGTTTCCCTACCCATTTTATAGCATTCATGAACCTATATATGGCAGAGGAATATTTGAAAAAATTATATTTATACAAGTAACAGTGAAGACTGATTGAAAATGGAAAATATTTTATATGCAGGAAATTGACCAAAGTACTTCTATTATAAATGTGTCTGTCACTTATGGGACAGAGTCTGATCTGTTGTGTAGTATTTTAAACATCGTGTTTTGCCATACTATCAGGGCAGAGAAAGCCAACTAATCAGGTAACTAGAAATTACTTCACTGGAAGGTCTCCTCATCAACATGTCTTAAGAGGCCTGCAGGTGAATCTAGAATCCTTCAGACAAAACAGCTTCCATTTGGTGAGATGCTACCTTCAATAAAAGCTCTTGTTAATAAGTTGCTGATAAGTATATTAATTGTACAAATAAGGTAGCCAGCTGTACCACTTTAAATAACCCCACTTCCAACCAATGTCCTCACATACATGCAACACCAAAACCATTCTCCCCCCACCAACCCAGTAAAATCATCAAAACAGACCCCCACCCACCTCCCATCTACCCCCAAAGCACACCCAAAAAGATACTAAAGAATCAGTCCAGTGGTAGGGGACCAAGAGAGCCCTCTCTCCACCTCAGCTGGCCACCATCTGCTGAATTAAATTGAGGTCATGCAGTCTTATAAAATTCCAAAAGTTGAATTTCAGCATAGTCCATTCTTTATTACTAAAGACATTTACAATGACCATGACTCTAGGCTTTACTTGATCTGCTCCTACTATTTTTGTCTGCCCTGAAATCACAATCTTCTGCTCCTTATATCAGAATAATTTCCATGGCAACAGGTTGCAATGTCATGAACAGAGAATTATGACTTCAGTGTAGAAATAAGTATCATAAACAGATGAAGCCTAAAGGGAAAATATACTATTTTAATGAAAATGTCTTCAGTTATAAACAACTGAAGGTCCAGAGATTCAAATCTGGGGGTTTTGGGGTAACAGGGTTCTAATGAGGCCAACTGAGTTTTCAACTTAGTGCCCTAAAACAAGCTTGTTAAGAAGCTGGGAGACTAAGGGGAAGGCACAAAACTAACCTGATGGGTAGCAAATTGGTTGGAAAAAGAATCCAGACGGTGGTAGTAAAAGAGGGATCAGTGCTGGACCCAGAACTGTTTAATGCATTCATATGCAACATAGGGGAAGGGATCAAGGGTAAACTCTGCCTTTTTGCAGATGACATTAAACTGAGGCATGGTAGATGCTCAGGTATGCGCTCCACCTGCTGTGTGCTGGATCCTGGACCTAGCTAGCTGCTCTTAGGCTCTCAGGGGGCTTTGGGTCCAGTTATTTCTCAGACTGTCGGGTGTTCCTTGAGGGAGGGTGTCTTCCTGACTGCTCTGAAAAAGGCAGTGGGTAGACCCCTTCTGAAAGAAGAAAAAAATCATCCTTGGACCCTGATATTCTGGAGAATTACTTGCCTGTCTCTAAGCTCCCCTTTTTGGGGAAGATTATTGAGAAGATGGTGATGGAGCAATTTGTTGATCACCTGGAAAATTTAACATCAACTAACCTCTCCAATCAATTTTTTTGGCCATGCCACAGCACAGAGACTGCACTTATCAGAGTAATGAATGACCTCCTCATGGCTAGAGACCCCCTGATGAAGACTCTTTCCTGAGTCAAAGCGCTGGGGATAGTAAGCGTTCTGTTTTGTGTATTGCCTGAAGATCCATTTGTGCTGGAGCACATAATAAAATATCTTTATTTTGTACCTTCATTTGGATCTGGATTATCTACTTACGTGCACACAAGTGCTGGTTTTTTGATTGTTGTTTGCGTGTGGGCTAGCTGCCCTAACCTACAGCACCCCCTAATAATCTTCACGCCGATCGCAGCACTTCATTTTTGTGTGACTGTATTCTGGAGAATTAATTGCCTGTCTCTAAGCTCCCCTTTTTGGGCAAGATTATTGAGAAGGTGGTGATAGAGCAATTTGTTGATCACCTGGAAAGTTTAACATCAACTAACTTCTCCAGTCAAGTTTTTTGGCCATACCACAGCACAGAGACTGCACTTATCAGAGTAATGAATGATCTCCTCATGGCTAGAGATCGAGGACTTTTCTCCATCTTGGTTCTTTTAAATCTGTCATCGGCATTTGACACTGTTAACCATGAGGTTCTGTTGGATCATCTGAATTATGTGGGTTTCTCTGGCACAGTGTTGTGCTGGTTTGAGTCCTATATTACAGAGAGAATGCAGCAGGTGACTCTTAGAAATCACATCTCAGAGTCAGGGCCTGCTGCACTCTCCTGTGGTGTTCCTCAAGGCTTGATCTTTGCCCCTCCATTTTGTTTTCAGCATACATTTGCTGCCATTGGGTGAGATTATTAGACGGTATGGTAGGAGTTTCACTGCTATGCAGATGACACTCAGCTATTCATGTCTGCTATTCCTGATGGAACTCATGTATTCTGTGCTGGGGAGATGTCTTGCTGAAATTGACAACCG
Source organism: Neoceratodus forsteri (assembly GCA_016271365.2). Classification (NCBI taxonomy): domain Eukaryota; kingdom Metazoa; phylum Chordata; order Ceratodontiformes; family Ceratodontidae; genus Neoceratodus; species Neoceratodus forsteri. The sequence goes on from CM028136.1 coordinate 196,809,900, forward strand.
GATGGCTTTCAACTGGCTGTTTCTCAGTTTAAGCAAGACAGAGGTCATGATTATTGCACCAGGCAAGCAGGGTCCAGCGATGACTGGTGGTGTGACGTTTTCTGTTTTGTTGGGAGTCCAACCACTGAAAGCTATAGATGTGGTGAAGAACCTTGGGGTAATATGGGCCAATCCTAATCAGCAGGTGTCAGGTGTGGTCTGAGCTGGCTTTTATCATCTCAGAAGTACGGTATATGGAGGATTCAACTCCATCTAGCCACTGCAGGTCTAGCTATGATAGTTCATTTCTTTGTTACCTCTAGGCATGATTATTGCAACTCCTTGTACTTAGGGTTATCTGGAAGGTTGTTGCAATGCATGTAGCTCATCCAGAATGCTGTAGCCTAGTTGATTGTGAACTCCTCTCAAAGGGACCATATCACATCAATTCTGCATGTGCTGCACTGGCTGCCCATGCAGTGGCACATCACCTTCAAGATATGTGTGATTACACTCAAAGCCCTGCAAGATTTGAGACCTACAGTAACTACTTGAAGGATCTCCTGGTTCCTAACCAACCATCTTGCTCCCTTTTCTCCTCTGATGTGGGCGTGCTCTCTATTCCAACTTCACATCTGCATCAATCTGGGGACAAGGCATTTAGTGTAGCAGCTCCTTTACAGTGGAATGCCTTACCTGTGAGTATTAGATCACAGTGGAGGCATTCAAAACTTCCTTTAAAATGTTTATATTTACAGATGCATTCCTAGACTGTTTTCAGAATTTAATCTGTCTGTTACTCATTTTTATAGTTATTTTACTGTAGCTCTGCTGTAATATTTTGTAAGTTTTAAGCACCCTGGGCCTTTGGGAAAGGGCACTCTAGAAATAAATTTGCCTTGCCAAAAATGGGATTAGGAATATTGACTGGTTGGTTGATTGATTTTGAAAGGTTTACCAGGAAAGATTTTCTGAGCTGGCAGCATCTTGTTTCCAGATATGTCCTGGGGAAAGGGGAAGGGGAGAGTAAGGTGTAATCGCACAAATACAATGTTTGGAAAAATACAATAAAATGTAAATAAGAACAAAAAAATTAGCAAATTCACAGGTAATGTTTGTGAGCAGGAAATATGCAATACTAAGTGTAGAACATTATGCAGTGTGCAACAGTGCAATACTAAGCAGGGATGGTGGGGAATGGCTGGAAACTGTGGGAGGGGGATAAGGGAGGGCTGTACAACTGCCAGTACAGGGTAGAGGGCAGCAAAATTCAGAAAGACAAAAGTCCAGAGTCTACTGTAAGGGGTAACTGCATGACTGAGTAGTGAATTCATAGAGGAGAGATTTCAGAGCATGAAGGTAAGGAGCTGAACAGATGCAATATGGGAGAGAGCCAGGGAGTTTAGGAAAGTGGAAGGAGACAGCAGATTGACCAGCAAATGACTTCATGGGGGGGGGGTGGAGCAAGAGAGAGAGAAAGAGAAATAGAGTTGCAAATGTACTAAGAAGTAGTAGGAGGGAAGAGAGGAGGTAGGCAAGTTAAGAGGGGTCGGAGCTAAGCCATAATATGGAGATAAAGAAGTCACAGTAGGCAAGTCACCTGGCATCAACATTAGGGAAGGAGAAAGATGTGTGAAAAGAACAGTAATGGATATGTGGGGGGCAGTCCATGGAAAATCAATCGAGTTAGTGAAAGAGGGGGTCCAGTCTGGCTAATGTGGACTTGGAAGCAGCACTGTAAACAATGTCACAAGAGTCAAAGATGGTAAGTATCATCTTCAAGGGGATCTCTATGCAGGCAGGAAGCAAAATATATCTCTTATTACTGTAAAGCCCACCAAGTTTTGTGTGGAGAACTTCTTATGTATGGCTTCCACATGAACAGAGAAATCAAGGTGGCAGTCCAGCCAGACCCCAAGGTACTTAAAGGAGAAGACCTCCTCAATCTCTGCATCATCAAGGGTATGGAAGGAGGAGAGAGGGGTGAGTCTAGCCAGCCTCTGCCTAGTGCCAAAAGTCATAGAGACCATCTTCATGGCATTGAGGGACAGTTAGTGTTCCCAGAACCTGTGATGGACACTGTTACAGTCCAGATCGATCCAGTCCATGAATATGAATTCATAGGATATGAAGAACAACCTAGAAATACTAGAAGGGTTGTTCAAGGTATGGCAACTGAAGTTTAATTTTGAAAAGTTCAAGTTTGTGCACATAGGCAGGGTAACCAGAAGATTTGCTATTGGATGGGTGGCGGGGGGATGTGTATGACCATAACAGAAAGGGAATTAGAGGTCATCTTTAGTGATAGTCTCAAGTCATCTGCGCAGTGCACCAGAACACTTTAGAAGGTAAACACAATGCTGGGATGGATAGGGAGGAGGTTCTCCAGTAGGAGAAAGGAGATACTGTTGCCCTCAATGGTTCCTTGGTGAGGTCACACTTGGAGTACTGTGTGCGATTTTGAAGCCCACACCAGAAAAGGATTAGGATCAAAAAGAGTCTGTCAAAAGGCAAGCTGTAAAGATGATAAAAAGGTCAGTGGGGAAAACATATGAGATGCACCTACAGTAGTCAGTCTGAACATGCACTCACTGGAGGCCAGGTGGGGGGAGAGAGGACATGATACAAATATTCAAATACCTGGTCAGAGGTGTATGAATGTCAAACAAGTCTCATAGATTTCTTTGACTGGGTTGCAAGAGAGGTAGATCAGGGGAGAGTAGTGGATGTGGCCTGTCTGGACTTCAGCAAAACCTTTGACAGTGAACAACACAGAAGGCTGATTAAGAAACTTAGCAACCTGAGTGTTGGCGAGAATGTGGTATGTTGGGTATCAAACTGATTGAAAGAGATAGAAGGCAGAAGGTGATGGTAAAAAACAATAACTTGGGCGGGTGAGATCAACTAATGAAGTACCACAAGGATCCATACTGGGCCCAATCCTCTTCAATATCTTCAGAAATGACATTGCTAAGGAACTGGAGGGGAAGGTGTATCTATTTCAAATTGAAACAAAAATATGCAACAAGATGGGCACCCAGGAGGGGGTGGACAGAGTGCAAAGAGATCTGGGGAAACTAAGGGAGAGGTCTAGGGTATGACAGCTGGGTTTCAATGCCAAAAAGTGCAAACTCATGCACCTAAGTTGAATAAATGTGGGGACTATGTATAAGATGGGGGAAGTACTTACATTTATCAAGCAAGAGATGAACCTTGGGGAAATCATGTCTGATGATCTCAAGGTGGGAGGGTAGTGTAACAAGGCAGTGGGCAAGGCTAGCCAGAAGCCTAGGTGCATAATGAAGGGGATTTCCAGCAAGAGAAGGGAGACAGTGTTGCTACTGTATTGCTCACTAGGGGGACACCACCTGGAGCACTGTGTCCTGTTCTGAAGTCTACAGCATCGTAAAGACATTGACAAGGTTGAAGTGGTACAGAGGAGGGCTGCAAAATGGTGCATGGATTGCACAAGAAACAATATGAGAAGAGGCTGCAGGAGGTCAACATGTAATCTCTGGAAGACAGGAGAGCAAGAGGGACATGAATGTGTCCTGTAAGTACCTCATGGGGGTGAACAACGTACAGGAGGGGGGTCTCTTTCTGAGGAACAGCACCGGAACACAGGGACATACCATGAAGCTTTAAGGAGGGGATGTTTAAGAGGGATGTGTGGAAATACTTCTTCTCAGACGAGGTGGTAGACATCTGCAACAACCTGCTATAAGAAGTGGTGGAGTTAAAGATAGTGAGGGGCTTCAAGCATGCACGGGATAGGCACATAGGCATAACAGGCAGAAGAAACGGAGGAGGAAGGGTCACATGAGACTGAATAGGGTCCAGGGTGTTATAATAGGGAGAGGAAATAGAGAAGACTAGATGGTTCTTTTCTGCCCGCACATTCTGTATTTCTATGATTCTGTGATTAACTCGAAAGCAGGTTTTGAAAAATAAGGCACTTTGCATTTTTCTTAAACTATGCATAGTGGTGCTTCTCCCGCACATCACTTGTGATGTGCAACTATGTGTAATCTTTCCTGGGTGAAGTCTGGTACTTTGCCTTGTGAAAGCTATGCAAAGTAATCACTTTCTGCTGTGTAAAGTCAAGTGAGTTTAGAAAAGCGGAAGCAAAGTTCCCAGGCTTCATCCACTTCTAACAGTGACTGGTTTCAGGAGAGCATGGTATAGTTTTAAGAAGTTGGTTAATGTGAAGGAATGTTGTGCTGTGCTGAATACAGAATTCCACCAGTGAAATTAGTGCAGAATTATTCCGCTGGCGGAATTTTCACCGGAATTTCATGGTTCCTTTGTGAAATTCCACCTGCTGTGGTCCATGAAATAATATTCTGTGGAACAGTATTTTCTTCTGCAGAAAATCATTCTGCAACTATTTCCACAGAAAATATTGAGATTTGCAGAAGAAATCTTTACAGAAAAACTCATTCCACATTTTTCTGCTGTGGAATTCCACCATTCCCATTCCAGAAGAATTCACCAGGGTTTTGGCAGAATTTCAAAAATTCCATGAAATTTTATTCTGCTGGAATCTGAAAATTCTGCACAGCACTAAAAGGAATGAAATGAGAGGTTGGGAATGGGGGATGGCAGGAGCAGAACTGCCAACTGAGAAATGGACAAGACATGTCCAATGACAGGTTAAAATGATTCTGGTAGAAAAATGGGCAGACATTGTGGACTACAGCAGCTAGAATTTCAGCCAGTTGCATCATATTACTAGCACAATTGCACTGCTTGTGATGTGATCAGTAGACCACAAAGAAGATGTCCTAACTTTATATCGTAATTATCACAAGCTGTGCACCATAATAATGCATGCATAATTTTTTTGCTGTGAAATTTGAAAGTGTTACAAATGTTTCAAAAGATTTGAAAATCATACATAAACATGTTGACAACATTTGTTCTGACACAGCTGTGGCAGAAAAAAATATGCATATCCTGCATCCAGACTTTTCAATATCCATCCAAATCTTTTTCTGTTAGCAGCTTTTTCTGTTTCTATTGTACGTTTCTATGATTCATATAAGTTGGGAGAGTATTTTACTACAATTTAATACTTCATACACTGCAACCTCAGACTTTGGTCCACAGAGTGCATCCTGTAGTTTGTGTTATTTTCTAATGCACCACTCATGGGCAACTCCACTGGTTTTCCACTTTTATTGGAAATCTTGGTAAAATTCTGGAATTTGGACTGCCTGCACACTTGTAAAAACAAAGAATTTCACAGAATTTGGAATTTATACCAGATCAGTAAATCAACAGTGCTTGCATTTTTCTTATAATTGCTTCCTGTGCAATTTTCAATTTGCTTTATTTAATCTTCTGTATATTAAGCCTTCTTTTATTCTGACTATTTATACATATACTAAAAGAATGACAGTAGAATCCTGGTAAAATCTGAAAATTAGATTTACCATCACCAATGCAATAGTTAGAATTTCAAGTCATGAAACTGGAATTTCATTACTTTAATCATCGTAAATCAGTGGCCTTGCTCATTGGTTATCTTGGTCCATAAAGAATTCATTCAGTCATCATAAATGTATTATAAATGTAATAATGCTTTTGTGATACAACTTGTTCCTTTTTCCCATTATTGGAACAAAAGGCAGTTATAGATACCTGTTCAATGAGGCGCTCCTTTTCCACTATCGGTGATCAGTGTGTAAACAGTGCATGGTTGGATGAATATTCCCTGGAGCGAGCAAGTCCTGATGAACTTTACAGACAGCAGCACAAAAGTTATCGTTCCTCCCTCAGGCTCTCCAGTCCACGTAACTCAGGTAAGTCATACCCACAGTAAGTCAAATATTCTCTGTCTATGGTACTGGTACCCACTCAGCAGCTTAATGAAGGGTGGATCAAATGGTCACATGGCAGTTTCCTGCCAAAGCCATGAATGGCTCCAACAACTCTGTAAGCCAACTAATACTGAGGTTTTCTTCCTTTACTGTTGTACAGTCTTTCCAGGTAAAATAAGACATGATTCCAACAAAAAAAAGCAGCACCTGCATCAGATACTTGGTGGTGTCTGTAAAACAGTAACCTTTTCATAAAAAGCAATGCACTCACATAAAAACAGGAATAAAGTCACTTGACTACTAATTATTCCAAAAGTGACAATGTTTAATTGAAATACTTCACAAAGTCAAAATTATGACTGCCAAGGCCAGCAAGAAAATCAATGCTTTGCACTCTGTGAAAGTGCTTTATCAAGAGTGAAGAGGGTTTCTTGTTGACCTTGGAAGTCCTCATTTATAACTCCTTAAGTGTTTAAAACCTCATTCATTCCTGAAGCGTATATATGAGTCAAATATTCTGTTCTCACTTATTCAAAATGGCATTCTCCAGCTGGTTGAGTTATTAAAAAAAAGTTGCCTCTTTTGCTATCATTTGTAGTCAAGATACTAAATTCTGGTTTCTACTTGAGTGCTTCGTTTTCTGGAAAAAAAAAGGAAAAACAATCTTCAGGAGATACTCTTTTAAAGTATAAGCCTATTAGACACATATTAGACACAAAGCACACCCAGAAAGGAGAAGATAAGGGCATTCCACAATTGGCTACAAGGTTGCTGCAGTCGGATGGGGTTCAGCTGGATAAGTGACTGGGGCTCTACATAGGAGGAAGAGGGGCTGTATTCCCAAGACAGGCTGCACCTGAACTCTTCAGGGGTAGCTGCACTAAAGAGTAAACTGGGGGACTTCATGGCAAGGAAATTCATTTTAAACTAAATAGGGGGGCTAAGGACAGGGCCATTCTTACATGAGGCAGAGCAGAGAGGAGGTCAGCCTCCCCCCAAGTCACAACACTCATCAAAGGAACAGTTAGCAGCAGGGAAGGGTGGGATGGGACTACATGTTGGAGGGCTTTGGTTGCAAATGCCAGGAGTCTGGGGAACAAAATGGAAGAACTGGAGGCCACCATGATGGAGGAGAACCTAGACATTGTAGCAGTGAGTGAGGCTTAGTGGAACGAGCACCACGCCTGGGAGACAGAGATCCCAGGGTATTGTTTGTTTAGGAAGGATCGGGATGGGAAGGGGAAGAGGGGTGGCATTATACGTCAGGGAAGGGATTGGGGCCATGAAAGGGCAGGATGATGAGGGGGAAATGAGATCATGTGGGTCACCCTAGACAGGGGACAGGGGGAAAACCTGCACATTGGGGTAATCTGTAGGCCTCCTATGCAGGGGGAGACAGGGGATAGACGCTTTCTGGAATCCATAGCGAGGATGGCACAGAAAGGGGAAATTGTGCTAGTTGGGGACTTAAACCTACTGGACATCAACTGGGAGGCCCAGGCAGCAATCTCTGCAAGGAACAAGGGCATCTTAGAGGCTCTTCAGGGCATATTCCTGCAGCAAAGGGTCAGTGAGCCCACTAAGGGTGTAAACCTCTTGGATATGGTCCTCACAAATGAGGACAGTGTGGAGGAGGTGGAGGTGGGGGAAGAGCTTGGCACCAGTGACCACAGAGCTGTCAGGTTTAGGGTGAGAGCAGGCAGGGTGAGGGTTAGGATGAGAACCAAGGTAATGGACCTCAGGAAGGCTGACTTTCATGGAACGAGGAAGGTAGTTAGGGAAGAAATGTTGAGGATAGGGGATGTACAGGGGGTTGAAGAATTAATGGTAGCCATCAGGAGAGGGGTATTTAAAGCCATGGACTCATGTATAAGAAGGGTAAGAAAGAATAGAAGACAGAAAATACCTCTATGGTTCACTAGAGAGGTGGCATTAGGGGTCAAGGAGAAGACTAGAGCATTCAAGAGGTACAGAAGGACACAAAAGGATGAGGACAGGGGAAACCCACAGGGAAAAAGGAAAGGAGGCAGGGCAAAAGATAAGGAGGGCTAAGGAGGCCACTAAGGAGAGGATAGCAAAGCAGGCAAGGAAGGGGGACAAAAACCTTCTTTAGGTACATTGGAGAAAGGAAGAGGTCACAGCATGGGATTGGGAGGATAAGGGGGGAAGCGTAACATTACTGGAAAGGGATTCTGAAAAAGCAGAAGCTTTAAGTAGCTATTTCACATCAATCTTCATGGAGGAAAGAGAGGGCAGGGGACCGGGATGGGCTGGGGAGGGTGGCAGCCACAGGCAGGTCGGTGTGGCAGAATTCACAGCTGAAGGAGTAAGGGAAGAGCTGGGTAGACTTAGGGTGGACAAGGCCTGATAGAATACACCCAAGGATTCTCAAGGAGGTGAAGGATGAACTGGCACCACATCTGGCGAGGCTGTTTAACTTGTCCTTGGTCACAGGGGTGGTGCCAATGGACTGGAAGAGGGCAGAGGTGGTCACACTACATAAGGGGGGGGCAGAAGGATGAGGTCAAAAACTACCATCCCGTTAGTTTTACCTCGGTGGTGGGGAAGGAAATGGAAACACTACTTAAGATCAGGTTGATAGAATACTTGGAGAAGAATGGCATGATGCACCTGGGGAGGAGGAGGAATAGGAGGGAAACTTACTCCCTTGGGGGGGTGGTGATTAAGGAGAAGGAAACAGAAAGGGACCTGGGGATTATGGTATTGCGTGACCTCTAGGTGTACAGTCAGTGCAGCAGGGTAGTGGGAAAGGCAAATGGAATGTTGGCCTGCATTGCGAGGGGTTTTAATAGCAGAAAGAGGGAGGTGCTAATGCCATTATACAGAACCATGGTCAGGCTGCATCTGGAGTATGGGGTGCAGTTCTGGAGGCCTCTCCTATGAAGAGATGTTGAGTTGATGAAAAGGGTACAGAGAAGGGCAACCAAAATGGTATGAGGGATGCAGGATGTACCCTATGAGAGAAGATCGAGAGGGCTGAATTTGTACTCTCTGGAGACTAGGAGGGAGAGCGGAGACATGATTGAGACCTTTAAGTATCTGAAGGGAATAAATAAGGTGGAGGGTGATAGCTTGTTCAAATTGAAGAAGGGAGGGAACACGAGCAGACATAGCCTCCAACTGGAAGGTCGGCAATACAGAGGTAATGTCAAGGGCAGTTTTTCACAGAGAAGGTGGTGGAGGCCTGGAACAAGCTGCCGGAGGAAGTAGTGGCAGCTGAAACAGTGGAGGGGTTCAAGAGGTCTTGGGATAGATTTAAGAGGTTGGGAAAAGAGGGTGAAAACATAACAGAAGGGGGGAGGTAGGGTGTTGGGCAGACTAGATGGGCCGTGGGGCCTTTCTCTGCCATCACATTTCTATGTATCTGTGTAGACTGGAAGAGTTCTACTATAGTATTTACTTAGCCTGGGTGACGTGAATGAAATCTGCTTCACACATTTCGCCATGAAGTGAAGAAATTCATATAGCAATACACTTTGTGAATGCCACACTTTGAGGAAAAGCAAATCACAAAGTTTGTAATTTGCATAGTGAAACTGTACAATTGTGCTGGCTAGGATGCAACACAGCACTGCAACATACTGAAGTAGAGCTACTGCAGTGAACAAGACTATCAATGGTTGCTAGTCCCCTTTGTCCTCGTGGCACTGCATTGCATCCTGGCCAACATTAATGTATGCAAAGTCGACACTACATGGCTATTTTTTCCACGTAGTGGTGAATTACTCTGTGATTTGTGGCAGAACACCAAGTGGCCAGTTCACAGACATTTTGCAATGTGCATAGTGGGCCACTTCACATTAATGTCACTGGTGAACTGTAAACTTCACATCGTCCTAGGGTTCACTAAGACAGGAAAATAGCACAATGCAATGGCTGTTGATATTTCTTATCAAACTCCTGTTAGTTTCATAATTTTTCTGGCACCAATACATAGTTGATGTTTTTTTTCCAGCTTTTAGATTTGCATTTCAAGCATCAATATATAAATGAAACATTTAATTGTAAACTACTGTGAAAGGGATAATAATATTAGGTTAATATAAAAACAAACTGATGCCAAATTTGCATTCAGTGTAGGTGCCAAAATCTGATGTTTTAAACACCAGTGAAGAAGGCTGAAGGAACTTAGTTTCCCTTTAGAATGTTGGCACTTCAACATCCTGCCATCTCACTTTTTACAGGGAGCACTCACTGAGCATACCCAAGTCATTGACAAGCCACATGACTTACAGCAGCCAGTCAGCAATGCTGGAGATCGAGAACTCCATGAACTGAGAACATTTCAGTGTCATTTCCATCTCTCTCTCTCTCACACAGGGCCATAGCTACAAGGGTGCAGGGGGGTGCAGTCACACCCGGGCCCATGAGGTTTGAGGGGCCTAAATCATAATTTTGATGTCTATTCAAAACCAAGGTGGCCCTATAACATACCGTTGCACCCAGGCCCTCTGGGAATTTGCAATGCTACTGCTCTCACAGGGAAGAATGTGGCTATTGAAGGAGCTCTTTTTACATGTATGTGAAAAAGAGTGACTTTGGTTAGAAAACTTACCAAATCATGCTTTATCATTCCACTTAGCTAAGTTTCACTAATTTAACTGTAGTTTTTTTTTTCAGACAGGCAGGTTAGTGAAATTGTGCTGAAGAAGGGAGGAGAGGAGACAATCACAGTGTGAGCCTGCACTGGTAGTTGCAGGCACTGCAGCAGGAGCTGGCAGAGTGAATTTAGCAGACAGAAAAAGGTGCAGGGAGATTTGTAAAAAATGTATTTGAACAAATATTTCCTTACTGAGTGCTGATGGTGTAGGGAACACAAATACATTTTTTTTCATTTCATTTTAATTTGTGTTTGCCATCTGCAGCAGAAGTAGAGCAGACTGTAAAATGCATAAGGAGTGAAGGCATTTGACGGCTTTCTTTTACAGTTTGACTACTGGTGGTGTGAGGCAATGAAATCCATTTTTTTCTGCTATGAATGTAAACTACAGTATATGAAGTAGGCTGCTGCAATAAAACACAGATATCTCATTGAGCGTAAGGATCACATTGTGTCAGTGGGCAATGCAATGGGTGTATGTGTGGACATCTACCATTGTGTGATGTAGAAACTGTGAAGAAAATAAATGTTGTAGAAATGGATGCATTGGAGAGAGAGAAGAAGCGCTGAATGAGTCTGCTACGCTGTTTCCACCAAGTACCAGTTCTCTAAGTGGTGGTTGTAGATGGCTGGGACTGCATGTTATAATGGTGGGCCAGAGGCTATTCCAAAGAGATGAACTAGGGCTGGGCATGTGATAGTCCGTCTACAGAAACCATGGTTCATTAGTCCCTAGATGTCAACTGGTCCCACACCCACTGTGAGCAGCAGCTATCACAGAGAATCCATGGTGTCCAGTGTATCTGGAGATGAAAGCACCCTGGCCAAAGCAGAAGCAGAAGCACACAGGTCCCACTGTTCCTCATTGAGGTTCTCTACCTGTGGGAATATAAAAGATCCATCCCAATCTGTAAACAAACTCTGGTCAGAGCCAATATGGCTGAGGAGAGCTTTTGGGATGTTTTTACCCATTATTTCTAATGAATTTGCACAATGCAGATCTGCTGAGAGGCACTTTCAATGTGATCTTCCTTTTACACATTTTTTACAATGTATTTTCCTATAATATGCCTGCTGATTGCTATATATTTAGCCTGGATAGTTCACAGAAGAAATGGCATTTTATTTTCAGGCGGCAGAGCACTGGCAGTAGGATGCTGGAATGTGTATTGTGTAGACACGAGTTGTGTGTAGGTGATAACTCTCAGTGGCCATACACCTCAGGCGCTTGCATGTGGATCCATCATCCCGGTGCCATTGCACTGCTCAGTGCGGGTGACAGCCAATGCTGTACCCACTCACACAGGTCCCAGAACAGGCATGTTACAGCCGACCTCCCATTCCTTTGTACAATCGTGGAACCGCGGATGCACTATCCATAGCCTGGAGCATACACTGCAAATGGCATTACATGATACAGCACCCATGGCACTCAGGGTACCTCAGCAGTCAAGAGGGTGGCATGTTACACAGGGGAAAGGGGAGCGTGTGGGCCTGCAGCAATGTATGACAGCAGGAAGATACAACATTGACAAGGCATGCACTGGAGGTATGTGAATTCCCTCTTATGGTTTGTCAGGGAAATACACACGTCTGCATACACTGGTGGGTCTTCAGCTTGTGTAGTGCTCCAATGCATGGTACAGCCACTTGGGTCATTCTGGAGTGCAGGTCCCCGGCCCGGGTTCAGTGCAGTTGGTGGCTGGCCGTGGCAGGGTGTAGAGGGCAGTGCCAGTCTCCACAACAGGTCAGGTATGGGGGAACTGGGGGTGTCTATGTAATGAGGTTGTGGGTGGGAGTCCTCTATGCTCTGGATATGGACAGTGGTTTCCTCTGGTGCAATTTGGTCCAGGGGGGCCCTACACTATGGAGCTCTTTGGGGATGGAGTTGGATCAATTGGGGATGGGAAGGGGTACCTTAAGTTCACCAGGGCTGCCAGGCTGCTGTGCACCTGAGTGCATTTCTGCAGCCCACCTGTGGGTGGCTGACCAGGTTAGGCCAGCTATTCATGGCCTAACTGTGCGCTGCGCTGCCTGGACTGCAAGGGGCACATTCCCACTGAGTATGCCGCAGCATGGCATAGGCATAGGAATGCACCCTAGACTTGCACAGCATACTATCTGTGTGCACCCCGGCCCATTCCCTTGTGTGAGATCTACATGTTTGAATATCATGCTGCAGGCGCATTGTTGAATTAGCGCCTTTGTCTCCCTATTCTGCCGGGATGTGCCACACATCTCCTTTGAATATGGAGGCCCTGGACCAGGCTACCCTGAAGAAATACATTATCAAAATGGTTAAATCATGACCACACTGAAAACAATATATTGCATCTAATCTAGGACACCCTGAGTAAATACAGTGCAAAAATGTGTAAATGAAGATCCCTCTGACAATGAGATGTAGCATCTCCCCAGCACTATCCAGGATAAAAAATATAGGATAAGAAATATTTAAAGGAAATCTACTCTAAACTGAACTTCACTGTGTTTACTGTCATAAACAAATAGTTTCTTTATTGTTTTAGGACATATTAGAATACAGTATTTATTTGGAATGTTGTGGCCATGAGGATGGTGGCTACAGAGTGTGTGTGTGTGTGTGTGTGTGTGTGTGTGTGTGTGTGTGTTGTTGTAGCTCAGTATATTTTTTCCCAAAAAGCATAGTAGAAAATGCCTGCTGATTGCTACATATTTGGTCTAGGTAGTTAGCTGAAGACCTGGCATATGTCTGGGACAGTGCTTATCAGATCGTGTCTTTAGAGGTTAAAAAAACAGTGTCAATTATAGATTTGCTGAGAAAGGGTGACATTTATAAGGTATGAATCTTTTTTGAAAGACAATACATTCTCAAGTAAAACTAGTAGCAAGAAACTGTTTAAATGCTAAGTATTTAAATGTGCAAGTTGTTGTATTCTGAAGGGGGTAAACAAATCTCCAGTTTAATAGACTACCAATATTTAACAAATATTTAACAAACTGTTTCAGTTTCCTAATGGCATCTGATAAGCAGTTTGGAGTTATGCCTCAAACATTCTTAACAGAAATAATTGAGTATTTTATTTCAGTTGGCATGGAAGGATATATTGAACAGTCAAAAGCATGTGTTCCACGGTACTCCATTTTTCAGCTACAGATAGCAAGATGGCTGTAGGCTCCACAAACAGCAATGAAAATACCCCCCATTCATCTTGAATGAACAACACAACAGCAATTGCCAGTGCCAGTGGCACCAGCATCCATGACACCTCTATGCAGTGGGTATGGACTATCGCCTGTCACTATATGATGTTCCACCTCAGCCTCCAGTCCTCAAATTAGGAATCAGCAGCAGCAGTAGCAGCTCCAAACCAGTGCTGCTGCTCAGTTGTTGTTTTTTTAGGAAGGTGACAGTGAAACTAGATCTGGCATTGATACTACTGTTATATTGCCACTTGAGGAAAAAGTGGAATTATTTATAGTAGTGCAAGGTATTGTATTTCAACCCTGCAATTTAAAGAAAAAGCAAGCCAGTAGCACCAACACCACCACCAGAATAGCTTATACTGGAGGTGAGCAAGAATATAGAAATGGAACTGTTGGAGTAGGGAGAGCACGAGAGTAAGGATGTATAGGAGGGGGCAGCAGAAACACCTGAGGAGGTTGTGGCAGAAGGGCAGAGGAAGCTACAGAATCACACAAGACCAAAATGGAGAGGCATGGCGAAGAGGAAGAAGAAGTTGAAGGATGGTGGAAGCACATGCAGAAGTGAAGGAGGATGAAGCAGAGATGGCTGAAAGTATGCTATCAGTTACAGCAGTATGTTCAGATGATGAGTGTGATACAGAGGAGAGAAGGCCATCACAGAAGGAGATGGCCAAATAAAAAAAATAAAATAATGCAAAATAGAAAAGCAAGAAAACAAGTTGGTTAGGCAGGGAAATAAAAAGACAACAAAATCAGCCATGGTCAGCCTACCAGGATGCCTGGAGCCCATGTTCAGGCTTATCATCAAACGTGTGTGTTTTAGAAAGAATCATAATTCACTTGTTCTCTGAAATGATCCCCTACAGAAGGTGTTTTTGGAAATAGATTCAAATAAACATTTGATTTCCAAAATACATCAAGCTCTCTTACAGAAGATCCCTAATCAGACAGATACAACCAGACAGGCATGGGAGAGATAATTGAAACTGGGGATCTCAGAGACTGAATGGATAGAATATAATAATATAGAAGATATCCAGGTTCGAAATATTAGGCTTTTGCAAATCTATCTTAACCTAGTCCATAGAACTTACCTTACACCCACTAGATTACATAAGATAGATAATACTACTTCACAATTCTGTCAAAGATGTCAGGAAGAAAGGGGTTCATTATCCCATATGTTGCTTAAGTGTGAGAAACTTATACCACTTTGGAAATATATATGGTCTTTACTGGGGAGACCATTGGGTCTGTTGTTCCCCTTTGATCCTGGAATTGCAATATTTGGCTATAAAATTGATTTGAGCCACATTAGGGACCCACGGGGAACACAAAGGACTCTCTAGAATATTGGTATATTAATGGCTGGCAAAGTAATACTCCAGCATTGGAAACAAGTGGAAGCTCCTTCTAAGAAAGAATGGAGAGAAAAAATGCTGGAGTTTGCTAGGCTAGACAGAGCTGTGTGTACATCTGAAAATGCGATAGAGACTCACAATTTAATATGGTCTCCCTTTAATCAAAATTAGTTTAATTTGGTATAAAATTAAAATTAGGCTTGGAAAAATGGTATGGTGGTGATGTTGCATGAAGTCTTCAAGAAATTTTAATAGATTGACGCACCCACACTCTGAGTCATACCATTTAATAAAAAAATAAATAAAATCAGCAAAAGTGTGAAGAGACCTTCTTCCTAACAGTCACATTGATTACCATTTCCTACTCCGATCACATAGGCCAGCATCAGTAGAGACAATTTGGCAGAGGTGGTGGGTTAACATGGTTTGTTCATGTAATGCAGCCACCATGGCAGCCACAGTAGTCAAGTGATGTGCCCCCAGGTACTGGTGCTGCTTCCAAAGCACCACTCTAACCACCATCAAAAAAGCAAACTATACTGCCCAAACCATTACATCTGATCCAATCAAACAACTGATTCTAAAGATGATGGTCCTTGATCATCAGCCATTCTCCGATTAAAGGACATTGGATTTTGAAGACTGTTGCATGAAACAAAGCAAATACAACATTTTGTCATCTTAATGTTTTCCAGGCATATTCTCCCTAGTATGAGGAGTTAGTACATATACAGATGGTGGCACTTCTGAAGGGATCAGATAGGTGCTCTTCATATTTCACTGGTGGTATCTGGAGCAGTTAGCTTCCTAAGTCTCAATGTCCATTGGATTATGTCAACATTGAGCAGCACCACCACCATTCCTGTCTCACATCTGCCACCACCAACTCTGCACCACATATACTGAAGTAGACAACCTCAATTAGGCGCATCAATAGAGGATGGGTCTTACTATAGTAGAAAATGTTATTTTGGCATACAATTACACCATTAGGGGGACAAAAATCTATTTACAAGGAGGTTCTGTTTCAAGTACAGTTTAAATGTTCATAAAATATTGACAAATGAATACAGAGTTACAAACAGAACAGGTTTAAGCAGTGCAGGCTTAAGTATTCACAGGCTTAAATATTCACAGGTAATATTGACAAGTGGACTCAAAGTTATATACAGAACATATTTGAACAGTGCCGTCTTTAAATACATGTGGTAAAAGCATATGAAGGTTCATTTTAAGCAAGTGCAGCGTATCTGTAGTTCCAATTTCATGGCAGTATTAAAGGTCTTTCATTTTGAGGCTAGTACTTTAATGTTTGGATTGATATCCGTCCAGAATGTTACCACTGTCTGTGTAAGTGATTTATTTCTATGTCTGTTCTTTGGTATGGATTCTTCGTATGTTTTGCTTTTATTGAATCTCAGGTTATCCTTATGGTCAACCTTTTTCAATTTCCCTATTAAGTTTATTGGTTTATTTTGGTTAAGTATATTATTTACCAAACCCACCGAAAATCAATTTGCATCTGTTTTTTATTGTAGTCCATCCCAAATCCTCATACATCTTACAGTGATGAGTTTTGTTTTCATAGCACAGTACACATCTAGTTAACTTATTGTAGGTCACTTCTACATTCTTTAGAGTGGTTTCACTTGCATGACAATATATGTGACACCCAAAATCTAAAATTAGTAACAGAAGTTGCATTACAATTGTACAGTATATCTCATACGTTCCTTCATGCAGAATGCTGCGCACCTGAATGCCACAAGTTTGCTGTTTACTTTGTTAGTTACTTTGTTAATGTGTTGGTCAAATTTTAATGTGTTGTCCACCCAGATACCTAAATATTTATATTCCGAGACCTGCTCTAGCATTATACTGTCTTTTGTTTCTACTCTTGACTCTGTTTTTTCCCCTTTCCTTCCAGTGGTATTATTGAAAAAGGCCATGACTTGAGATTTTTTGCCATTTAGTATTATTTCAGAATGTTTAAACCAGGATTGCAGTTTTGAAAAATCAGATTGCAGTTTTTGTTCTACATGTTTGTGGGTTTTATCAGATGTGACCAGTACTGTATTGTCGGCATAAAGCTGAATGTCTATGTTTTCTATGATAGTTGGTAGATCATTTATGTTTATTTGGAATAGCAGGGGACCTAGTATGGATCCCTGCAGGACTTTTGCCTTCAATACTAACTCTTTGAGTTCTCTTTATGATGTATGAGGTAAACCATTTCTGTACTTCCTTAGAAATGTTTAGATTATCCATCCTTTCTAGCAGTATACAATGTTTTACTAGGTCAAATTTATTTATTTATTTAAAAATCGGTAACCAGGAAAAGCACACTGAGCTGAGGCTCGTTTACAGGTGAGACCCTGGGGGATAGACACATACAGGGATATTTATACAGTACACTAAGGGTATGGACAACATGTTATAAATGCATACAGTTACAGGATAAATGCACATAGTATAAACATTGCAAGAATTAATACATGCATTAATACAAAAAGTGCTTCATGGTGAGGTGACAGATAGTAATATAAGAGTAAACACAATAGCAGAGGGTATAAATCCCTATAATACAACAGGGTTCAGGGTGTGAGAGTATTTAAACCTTCAAAATTCAAAGTAGTATGCAAGACAGTAGTGAAAGAAACTGTGTTGTGGAAACAAATAACAGGGCATCCAGGGGGCAGGAGCAGGGGGACTAGGATGCTTTGTTAAGTGCCAAGAGAGAGAAAGAGGAGGTAGGCTGGAGGATGCAGTAAGGGAATGGGGGATATAGAATGGCAAGAGCTAGTGGCAGAAGGGACTGTTTGGAGTAGCGATTTCAGGGCGGATGGAGTGGAGGAGTGACAAATGCCATAGGGAAGCTGATTCCACAGGTACGGGGGAGGGCAGTAAAGTGTTGCCTGCCCTGAGCATGTGCAAGGGTGGGAAGGGAGAAGGTATGAGCACCATCCCTAGAGCAAAGCAAGTACATGGACAAGCTTGCTGAAGAAAGGTAGGAGGTGAGGTAGGAGGGGAGTGTCATTAACCAGAATTTCGTAATGAAGGAGAGGCTATGAACCTGGTGCCTGGAGGGTAGAGGGGTTAAGGATAGGGAGGAGAATAGGAAACAGTGGTGAGTGAGGTGGGGTGGTGAACCAGCAGAATGAACTGAGTAAAGTGTTGAGTTTAGCAAGGGAAGTTGCAAGAGTTGAGCCATAAACAATATCAGCATAGTCTAAAACAGAGAGAATGACTTTAGTGACCAGATCATGGTGGGTTGGTATGGGGAGGCAGTCTTTGTGATGATAGAGGGGTCAAAGTTTGGCACATATGGAGTCAATGTAGGCAGAGAAGTCAAAACTGCTGTCCAGCCAGACCCCAAGATATTTGAAAGAATGGACTTTGTCTAAATGGGAGCCATCCAGGTAGTGAATGTAGGATAGTTCTGGGAATTGGACAATCTCTGCCTAGATCCAAAGTACATGGATACAGTTTTTGGTAGTTAAATTGTAGGTGGTTATGGCAAAACCAGTCCTGTACTTTGTCAAAATCACATTGTGAGGGGGCAGCCACATCAACGGTGGAGGGACCAGAATGGTAAATCACGGTGTCGTCCACGTACATATGGATTTGAAAGGAAGAGCAGATGGATGGGAGGTCATCCATGAATAGGGAGAAAAGAATAGGGCCAAGAACTGATCCTTGGGGGATGCCGGTTTGGATGGGGAGGGTGGGAGGTGATGCTACCAACTTGTACAGATTGCTATCTGTTATGAAAGTAGGATTGGAACCAGTTAACAATGGGCTGTATCAGACTGGGCAGAGTGGAACTTGTGGACTAGAAGGTGATCGGAGACTGAGTCAAAGGCTTTTGTCAGATCCCTGAATATAGCAGCAGTGACTTGTCCTTTATCCATAGCTGACTGGATATGGTCAGTGACTCGAAGCAGGGAGGAAACTGTGGAATGCTCTTTCCTGAATCCTAATTGGAAAAGTGAGAGGTGATCCAAGATTGTAAGATGTTCTAAAATCCTTGAGTAAATAAGGGAGTTTGGCAAGGAAAGGAAGGAGGCAGATGGGCCTATAGTTGCCTGGGGAAGTGGGATCACTTCCTTTATGGAGGGGAGCATCTTGGCCAGTTTCCAAGTTTGTGGGACCTAACTGGTTGTAAGGGAGAGGTTAAGGAGATGGGCTAGAGGGGCTGCAATTTTGGGTGTTGATATGTGAAGGATCTTGGGGTGAAGGCCATCCGGACTGGTTTTGGTGAAGTTTAGCGGCATAAGTGACCAGTAGACTTCATGGGAAGAGACGGGGGAAGGTGAAACCAGTGCCAGGGAGAGTGTAAGGGGGTTCTACAGGTTTAGGACTATGATGGTCAGGGAGAGCACATGTTGTAATAAAGGTGTTAAAGGAGTCTGCGATAGAGACAGGGTCTGAATCTGTACCACCTTCAATGTTTAGAACTAGAGGTGCTTGAGAGACAGATGGGTCTAAGAGGAATGGATAACTTTCCAGAAAGCAGAGGTAGAGTTGGAGGACACTTGTAATTGGGATTTGAAAAAAGTTGATTTTGTATTCTGATGGCCTTGGTGCAGGAGTTTCTAAGGGTTTTATAAAGTTGCAAGTGTGATGGTAGGAGGGAAGCCTTGAAATTTTTCCTGGGTTCTACACAGGGTGAAGAGGTCTGGAGTTATCCAGGAGTGGTGGAACCTTTTTACCCATGCTTTTTTTAGTGGCACGTGGATATCCCAGATACAGGTAAGGGTGCCAGCAAATTGCTGGAGAGCAGTGTCTATGTCAGGGGCTGAGTATGTGGGAGACCAGTCTTCTTGGGATAGGTCCTGAAGAAGGGAGTAGGAATTTAGGTAATGAAGCAGGCAGTACCATATATATTTTGAGGCAGCTTGAGGAATAGAGGATTTTTTTATACAGAAAGTGATCCAGTGATCACTGAGGGCATCAGGGAGTGTGCCTGCGGCAGAGATGCAGTGGGGGTGGGAGGAGAGCACCCAATCCAGTAGGGAATGGTTTGGGGATTTGGGGTTCAGGCATGTAGGCTCTGTGATCAACTGGGTGAGGTTCAGTGATTTGATTTTTAGGGTATAGGACTTGAAGGATGGAGAGAGCCAGTCCAGGCTGAAATCACTGAGCAGGATGTGCGCACTCTTATCTGTGAGGGAACAGATGGAGAAAATGTACTCCACAATAGAGTGATGAGCTACTTTTGGTGGGCTGTATACCACTCCAGTATGAACTGGGAGAATGGATGGGAGGGAGAGGCACATGATTAGGAGCTCCTGGGAGGAGGGGCGATTTTCATGGTGGGATAAGGAGCATGCAAGGGATTGCTAAAAGTAGATTGCGCCACCACCTCCACATTTACCATGGTCCTGGCAGAGTAGGTTAAAGTTGGGATGGAAAGGGAGGAGTCAGGGATCCTGGCAGAAAGCCATGACTCAGTGATGCAGAGAACATTGGGGGAATGTTGAGTGATCCAGACCTTGAGGGCGTCAGTTTTGGATAGAAGTTTATTTGCATTAAGGTGGAATACTTGTAGGCCCTTAGGTGATGAAGAGGGAAGGGTGTCTGGAAGGGGACCTGGGTTTGTTTTGATGTCCCTAGAGAGGAGGAGGTGGCATAGAGTCAGTTGGGTAGGGTACTTTGTCCTTTTTGTTGAGGGATCTGAGTTGCATTCAGGATACCCAGAGAGCTGAATTAGTGCAGCATGTAAGCTAGAAGGGGATAGGATGAAAGAAGACAAAGCTCTTAAGGACAGGGAGTGGAGGTAGCTAAATAGGTGGTGCCTGCCTTGGGAACTGATGAAGGCCATGGTAGTAGAAGGGTAGGGGTGAAGCAGGCCCCATTTTGGACTTTGTGGAATAGGGACAGGGCAAAAAGAAGGTTTGGTGTGTTTTAGGGTGGCTTGTTCAAGGGCTAGAATCGAGGCACCAAAATCAAAAGTGACT
Source organism: Neoceratodus forsteri (assembly GCA_016271365.2). NCBI lineage: Eukaryota > Metazoa > Chordata > Ceratodontiformes > Ceratodontidae > Neoceratodus > Neoceratodus forsteri. The sequence goes on from CM028136.1 coordinate 196,830,829, forward strand.
CATAGACTGAGTAAGGTACAGAGAGAGAGAGAAATTTTACTGTAAGGGGGAACATTGTAGTGGGTGAATGTGGGGAGAGGGAAGAGAGCAGTTTAAGGAGTGGGTAGGAGAGAGGTAACTACTCTAGGTGGAAAAAGGAAAAATTCTGTTGACAGGTAGTGCCCCTGGTGGGAAAAGTGATGGTCACCTAGACAGTAGTAATCCAAGCGGTGGAGGGGAAAAAGCAGAGACAAGTCAGCTGGAAGAATCCAAAAGCAACAAGAGAGTGGGGTGTATCTACAGAGAAGCAAACAAAGCTGGGAGAGACAGAGACAAGACAGTGGGAAGGTACCAAGAGCAGCAGGGGGGGGAGGTGCATGTGGAGCAGAACAGTCAGACTGAAATTGTGCAGGTGGAGAGGGCCTAGTGGTAGGAGCAGGGGCTTTGAGAGGCCAAGCAACAGCATAGAAACATTGACTTTGATGGCAGATAAGGACCACTTGGCCCACCCAGTCTGCCCATTTCCCTACCTTTGGATAAGCTGCAGGTTCTAGTTAACCAACAACCTACTTCTTCCTGCCTCTCACTATAATTGCCTTATGTCTGTCCCGTGCATTTTTGAATTCCTTCACTGTTTCTGACCCCACAACCTCCTCAGGAAGGTGGTTCTATGTGTCCACCACCCTCTCCATGAAGAGATAGTTCTTCACGTTGTCCCTGAGCCATCCCCCCCATCTTCAAGTTGTGCCCTCTTGTTCTTGCACATCTCTTTTCCTGAAAGATGGTCCCATCTTGGACTTTGTTGATTCTCTTGAGGTACTTGAAAGTTTCTATAATGCCCCCCCCCTTTCCTCAAGGGTATACAAGCACTTTTAGTCTCTCTTCATGTGGCTTCTGTTGCAGACCCTGCACCATTTTAGTTGCCTTCCTCTGGACTGCCTCCATCCTTTCTATGTCCCTGTTAGATGGGATCTCCAGAACTGTACACAGTATTCCAGATGGGGTCTCACCAACTGCCTGTACAGAGGGATAACAACTTGTTGTTTTCTACTGGTGATGCTCCTCCCTATACATCCTTGTATCCCCCATCCCTCCTTACTGCCTTCTCACATTGCTTACCTACCTTCAGATCATCCTATATGACTACCCCAGGTCCCTTTCCATTTTTACGGCTGCATGGGTGGAGCCCTGCAGATGTTTTACATGTAGAATAGGGCTGACGTCATGTTTTCCATCCGTGGAACTGTTTTTCCTCCGCCTGACCCTCCCCCAAGAAGCAATCCACCCATGTTGTCCTTATGGACTGCAGCACTGCACTATGTCACAGTGGGCTTTTTTTTTTTGTTATGGGCGTTTTTTTTTTTGTTATGGGCGTTTTTTTTTTGTACCCTTCAGTTCTGAAGTAAAAAATCGGATGCAGCTCCAGAGAGAGTGGATCTTGATGTATTCAGCATTCTGCATTTTAGAATCAGCGCTGACTTGCTTTTCTTTACACTAACTGGAGAAAGCCACGATCTGCGGTATGAATTTGATGTATTCCGCATTCTGCATTTTACAATAAGAAATTACCTGCTTTTCTTTACACTGACTACAGAAAGCTGCGATATGTGGTATGAACTAGGAGAAAAAGTAATACAGTTTCTGTTCCATTAGATTTAATTAAATGGTGTTTGAATTCTGAGGCCTGTAATGCAGTCTGAATTCCTTTTTGTCACCTACCTTGGGGGGGGGAGATCCTTTACTGGTGACAACAATGATACTGTTTTCCTGCATGCTTCCAAATGAAATTATGTCATGTGGCCTCTAAAGTGCAATAAAACACCATCATGTTCAAAGTGCTAACAGTGCTCCCAAACAAAACAAGAAGCTATATGTTTCTTACCTTACCCAGCATCCCCACAGCCACGGGTGACCCAGCACTTGGTATCAGGCATTTCTCAATTGTTTTTAAATGTACGGTGGCAGTGGGAGCAAAACAAGAAACTGAAGGTTTTTTTTTTCTCTATGGCTGTACAGCAGATATATATGCACTGAAACAGTGCAATAACTACCTCTTGAAACTCCCTTTTCCAGTCAAGGGTAACCCAGCACTAGGTGTAGGGATTTTGTCTTCTGATTCTCGTGGTGGCTGTGGCAGCAATACAAGGTACTAGAGAGATATCGTGAATGCAAACCTACAAATGTTTCCCTCTATCAGCATATTCAATAGTTTTGCAAAGCACAGCAGGCTGTATTGTAACTGACAAAAAATATAAAGTAGAGCGCCTGTGGACAACTACCGAGTGGAGTGCTCCAACTTGCAGAGTGATCATGATGTGTCTTCAACTTTGTTGTTGGATCAGATCTGGTGATTCCGTTTTTCAGCGCTCTCAAGACAGCTGCAAGCTCTGCCCATTGCAACAGTAAAAAGCTTGTTTCCCCATAGTCTACTACCAGCAACAGATGTTGATTTCCATAGCTAGATGAGCAGGAGGGCAGCCAGTAACCATTCTGTTAAGGAGCCACTGACTCCTGATCATATCCTTTTCACTACTGACTCAGCTCTGTGTTTCAGCTCCTGCCATAAAGGGACAGAGTCTTAGATCAGCTGAGCTGAGACGATGTCAAAACCAGTACTGTGCTCTGACGTCTATGCACGCTCATGATCTGATGTAATCTCTGCTCATTCTTGGCTGTATTCGTGGACGCATGTAATGCTGGCCGGATCAGCGCGAGAGAACTGGTGAAGCTGCTGTCTGTCATAAGTCAGTGACAACACAGTGACCAATCCACATAGTTCAGTGACATTTTTACCCTGTCTGATCAATAAAGTGAGTTCTTCGGTAAGGTGTTGGTCTTGTGTTGTTTTTTTGTAATTTTTAAATACTTGTGGTAAATTGAAATCTATACTAACAATTACAGCTCGGCCATCATTTCAGCATGTCAGTTCAAACCAAAGGGAGACCGCCGGTCACAGCTGTCAGCTGCATAATGATTTAAATGTCTATTTATTGGTTGTCACAGCACTGCATAGTTTTTTTTCTGTGATAAGAACAAAATCAAATCTTATCTACACTAATCATTTTTTTTTATGACTGGATGCAAGCTGCAGTGAGTTAGATGCCACTCGGAAGTCCTCACTGAATATCATTTCTTAATGAAAGTAAAATTAATTTGCACTCTTTTGAAATTATGCACTTATGGGATAACAGGATAGTGCTGGACTATTGTAATTTCAGTCCTCTATGTTTTAAGCTCACCCCCCCCCCCATTTACCTAATTAGACTGGTCTTAGCATAATGCCATAATGTGTATTTCTTTGTGTTGTTATCCCTGCGATCATCTTGGAACCGCAGTGAGATCGCTGGTCATGACAGGTATTTTATTTTATTTTTAGACGCACAATGCTACCCAATTTCCATGATGAAATGTAAAATCTACTTCTTTGGATGCAGAGTCAGAGTGTTAGTTGTGCTGACTAACTTAATCTGCTTTTGAATGTCCGCAACCAGAAAAGATATAAAATGGATATCAGACAGGTGCCAGCCTGCGTCTTCTTTGTGTGTGTGTGTGTGTGTGTGTGTGTGAATATTTAGGACTTGAGCCAAATAACTTGCAGACACCCAAAAAAAAAAAAATCAATCAATTAAAAAGTCCACATACAAATTCCCTTTGCAATGCTTGGAATGCACAATGAGTAAACAAAATAGCGGACCTCGTGTGTGTGTGTGTGTGTGTGTGTGTGTGTGTGTGTGTGTGTGTGGTGATGCTGATGGGGGGGATGAAGTAAGGGACATAATGAGTGAAAATTGTGGACATTCAAAAGCGGATTTAGTCAGTCAGCACAACTAACATGAACGTAAAACATAGAGGACTGAAATGACGGCCGAGCTGCATCACAGTGCATCCACGAATACAGCCAAGAACGAGCAGATATTACGTCAGATCATGAGCGTGCAAAGATGTCAGAGCACAATACTGGTTTTGACTTCATCTCAGCTTGGTCTTTTAGCGTGGGAATAGCCATATTATTTTTAAACGGATGAGAGCTTCTGAGACTAATAAGACCTCAGAGTGGCGACAATCAGGCATGGGTTGACGAGGGACATGCTCCAGTAAACAGCAGCTGGTGACACATCCTCAAACACAAGGGTAAAAACCTGCGATAAAATACAACAAATTACTAGATGTCTGCTTTTTAAAATTGCTGTCCTATGTGCCCAAGGTGTAGTGAAGCCGACAGCTTGCTCCACACACAGGCGTTCTCAAAGGGTTTCTTATCTTATATGAGAAGCACCCCCTGGAAAATCAAGTATAAGATGAGCTGCGACACAGTGACCTTCTCAGAAGGACAAAGTGAGAACTAAAGAAACAACTCTTTGCAGCATTAACTTTAGCTGAACTTGCCATCTCTTTCCATTTAAAATAGGAACCCTTACTATACGCTATAACAGAGGAATGACTGTCATGGCCCTGTACTGTAATAATCAGTTGTGTATTCTGCAATAAAAAGTATTAACTGACAAAAATAGAATAAAATAAGAACCCATTTGTGGCACTGATAACCTGCAAGATGCATTTTAATATATTTGCAGTATAAAATTCATCTTTAAATTGTTTATTTTGTAGTTCATTGGACAATCTACTGAGATGCAACATCTTGTTTTTACTGGGGTTCTTTATTTCTACCCAGTTTCATAGCTTGGTGGGGTCTGGCACGCAGAAATGTAAACAAGTGCTAAATGATCATATTAACTATGAAAATAATTTGGATTTTAAGCCTTTATGTTCTCCGCCAGCTATGGGACTCCATCCAGTAATCCCACTGGGGTATGAGAAGACATTGTAACTAAAACACAATGGGATTGTGTTCCACAGTTACATCTCTGAAATTATATTTTCATGTAGCAATTTACCGAAAATAATTTGTTGCTTCACTTGGTTGCCTCCACACTCAGTCCTGTAGCCCACCCCACCCCTTCTTGCACCCAAGAAAAGCACAAGCCTTCACTGAAATGATCCAGCCAGGGTGCTGTTAGCCCACAGGAGGGCAAGAAAAATGCATTGTTTGCTGATGTCAGCTGCTCTTTCAGCAAATGCCACAGAAACAAAACTGGGTGTACTAAATGGACCCCTAGTCACCTTCTGCTGTCATCTTTCTATGTTTCAGTTATGTATGGTCCAGCATCATTGCAGTGGTAGTGTATACTTGGTTGTAGGTGGTGGGGGTTGGGAGGCTTCAATCATACAAGACCTAGGTAATTTGTCAAGGGGGGCAGTAAGTGCAGAGAATGGATTTCATAGCAGTGCTAATATTCTCTGGAATAATTGAGCATGTTAATTTCTTTTAATGTTTGCCATTGTTCCAGATGCCCAGGTGTGATTAACAGCTCCTTAAGATCTTGCACCTAGCAGTACAATGTTAGGGATCACACAATGGACTAAATATGAGTCTTTAGCACACCATTATTTACTCCCAGCTAATCTGGTTTTCAGCAGGTGATGTTAATTGCCCTTGTTTTGTAACAACATATTTAATTACATCTAGTCTTGGTGTAATTAAAACAGAAATTACCATCAGAATTGGCAATATGACACAGAAAAGATAGCTCTTGCTGTATTAACATTCCATATTTTCCAAAGCAACTGACTACATTACCCTCATAAACATACAGTTTGACACTAGGTAAGGACCACAGGGGCCATCCTAGTCTGCCCGTTTTCTTCACAAACTTCATTATGCAGCCTTGGGGTATTTGACAAGACTTTGTTGTTGTTGTTAGTATCTCCCCCTCCCATTGTGTACTTGTTCCCTTGCTTTTTGTTTCTCAGGTGCATTACTTTACACTTTTTTGCATTGAATCTAAGCTGCCATATTTTTTACCATTCCTCCAACCTTGCCAAGTCCCTCCTCATCCTTTCCACCCTCCCTTGTGTATCAACCCTGTTGCAGATCTTTGTGTCATCTGCAAAGAGGCATACTTTTCCTTCCAGACCCTCTGCAATGTCTCCTAAAAAGACATTAAAGAGGACTGGTCCCAGTACTGAACCCTGAGGTACTCCAATAGTAACCACCCTTTCTTCAGAGTGTAATCTGTTTACTATTACTCTCCGTGTCCTGTTGTCCAGCTAGTTTGTTACCCGGGCTACCACCCTGGGACCCACTCCCAGGCTGGCTAACTTGTTTATTAATCTTTTGTGTGGGACTGAGTCAAATGTTTTGCTAAAGCCTAGGTAGGCTATATCCACAGCTCCTCCCTGGTCTACTACTTTGATCATCCAGTCAAAGAAATCTATTAGATTTGTCTGACATGACCTTCCCGCTGTGAATCCATGCTGCCTCGGGTCCTGTGCCCTGCTGGCCTCTAGGTACTCAACAATTCTTTATTTCAGAAGTGATTCCATCATTTTCCCACCACTGAGGTCAAGCTAAAAGGTCTGTAGTTTCCTGCCTCTGCCTTGCTGCCACTTTTGTGAAGAGGCATCACATATGCCCTCCTCCAGTCCTCAGGTACCACACCATCCTCCCATGATTTGTTAAAAAGGGTAGTCAGTGGTGTCACTAGGTCTCTCCTTAGTTCTTTTAGAATTCCGGGGTGAATCCCATCAGGCTCCATTGTTTTCTCCACCTTGAGTTTTAAGAGTTCTTTCAGAACCCTTTCTTCTGTGAATAGACTGGTATTGACCCCCCTCGGTTCAAGTTCCAGTGGTGGGAAGGAGGGAATAGAAGTGTGGGCAGTAGGGGGGGGACTGGGTTACAAGGGAAGCAGGGAGAAGAGATAGGTGGAGGAGCGATATGGTGGAGGGAAACAGATAATTATGTTTAAGAAATGAGGAGAGGCATAGGTAGTGCAGTGGGGACCACTAGTAGCCAGACAGTGTAAGTGGTCAAGGGAGTTTGAGGGAGACAGGAAAAAAAAACAATGAGGTGGGTCATGTGACAGTCCTTGTGACCTCAGGCAGCCATAAGGAAATGCCGCCCAGGGCGGAGAGTAGGGGTGGTGGGGCAACTTCCATGCTAGCAGTGGTGGGCAAATGTTGGCACTTTGATGGGGCCGAAATCCGTACCTGCTGGGTATGTTGCAGGCCGCTGAGGAGTTTGGGTGGCAGAGCAGAGTTTGTGCCACAGAGGGTTCAGTCAGCCTATAAAGGAAACAAACAGAAGGCACAGGTCAGTAATACACCCAGGAGATTAAGAGATCACAGCACTAGACAAAGGACCTATTGGGGTCAGGGTGGGAAGTGGATCTAGGACAGAGGAGGGTGTGGAGTAATGGTAGGTAGACACAGCAGGAATTAACTAAACCAGCACTGTTGTTAACAGGGAAAAAACAACACTAACACAGGGAAAAAGCAACACTAAATGCATTCTAAACAATTACACATAATGCAAACTAACGACCATAGCAGTCATGAAATGTACAGGAATCCCCTAACACTGCCTTCTAAAGAAGACTGCTGGAGTTAGCTAAAAACAGGCTAAAACAGTCAGGAAAGGAGACAGAAAAATCAATCAACAGTGGTCCTCAGCTGAATGCTTTTGACAGGTCCACAAACACTGCACCGCCCACCACTTCTTTGCTTAAAGAGGTAGTGGAGCCAAAACAGGCAGACAGGAAAATAATACAAATTTTAAGTAGTAGTCAGTTGTAACTTTTTATTTCTGAAGTACTTTTCTTTTTCGTTTTGCTCATCAGAAAGTTTTCTATGTGATAATATTATGCTGGATGTGTAGAACAGCTATTATAAAAAGGGTCTGAGAAATGGAGCTTTCTGATTGGCTGCAAACATTCTAACAACCTTATAGTAATCTTTTATTAACATACATGTAGAGCTTAACCATATGCTGAGCAAGGTTTTACACTGTTTCAAATTTTTTTTTTTATTATTATAGCAATAAGGCACTCCCGGAGATTATGTTAATGGTCAGTTAATCACCCTCTTGGGTCATGTGGCACTTGACTACACCTCGTGCCACAGTACACCCCTAGAAGGTGATTAACAGACCATTAACATAACCCTAGGTCATGCCTTATTGATTAATTAGCCTGGTAGCTGACATGTCTGACTCTACTGCTCCATGCTACTGTACATCATCAGCATTATGATCTCACTGACAGTGACATCACAAGTGAATGACCTGGTAATCACTCACTTGCTGTTCCTAAATAGCAGTGATGTCACAGTCAGTGAGGTCACAATCCTGATGATGTAGTGTGGGACAGTATAGCAGGATATGTCAGCTGCCAGGAAAAGAGCTGTTCCACACATCACACCTACTAACATCAGGTAAACAATCTTCCAATTAAACAAAGGCAAAAGAAAAAGTACCTCGGATATAAAAGGTAGTGGTTGGCTGCTTTTAAAATCTAATATTAGTTTTAGGCAGTACACTAGCTCTTTAAGGATCTGGAAACTAAATCTAGGAGGTGGGTGAGAGCAGTACTCATGGAGTGCCCTCTTCTGAAGCCAGATTGGTATTTTGTAATGAGATTGTAATTCTCTAAGTAATTGTATATTTGGATATGCACCAGTCTTTGTTGTAAGTCAGTAATGTGTTGGTCTTGGAGGGGAGGCACAATGGGGAAAGCATTCTGTGGTTCATACAATCACTTCTAGACATCTGGATATACCCTTAAGATCTGAAGGTAGGAATGTTTGTGATGGACAGTGGGAGTAACATGCTGAAGGCCATGATTTATTGGGCTTTTGGCCATGCACCTTGTTTATCACATGCACTGAATATGGTGGTGAGTTATGTGCTTGTTGACCAATATGTACAACTAAAAATGTACTTGACACTGTACACAGGATTGAAATAAGCATCCCTTGGCTCATCAGAAATTGCATGTCTGAATATGATACAATTCTGACGTGAGTTAAGACATCGGACTTAGAATAAGAATTTCTGATGTTGCATCAGCCATAGAATTCAGATCACAAAATCCTTCTACCCAGCAAACAAGTATACCAAGCCCCAGGTTAGCCACGGAAAAGATCCCCTGCCCCCACCCCCACCTCAAAAACCCATTCCCTTTCCCTATAATACACTACATCTCGCTGAGGCTGGTGGTCATCAAATTTGGACTTTAGGTTCCAGCAGGTGAGGTGAGGTTGGTCAGGTAGGTGGGTGCATTCGCTGCTGGCCTGGCTCATGGTGATGCTGCTGATGAGCATCCATTATCTGTCCTCCTGAAGATGCCACCTCTTGCCCATCTATCTTACGCTACTGACTGCCCACAAACAACCAAGTACCACCACTTCTAATGCTCCCTTTCCATGAGGTATGTGAGAGAGGGATCAATGATCACAAACCGGGGGCCACTGCCTTGGCTAGATGCCGTAAGTAGGCATCTCCTGAATACATTCAACTGGAAGTGTTCTGAATTGAGGCAGACTTGACTTAGAAAGATTCTAAAGATATCACAAACAGCTGTTTGGTACCCCCAGCTTTTATGCAAATAGAGTCAGAGAGACATTTCCCATAAACAAATATATATTAAATTCTTTCCCACTGTTACAGTAACTTATTAAGAGAAGTCAATGTTAAAGTGGTAGAGGTGGGGAGTGTTGAATCTTCTAAACTCAAGTTGGATTATTTCCATATGGAGAATAACAAAGTTGGATACATAATTTAAAGGATAGCCAAGGCCTCCTAGATAACTTTAAAATATATACATTTTAGACACAATTCAACTTATATTTCACATTATTGCTGAATTTTCCCTTCTCTGTTATCATGTTTAGAGATGTGCGAAGATGCTGAAATTCACTCTTTGGGGAAAAAAGGGGGGTGGTGGAGTGGCCCTTTATGTCAATGAAAATATCAAAGCTACAGAAATTCAGAATACACATAAGGAGCCTGAAGAACTGTGGGTCACCCTGGAAACAGGAAATGGGACAGCCATACAAACTGGGTTGTCTACAGGCCTCCAGACCAGGGGGAGGACATAGACACATTACTGTTAGAAGACATACAAAACATGACAGCTAAGGGGGAGGTTCTGATAATGGAAGACGTCAACATGCCAGATATAGATTGGTCAATACCAGCAGGAACGTCTGCCAGAACTAGACACATAGTGGATTCCCTGCAGGTGGAGGGCCTCAAACAACTGGTGCAACAACCCACAAGAGACAGGGCGATCCTAGACCTAGTACTGACTAACAGGGAAAGGATCACAGATCTCCAGGTAGAAGGTCACCTGGGGGCCAGTGACCATCACATTATATGGTTCAATTTGGCCACTAGAACTAAATCATCCCAGTCCAAGGTAAAATATGGGATTTCAGAGGACCTGACTTTGATAAGATGGCCAACAGAGTTAAGCTAACCCTGGCAAGACAAAATACAGGTGAGAGGGTATAGGCAAAGTGGGCAAGTATTAAGGATGCAATTCTTGAAGCAACATCCCACTGTGTTAGAGAGAAAAGAAAGTGCAAAAGAAGAAGGAAACCACTTTGGTTCTCAAAAACAGTAGCAGAAAAGGTCAGAGCCAAAAGGCTGGCCTTCAGAAAATATAAAGGAACGCAGCAGAATAAAAATGGGGAGGCATACAAAACTTCCCTAAGGGAAGCAGGGAAGGCAGTAAGGCAGGCAAAGGCCCAAACCAAGGAAACACTAACATGAACAGTAAAAGAAGGTGACAAGACTTTCTATAGATACATTAGTGAAAGGAGAAAGTCCAGAGGGGGTATTGCTATGATCAAAGGGGATAAGGAGGCGTGTGAGGAGGAGGACCATGTAAAAGCATCTATCCTAAATAGATACTTCTGCTCAGTATTCAGTAAGGAGAAGGTAGGGCAGGGCCCACAGCTCAGCACCATAGACATGGGGGGGTGCACTAGTCCCTTCAGAAAAGAAAGGGTCCTACAAGAGCTTGATAAGCTCAGGGTGGACAAGGCAATGGGACCTGATGGCATACATCCCAGGGTACTAAGGGAGCTAAGGGTGGACTTGGCAGAGACATTATCAGAACTGTTTAGTGAGTCTCTGAGCACAGGAGAGGTCCCAAAAGACTGGAGAAGGACTCATGTGATCCCGCTCCACAAGAGTGGTAGCAGGGAGGAGGCAGAGAACTACAGACCAGCCAGTCTTACCTCAGTAGTGGGCAAGATTATGGAGGCACTCCTTAAGGAAAGGATAGTGCAACACCTGGAATCCATAGGAGCACAGGATCCAAGACAGCATGGGTTTACAACAGGAAGGTCCTGTCAAACTAATCTCATAGATTTCTTTGACTGGGTAAAGAGAGTGGTGGACCAAGGGGGAGCAGTTGATGTCACCTACCTTGACTTCAGTAAAGCTTTCGATACTGTTCCGCATAGAAGATTGATTAATAAGCTGGGTAGGCTTGGGTGGGTCAGAAGTTTGTCAGCTGGGTGGCAAACTAGTTGATGGGCAGAAAACAGACAGTGTTGATAAACGGTATACAGTCAGAAGAGATGCAAGTCACAAGTGGGGTACCTCAGGGATCAGTCCTAGGACCAGTCCTCTTCAATATCTTCATCAGTGACATTGCAGATGGACTGGAAGCTAAGGTTTGTCTGTTTGCAGATGACACCAAGATCTGCAACAGAGTAGATGATCCAGATGGGGTGGCAGAATGAGAAGAGATCTGGATAAACTGGCAAAATTGTCGTAAGAGTGGCAACTGGGGTTTAATGCAAAGCAGTGCAATATCATGCACATAGGGAAGAGAAACCCTGAAGCCACCTATAGGTTGGAAGGGGAGTTGCTGGCAGTCACAAGGGAAGAAAGAGACTTGGGCATCATCATCACAGATGACCTGAAATCATCCAAGCAGACTACTAAAGCAGTAGGTAAGGCTAGGGGGATGTTGGGTGTATTAGTAGGGGTATCACAAGTCATAAGAGGGAGGTAATAATCCCTCTTTACAAGACCCTGGTTAAGCTCCATTTGGAGTACTGCGCTGAGTACTGGAGGCCACACCTTCACAAGGACATTAACCAAATTGAGGCAGTCCAGAGAAGGGCAACCAAAATGGTGCAGGGACTGCATCAGAAAACATATGAAGACAGATTAACAGAACTCAATATGTATATCCTGGAGCAAAGGAGGGAGAGAGGTGATATGATTGAAACATTCAAACACCTTAAGGGCATTAACAAGGTAAAGGAGTCTAACATGTTTCAGTACAAGAACAGTAGCAGGACAAGAAGACGTAGCATGAGATTAGAGGGAGGCTGATTCAGGGGTAATGTGAGGAAGTTCTTTTTCACAGAAAGGGTGGTGGATGCATGGAATGGCCTACCTCAGGAAGTGGTGGATACGAATGCAGTTCAGGACTTCAAACAGGCATGGGATATGCATAAGGGAGCAATACAGATAAGTATGAATGGATATGCCATTGACAGAGCAAATACCGATGGCACATTCATAAGGTAGAAAAAGAAATGGGCAGACTGGATGGGCCTTGAGGTCCTTATCTGCCATCAACGTCTGTGTTTCTATGTTTCTATCAATTAATTTCAGCAAATTCTTAGTGTTGAGGATTGCAATTTGGTTTGTTATTCACCAGGTGAACTGGCTAAAATTCACCTGGCAAATGGCCAATCCGCCAGTAAATAAAGCGAATCTACTGTTGCCAGTTCCCCCAAAAAACACCCCCTTCCCACCCCACTGGCATCTTCCTCTTGCACCCCCAGCAAACATCACACTTGCTGCCGAGTCAGGAAAAATACGGATTTCCTTGTCCCCACCTGCATGCCAAATACACTCCTCCACCTTCCCACACCCAAGTCCTAAGGTGTTTCATTTTAACTACCCAGTCCCACACCCAACCTCCCTCTGGTCCCCACCACTCTCCTTCCCCCACAAGCACCCACAAAATATACATTAAGAATAAAGAAAATGGTCCTTCGGTGCAGAGCAACTGCTCTTTTCAGTGCCATCTCCCATTTCATAATAATGGCTTTAATGAATGAATGAATTGTGACATCTTGGCTGGATTGGTTGAAAGTTCAACAACTGAGGTTTTACTAAGAGCAAAGATGTCAGTTGCCTTGTTATCTCTATTTTTTGCAAACTTTTTTGCTGGAGAGGCTGAGTGTGTGAGGACTTTCTGATTTGAGTATTGATCATCTTAGTGACCCTACACTGTACACACTCTAATCTATCAATATCCTTCCTCAGATGAGGGTTCCAGAACTGCACATAATAATCCAAACAAGGCCTCATTAGGAATCTGTATAGTGACAGAATCACCTTGCTCCTCTTACTGTCAAAACCCCTCCCTATGAAACCCAGCTTCCTCCATGACTTGCTGTATGCTCTGTTACTTTGGCTTGTTTGTTTTAGGGAATTACTAATTATTTACAACTCCTAAGCCTCTCTCTTCTGTTGTACTCATCAGTCTAACGCTTCCTATCTAGTATTCAGTACATGAATTATTTCTGCCTAAGTGCATTACTTTTTCTTTATGGCATTGGACCTCCACTACCATACCTTAGTTAATTTCTTTAGTTTTATCAAGCCTTTCTGTAGCTCCTGCACCCCTTCCTCATGAGCTACCCTGCCATATAATTTATTGTCAGCAGCAATAGACACAGTTTTCCTTGGATACATTCTACGTTGCCACTTATGTAAATATTAAACAGGACAGGTCCTAAGACTTATCCTTGTGGCTCTCCATTCATGACCTCTCTGTCCTCCGATTTAGCCCCATTTACTATTACTCACTGGTGCCTCTCCCTTAACCAATTACCAACCCATTTAACTAAACCCCACTACACTTCCAAGTCCACCAACTTCTTCATCAGCCTCCTATATTTTATTGAACTGAAGGCCTTACTGAAGTTAAAGTGAAGCAAATCTATATTATCATGGTGACCTGACATGACCGCCTAGACATCTATGCTGTTTTTCATCCTGAAGTGTGTTTTCCTCTAGATAGACCACCAATCTGTCCTTTACTATGGTCTCCATCAACTTACCTACTATGGAGGTAAGACTGACCTGCTTGTAGTTTTCCGGATCCTGTCTGTCGCCCCCTTTATGAAGTGGTACTGTGTGGATCTCCAATCCACTGGCAACACTGCAGTCTACAATGTGTTGTTGAATATACAGGCTAGGGGTAGCTACCAATACTGCAACAAATTCCCTTAGCACTTGAGGATGCAGGCCATCCAGGCCCAGCACTTTGTCTACCTTTAAAGCCTCTAGTCCCTTTTCTACCCTGTCTACCCAGATCTGAACTTCACCCATTTCCTGAACCCCGTTTGTGGCAGCCTTAATGCCAGTCTGTGGCAGCAGACCATTGTTCTCCACAGTAAACGCTAAGCAGAAGTATTTGTTAAGTCCACACACCTTCTGCTCATCATCATCCACTTCCCTACTCCATCAGCTAGCCTAACTATCATCCTTTTTGTTTTTACATACGTGTAACCACCTCAACCTGCAAGTTGTGAGATTATGTCTATTTGGTAATGCCTGGGCACAATCTGTAAGGACCTTGGGTGAATGGTGCCTGGGCTCAGTTGGTACTGGAGGCAATACAAAAATGGTGTGGTGCTGCTGGCCCGCTGGTGCAGTGGCAAGGTGTCCGCTTGTGGTGTTGTCATCCCGGGTTCAGGGACAGACTCCAGAGTCAGAGGGCCAGCCAGGGGGGAAGGATTGAGCATCCCAGGGACTGTTCTCCTTCTCTGGGGAGAGGAGGGGTTGAGTGTCTAACACATTGCAGACCTCTGACAGAGGCTGGGGTTACCACCACAGCCATAGCCACACTTCAGGGGGGCAGGGCAGATGCTGGTCATCATTGCATGTCCCAGCCCCTGGGATATTTACAGCATGAAAAACACTGGCCCCCGCTCATGACACTGGCTTCGCCACCATCCTCACTACCTACCAGTGTCCACCGGGGGGGGGTCCTGCTCCTGTAGCTCTGACCCAAGGGGTAAGTCAGGTCTCATCTACCCAGTGTTCATTGTGGGTGCCCGCCTGGCAGCCCTGCCTGGGGGGGTAAGCCTGGGCATGAGGGGACAGTGGACAGAGCCGGGCTGAGCTTCTGGGGGGGGGGGCAAACAAAAAAACAAACATGATGTGGAACCTTCACCTATAGGGATCCTTTTGATAGATGGCTGCCATGGTACTGGCCTGCAGGAAATGAATGCAACCCCCACCCTTGTGACAGGGAACCTTTATGTTTATATACACAACTTATGTTGTATGCATGCAAATATAACAGTATGCAAAACACAATACATTGCAGTTTAAACAAAGGGATATTTATTAGGTGGACAGAAACAAGCTCTGGATGGAGGAATGGAATGGATTATATGCAGTGAAATAGTTCTGAGATCACTCCTGAAATCCCACCACCCTCTGGTGAGTACCCACTCAGTATTTACATTTTACCACTACTGGTGCACTAGTACTTCAAAGTCCCTTGGGACCTCCCATTGCAGTCTGTTAATTGCGTGCACACAGTGGGCCAACATCAGGCCTGCATCTGCCCACTGTGTGCACGCAATTAACAGACTGCAATGGGAGGTCCCAAGGGACTTTGCAGACCTAACATGCTTCTAGGTGGGGAGGGGTGCAGGCCATGCTGGTCTCCGATGTTCTCTTCACCGTGACTTGGCTTCACCAACACCAAAGGAGTAGACAGTCACTCAAGGCCTCAGTTGATTTAGATCCTCATTCAGGAAAAGTCTTGGTAATTCACAAAGCTCAGGCAGGAGCCTTGTTGTTCTGAACAAAACCAAAATCTTTTTGCAAAGATTCTTTAAACAGCTTTCTTGCCACCTTGCAGCTGACTGCTAACATTGCTCATAACTCTTTCTCCTTCTGTCTCCCAGACAGTTCTACTCTATTGCAGTTGTTTCTCCTTTGTGCAGAAATTCAGGGATCCAATATCAGTGGCTAGCATCTCATGCCTCTGGGATTGGGCACCACGAAAATAAAATTTGCCTTGCCTTGCCTTGTTTATTCATTATGCTAAACCCCTTGCTGAGAGTTCCTGGGGAAAAGCATGCATACAAGTCCTAAGCCAGCTTGATATTTAGCTGTTTCGCAGAGCTGAGCTAGCTTCCAAATTGAAGTCTGTTTCAGAGGGACATGATGTACTAATTTAGCTGTTTTGGAGAGCTGAGGTGGTCTTCAAATTTGTATCTGTTTCACAGGGAAAGCTTGTACTAATTTGACTGTTTTGCTGAACTAAGCACAGGAACACTCAACATTCCCAGCCAAGTTGTGTATCCTCTAACCCCCTTTTCAGTAGCCTTGGGTCTAGGGAAACTACAAACATGGCTGCTTTTGTAGTCTTTCACTTTATTTTCTATTTTAACATGTTTGTGTCTCTTTGTGTGGCTTCTCACCATTAGGATAAATACCTCCCACTCCCTGCTGCAATCTGGTGGGACTAGGGTGTCAATTGGTGGCAGGAAAGCACTGGTGAGTATCCCCAAAGTTTGTGATTCCAAGGGAGGAATGGTTTTGCACTTACTACAGCTTTGAAAGCTGCTTAAAGCTCA
This sequence comes from Neoceratodus forsteri, assembly GCA_016271365.2. Lineage (NCBI taxonomy): Eukaryota > Metazoa > Chordata > Ceratodontiformes > Ceratodontidae > Neoceratodus > Neoceratodus forsteri. The sequence goes on from CM028136.1 coordinate 196,847,281, forward strand.
GCCACATCTTGCTGTGGGCTCCCTGACCCCAAAAGGCATTCCAGGGGCCAGTTGAGCAAAGAGAGGTGGCAGAGTGCCAGCCACTGTAAGAAGGGTGCTGAACAACCCCCCAGAACAAATGACAGTGTCCGGTCCAGCCAAGGGGTCCCACAACTGCAGTCTAAACCAGGACTGGTGTGAAGGAGTGGTGCAGAGGGAGGCTACAGCAGTGCTTCGGAGAGATCCAAAGGCAAGCCCATTTTTAGGAGTTGTTGCATTTATATCTAAAAAATTATTTTCCCCACCTTTTATTCAGGCAGCAATCCATAGGTCAGTATCTGCCTTTGCCTTCCTAATCTCCACCCTTCCCTCTTTCAATATAGTCTGATACTGCTGTTAGGCCTGCTCCCATTTTGTTTTGTTGTGAAGAAAGATCCTTCTCTTCACCTCACTGACTCCCTCACCCTGTTTGAAAACAGTATTTTTGTTGTGCTTGTTCTTTTTGCAACCTTCTTTGCACGTTTCAATCACATCCAGTGTGCACCTTTGAATCTCCTTTCTCTATCCTCTCAATCTGTTTTATACCTGTCGGCCTTTCTTAACTAGTAGCCAGATTTATTGAAAAATCTGCATGCTTGAAATCCAGGACCACTGTTTTTGAGGGGTGACCAATACGTCTTCCCTTCTGTTCCACCAAAACAGTGTTATGATCGTTGTATCCCAATGGTTCCATGACAGTCACTCCCTAACCATCTTTTAATTAGTGAGTACCAAATCTAGGATGGATCAGGCCATGTGGGATACTTGACCAGCTGTACTAGTAGACCGTCCTGCAAAAAAAAAAACAGTTATGCCTGACTCCTGGTGCTCCTAGCTGCCTAGATATCCCAGTCTACATCCTACAGATTAAGGTAACCTACTAATACCAGATCTGTTTTGCTGCTCCCTTTCTGATTTGTTCCATCAGTTCTCTTTCACATTCCTCCTCCTGCTCTGGCAATCTGTAGACCACACCTAATCTAACTCTCTTCCTGACAGCTGTTGTCAGCTGTATTCAGATAAATTCAACTATCCATTTCCCCTTTTTTCTACATACCCATCTTTTGGCACCTTGATTCCATCCCTAATATACAGTATGGGGCTACCCCTCTCCCATCCTGATGCCATATCCCTCCTAAGTAAGGAATACCCCAGAATCACAAATTCCCAGTCATTATCGCCCCAACCCAAGTCCCCATAATGGCAACTAAATCTAACATAGACTCTGCCATTAATGTGTGCTGTTCATCAGCCTTGTTGTTGGGACTTCTGGCATTAATGTAAATCAACTTCCAATTCTCCCTCATTATGTCTTTTATCCTACCTGCTCCCTTCTGTATGCTGTTTACTCCCTCTCCCGACTTTCTTGCCTCTAGCTCTTTAAATGCATTATTTTTACACAGTCTCATGCTCCTGCTACTAATAACTTCCCCTTTACCCCTTTTCAGAATCCAAAGTAGCCTCTACTGGATCCACCCTGAATCTACCACCTACAAGGGGGCTCCCAGTATCAGCTACTACTCCCCTCAATTTAAAAGACTGTCCATGTAGATGTCTAGTTTCTGTCCCAGTACACTAGCTCTCTCTTTCTCTCTCATGAGATGAAGGCCATCCCCCTTAAAAAGTCTTTAGTCCTAGAATTGTCCCTAGTCCCCAACAAATCCACAAACCTCTTATCTACACCAATCCCTTAATCAGTTGTTAATTGTTTCAGTTTCCTCCTGCATCATCTTTCCCACTTCCCTGGCCCATACAGGCAACACCTCTGTAAAGGACAATGTGGCTGCCTTCCCCCTCAGTACCCTTCCAAACCTTTTAAAGTTCATTTTAGTATCATTCAGACCATGATTTTACAAGTTGATCATTCCCAAGTGCACTATAACAATTGGCACCTACCTCATCTGGTCAAGCATTCCCTCTATCCTGGCCTCATTCTTGAGGCATATGCACCAGGAAAGCAGCAGACCACCCTTCTTGATGATCTACCTCTGCTCACTACCTGTTCTTCATGCCTTACTATTAAATCATCAACTATGAAGATGCTACTAGCCTTAACACTCTTTCCCTTAAACTTGTCACTGACCCTGGAATTTGATCTCCCTACCTTATAGTCCATGAGCAGTTTCTAATTTTTGCTCCCCTGAGACAGGTGGCTACTTCTCATCGAATGGTGCAAAATGGTTAGTTGTCACTACCGTCAGGCCTTGTATGTTCAATGCACTACTCCTCCCCTCCACCACCAGCCCCCTGGAAGCGGGCCTCTATGGAGGGCGGGGTACAGGGTACATGTCCAGTATCTTTTCATATGCTGTCCGCAACTGTACTTAGAGGTCCTCAAATCTCCAACAGATTGGGTAGTGACCATTCCTCCACATTGTAACACAAGGGTATGATCACTCCACAATCTCTACAACTAGTTAACCCTCTTTCCTGCTTACCCTCCATCCCCTCTATGAGGTACTGTATACCTCCTGTTCTGGTCTTTCTCAGATAAAATATGTTGGTTTATTTTGTTGTAGTTCAGCCATCTGTTTTTATGTACCCTGTGTAGGAGTTCTCCAGATTATTGCAGTGACAATTAATATTTTAACACTCCTTTTCTGTGTTTAGTCACACACAGCCTACTTCCTGGACTCTTGTGAGCTGCTGTTTTTTTAATACATGAGCTGTATTTGTTTAAGGAAATTGATGGACATCCCTTTCTTCAATACTAAACTGAGGCCTACCCTAGCAGTGTAGTATCAGATCAAAAACATTTTCTAATTTGTACTTGTATTATAGGCCTACCCCAGACAGGGTGCTACAACCCTTTCCAGTTTATTTATTTTATATTATAGGCTTACCCCAGTTAGAGTGTTGCAGCCTCCACCCCCCAACATTTATTACACTACTTTGTACTATGGTACTGCTTCACAACCCTACTACTCAACCCCAATAACAGTTATTTGTGAGCTTCTTCCCCCTTACCATTTAGCACAATATAGGTTCCTGCACAAACACATTAACTCTTCCCCAGAGCACAGCTGAAACATTAAACATTTACATACATACATCTACAAAATATGTTACAGTGTAAGAAAGGCACACTTGTGGTACAGCATCTCCTGTGAACTGCAGCCGTACACTGATGTCCCCATTGTGACACCATTATGCTCCAACTCTTAAGCTACAGACTACCAGCAAGTACAGAGCTGAAATAGGCCACCTTAGCTCCATGCTGGTACAAAAGTAGTCTCCTGATTGGAGGAAATGGCATACACACACACCCCCCCCCCACACACACACACACAGTGCAGGTAAGAGATGTAAAGTTTACAGGTCTGCTCTGTCACTGCCAGTACCAAAGTCCACAATCTGGCAATCAGTGTGAAACCCAACTAGTCCCAAGCCCATAACAGTTCACAGCAGTGATTCAAGCACAGAAACAGCTAATTTTCACTTTCTTCTCAAGTGCCTTTTGAATGCCTTATCCCTGCCCCAGTCCAAAAACAGTCGTAAATAGGAAATGCATGCCTTAGAAGATGAAGCAGATAACTTAGTCTTGAATTTCCAGAGGTTTCTGCTAGTGAGGTCCGGAGTTTCTCTTAACAGGACAAAAGTACTTTCATTAAATAATGGCTATACTCCTTTCTCATAATATTAAATGCTGCAGCTCTCTGGATGTCAGGAAACAAGCACAAATACTTCTTTACTTAAATGGTAATAAATATTTAAAAATGTGGGACTCATTACCACCAGAGATAGCTGTATGTGAAGATAACGCCTTGCTTAAAATCAAATTGGACAAATACATGGTTAGCAGAAATATTTATGAGTACTAACATTGAGTTGGGTGGGGGGAAGTGTAATGTCGATGGGCCGTGTGATCTTCTTTTACCCTATGGAAATTAATATGGGCAGTAGACCCTGGTCCTTTCTACTCTAGCATTTCGTAAGTTGCTAAATTATTTTAGTTCCTCTTCTCGGTTTCTCACACTGCTCTATCACCAGCTCCCCAAAGCATGAAAAATAGCAAAAAGTTCATACAAAAGAACATACAATATGTAGCTGAAATTGAATCCTGAGCCTACTAGCTGAACATCTCCCAAAGACATGACAGCCTCTGAAGGCTTTTGTCTTTCAGTGATAAAACAAAAAAATAATCCTTCCCCCAGCCAAACTGCCCTCTGCTTTCAAGCCTCTGCCAGTGTGTGGCCTAGAGAAGGGCACAAGCAATGTCAAGGAATGGTACAGGTGGTGCTCTAAAATCACCTTGGGCAAAATCTATTAATTGGACTGGCTGAGGTAATAGTCACTACAAACACCCTTTTCCAGGACAAGAAACTGACATCGTACTCAGCCAGATTACTGACCTAAGCTACTTCTTCAAGAGCCTGTTGAGGACCAATCTGAGGTCTGAGGACCAGGCTGAAGTCTGATAGAGTAAATGATCTATTTTGAAGGAAAATATGGTTGAGTCCCTTGAAATATTGTTTAACCACTTTCAGATTAGAATATAAGTATAGCAGTAATGTAATATAAACTTTAAATGAGGTGTACCAAAAAGCAAGTGAGGGGCTACAAAAAGTCTTGAATATTGAACAGCATGTAGGAAAAGGGTGATGGGTTATGTTACTGATGTCAACATGCAAATTGTTCCCTCTTGAAAGCATGTTCAGCGAGTCTTGGACTTCTAAGTAACCTCTAGTACCTTAAGAATGCCCAATACTGAGGTTATCTGTCAAATCCTTATCAACCTCTGCCATATGCACTGTGATCAGACAAATACCACATGTTGACAGAATCCATGCACATGCCGGAGGAATATGATCCTCCAATCCATTCAGTACAGGATGGTGGTCATGTTGACCTTGTTCACATGAATAATCAGGCCATTCCCCCACTAGCCCAATTGGTTGCAATTTATTTGTATTCCTGAAGCAAAATTATATTTACTTGCAATTGTGTCTCCTGGACAGACCACAGCCCATGTGCTCATCATTCCACCATGTGAGCAGCCAAGTAGAGAAAGGGAACCATCTGTAGTCTAAGTAACACAGATGGGGAAGGCTAGATGAATGGGACCCCTCTCTCAAAGGCTGTTACAGCCACTAGGACAAGGTCTGTATCATCTGATGAGTGAGCCCAGCTACCTAGTAGAAGGAAGCTATTCACTGAGCCCATTGTCTCTTGAGCTACCATTAAATGTGATACAATTGCAGGTGAACCCAACTGACCCCATACATACCATGAGGTATGTTCAGCAGTGTCTTGAGCCTAAGTAATTGCTCACCTCTGGTTAGATACAAGATGACTCTTCCAGAGAAATTTCAGACATTTCTGGTAAGGCTGGGTGATCAAGATGCAAACTGTAATAAGTGATCACAGCAAATTACCTAGATAGCTAATTTGTCAGCTGGAACAGACAACTACCGTGTGTAGAAAAAAGTATAGACATGGAGTTTCAGGATGGAATGAGAGGAATGACACTTCAAACTTTTTAGGGAGGCAGTATAGCACAGTGGTTTAGGGCTCTGAGCCATAAACCTGGAGACCTCAGTTTGAATCCCACATTCCCCACCTGCATACTGCGTGACCCCGAGCAAGTCACTTAACTCCTCTGTGCTCCCAGGTCACAGATGGAAACAAGCTTTGGCTTAGTGTGCCTTTCCTGGTTAAACAATTTCCCCTTTCCTCTAAAATTTACTGAGTGATTTCTGTGCTTCATCAGGGAAGTCAATGTCTTGGCTGGTCCTCCATGCCAACTGACTTGGCCTGCCTTGCAAGGGTCACTCAGCTTTCTCTATTGTTTATGATACCCTAACTGGCCATGGCAGGTGGACTGATAATTCTTGGTAGAATGCTATGGGCCAGGGCAACAAGTCAGTAACTTGATGGGCCGAAGGTGTCACTGATGTCTTCTTTATTTATAAGAATGCGATGACCAGAAAGGTGCCCTAAGCCAAGGCTCGTTTCCAGGCATGACCTGTGGAGAGGGGTACTTGATAGAAATACAATCACAAAAATCAAGAAATAGAGAGTAAGCATCGTCTAAACAGCAGGGTACAGTCAAATAAATATGACTGTGAGAAGACCTGAAATAGGAACCAATGACCCCAAAACAAGGTGCCGCAAGAGAGGGACAAATTGGCAGATGGTACTATACAATGTATAAAACAGCAGTAGGGGTACCTAGTGCTGGTCCATGGCTACCTGCAGATGGTGCTTGGTTGAGGCCATGCCATACCAAATCACACAGGGGATATCCTCACTATGACCATTGGAGAGCCATGATATCTGGTTCTACCAACCACAAAAAATGTCAGACAGGGTTTCCTCACCCTGAAGCAATAGCACAACATGATCAAAATGGAGGATCTTAGAAGTGCATTGGAAATGTCATGTGGAAGTTATTAAACACATAGAATCACAGCACTGCTACCTAGGCACCTTACATTATTGACATTGTCATGACATCATTGACATTGACATGAGGCTTCCTTTATCAAAGATTTTTCTAATCTGAAATGTATCAGGTGTACATGGAGTCTGTACAACACTTTAATAAAGACTGTATGATTTTGTACTATAAACCATGAATGAGCCTCATTTCCAGACTGATGGCGAGTACCCTTTGTTTTTTTGTACTTTGCACAGTTGTTTCATATATTAAGGAGTGTCACTAGTGTTATGTTTTCTTTGTTTCTGGTTCAGCTTTGATACATCAGCATCATTAAATGAGGGTGGCCAAACATCAGTAAGTTGTATGTGTTAAATAATGATGAGCAATATTAGGGCTATGCTATCTATGAACATTTTATATAAAATATTCTGTAAAGCCATCAGGTCCTGGCAATTTCCCATCTGGGAGGTCCCCTATCGCCTCCACTATTTCCATTAAGGAGATTTCTTTATTAAGCAAGTCAAGATCTGTAGTAGAGATTTCAGAACATTGTAAATTAATTAAAAAAAAATCCAATTCCAAGTCAATTGGATTTATATCCAAAGTGCAAAGATTTCTGCAAAATTACCTGCATGTTTTGATTATACCAGTTGGGATTTTGTTGTTTTGGTTCTGATGGTCCTTTATACAAGAAATTCTATTTGTTTTGTTCACAATTGAGTTGCAATGAAAGTAGCTTATCAGGCTTGTCACCGAAAAAGTAATATTGCAGCCATACCCTAATCAGGCTGACTCTTCTGCCTCTCTATTATATGACTCCCATATGAGTAGTGCGTTTATGTAAATCCTCTTGTGTGCAAGACTTACTATGTGTAGCTTCTGCTGCTAACATCTTTTTCTCCAGTTCTCCAGTTCTTTCATTTTATTATCTTTCTGTTTTTTTTTTTTTTTATTTTAAAAGGATGTGTAGGAGATAAAGAGGTCTGTCAGGCAGGCTTTGAAAGTGTCCAGAACTGTACAGATTGATGTGTTCCACTTATTGTTAATTACCCCCAAAGGTTCTATTCTAGTAATGATTTTGTAAACAAACTGTTTATCACTAAACATAAACAGATCTAATTTTCAGATAAAGTCAAAAGAGATGGGCGACAATACTTCATCAAAATGTATAGGGGCGTTATCTGATATTTCGATGGCACCATCATCTATATTTTAACCTTATGGAAGACAGAGTCAGATAATAAAAACAAAATCAGTCCTAGAGTATGTTTTACACACTTTGGAAAAGAAGGAAAATGTCTTTTGATTTGGAAATTTTGTCAGTAAGGGATATAATAATGTCAATACCTCAATAAACCCCAAAAAGGTGGTTGCTTTTCTTGATTCCCATTCCTTGCCTAAATTGCAATCTGAATCATGTTAAGCTATATTGAAATCTTCACCAAGTATGTAAGGGGCAGGAAACTGTGAGGCTTTTAGATCACAAATTATTGTGAGAAAAAAATAAAATGATCTATTGAACCTATGATCTATTGGGGATTGAACTCATGCCCTTGGAATACCATCCTGGTGCTGTAACTACTGAGCTACAGGCTCACATGATTGGACCTGTGGTTCCCAAGCACACTTCCTTTCACTGGTACTGTACACCCTGCAGCTAGGAACAATCAAGATGTTTTCAGCATCTGTCAATTCCTTGTCTTGTCATCTTGAGCCTTTTAGAAAAAGAGACAGAGAAACGTTCTGATCCTCTTCATCTGATGCATATACATTAGTCAGGGTAAATGAGGAATTAGCAATTCAGATGTTCTAAATTATGAATCTACCAGACAGGTTTAATAATTTGTTAATTATTACCAAATCCAGTGCGTTATTAAATATTATTGCCACACCCCTGGCTCAGTTTGAATATGGTGCATGCACACTTATACCATGAAACAGATTTGAAATATATTTAAGGATACAGTCATTGAAATGCGTGTCTTGTAGTGTTGAGCAATTGACTTTCTTTTGCAATCTGTATTATTTTTCTTTTTTGTGTCCTTTCTCTTGCTTCCTTAACATTCCAGACCAGAGTTAAGTGGCAACATTAAAAAGATAAGAATGATAGAAAAATGAGTGAAATCAGATAAGCAGCAAATAAACAATGAATTGCACCACCCACATCCATCAATCCCTAGGCCATCAAAAAAAATTGAGGGGGTATTTTATTAATTATATCATACTGAATAATCATCATAGAGTAATATTCAGATCCACAGAGATTATATTTTGTTGCACTTCAGTCTTTCTGTAAGTAAGAAAAGAATATCTATATATCTCTGTATTGCCTACACTACTCCTAAACCCAACTAGATGGGAAAGCAAATGCTGTAAAATACTATCTTGTTTTTCTGTGGCTGGCAGTGATTACATGAGCTGATTGCTCGCTGTTGCCCTTAGTTGGTGAGCAAGCAAATTGCCACTCACATATGGTCCTAAAATCCAAGAAACAAATTAAAAGATATAAGGCAAAATGAAAAAGATTACTTTAGCATCTCTTGGTGCCCTCTGTACTCTGACTAATGAGTGGGTATGGATTCTACAATAAATAATATATATTATTTGTACTTATGTGAGACATCTCCAGTTGAGCATGCCTGCCCTCCTCCCCACACACACACAATGATTTGCATACCCATTATACTTTGAACTGGGTTTTATTCTTTAGAATACATGCATATGCACTGGAGGGTTACAAAAATTAACAGAGCTGACTGCTGAGTTTCAATTCCAGAAAATGTAAAATAATAAATAGTGGTAAAATGAGCCCATGAATGCAATATGAAATGGGGGTGGGGTTGGTGATGGATGGTTCTATGGAAGCAAATAGGGAGAGGTGGTTATCTACAACAGGAAGGGAATTAAAGCAACTGAAGTTCAGGGAATGCAGGATGGAGCGGAAGCATTGTCGGTCACCTTGCAGACAGGAAATGGCAACACCATTCACACTGGTGTGATCTACAGACCTCCAACACAAGAGGTGGAGATGGGCAGGGTACTAGTGGAAGCCATCCACAAAATGACAGCCAAAAGTGAAGTGCTGCTGGAGGGAGACTTCAATTTGCCTGATGTGGATTTGAGCACCCAAGGCTGCAGCCACAGTTGGAAGTAGAGGCATCCTGGATCCCCTGCATGGGGTGTGCCTCAAGTAGCTTGTGGCAGAACCCACCAGAGAAGAAGCAATATTGGACCTGATACTCACCAATGGGGACAGAGTCCCTGATGTAATGGTGGGTAGCCACCAGCGGTCTAGTGATCATCATATGGTGAGGTTCAATGTGAGAACAGTGGAGGAGTCAAACCACATGAATGCAAGGGTTGTGGATTTCAGAGGGTCAACTTTGCAAAGAGGGGGGAATGTCTCAAGGAAGCCCTGGCAGGGGAAGAAGAAGGGGGGATGTAGAGAAACAATGGGCTAACCTTAAGGGAGCCATAGCAGAGGCAACAAGCCTTTGTGTTAGGCAACTAAGCAAAACAAAGAGAAAGGAAAAAACACTATGGTTCTCAAAGGGCATGGCTGAGAAGGTAAAAGAGAAAAGCCTAGCTTTCAGAAGGTACAAGGAAACAAAGTGGGGGAAAAACAGGGAACTGTATCTGGAAAAGCAGAGGGAGGCAGGGAAAGCAGTCAGGAGTGCAGAGGCGCAAACAGAGGAAAAAATAGCCCAGGCAATTAAGAAACAAGACAAGACCTTTTTCAGGTACTGTACTTAGTGAAAGAAAGAAGACCAGGGGTGGGATTGTGAGGTTAAAAAGGGAGGGAGAGGGATGTACTGAATGGGACCTAGAAAAAGCAACAATCCTGAACAAATGTTTTGGCTCAATATTCACAGAAGAAGGGGAAGGAGAAGGACTACCTTTGGGTGTTAGGAGCACCAATAGTAGAGAGGTGGACACCAGTCCATTTACAGAGGAAAGAGTCCTAAAGGAACTCGAGAATCTGAAAGGGGACAAGGCTATGGGGCCAGATGGGATACATCCGAGAATATATATATATATATATATATATATATTTTAACTCTTATACCCTCTTGTCAGTGGCTCTTAGGACCTCCCTTGAACGTGACCTCCTCGATCGGCTCCTACTGACCTACCTGAGGTCCCCCTCAACCAGGAAATTGGGTGCTGGATTCCTCACTCCAAGCCCACTGAGTCCCAGCTGACCCCCCAGCTTCCACCCCCTCCAAGGTGGGGTCACCAACTTCTACCTGGTGCTCTATCTGAAATCCAGACAGCCACAGCCCAAGAGAGGAGGGAGAATCTGGGAGAGCTGGGTCTGGTGCTGGGCATGTGGGTCGATCCCTCAAGGTCTATCATCATCTTTCTAAGTGCTGGGGATTTTACTTTTTTGTGTCCCCCCAAGGTGTGGATGTGCAGTGATGTCCAGCGTGTGATGGACGTACTCCTGCATCCGCACGGCGGGCGTCTGCTGACACCTCCCCTAATCCAGGATCTGTTGTGCTCCCAGTCTCCACTAGGATTCACCAATGCCACTAATGCCACAGATCAGTGTCCCCCTCCCTTCCAGGAGAGGAGAGTCATCCTCCAGATGCTCAATCGTCTCCTTCCCGTCTGACACCCAGCTCCTCAAGCTCACTCCCGAATTCAGGTAGCCAGCGTTGGCACAAGGCAAGGCAGATGCTTCAGCCCTCAGTGCCACTGGGCTGGCTCTACAGCCAAGAATATTAAAAGCCCAAACTGAGGAAAAGATAGCCAACTCAGTTAAGAAGGGGGATAAAACCTTTTATAGGTACATCAGTGAGCGTAGAAAGACAAAGGGAGGGATAGTGAGGCTGAATAGAATGAACGGTGGGTGGGCAGAGGGGGACAGTGAAAAAGCAGGAATACTGAACGAATATTTCTGCTCAGTATTCACAAAGAGGAGGGAGTGCCTAATCCAATTAACAGAAGCACTCTTTGATAGGGGGTCGATCCCAGGCCACAGAAGAAAGGGTTCTGCAAGAACTCCTAAAACTGAAGGTGGACAAAGCAATGGGTCCTGATGGAATACACCCCAGAATTCTAAAAGAATTAAGGGAGGAACTAGTGAAACCACTGGCTACTCTTTTTAATAAATCATGGGAGGATGGGGTGGTACCCGAGGACTGGAGGAAGGCGGATGTGATTCCTCTTCACAAAAGTGGGACCAAGACAGAGGCAGGAAACTCAGACCTGTCAGTCTGACCTCTGTGGTAGGGAAAGTGATGGAGTCACTTCTGAAGGAAAGAATAGTTGAGTACCTAGAGGCCAGTGGAGCACAGGACCCAAGGCAGCATGGGTTCCAGCGGGAAGGTCATGTCAGACAAATCTAATAGATTTCTTTGATTGGGTGACCAAAGTAGTAGACCAGGGAGGGGCTGTGGACATGGCCTACCTAGACTTTAGCAAGGCATTTGACACAGTCCCACACAAAGATTAATAGTCAAATTAACCAGCCTGGGAGTGGGACCCAGGTGGTAGCCTGGGTAAACATTGGCTGGACAACAGGACACAGAAGGTAATTGTAAATGGAGTCCACTCTGAAGAAAGGGGGTTACTAGTGGGCACCGCAGGGTTCAGAGCTGGGTCCAGTCCTTTTAATGTCTTCATCAGTGACATTGCAGAGGGACTGGAAGGAAAGTATGCCTTTTGCAGATGACACAAAGATCTGCAACAGGGTTGATACACAAGGAGGTGTGGAAAGGATGAAAAGGGACTTGGCAAGGTTGGAGGAATGGTCAGAAGTATGGCAGCTAGGATTCAGTGCAAAGAAGTGCAAAATAATGCACCTGGGAAACAAGAACCCAGGGGAAGAATACACAATGGGTGGGGAGGTAGTAACAACAACAAAAAAGGAAAGGGACCTGGGGGTAATCATATCAGATGACCTTAAGGTTAGCAAGCAATGTGAGAAGGCAGTAGGAGGGCTGGGGGTATACTGGGATGTATAGGGAGAAGCATCATCAGCAGAAAACAGGAAGTTGTTATCCCTCTGTACAGACAGTTGGTGAGACCCCATCTGGAGTACTGTGTCCAGTTCTGGAGACCCCATCTCTGCAAGGACATAGACAGGATAGAGGCAGTCCAGAGGAGGGCAACTAAAATGGTGCAGGGTCTGCAAGAGAAGCCGTATGAGGAGAGACTAAAGGAGCTTAATATGTATACCCTTGAGGAAAGAAGGAAGAGGGGGGACATGATAGAAACTTTTAAGTACCTCAGTGGAATCAACAAAGTCCAAGAGGGTAGCATCTTTCAGAAAAAGAGACGTGCAAGAACAAGAGGACACAATTTAAAGATAGAAGGAGGGTGGTTCAGGGGCAATGTGAGGAAGTATTATTTCACAGAGAGGGTAGTGGATGCATGGAACAGCCTTCCTGAGGAGGTTGTGGGGTCTAAAACTGTGGGAGAATTCAAGAATGCATGGGACAGACATAAGGCAATTCTTGTGGGGGGTAGGAAGAAATAGGCTGTTGGTTAACTAGGATCTGCGGCCTATCCTGTAGGTAGGGAAATGGGCAGACTAGATGGGCCTAGCGGTCCTTATCTGCCATCAAAGTCTATGTTTCTATATTTCTAAGAACTTAGAGAGGTGCTGGCAGCACCACTAACCGCCCTAGTCAGTAAATCAATAGAGACAGGGGTGGTTCCAGGGGACTGAAGGAGGGCGAATGTAGTCCCTCTCCACAAAAGAGGGAACAGGGAGGAGGCTGGTAACTACAAGTCAGTCAGCCTGACCTCGGTGGTGGGGAAATTAATGGAGTCACTGCTAAAGGAAAGGATTGTGATAGGTCTTGAATCCTGAGGAGATTAGGAACCGAGGCTGCATTGATTCACAGCAAGAAGGTCTTGTCAAACAAATCTGACAGATTTCTTTGACTGGGTGACCTAGGAGGTAGATCAGGGAGGGGTGGTGGATGTGACCTACCTACAGTAAATTTCAGGAAGGCCTTTGACACTGTCCCACACAGGGGGTTGGTAAATAAGTAGGGAAGCCTGAGAGTGGGCTTAAAGGTGGTAAACTGGGTCAGAAACTGATTGAGTGACAGGACACAGAGGGTGGTGATAAATTGCCTTCAATCTGAACAGAGGGGGAAGACCAGCAGTGTGCCACAGGGATTCATGCTGAGGCCAGTCCTCTTTAATGGCTTCATAAATGACATTGCAGAGGGGCTGAAAGGAAAGATCTATCTCTTTGCAGATGACACTAAGATCTGCAACACAATCGGCACTGGGGGAATGAGAACGGACCTAAATATGCTTGAAGAGTGGTCAAGAGTGTGGCAGCTGAGATTTAATGCAAAGAGGTGCAACATCATGCATTTGAGGTACAGAAATCCAAGGAAGGAGTACAAGATGAAGCAGAGGTACTGACAGCCACCAATCAAGAAAGGGACCTGTGTGTAATCATATCTGATGACCTAAAGGTAACCAAACAATGTGAGAAGGTTGTGGGGAGAGCCCTTGGGATGCTAGGGTGCATAGCAAGAGGTATCACCAGCAGAAAAAAGGAGGTGGTTATGCCACTGTTCAGATCACTAGTGAGACCTCATCTGGAGTACTGTATCCAGTTCTGGAGGCCACATCACCGGAAGTACATAGACAAAATAGAGGCAGTGCAGAGAAGGACAACAAAAATGGTGCAAGGACTGCACCAAAAGTCATATGAGGAAAGACTAGAGGACCTCAGTATGTATTCCCTGGACCAGTGGAGAGAGAGGGGGGTATATGATGGAGACATTCAAGTACCTCAGGGGTGTAAACAAGGTACAGGATAGTAGCATCTTTCAGAAAAGAAGGTGTACAAGAACAAGAGGGCATGATATGTGACTGGGGGGGGTAGGCTCAGGGGCAACATGAGGAAGTACTTTTTCACAGAAAGAGTAGTGGATGCTTGCAACAGCCTCCCTGCGAATGAGGTGGGGGCCAAAATGGTAGGAGAATTCAAGAATGCATGGAATAGACATAAGAATACTCTCACAACAGGGAAGTGAGGTTAGGCCACAGATCAACAAGGGTCTGTAGTACTGCATTAGGTAGGGAAAAGAGGCAGACTAGGTGGGTCACACAGTCCTTGTCTGCTGTCACCTTCTATGTTTCTATGTTTCAAAGGATCTGGGGAAGGAATACAGGTTTACCATGACTGAAAAATGTCAAAATCTGTTTTGCTGATTGGAAAAAATGGTATTGTCACTGGTGTCTACAAAGCTAAAATCCATTTTTACTGATCATTTGTTTTGTGAGCTTTATCACTTTTTTCCCTCAGTTGGCATGTATTTTAGCAGTTTTGCTGTATAGTATTGTGCCCTAATCCTTACAGTTATTAAAAATAATAAACTATTTGATAATTTTAATCTGTACCTTACTTTGGCTTTGTGTCTTGCTGTTTACACAGTCCTTCCACTATTATCAGTGCCTATTTGCCCAGAGATGTGATTGTGCAGATCTTGGAGGCCTGTGTGTATGTGTAGCTGACCTCATATTTGGCATCTCAAGTCAATCATCCCTCAGGTGTGACAGTAGCAGCACTATGTCCCCATCTCTCATGGGTGACAGCAGCAGCAGCACTATGGCCCCATCCTTGAGAGAGGATAGCAAAAGCATCAGGAGCAGCACTGTGGCCCCCATCCCTCAGGGGTAATGGCAGCAGCATCACAGCCCTCACCCCTCTGGGGTGATGGTAGCAGCACTATGGCCTCACTTCCTCAGCGGTAACAGCACCAGCATTATGGCCCCAATCCCTTAAGGGTGACAGCAGCTTAATTATGGCTCCATCTCTGAAGTGTGACAGTGACATAATCAGGAACAGCACTATACCCCCATCCCTCAGGGAGGATGGCAGCAGTAGCAGCACCATAGGTCCCATCCTTCAGGGGTAACAGTGGCAGCCCTACAGCCCTCACCCTTCTGGGGTGATGGCAGCAGCACTACAGCCCCTATCCCTGAGATGTGATGGCAGTAGTACTATAGCTCACAATCCCTCAGACGTGACAGCAGTAGCGCTATGGCCCCCATCTCTCAGGGGTGACGGTGGCAGCAGTAGCAGTGGTACTACTGCCACCATACCTTAGGTATGACAGCAGCAGCAGCACTATAGTCCCCAACTCTCAGGTATAACGGCAGCAGCAGCAGCAGCAGCACTATTTTTTTACTAATTTTTTTGTGAAGAGTTTCACCAGGGAAAAAACATACTGAGCGCACTAGCTTGTTTCCAGATGAGTCCTGGAGGGAAGGGAAGAGGGATAAGCTTAAGAACAATGTTAAATAAGATAAAATACATTTATACAATTGTAAATACAGAGAGCAAATGAGTAAGAGACTGATACAATAAAACAATTTCAACAGAAAGATAGGTATATACAATACTAGCAATATACAGTTACAGGAGTTTGGAAACTTGGGTAATTACAATGTACATAGAGGTATATATAATAGGCAGCAACATAAACAGGATAGGTGTATACAATAGTGCCATTAACTGTGGCAGTAGTAAGGTACCTGAGTGCTACTACTGCTACAGGTAGGTATATACAGTAAGTGCTATATACAGTGGCAGTGGTTTGGTACCCAGGGAAACAAAAGTGCTGATCAGAGTACGCCTTAAGTAGTGATAGTGGATGGGATAGGAAAGTAATTATATGCAGATACTGGGAGTATTAAGGACAGTGGCAGGAGGGAGAGGTTGTGAGAGCAAAGAAGAGAGAGAAGGGAGGATTTCAAAAAGGCAGAACAAATGTTTAAGGGAGAGAGTTCTAGAGATTAGAAAAGCGGAAAGAGAAGGGAGATTGTCCAGCGAGAGTTTTACTGGAAGGAGACCTGAGGGAGTGAAACTCAGTTTCAGAGGGGGTGGAGGGAGTGAGTAGGCAGTCAAGACAGGGAGGTAGAGAGGACAGCCAGAGTTTGGACGTAAAGAAGGCACAGTGAAACAGGCGGTGATCCTCCAGAGAGAGGAGGGAGAGAGCAGAGTAGAGAGTGCAATGATGGTGCGGGTTGGGGAGTTAAGAGCAAAGCAGCAGAAGGAGTAGAAGAGGGGATCCAGTCTAGCCGGGGAGGATTTAGGGGCTACACCATAGACTATATCACTGTAATCAAAGATAGGGAGGATTGACTTGGTAAGGATGTCATGGAGGGCAGGGAGGGGGATGTAGCTTTTATGCCTATAGAGAGCACCCAATTTAGGGTGAAGCTTTTTATGGATGGCGTCTATGTGCTGGAAGAACTGGATGTGACAGTCAATCCAGATGCCTAGGTACTTGAAAGCAGGCGCGTCATTTATAAGGCTGCTATCTAGGGTGTGGAAAGAAGGGAGGGCCTGGAATTTAGAGAACCTTGGTCTAGTGCCAAAGCACATAGAGACCTTCTTTTTGGCATTTAGTGATAACTGATTTGACCAAAATCATTGCTGGACTGAGTCAAAATCAGGTTGAAGTACGGCTTCCTGTCCCTCATATGTGATGGCAGCAGCAGCACTACCACCCCAACCCTCAGCTGTGAAGGCAGCAACACTATGGTCCCATCCCTTGGGAGTGACTGTAACACAGCACTACAGCCCCCAAACTTCACGTGTGATGGCAGCATTATGGCATTTATCCCTCAGGGATGATGGCAGCACTATGTCTCCAGCACTCAGTCATGATGGCAGCAGCACCACGGGCCACATCTCTCAGGCATGATGGCAGCAGCACTATAGCTGCCATCCTCGGGAATGACAGCAGCAGCACAACTATGGCTCCAGCCCCTCAGGTGGGATGACAACAGCAGCACTATGGTGCCTATCCCTCAGGGTTGGTAGCAGCAGCACCAGTATGGCTCCCATCTCTCAGGTGCAATGACAGCACCTTCACTATGGCCCCTAACCCTCAGCTGTGACAGCACTTTGGCCCCCATCCCTCAGGGGTGAGAGCAGCATCACCAAGGCCTCAATCCCTTAAGTGTGATGGCAGCAGAAACACTGCAGCCCCCATCCCTCAGGGGTGATGGCAGTAAGTAACACTGCAGCCCCCATCCCTCAGGGGTGATGGCAATAAGTAACACTGCAGCCCCCATCCCTCAGGGGTGATGGCAGTAAGTAACACTGCAGCCCCCATCCCTCAGGGGGTGATGGCAGTAAGTAACACTGCAGCTCCCATCCCTCAGGGGCAATGGCAGTAAGAAACACTGCAGCCCCCATCCCTCAGGGGTGAATGCAGTAAGTAACACTGCAGCCCCCATCCCTCCGGGTTGACAGCAGCAGTACCAATATTGCCCCCATTCCTCAGATGTGATGACTGCACCAGCACTATTGCCCTCATTCAAGTTCAAGTTTATTATTTCCATCATGTATAAAAATCACATTTATTACATATAATGTACTAAAATCGAGTAATTGCACTACAACACATACATTTGAAAACCGACACATACATATGGACACATGATATATAGCACCTATCAATCAAAAACTTCTCTTTATAAATATCCATACTTTAAAGCCTCAATTTACATCACTTGGCAATTAAATAAGCAAAACTGACAAGTGCAAAAATCTTAGTTTCATTTTTTGTGTTACATATTAAATTCTGCTGCTCTTCTTTCGTATATCCCCCTAAATTTTGAAAGTCATTCCCAATATCATCACTTCTCTCCTCTGGAGTTCAGGACAATCTAAGATTAGATGAGACAATCACATTTTTGCATTTGTACACAAAGTACAGGCTTGAGTAGAACTTCCATTGTATTTTAAATTTCCCCATTGGGCATACAAGCCCAATCTTAATAATGTCAGAGCTTTCCTATATTTTTTATTCTCACATGATATTAAGTATCTTTCCATGTTAAACGAAGATTTGATAATTTTCATGTTTTTGGTATTCCAGGCTAATCTTATATTTTCTAGATCTTTTTGTTTTATTATATCCAGAACTCTTTCGGTTGCTTCTTGTAAATCCAATGGGATTAGTTGCCCAGCTCAAAATTGCATCATGCTCAAGCCCATATCTATTCAATATCTCATTAAGTCTTCCTCCCCAGGTTAACAATAACTTCTCTTGTCTTTGAGTTATTTCTATTCAACAATTAGACAGCAAGCTATCTGCTGAGGCAAATCTAATCTTTTTCCAATGAGCAATACATTTTGTTACAATTGTTGCATACAAGGATACAGTACCAGTTTCCGTCCTTACCAAAGCATTTGACGTATATCGGGGAACCCCAAAATGTTTTTCAGATATTGATTTTGTATCACTTCAACATCTTTAAATTTACAACACATGCCCCATACTTCAGCACCATACATTAATTGCGAATGAACTTTTACCATAAGGAAACAGTATTGTGCCAAAAAGGAATCTTTTGCCATAACTTGGGAAAAATGTGTAATGCCATGAAGTGTTTTGATTGCATTACCTTGCACCCTTTTAACCTGCTTATCCCATTTACCATTATTGCTAAAAACCACCCCTAGATATTGGAATTCATCCACTACCTCTATTCTAGACCCATTTATTTCGCAGAATGCTCTTTTTTTCCCTTATTTGTTAAATTCCACAATCTTATTTTTTTCCAAATTTAACTCCATACCTAGATTCTTTACTGCAATTAAAGTTGCTTGTATTGCTCTTTTTAATCCTAATGGGGTTTGAGCAAGTAATACCACATCATCTGTGTATAATAGAATTTTTACTGGTATTCCATTTATTCTAGGTGGAAATCTCTCAATACTCTCTAATTTCCCCACAATTGAGTCTAGATAACGATTGAACAATGTGGATGCAAGTAAAAAACCCTGTTTAATCTGATTTTAACTCCTATACTGTTTGTTAATATACCATATTTACTGCATCTAATAACAATTTCGTTATCTTCATGTAAAATTTTAATAACTTCCAATAATTGTGATTCCAACCCCTTATTTTCCAAAATATGCCATAAAACTCCTGATGAACAGAGTCAAATGCGGATTTGATGTCAATAAAGGCTGCATATATTTTCCCATTTTTAATTTGAGTGTACTTATCTAAGATATATTGTGAGATAAACATTTGATCTACCGTTGATTTCTCTTTTTGAAAACCCGCCTGAAATTTTTATATTACTTTCTGATCTTCTAACCAGCACTGGACTCTATTTAGGATTATCCCATAAAATATTTTGAGACTAATATTCAGGAGAGAAATGGGTCTATAATTCTCTGGTAAGTTAGGTGAACCCTTCTTGTGTAAAGGGACTATAACACTAATTTTCCAATTTTCTGGGATCTTTTTATATTTCAGAATATTTGAAACACTACCTACAATATATCAACCCACCATTCAGGATCTGACTGGTAAACTTCAGCACTCACCTCATCCATCCCTGCTGCCTTATTCTTTTCCTGAGCAAGGATTGTTCCCACCACCTCTTCTTTTGAGATTTGTAAAATCTTCCTATAATCTTTAATTCATGTACTGTCACCATTCAGGTCATCTTTGTATACTTTATTAAAAATTATTTCAAAATATTCTTCCCATTTACCCCCAGGGATTGCAACTAATACATTACACCTTCCTTCTACTACACCAAATGCAACTAGCTGCCAGAAAGTAACATTACCTTTCAATTTAATCGCCCTCTGAAGGTAACTCCACTGATTGCTATTAAAATCTTTTTTCTTCTTTGCAAGCAGGTACTTATATTCTACTTTTAAATGTCATATTGCTATCCTATCTTCTATATGATTATATTTTCTTATCCTCCTTCCTATTTTCCTAATCATTGCCCTTTTTTCAAAACATTCTCTATCATACCATTTTGCCCCATCTGTAATTTTCTGCTGCTTTTCTTTTAGTGATCTCTTCTTAATTTCTCAAATAATTTCTTGTTCCATTTCTTGATATTGTTTTAAAAGTTTATCTAAGGCACAATCCTTACCCTCATCGATTAATTGGGCCTGTAGATTCACTATTACTTATCCCTTTAAGTTAATAATATTTTTAAACCTCAAGACATTTTTCTTTAGGACTGGGTCTACTTTTGACCATTTAATTCATTTAGATCCTCTAATTTGCATCTCTTTATCTATAATCAATCTTTGTTGTTTAATTTCACCAACTAGACCCATTGCTTGGATAAAGCTTGAGTCTTAATGGATGATGATCACTGTCCCAGTTATTAATGACCTCAATATTTTCTATATACTTAAAGGAATATATCTCTACCAAGATATAGTCCAATACATTACTTCCCTTCATATATTCATGGGTGTAATTTCCAGCTCTATCCCCCTTACTTCTTCCATTCACAACTCTTAACTTCAACTTATTCATAATTTCTAACAAAATTTCTCCATGTTTATTCACTTTCTTATCCCTGGATACCCTTAACAGGATTCCAAGCATGTCATCCAAACTCCATATCTGGGTACATTCTTTGGTTCTTTCTTCTATTTTAACATTAAAGTCTCCTCCAATAATTAACATTTTCCCTGGGTACTCTAATTCAATATTCTGAATTACCTCCCCAAAATGTTTGAGGACATTCTTAATTGGAAACTCCTTGGTATCTGGTGGGAGAAATACATTTACCACAGTACAGATTATATTACACTTATAAGATACCTCTACTGCCAAAATATAATACTTTTCATCACACCTAATACATTTTGCAGACAAATCAGGGGTAGATTTTTGAATGTTGCTATCCCTCCATAGGCTGTTCCATACATTTTCCTCTTTTTTGCTGGAATACACCACCCTTGATAACCTTCTATATAATTGCTGTCTATTTCCACAATCCATGTTTCTTGAATTAATATGATAGAGAAAGTCTCTAGGAATTTCAATACCCCAACATCTTTTAATGTCCCATTTAAACCTGTTATATTCCAGCAAAGGATCTCAACATTCTGAAATATTACCTCTTTTACATCAGTGAACTGTCAATTCTCAGTCCATGTCACATCCAGAACAAAAACAGAGCTATCCTCTAGATTAAACTCAGACTCTACCGAATTTCCTACAGATGTATGTAGGACTAAAGATGACCCAGAGATGTCCGAGAATTCTAAAACATATCTGTTATTTATTGTCTGTCCCTTCTCTTTCTTCCTGTAATTTCTGAATATATTTCTTCTTTTCCCCCCTTATCATCTGAAAGCAGGGGATGTTCTTGTCTACTGGTTTCAAATAGTGAGATATTTTCTTTTGTACTTTTCTATTCTTCTTTTCTACTTCATTTGCGTTTTCACGAATTCTAACTCTTTCTTCCCTAATTCTAAATCTTTCTTCCCTTATTGGTACTGGTCCTAAAATATTCTCAGCTAAAACTGTTGTTTCTGCCTTCACTCCAATATCCTTAAACAACTAGAATGGTCCGTCTGATATCTTTACTCTTTAATACCATACAGATTCATCCTTTTTCCTTTACAACTTGATATTTATAAGTTGATGCAATATCATTCCAGGTAAATTTCTTACCCATAATTCCCTTACATACATTATAAACACAAAGTTTTAAAGTCATAGCATTTTCATTCCCATTCTTAGGGATTCCTTTAAGAAAAATACATGGCAGGATTTTACCTCTTTCTATATGATCTTCTTTAGTATCCCCATAGTCTTTTTTTCCCTGTGGTTTCAATTTTCTTCTTCATTGAACATTTATACTTTCTATCGTTCCTAACCTTACTTCCTTCTTTCCTACTTTTCTCAGGGCTACCACTAACTACCACTTCTTCCAATGACTCCTCTCTGGTGTTCAATCTTGTACTAAGTTTTTTTGTAGTTTTTTCAGACTTCTTTTTCTCTCTACTTCCTCCATCTCCTCCTTTCTTCTTAGCCTCCACCTTGTTTTTTGTCTTATTTTTCCTTAAATCTTCCACCAAATGGAGGGTCTCCCTTAATTCATTCTCCCCTATTTCCTTTGTCACTTAGTTAATTGTTTTGTGGGGTTTATCCTCTTTTACTCTACTACCCACTCTTCCTCCTTTTATATCTTCTGAAATCATTTTCTCCTCTGAACGAGACTCTATTAGGGAGGAAACAATTTACAAGTACCTCATTATTTAACAATATACCATCTCTAATTTCCACCAACAAATTTTTTATTCTCTCTTTATACTGTACTTGCTCAGGAATTTCACTTACTGGCCCATAGTTTTCTTGATAATCAATTATATGTGAGATATCTGGAGGCTTCCTAAGAGGGGGATCCAGTCTAGGTCTCAGTGTATATAAGGAGTTAAAAAGCCTCAAATTCCCCCAGAAAAGAGGCACTGGGGCATTGATGAGATGTATCTATCAGCTTCCTTCTACCATTACTCTGTGCATAGCTTAATTCACCCCTTAATCCAGTTCCTTCAGGATTAAATCCTTTAGATTCTTTCAGAGTCATTCCATCACCATAATTTTCCTTTTCACCCCTTAAATTATCTCCCTTCCCCTGCTCCAAAATGTGTATGGTTTTCAACAGAGGGTGATCTTCTGTAATTTTCTGTAGACTCCCCTCTTTCCTCTCCTGTATAGAGGAGGAACTGAGGGGACAAACAGAAAAACCTTGTATTCTCAACATTTCTTTTCTACCCACTAGATTAAGTTGACTACCAGGTGCTAAAATAAAGCTGGTAATTTGTTTTATCAATTAACATCTTGTTCATGTCTACCTTCTCATTCACTTTGTTGTCCTTAGCTCTTTTATTTTTATTTTTATTTTTAGTTGTTTATGTTCTGGGGGTTTACTCCCAATTTCTTCTGTGTCAGTCTTGTCTGTACCATTTTTCTATATAGAAACTAGACTTAACAAAATACTTCAGATAATTGTCCAACACGTTAAATACTTAAGGAAAAAAGAAGAGACCCCTTAAAAGCACAGGGCCAAAACCAGAAGAATTATCAAATGGTAGAGTCCAAGCACTACACAAGTACAGTCACAAAATTGCCCTCTGAGATCTTATGTATTAGGACAAAAAATATTCTACACAAAAAATTGTGGTTGACGACTGCTTGAGATTGTTAATTCTACAGTTCAGCACATAGAGTTTTCATTTAATGGGCTCCCAGAGTTCAATATAGGTCCTCAACACACAATATAGTTCAGGATGGAAGAGAAGAATGAAGAGAAATTTGCTTGAGGAAAACAAACTATAGCATAAGGTTTAAACAGCCAAGCCACAAGTTCTTTGGCACAATCCTTAGCTCTCCTCAGCTCTCTTGACTCCCCTGGCTAACATGAAAAGCACACTAAGAGAGAAAGAGCATAGAGATTGTGAGCGCACTTTTGAACTACTAAAAACAGCAAGACAGTTACCAGTTTAAACTGATTTTACAAGGAAATATACAATATCTAAATAACTAAATACATACTATTATATGCAAACACTATCGTGAAAAATGTTCTTAGAATATGCACAGTCACCACAAACACAAATTCTTTCTAAAAATAATAAACTTTTTTACAAGATTGCAAAAGTAACAAGCATTTGTCAATGCCGAATGTTGCTTGCTTACGTGTGCTGTTTAGGTATTTGGAAGTCATTGGAGTGCAAATATTGAAAAATTGCGAACTTACGAGCGTGCGTAGGAACTGTGCAACGCACGTCAGAAACAGTCATTGTTAGGAAATTTTCACGTAAATGTTCAACATAGCCATTTTAAGACCTCTGGTCATGAACAGTGTCAGTGTGATTTTGTTAATGTTCCCATACATTGAGTTTGCACCGACTGCGCCATTGTCGCTACTGGGAGAAACACGTTTTGGGCAGGATGTGAAAAATGACAGCTGTACTGCTCATAAGGAGGTGTGGTAAAATGACAATGTTGAAAATCTGGAGTGGAACTATTGAAAATTCAAGACCCACGGAGCATCGTGTGATCATGCAACGCACATTTCGAAACAGTCATTTTTAGGAATTCTTTCACCAAATTTTCAACATTGCTATGTTAAGATCTCTGCTCATGAACAGTGACACTGTGATTTTCTTAATGTGTCCCATACACTGAGTTCGCACACTGACTGCGCCATTGTGCGCTACATGGGTGGAAACATGTTTTGAGCAGGATGTGAAAAATGACAGCTATACTGCTCATGAGGAGGTGTGGTAAAATGGCAGTGTTGAAAATCTGGAGTGAAAATATTGAAAATTTGTGAACTTACGAGCCTGCATAGGAACTGCGCAACGCACGCTCGTAAAACAGTCATTTTTAGGAATTTTTCACCAAATTTTCAACATAGCCATTTTAAGACCTCTGCTCATGAACAGTGTCACTGTGATTTTCTTAGTTTGTCCTGTACATTGATTTCATACATCGACTGCGCCATTCTGCGCTACAAGGGCGTAAACACATTTTGGGTGAGATGTGTAAAAATGACAGCTATACTGCTCATAAGAAGGTGTGGTAAAATGGCAATGTTGAAAATCTGGAGTGAAAATATTGAAATTTCGCGAACTTACGAGCCTGTGTAGGAACTGCGCAACGCACGCTCGTAAAACAGTCATTTTTTGGATTTTTTGGGCCAAATTTTCAACATGGGGTTTTTGGGACCCCTTCTCATTATAGGTGTATCTGTCATGGCAGTATTCAGGCCCAATGGGTGATTTCGCAGTCACTGCACAGTCACTGCGCGAAATCACCCTTCGAGCCTGAATAACACCATGACATTGACATCATTCATGAGAAGGGGTCCTAAAAACCCCATGTTGAAAATTTGGTGCAAAACTTCCCAAAAATGCCTGAGATATGCAATAAAGTTGAACCCCTCCTATCTAGACCATTATACAGCTTACCGGCATTTCCTCAGTTCGCGGTCGGCTTTGAAGAGTGCAGACGTGTTCCCGGTCCACCGAAGATCGTCGCGACGGAGTCCGGAGGTGCATGGGGTGGGGGTGTGGGAGGCTGGGTGCAGTGGTGGATGCGGGTTGTGGGAGGGGGTCGAGATGCGCCGCAGGACCGCTTTTGTTTTTACAGGTTTAAAAAAAAAAAAAGACTCAGATGGACCGAGGAATGTTTGCCACGCTTGGGGTGAGCTCCCAGCATGGCACAAGGATGGGGGTGTTCAGCTGATGGGGATCGGGACCCCTGTCAGCCAAACAATTTAAAAAAATAAAGACTACTAGGACGTTTGCACGCTGGGGGCCTCAGCGTGGCACAAGGACCGGAGGGGGCAGCAGACGGGGATTGGGCACCCCATCGTGGCCAAACACTGATTGCCACGCTGGGTGGGCTCCCAGCGTGGCACCAGCTACGGGGAGACGACAGCAGCTCAGCCGGCGGGATTGGGCACCCAGTCGGCTGCACAGGACGTCGGGCGGCGACCGCTCATGCTGCGGGGAGCTACGCTTATCGGTGCTCACCGAAGCGTAGCTCCCTTTCAATCAGGAGTTACTGCATTTTGGAGCGTATCATAGACAGCTCCAAAATGCATTGGCTTACAGGGGCCGCGCCTGCCAGCTCACTGACTGAATTGGAGGAGGAGGTGACACACCTCCGAAATCTCCGATGATGGCACTATGTTTCTTGCACATGCGTGCAAGCAACATAAAAATGCAGATTTACTCAGCAGAACACGAAATCTGACAATTTTCCAGAAGGAAAAAACCTAATGAGCATAAAATATACGCGCTATATCCATCAAGGCATTCTGAGCATCAATGCACACTGAATACACAGGATACTGCTTTAGCCAAGAAATTAAAAACATGTGCTACTTAAAAATGCTCCAAAACACACTCTTGGTCATCTACTTAAAACATGTAAAATTGCAAACCACAGACCACATAAAAACCGACGCTCGATTCAAAAAAGAAATGCTTGAACTTGATGTAGAGCATGGAGCAGCAAACTGCTTGCAGCTTTGTCTGTGTACGACTGTGATGAACCTAGGGTTACACTTACACATGAGCCTTTTATCCCCTGAGACCAGTGTGCATACGTGACTTCAGAAGTTGCATATGGCACAAATTATAAAACATGTATAAAATAAACAAATAAACTGAACTTTTAATTAAAACTATGATGTGGCAAAATAGTTTTGTTAACCACAACAACTCTCCCACTCTCCTACACCCCTGCTAGCTAAAACTCCTGTAACATTAAAACCTCCTGGCAACTCCAAAATAACAGGAGGGATAAGTGGGAAAACAATCTCAAAATCAAGGTAAAAAAAAAACCAAGATGAAAACATCCCTTGAGTTTACGTCGGCTCTATCTACTCCATTGAACTCATCAAAAATGACACAGGCTGGGAAGTGAGACCACCGCCTAGGTCATCGGGGACACTTTTGCTGGTAGTGAAACATAGAAACATAGAAACATAGACTTTGACGGCAGATAAGGACCGCTAGGCCCATCTAGTCTGCCCATTTCCCTACCTACAGGATAGGCCGCAGATCCTAGTTAACCAACAGCCTATATCTTCCTGCCCCCCACAAGAATTGCCTTATGTCTGTCCCATGCATTCTTGAATTCTCCCACAGTTTTAGACCCCACAACTTCCTCAAGAAGGCTGTTCCATGCATCCACTACCCTCTCTGTGAAATAATACTTCCTCACATTGCCCCTGAACCGCCCTCCTTCTATCTTTAAATGGTGCAGCATTCTTCTGTCCTCACAGCTGCTCCAAAGCCTCCTCTTACTCCACTCGACTCAATCACTGACCCACACTCTGGTGTTCCAAGACGCCAGCGCCACAGGGGGAGCGCTCAGCCCCCGGCCACCCAAGGGCCTTTTTCCTGCAAGGAGAGAGAGGACAAGACAGGGAACAATGCATGACAGAAGCCAGCAATAAGAACTTCAGGAAAGGAGACAAACTATATAGGTAACGGTGGCATACCTTTTGTAATTATTTTTCAAGCAATGTCTCCCTGCTTCTCTATTTTTCTCCACAAAATAGAGAGCACATAGGTGAACAACTGTCACAGCTCGACTTCACCACCAATGCAATCTCTCCAGCTACTTCCCCTCCATTTCTGAGCTGTGACAGCAGCAGCACTATGACCCCCATCTTAAAGGGGGGGAGAGCAGCAGCACTAAGGTCTCGATCCCTTAGGTGTGATATCAGCAGAAACACTGCAGCCCCCATCTCTCAGGGGTCATTGTGGTAAGTAACACTACAGACACCATTCCTCAGGGGTGGTGGCAGTAGTGGCAGCACTACAATCCCCTTCCTTTATCATCCACACCCCACATGCCCAAATAACAAATTTACTGGTCTCTTAGCTTGTCACAACTTAGAGTCAGAAATGAGATGTGAATTAAGTGGAACCACCAGATACCAAGGTGGACTTCCTCATTTTGGTCCTATCTAACATTTAACTCCTTGAATTGGCTTCTTTGAAATAAAGTGTTTCCACTTAAAAAATCCACAAGTGATAAGTGAAGGACCTTCTAATGGAAAATCATGCATCTTCTAAACATGTGGATACTTTTTTTTCTTGGTCTCCATGAAAAGGGGGTCTGTCAGTTTCCATGTCTGAGCTCAGATGTGGTGTGCAGAATTTTAAAATTCCAGTGGAAAAGAATTTCACAGAATTTTAAGAAATTCTGCCAAAATTCTGCTGAATTTGTCAGAAGCATAATTGCAGAATTCTGTGGCAGAAAAATGTGGACTGGGTTTTCTGCTACATTTCTGTGGAATCCTATTTCATGGATCTCAATATTTTCCATGGAAATGATTGCAGAATGGTTTCCCATGCAAAAAGGCTGCTTCATGGAATATAATTCCATGGATCACAGGAAGCAGAATTCCACAGAATGACCAGTGAAATTCTGACAGAAATTCCACCAGGGAATGATAATTCCACTGGCGTAATTCCACATTTTTGCAGCACTAATTAGATGTGAATTGAGTACCACTCTGCCCACTGGCATCATACAGTACCTGGTGCCTTTACTTCCATGTGACCATGAGTGTCCTTTCTGGCTTGGATGTGGTTGCAGCACCCCAGTTCCCAGTCAACCCTGTGGGCATCATACTGTGGCAGGTAGAGTGACAACAACAATTTGGCCATATAGCAAACTCAAGGGCACACAAATACTAAGCCCCGCCACAGTCACTTAGGGGAACACAAGAAGCAACAGCAGCAACCCCACTCTGCCCCCTGGCATTGCACATTATCTGGCAACTTACCTGCTGTGTGACTCTGAGTGTACAGTCTGGCTTAGGGGGTGCTGCAGCAGCCCCACCAACACCCGCACTGGCAAGTGCCATAGCAAGTAGGGTAACACCAGCACCCAGGTCATACAACAAATTCAGGGACACACAGAAGCTAAGCCCCCCCCCCCACACACACACACATGCACACTCAAGGACACACAGTTAACAATAGCAGCATGGAGAAATACCAGTGCTTACACCATCAGAAGCTCAGCTCAACCATCCAGCTTAAAAAAAAGATCCCAAAATTAAAACAAAATATTGGTACAGGCTGGTGGTGCACAACACTGTCAAGTGGGAGATCTGGGTTTGTAAGCTAAGCAGATCAATACTCTTCTGGCCTTGGCTGGTGGGGTTTAGGGCATGATGCAGAGGAACTGCATGCTGATCTGGTCTGGTGGTGCCATACCTCAGGGGGTACCGGGTTAATATTCCACTGCTGAAAGAGTGCAAGGATAACCACATAGTCTAAAGAGCGGAATGAATTACTGTGACAGGAGTATAATAGCTGTAGAAAACTACCACTACCCCTGTCACTCATTAGGAACTGGAGGAAGGGCTGAAGAGGTCACAGGTGTTGTGCCTGGTTGAGTCACTCCCATGGTGGAGTGGCTAAGGCACAAGCACCTGGCATAGTAGAGACCCGGGGAGCATGGTTTGATTCCTTGTTTTCCAACATGTTTTGTCCCGAGTTTCCCCTTTTTCCTTGGTCCACCCCCCCTTCTGAGTTAATTTAGTTTCGGGGGATGTGGGAGTGCTGTTGTTGTTTCTGACAGTGTTTTCACTGACTCTGTCTTTTATGTTCACTGTTATGACTGTGGTATTGTTTTGCCATACTATTTTACATGCAACATTATGATCCCTTGCCACCTCAGGGGGAAGTGGGGGCTGCCTTGATGATGTGGGTGACCACACAGTGTTGTAAGACACCCTACAGGTTGGTTGATCCTGCACTAAGACATCCAGATCAGCAAGCATCCCTTGAGCCTTCTAGCTCAGCAAGACTAACAGTTCAACTTCTGACAGACACACATTTAAATAATGGCAATTAAGGATACCCAACAAAACCCACCTTCCCCACCTGATTCTCCAAGTG
The DNA here is from genome assembly GCA_016271365.2 of Neoceratodus forsteri. Taxonomy (NCBI): domain Eukaryota; kingdom Metazoa; phylum Chordata; order Ceratodontiformes; family Ceratodontidae; genus Neoceratodus; species Neoceratodus forsteri. Next base: position 196,876,896 of record CM028136.1, read on the forward strand.
TGATGATTAGTGCTATGTGAAATGTGGAATTCTGCTGATAAAATTAGCATGGAATGACCATTCCACCAGTGGAATTTCTATTGGAATTTCACTGATTCTTCTGCTGAATTCCACCTGCTGCGATCCATGGGATAATATTCAGCAGAACATCATTTTTTCCACAGAAAATCATTCCTCAAGAATTTCTGCAGAAAATATTGAGATCTGTGAATAATATTCTGCAGAGCAGCATTTATTCTGAGGAAAATCATTCCACAACCATTTCTGCAGTAAATATTTAACTTATTCCATGGAAATGTTCTGGAAAATCTCATCCCACATTTTTCTGCCGTGGAATTCAGCCATTCTGTTTCCAGCAAGATTCAATGGAATTTCAGTAAAATGTCAAATATTCCATGAAATTTTGTTCCACTGGAATATGAAAATTCCACACAGCACTAGTGCTGATATTAAGCTTTTTGAAGAAGAAGAAGAATCAGCATTTATATAGCACTTTTCATACACAGTATCCCAAAGCGCTTTACAAGCAATGCTAGACTGGTAGTGAAGTGACTGAATGTGTGGTGGCAGCCATATCGCGCATCATCACCCACACACAGCCTGGATAATTGCATGAACCAGTTTATGGGAAGGGGAATGTTGGCCAGCACACTGGGAATGTTTTCTGCTCTTTGCGAAGAGTGCTCTGGGTTCTTTTACATCCACCTGAACACCCATCAGGACAACACCAGGATGGGCAGAAGGAACCTCGGTTTAACGTCTCATCTGAAGGACGGCACACCCCAGCAATACAGCACCCCCAATACTGCACTCGGATGCCAGTGATTTTTAGGTGCAAGTCCAGTCTCAGTGTGGGATGAGAACCCATGACTTTCTGGTCCGGAGGTGGATGTGCTACCAACTGAGCCACGCTGACACCTGGGGGGATTTTAATCAAGTAGTGTAAAAATAGCTTAGGCACATACATTTTTCTATACAAAACATGATTTGTCCCAGTAGAGAGCAGTTGCATCATCTGACCAAAGGGTTAGATGCAGAGTCGTTAAACTTTAAATCTGACACCCCCAACCCTGCTGCATAGTCTGATTCCCTGAGTGGGCTGATACTTTTTTAAATCATCTAGTGTGAAATACATTTAGGACTATACATTTTTTACACAAAAATGTTACTTTCTGGTTGGTGAGCAGTCACATCAGCCTATTGAATGAAGGGTTAGAAACAGGAACAGTTAAACTTTAAACCTGATTCCCCCCACTCCTACTGCTAGTCTGATTCCCTGAGTGTGCAGATACTTAGCTTTTTTGTTTATTTTTTGATACGATACAGTATAATACAAATAATAAAAGAAGTTTAGGCACATACTGAATGAAAATTGTTCTTTCAGGATGGAAAGCAATCCTCAGCTGATCGAAAGATTGGAGGGAAGCATGGGTGGTTAAACTGTAGCATGAATGGTTACAGCAGAGCAGCGTGGGTCAATTCTTTGCTGATTCTATAAGCTGCTGAGGAAAAAGAATGCACAGCAGAGCAACATTCATTTTAAGATACTGGAATGTTGGGAATTCCATCAAATAACATGCGATTCCCGTGTGGCACCAGTGGAAGAATTCAAAATCTGCAAACCAATCAGGATTCCATGATTTTTGCCAGTTTTTCCATGAATAACAGAAAACCTGGGTCCTTGCCAAGGGTCATGATATCAGAGAGCCCAAAAAGGACTGCTCACTGTAACATAAATGTGGTCAAAGCAAACAAGATGATGGATTGCATATGGATGGGGTTAAGAAGCAGAACCTCAAGGTGATCCTCCCACTGTAATACTGGAATACTGCACAAGTTACAGGAGTCCATACCTGATGAGAGACTGCAATATGGTGGAGGCAGAACACAGTGGGGCAACAGTGATGGTCCATAGATTAGGGGACAAGACATATGTGGAGAGGCTGCAAGACTTGAATATGAGCACCCTTGAAAAAGGAGGGAGTGGGGTGACATGATTGAGACATACAAGTACCTGCATGGGATAAATAGGGTGGATTTCAAAGAATTATTTTCTTTGAGTGCAAATACAGGGACAAGTGGGAACTCACAGACACTTGCGGGGGAAATACAGAAGGGATGTCACTCGCATAACTCTCAACCTCTTGCCTCATGAATCAGGGACAAGGCTTAAAATAATCAGGGACAAAGACTCAAAATCAGGGACACATCTTAAAAACTGGTACTATTCACTTAGAAAGCTGATAGAATAAGGGGATTTGTGTTAAGATGCATTTTCTGAAGAAGAACAAGTCTGTAACTTTAATGTTTGACATTATTTTGTGCTTTTAATCCCCACTATTCTGTCACAAAAACACAAATTTTATGAGGGACAGTGGACAATTTTGAGGCAAAATCAGGGACGTCCCATAAAATCAGGGACAGTTGAGAGGTATGGATGTCTGTAAGCACTTTTCAAGGAAAATGTGGTGGACAAGTTGAATAAGCTGCCAGAGGAAGAAGTACAGGCCAAATTAGTGAGCAGCTTCAAGCAGGGATGGGATGGTCATATGGAGTTTGTTGAAAATGGTGATAGGGAGGCAGAAACTAAGGGGAAAGATGACCACTAGGGCAAGGTAAAGTAGTCAGGTAGGGTGTGCAGAGAGGATGGGCCCACGGGCCTTTTTCTGCCATCATCTTCTATGCATCTATTTATCAATGTAGGAATTGGAAAGTACATGTCTTTTTGTATTGTTTATGTTTACATACTGCCCTTGCTTCTCATGCATGTTATGTTAACTGTAATGGGTCTGTAATAGGTAGGTATGGAGGGACTATACCAAGAGGGTACATTGTAAAATATTGTCTTGGTTCTCTGTGGTTGGCAGTGATTACACACAATGAGCACTATGCACAAAAAATGCACAAGTCGCGTGTTGTTCAGGCACGCAGTTCCATACCCATGGTGTTTTCCATTCACTGGCCATATTCACCAACACTGGTCTCCACACTGCCCCCTTATGTGACCCTGCCTCCAAGGCATGCAGGATCCCTGGGGTTGGCCAGGTGTGGAGTGGAGGACCCGGGCATGTGGCCAGTCAGCAGGTCACCTGGGTCTCCACGGTGGATTACTTGCACCTGTGGGGCACCATGTTTGCAGCCAGCGTGCAATGCGCCACCTGCACTGGAGGTGGCCTGTGCACCTTTTGCCACCCACTGCTCACAGAGGTTTGCCCCAACATCAGGGGCATCCCTACCATGGTCTGTGGATCCCCACTGTCATCACTGCTTCTGGTGCTTGTGACTCGGGAGTGCATACTGGTACTACATCTGCACTGATTTGTCATAGCCACTGGCTTCCATGCATAGCACTCCACACAGTGTTGCATCATGTGGAGTGCTGGCACACCCCCTTGAGTGATCCCAGCCTGCCCACACATGGAGCTCTGTGAACGGGCAGGGGATCGGGTGCATGGGGGGCACATACATGTTTCAGAACTGCTGTGGAACAGGCACAGTGGGTGCGGCATGTGCGGAGTGAGCTATGCGCCAGAGTTATGCGGCCCATACCCACTCTGCACATTTGTGCATTAGGCCCAATAATTGGTCCCTGTTGTTCCCTGTTACTAGTCATGCAAACTGACACTTAGTATGGCCCCACTATCCAGAAGATGTAAAGGAGGAAAAGTTTGAAAAAAGTGTTGCTCTCTCCCAGGAACGACACCTCCCAACCTCTTACCCTTAATTTAAATATTAGGATCGGGGGTCTCCCGCTTTCTCTAGACTGGCTTCCTCAGCTGAGAGATTGCTGTGTCAATGATTTATTACTGAATAACTCTCTTTTATCTTCCGGGGAGGTTCTGACCAAGTATAATATTCCTCAAAAGCACATTTTTAAAGTTTTCCAGTTACGACATCTAGTGGCTTCCAGCTTCGGCTCCAATCCTACACCGTCTCAAATTAAATCCTTCCTAAACCAGATACAGGAACAAGCAACTAAGGCCCATAGCATTTCTAAGCTTAATTCTTTCCTATTGGACACTAAATTCCCGGACTACCTGATTGGTTCTAAATGCTGGTCTTCTCTTCTGCCAGATACCCTTCTAGATTGGGAACAAATTTGGGTAGATACATATCGGTACCTCTCTCAAGACAGACATAGACTCACTCAATACCATATATTAAACAACATGTATTATACCCCAGTTAAACTGGTTAAATTAAACAGAATATCCTCAACCCTATGCACAAGGTGTGGCACAGTGGAAGGGAACCTGGTACACATTTTCTGGTATTGTGAGAAGGTGGCTCCCTTATGGCAGTCCATCCAATCTAACTTAGACCCTCTTTTGGGCCTGGATGATTTATTCACTATAGAAGTTTGTATCCTAGGGAAGCTTTCCAACATACAAGTGATGGAGCGTAGATTCCACATGGCCTTAATCTCAATGGTTGTCAAAAGATTGGTCTTTAGGCATTGGTTGGACCAATTGGTTATCTCGTATGCAGAATGGATCAGTGAACTTTCCCTCTTTTTTCGGACTGAAAAGTTAATAGCAAGTTCTTGGAATTGTCTGGTTTCATTTGAGCAGAAATGGGGCAAATTACATACTCTTTATTTGAATTAATGTCCTGTGGGGTACACCTTTAGCTACCTTGGCAGCCGATATATCTTTATGTATTTTATATGTATCAGAATCAGCTCCCTTTCTCCTTTTTCTTCTCCTTTCTTTTCTTTTGTCTTTCTTTTCCCTTATAGAAGGCACATCCTGGGGGTGGGGGGATGGGACCTGGGGATTTGGGTGAGGGGGGTAGGGGGGTATTTCTCATTGCTTTTCCAGATTCAGAGATTTCTGTAAAATTCTATATATTGTCACTCTACAGCTGCTATACAGTTTATGTCATTGGTCATAATGTGTAATCCATGTACTGTTCTCTCAGGTACTTTACCTTTATATAAAATAAAAAAGAACTATAATTTCAAAAAAAGGAAAAAGTGTTACGATTGAAGAACTTAGGGCTTAGACAGAAGGATAGTTTAATGCCTCTAAGTAGCATTGGTACTTTAATATAATAGTTGTAGTGTGTGACCTGTATCATAGTATAGGATTTAGGTTTCTAAAGAGATTTTCATATACTGTACTACTGTATATCCAAAAGTGATTTCAAAGCAGCAGTTAATTTACACAGGATAGCCTAGCTACCAAGCCACATCTAATTTCCTGTGGGGTACTGCTTCTGCTTTTGCTACTGAACCATTCAGAGCCATTGCTAATTTGATTCAAAATGTTGATAAGACTCAGTTATTTAAATATAAACTGTGTAGTTGCGCTCAACATGCTGGTGACCTGGGTTCATGCCCTGAGCCTGGGTACCAGGAGCGGAGACCATCAGGGAGGGGTTCTAGTGTGTCCATCGGACACTTCCCTCCTGTGGGGATGGGAAGGGTCTTGGCACCTTCAGGTGGATTGGAGATGGGCTTGGGGGACATGCAGCTTTGACATACCCCCACATGTCCCTGACACAGGATGCCCACTCCTGCAAGGCCCAATCAGGGGTTGAGTGGATGGGCCAGAAAAATGCAAAAATACCCCCTGACTGACTGGATGACAGCTACCAGTCCTCAGCATGCCACAAAGCTGGGATAGTCCCATGCTGACTGCCCCACTGCTGATCCCAGGGCTAACTTGTTGTGCCTATGGGCACTTCTCCCCCGGAGGGGGGACCCTTCCGACGAAGGGTCACTTCAGGTCACCTGGGGGGATCAATTGGTCTAGCAGGCAGCAGCAGGATGGTGGCTGGTGGAGGAGGGTGGCCATGGGCCCCAGTGGCCTGAAGGAGTGGTCAGCCAGGAGGGATGTGGGAGGAGCAAAAAAAAATGAAACTGTGTACTTTGCAACTTCATTTTCATTCATCATATGGCCTGAAACACACTGTAAACATTTCACTCTCCACTGTAGTAACACCTACTTTTCCTTGAATTCACCGATTTTGCCTGTGAAGGAACTAGAAGATAATAATAATAATCATAATAAATACATTTATTAAGGAAAACAACCACTGAGCCATAAGTTCATTTTCATTTGTTTCCTACAGTTTGTAGTTACTTGAACAACATTAAAAAATATATATATTTATTAAGTTACCAGATGACAGTGATATGGTGCTGTGATACAATTTGATTACATTGCAATTAGGAAACAAAACATATCAAATTTCTTTAGAAAAAAATAAGAAGCATTGATTTAAGTTCTATTTTCATTTTTCCTGAGGTCATCATTCATTATGTTGTTTATAATATTTCAGTTCCCCTTAACCTTCTTTTCTCTGAAGTGAAAATTCCCAGCTTGTCCAACCTGACATTGTAAGGTTTGTCATCCAACTTCTTCACCACCCTTTGGCCCCTCTGCAATGTTTCAGCCATCACAACATCCTTTTGCAAGTACATTTGGCCTGACCAATGCTCAGTAAAAGAGCATTATTTCTTGCTTTGACCTACTAACAAAGGTATTCCTTATATGCCCTAGTATCAATTGAGAGGGGCACGGGGGAAGACACTGGGGCAAATGGTAAAAGCACCATCTTGAGTGGCCCCAGAAATGAGAACCTGGGTGGGGGGGTGGCGACGGGCACAAGGAAAGAGAAGGGGGGTGTACTAGTGTTGGCGGATTCCATACTCAAGGGGATCAGATGGGGCAGCAAGGGGGAGAGGCACAGTTGGATATGGGTGGAGTCCATACCAGGATTAACGGCAGATAGGCCGGGACAGGCAATCCTAAGGTGTGTAAGGAGGGGTAGGAGGAAACCACACATTGTGGTACATGTGGGGACAAATGACCTGGCGGGGGAAATGGTGGAGGTAACAAGGGAGAGGACTGAGGAAGTGGATAGGTTGTGCGAGGAGACTGGGGAGTGTGTGGCCTTCTCCGAGGTGCTCCCAGCACCCTGTGCAAGCACAGTGAGAAAGGAGAAGATTAGGGAGTTGAACACATGGTTGGTAGAATGGTGTCGAACTAAGGGGTATGGGGTTGTGAGTGGCTGGGGCAGTACCTGGGATAATAATAATCTGTTTGCAAGGGATAGGCTGCATCTCAGTGGGGAGGGGAAGGAGGAGTAGTAGTAGTAGTAGTAGTAAATCTTTTTTTATTCGTAAAGAATAAGGGAAGCATTCAATTGAGCATAACTCTAACGAGCACCCAAAGACATTTAATTTTATTTCTGAAAGCTTGAAGCTGGGATTCCAGGCATGCGCGTTAGAGCTGACACTAAGGCGCATGCCTGGAATCCCGACTTTAGCTTTCAGAGATAACATTAAACGCTTTTGGGTGCTCATTTTTCTAGGAGAATTAATTCCTCTTGACCAGTGTTATACAAACTAAGCGCTGCAATATTTGACTGCTACAGGACACTAAATGACAAACTCCTTCATGAACGAGTGTGTCCGTGGCTCGGCGCCATTCCTGCTCGTGGGCACTCCTGTTAGAGTAGAAAGAATAATGGATATTTGAATGTAATTTTAAAATGTTATGCTACCACTGCTTTGCTCACTGACAATAATTCTTCTAGGTGTATTGAGTGCTGACACCACGGGAGACAGACTTGCTATATCAGGATGGAGAGTGTGAGTTAGTGGTGAAAGCGGTTTCTTTGCAGCACGCGGGATGCTCGGAGGATCGCAGGTGGCTATTGGGACAGTGGAGATTTGAATCAACTGTTTTTTGTTTTTTTTATGTCGGGGAGCATAGTTTATAAGTTTGGTTCACTGTAGTTTGAGTTTGGTTATGGGGTGAGGGCGGCATAACAGGATATTTATTGTGTTCAAAGAGGGTGCCGTTTCTCCGCTGTGAGCTGTGCCACCCTGTGTTTTTGTTTAGAGTTGGCACAGCTCAGTGATTTCTTGTTGTACTGGGGATCGGGAGTGGAGGGTAGTGCCTGTTGGCTATAATATCTTCTGATAAGGACATGGCTCAGAAGATGTTGTAGCCAATCAGGTTACAGGATTTCTTTAGCCCATTTTATAAACTCCTTTAATAAACACACTATCACAGCCTATTGCTTACTCATACAGTACTCTCCTATTATTTCTTTCATACAGGTCTTCAGAATGAAGTTCTTCATTCTGGGATCCACGAAAGAGGAAGGTCCAAAGAAAGAAAGCACCTGCTGTCTCCAGATGTGTCTAGATGCAACTCAGAAGAGAGAAGTCAGCAAAGACACCAGCAGTCAAAAGATCGTACACAGTCCCGGTCCCCCAGTGAAGGGAGGTCACAGACTCCCAACAGACAGGTAAGTCAAAAGATGGCCAGTGCTCAGTTTTGGTCATGATGTACAGTACTGGGTATTAGGTATCTAGCCTTGTTTCATAACACAATTTCTTAGGAACACAGAGAATCAAAGTAAGTATAGCATGGGGTAAACTAGAACTGCAAGTTTGGTTCTCAAAAAGAATTGTAGAGGCTGAACTTTATTCATTTGACCATTCTCTAACAAGATTAAATCTTTAGGCAGAAACGCAAACTAAAGTTGGCCTGGTTTAAACTAGCAAACAAGTTGAACCAGTCCAGCCTTTAAATTCTACGTTTGGATTGTTTGATTCAAGAGGTCCCTGACTTTCAAAACAGCAAAAATAAATTAAAAAAAAACTCTGCAATTAAGCATAACCATCCCTACCCTTTGTTGGGGTGGTGTGTAGCAAAATTAAATTCTGTCCACAGAATTCCCAGTGTATCACCATTTCACTGAGCAGAAATTCCATAATTTCTGATACGTGAAAGGAAAGGAATCCTGGAAATGGTGAAAAATACAGAATTCAGCTACACTGAATTCCAAACAGTTCTGCAGAATTTTGTGGACTTTTCAATTTTTGCCCATTTAAGTGATATGCTACCCTGATTCCATAGTCCAGGTGCTCCCATAGCTTCCTGTCTTGTCAGGGGAGGAACCATGTTCATCACAACCCTCAGTGCTGTACTGCTATTCGCCCTCACAAAGATTTCCTTTCCAATGTTGGAGAGTTTTTTCTTGTAGCCCACTAGAATTGGTCAACTGAATTCAGGGTGCCTGTAGGCTCCAATCTATATTAAGACTTAAGATGATTTGGGGTTTACTGGGATGGGTATACAGGGAGTTAAGGACTCATCTTTAATGTTTTACTGTTTCTTCTTTCACTTCTATCTGTTAAAAGTAGTGTTAAGTGCAAGGGGCATGCATTTCACAAACTAACAGATCTGAACTGAAAGTCAGCTTTGCTGGGTTCACAGTGAATAGTTTGTGAAGTCAGACCTTGAGAGGTGCACACAGCTGTGCTATACTGTAAAGTCAACTTGGACAATAGGCTTTCATACTAGAGAAAAGTTAACTTAATTTAAGTACCTTTTATGTGCTTCCCTGACACTGCCAATTACTGAAGATATTAATGTTTATATAAGAGCTTTCCTCCCACACAATCCACTCCTACTATCTGCAATAAATTCACAAACCTGTATTTGTGATATTAGAATGTGTTGCCATGGAAATAACTGCAGTGCCACAATCTCAGGGTGATGACTCTACTTTGTGCTCAAGCAATAGGAATTATAATTGATATGCTATGAATGAGAAAGCACTTGATAAATATCACAGAATCTATATGATTGGCTACTGGATTTCTGTTTCAGTGCTATAAATTCACATACACCGTACAAAGAAGTTCATAACAATAGTGGAAAACAATAGCTTCAGGCAAAGAATAATCAGCTGCAGCTGTGGAGGATTGCCCCTTTGTATCCACAAGCACTACTAAAAAAGTTGCAACAAAAAAAATACAGAAGATGGCACACTCAAGTTCATGAAAACTTCAAAAACTCGTATGTGCCACTTTCTGAATGTTTTTCGTGCCTTCTGAGTACAGCATATCCTTCTTAGTGGCACCAAACAATTATAGAGTGGAGTTGTAGTGTGTTGCTACTACTGAGAGTTGTAAGGTAGTAGATTGCTACAGTGGTATTCTACACAACTCAGTATTGAGTGGTGGATATGGTGAGGACGTAGAGGGGATATCAGGCAGGATGGCACTTACTGTATATGAATCTTTGAGCAGGTTGAGATTCATGTTGATGTCTCCAACCTGATCTCCCCTCCTTATCAACTCCCCGGCACTTACAGAGTTTAAAGAATACAAGCACCTACTTCCCAATGTGACAGAATATGACAACAGAACAAGAAGAGCCATTGACATACAGTAAGTTACTGTTATTTATTTTGTCAATAATGTTAGTTTGAAAAGTCATATCACTGAAGTTTTATGGCGATGCCAAAAGGTATAGGGCTAACAACTACTAGCCATATCTGGAAAAAAATTAACAGTTGTTTGGTATGGTACAGTTTAAAAATATTTATTAATATCTTACATAATTAAAACACCACAGCACTTACCATACTTGTAAAAACTGACATTTTGCACTAGTCACATGCACTTTACCCACCACCCACCCCACACACAGCCAGCTGGCTTGCTGACCGAGCTAGCTGGCTGACCACTTCCTTTCCTGGTCCCCCCCAACCCGTCTCCTCCTCCCCCCCGTACTTTTCCAGGGCTTTGGCCTTTGTTCTGGCCAGACCAGAGCTCTGGCCAATGCCTAAACGGGCCATAAATCAGCTCAAGGGGCTGATCTAGGCCCCAGAGACCCAATCGCCATGCCAGATGGAAAGTCTACCCCCCAGGCTACAAAAGGGTTCCTCCTGTTAGCCAGAGGGAAGTTCTGGACTGGGTGGCTTACAGAGTGGTGAGCACAGGGGTATGGATGCCTGGAAGTTTACCTGTAGCTCAAGTCCATAGCTCCCTGGTGGCTGCTCCTCTGTAGCCAGAGGTCCTGGGGTCTTCAGCAGCAGCAGCAGCAGCAGTCATCCTCCAGACTGGAGGGGTTCAGCAGTCCATCCAGCATCCAGCAGCAGCAGTTGTCCTCCAGCTTCTCGAGGAGTCCAGCAGTCCCCCCCAATGTCCAGCAACATCCAGCCCCCTAGGGTAAGTTCCCTTTAATTTTCTGCCCCTGGGCCGGTAGATTTTCCCTCATTTTCTTTTTGTAGGTGCCTGGGGTGTTTTTGTGCAGGGTGCCCTGTGCTGTACCCTGCCTGGGTGGTCCATCTGTCCCCTTCTGATGGGCCTTAGTGCCGGCTGCAACCAGGTGGGTTGTCCAGTTTTGCCTCCATGCCTTTTATTTGTTTTTTCTCTCCCCCCCTTCCCCATTCTGAGTATGCCTCTCGACCCTGGTGGAACTCCCCTCCACCCTTCCCCAAACCAGGTAGTCTAGCCCAGTGATCAGCGGCAGCAAAGGGGGGTGCTTCTATTTATCACCTTCCCTACTCCCCTGTTTCCCCTTGCCTCCCAATCTCCTCCCAGAGTGCATACAGTGCTAGCATGGCCATGGACTCATTCTGTCCTGGGGCCCACGCTGCACAAGAGGAGGAGACCCTTTTAGGAACTGGACCGTGAGGTACAGCATTAAAGTGCGCTCAAGCAGAAACCACCACCACCAGCATGCAATAGTTCTGCCCTCGCGGCCATGGCCCATCCACAGAAGCATCAGGTGGGAGAGTAGCTCCCCAGCCCCCACCACTTCATACCACCAATGCCAGCTGACCCCTGAGGACCTGGGCCAAGTTGTAGGTGGGCTGGAAACTCAGAAATTATCTCACTTAGTGCCAGGGCACTGCAGAAAACAGGAGGGCGCCAAAGGACAGGAAAAGCAAAAGTGGTCAAATCACCCACTGCAGCAGCAAGGGGCACCACTTGGCATGAGCCCCAGGGGTTAGGGTGGGTGTAAAACTCAGTATCCCCAGCAGCAAAGAGTGGGGTTAGAGTGGGGCTGTGGGATTCAAACCCAGATCTCCAGGCTGGCAGCTCAGAGCCTTTCAGAGCCTTAAAAAGACACACTAAGCTGAAGCTTGTTGGGAGGTGCGACCTGGGAGCACAAGGAAGGTGGGTGGCTTGCTCAGGGTCACACAGTGTGCAGGTGGGGGCTGTGGAATTCAAACCCAGATCTCCAGGTTGGCAGCTCAGAGCCTTAAACCACTGTGCTATACTGCCTCCTGAATTGGGGGGAGATACGGCTGTGGGCAGCACACTCAGGCCGAGAACGCAGGGGTGGAGCCAGGAGCTAAAGGAGCATCCATTGATGTGCATGGGGAGCAGGGCTAGGTCCATGCCCTGTACCAGTAGGCCTGCTGCAGCACTATTATTCAGGAGGGTAGAGCTAAGGCTGGGTGCACTGCATAGCTCAGCCACCACCCCTCAGAAATCCAAGCCCTTCACTGGGAGCCCTGACCACCCCAATCAGCCATCTTATTTTCACCCGGGACTGCTTGCTGGTAGCTGCTGGGACCTGTGGGTCAAGGGAACAGCCAGGTTGATGCTGTGCTGCCTGTCACCCTGACCCTGATCATAAGGTAAACCCAGATCCTGGAAAAAGGAACAGTGGTTATTGTGTAATTGTTATTTACAGTGTCTTTCTGGGCTGCACCCAGGGACATTATTGACCTCAACTGACCGAACTAATTGCATCGGGGTCTGATCAAAACTGCAACAGGGCCTGAAGTGCCTGTCCTGCACTCACCAGAGCCACCTATCCATGTCGGGGCTGAATTTGCTTGCACTGCACTTTGATCAGTTGGCTCCTGAACTGTCCTGGAAGGGGCTTGAACTGCCTGCCCCATTTGCCAACTGCATTGAACCACGTCAGTTGTCTCTCCAACCCCAGTCTGAGCTGTTGCTGTGGAGAAGCAGATGGACTGCCCAACTGTGGTAGTCCCATCACCTAACTAATTGCCCTACGAAGACTGTGATTGCCTGCACCCCTGCATTCAGGGGTCATCCGCCTTTCACCGGCCAAGCATCTAGTGTCTCCCGCCCAGCCTGCCAGCAACCCTCAAAGATGATGAAAGATTGCATTAGCCAGCATAATGGTAGTCAGTACCCCCCAGGGTAATCAGCTTAGGAGCCACCCCGGTTCATGGAAGTGAGGTTCCCTCTTCAGTACACGAATAGGAACTTGACCCATTTTTGTTCTGCTTTTCCAAAGTGGCCCTAGCTCTCTTCCCCGGCTGGTCGGCAACTCATCAGGAGCCTTCCAGAGGACCCACCATCACCATCGAAGGACATTGCCTCGACCATCCTCCATCCTCTCATCACGTGCATCTCCAGCTCTGGACCAGCCTGCATCCTCTTCATCTTCTTCATCTTCATCACCTACTGCAGCACTATTTGTCACATCTTGTTGTCCTCAGCCCTCCTGCTGGCCAATAAGACTGATCGGTCACTCAGGTACTCTACCCCATTCCTCAAAGCTAGCTAGCAACCACCTGCTCTGCACCAAAAAGACTGCTCCTCCTATGGACTGTCAGACTATAACTGACGTTTCTTTTCTAATTATCCTTGGCCCAGGTGGTTGGGTATTGATAAATTATCATTATTGGCATCTGCAGAAGTAGGGCACTAGGTGACCCTGTTAGAGGTATACCGCATCTTGATAGCATATGCATAATTGTTTACCGCTATAATTACTCTTGTTAGACCTGGATGATTGCCTAAACACTGTTTTGTGCATGACAATCACCTAACCTATTATTTTCCAGTGGAACCAGTGGCTGCTACCAATAAAAGCTATCTGTTTGTATCTGGAACTTTTGTGCCTGCCTCTCCTTGACCACAAGAGAAGAACCACCCACCTGAGTATGGTCACCACACATGTACCCATCAAGTCCTTTCCTTAATTCTCTATAGTAGTACCTGTTTAAATGACTTATGATTAACACACAGAGTCAAAAATAGAAACATAGAAATGAATGGCAGGTAAAAGCTAATTGGCCCATCTAGTCTGCCTGGTGCTACCTATAGTATGAAGTGAATTCTGTAGTGGTCACTCACACCCTTCCCCCATGTCATCTCCCCAATCAACCTCACAACCACCATACAGTATGACTGTCCCACCCTATGAATCCCTCTACTGATTTCATAGAGGTCAACACCTTTGGCAGCCTGTTTCACTTACACACCACCCTCTCTATAAAGGAATACTTTCTGAAATACTTCTTGATCTCCCTCTTGCCGCTTATTTGAGTCCCCCTTCTGCCCACGTTTTTGCTCATTGTGAACAATTCTCCAGTGTCTACCTCATTTATCCCATGAAGAATCTTGAAAGTTTCAATCATGGCCTCACTCCCCCTTCTGGTCTTCAGTATATAGATGTTGAGGTCCTCAAGCCTCTCCGTATAGGGCACCTCTTATTGCCTCTGAATCATTTTTGTTGCCCTCCTCTGCACCACATCAACCCTTTCCCTGTCCTTTTCTTGGCATGGACTCCAGAAATGCACACAGTACTCCAAATGCAGCTGTACTAGGGATCTGTTCAGAGTCATAATCACCTCCTTCCTTCTGCTCCTGACCCCCCCACACCTATGTACCCCAGCATCCCCCAGTATCCTATTTGCCTCCACCACTTCTCTGTTACGCTAAGCTGACTGCTGTAAGTTGGCTGCTGTTAAGACTCCAAGATCCCTCTTCTCTGTCATTTCTTCTAACACTACATTTCCCATTCTGTACTCTGTTACACAGTTCAAGTTCCTGACCAATGAATTAGCATAGCACTTTTTTGCAGTGAAGGGGATTGTTAGACCTTTGACCATTTCCCAATTTATTCAGATCTTCCCTCAATTTCCTAACCCCTCATCCCTGTCCACTCTACTGCAGATTTTTGTGTCATCTGCAAATAGACACATCTCCCTTTGGATCCATTCCCCAATGTCACACAAAATGTGTTATGTTGCTGTATTGGTCCTTGTGACAAAAGATCCAGAAAAAAAGAGATGATTTGATGCCTCTTTTTGGACCAACATAAATGATATAAACGATTCAATGTTTGGAGAATAGATGTGGGGTATAAGTGCTTATTTAACTTATAATACTTTTTGTGGCTTAACTCTGTTCCCACCCTTGAGTAGTAGGTATGTAGGTAGGAATTTGTAGGGAATAGAAGGACCATGAAAAAGGGTGAGAAGAGTGCTGGAGAAGGTGGAGGAGGGGATGGTGGTGGACAAAAAACACTCCCTAAGAAAGGGAGGTGCATTAGTGGGGGGTTTAATTTCTGCAAGGAACTATTCCCCACATTGAACCTCGGTCTAAGCCCTCCCATTCAATGTTTGGGGAATAAATGTGGATGTAAGTGCTTGTGTAACTCGTAGTTCTTTTTGTGGCTTAACTGTATTCCCACCCTTGAGTAGTAGGTATGTAGGTAGGAATTTGTAAGGAATAGAAGGCCCAAAAAGATACCTCCTCTAACTCACAGAGATTATGAACCCCCCCCCCCCGGCTTTCAGGACAGGAAAACCCCCAGGTGGAGAAAACCTCTGAGGACCCCTGTCCAATGGGCTGCCCATCCTCTGGGCATACTAACAGGAGAAGGACCTAGGTTCTAGCAACCATAGCTTATTTGAGGATGGTGAGCTTCTTGGCGAGTTAATGGTCCATCTTCAATCCATGGACGATGCAGATTTAATGATGATACTGAGGCTGAAGAGTAGGTAATTTCTGAAGGAATGATAGAATCCTAAGTGTGAACTAGATCCAGTTGAAGAAGGGCTAATGAAGTCCAGATTTCCAAAGTGATGAAGGATGTTTATCAAAAGGGATTGCATGAACATAACGAGCAGGGAGAGCACTGTGGAAGGGTGCGGGAATACAACAACACAGACGCAGGTATTTTTGGCTTTAAAACACACTTTTCCTTCAGTGTGAATTTTGTTTAGAATTTAGGATTTAGAAGAAGCCAATAAAGCAAGCAACATAAAATAAATAAAGAAATTAACAAAACAAATAAATTTCAAGCTTTCAAGCTTCAGCACTGCTGTGCCTCAGCAATGCTGCCACAGAGTGAAACATCAAAAACTGTACACAGTTTCTCCACTATCTTCTGTGCTATCTGTATATCTGCAGTCCTTGTCCTACTGCTATCTGAGACTCATCTAACTAACTAAGCATCTGAGGAGCCTATATACCAGCAGCCTCTGATGTCACCGGGTCAGCTGATCCTCCCCTGTTCTATTTAACAGAAATAAAAGTATTCTGATACAGACAACTGGGGAATCAGCTGTACGAAATTATACAAATGTTTATACAGCAGGTATTCATTTTATTCTCAGCACTGATGCACCTTTAATATCCAGGGTTTAGCAAGATAATTGCGAAAAGGGCATCTGAGTGTCCTAGCTCCACCCCCAGGACAGTATTATGGACTGTCCATGACTTTTCATATCCCTAGAAATAAGCCTCAGTTTAGGCCCGCTGCTTCCTAAGGCACTTTGAATTAGAAGGTACCACAGGTAAGAACCTCCAGAGTAACCTCCCATGTACAGGCATTTTCCTTTTGTAGAAACTACCATAAATGCTTTTGTACTGCTTATTAGTAACTTCTGTATTTATTACTATGCATATGAACAGTTTAATTTGACATTCAGCAACCAATGGATGATTTTTCCCTTTGGATCTCATCTCTGTACTTCTGGTTTCCATTTGTATCTGTACAGAGACCCACAGAGACCCACAAACAAAAGGGAGAAAGAGTGCTGTTGTTATTATACCCCTTTGTTTTCCATTGCCCATGTCACTAAGCAGACTGTAAGGCCATTCTATGGTGCTTAGTACGAGTCCCCATTTTTCCCCGGGAGCCAAGCACTGCACTTCACGCAACAGCGCTACCATCACAGCCTTTGTTTACTGCTCTGAATGCTACAGAGTGTAATGCTGCTTGTGTGTGGGTTGGATTTCTTTTCCCTCACTCTCCTGCGACAACCGTGTGGTTGTATGCTATTCAGCAGTAGTGCGCGAAACGAGGAGCCCCTGGTAGTACTTCCACCTACATTCTGGGACCGGAGCATGAACAAGCAATTGAACTATTCTAGCAAATAAGTCCCCAAAGCAATACATAATGAAACAGAGTTCTTTCTATGATGTAGAAAAAAAAACCGCTAAGATTAAAACTCTTTCAGAGGTGCCACAAGCAATTTACAGGAATTACTGGAACCTACAAGTGCAGGAATTACTGGTACCATTTACACAGATTTATATATGCAATACCAGAAATCTCTTTAATAAATCTCTGTCTATTTACACTGTATATACAACTACCATTTACTATCTGGCCAGCTTTTATTCTGTTTGTTCTCCTTTTCCTTAAAGAGAATACAGGGAGGGTAAATGATCCTACAACATCAGGTCCTAAAGGCACTTTTTTATATTGTATAGGCCTTCAACCTTTAGACCTGGATCATCTAGATTCCTAGGAGGCATACTCAAACCACCTCCTAATCAAAAATCACCACCAAGGACCTGGAAAAGAAATGAGCAGAGAGAAAAGATAGATTAAGAAATTACAATGTGAGGCCGCCCTACCATAATGGGATCAGGAAAATAGGTCAAGAGAGACCCATAGAAAAGTAAGATGCTACTGCAGCAGACTGATAGGCAGGGGAAAGAGAATAGGATTTGTCCTGGGGTATACTTTAGTTCTGGGGAGGGGGGCAACTCAGCCACAAGCATGATTTGATCAATATGTTACCAGACAGAGAACAGTGAAAATGCAATGATTTGTGGAGTCACATGTGAATGATCCAACTTGTGTATGGTTTGACTTTCAAAGTAAAGTCTGAGGCAAATAATTCAGTACTGAGCAATGGGTTGCTAAGGAAGCATCCATGGAGTAGAAAATGAGTAAAGGAGTGTCTTTCAGTGCCTGATGGGAGTAATGCCATAAGTGATTAATAGATGAATGGAGGAAGATTTGCAGATGCTGTCCATATCGTACCCTAACATATATAGAAAATGATTGAAAGTTCAGTATAAGGAACTGGATGGTTTATTTGGATATGAATATAAATACTCTGCTGATACACTGGCTGAAGTAAATATGGGTATTTCTGAGGCATGACTGCCAGTGAGATGTGCCGTGGTGGCTTATAGTTGGTTAGGTTTACCTGTAATCCGATGAAGAAATAATTGAAAGAAGTTTGGAGGCGGATATCTGGAAGAGTCTATCAGCTGGATTAGTAGTGAAGTCAAGCAGTGTGGGTGCCAGAGGATCTTAATGCTATGGCTGCATAAGACCAGTTAGGAGGCAAGACTGGGATAGTGAATTTACCCCACCTGATGCATATTTTAGGATAGAAATTCAGAGGAGTCCGTTCTCGGTAATAGTCTTTCCTGGAGCGACTGATGGAGATACTTTGTGACGTATAGCTGGAGGATCCACTGAAAGGGTGGTTAACTCAGCTGAAGGTAATAAATGAGGAAATGCGGTGATTGTATGAGGTATAGTGATGTCCAAGAGCCAGAAAATGGTGGTTTGGATGGCTTGACGGTAGGAAGCATCTAGGCACTGGAGATCCAATGATGAATGTTCTAGAAGGCAGTTGGAAGGTTGTAGGAGAAGCAATGTCTGTTGGGAAAATAGAAGTTGAGTAAGATGGTCAACAAAGTCAGTGATGGTAGGAGAGGCTCCAGAAAGTAACTGAATAATGTCCGAGGTGGCATGAGGTATCTTGCAAGTCCTGGTATCTGAAGCAGTGATAAAGATTATCAAGCCAGAGAGTGAGAGAAGAATTGAAGTCCTTTCCATGCAGAAAGATAGCCTGTGAGGTATGGTAGACAGGGAAGTCCATGGAGACTGAATAGACGAGATTCGTAGGGAGTATCCAATAGAGAGAAATGGGAATATTTCTAGTGTCCAGCTGAATGAGATTCTGAAATGATTGAGGGGAACTGACTGAGCAGTATGGAATATTCTATGATACTGTAAGATTTTCTGAGGCAAGTTATCCAAGGGATGTGTGTTAGATGTAGTTTCCTCAAGTGAAATGTACAGTGATCCATTGAGTAGTGGATGGGGACTGTTAGACTGGCCAGAGTAAGAGTATTTGATGAATAGACTGGAGTAGTAGTTGACTGGGTAGGAATATTGGCCAGGGACATGGTATAATGCCCAAGAGAGCTGCAGCAAACAGAACAAAGCCCTGAGCCTGCAAGGCAGAGATGGAAAGACCACTATCCGAAGAAGAAAGGAAAGTCCAGAGTTAATCCTGAGGGACAGAAGGTCTGATCCAGGAAGGTGCTGAGCTTAGTGAAGTTGGATGACATACTATGCAGAAAGCAACAGGACTGGGTCAGTTCCTCAGCACATAGCAGCAGAATGTGGGAAGGCTGCAGCAGTCACTAGATGAGGATCCGTGAAAGGCCAAGGAGCGAAGTCAAGTACCATGGGCAACTGAGTTGAGATACTTGATTCCCAAGCCTGATGAAGGCTTGAACAATGAGTGGAAAGGACAGAAGGTGCTGGAGCAGAGAAGGAAGAGGGTCCTACATCTTAAGGAGAAAAACAAACTTGCACAACAGCTGGAAGGGGTGACCAGCAGCAAGGAAGTCCATGAAGCAGTCTGACTGGATTGATAGAGACACTGAACCAGCTGGCAAGATCCAAATCATGAGGGAAAGGAGGCCAAGAGTCAAGTGCAATGGTCCATGGATGTGCAGGATGGCGAGTAGTGAGGAAAGGTGCAAATCATTAGGAGCAGATGGGTCCTGTGAATTGGGAACTAGGGAACTGGTAACTGGTAAGGATAGAAAATGCATAAGGTGGGACCTGCAGGTGCAGACACATGCTAGTAGCCAAGGTAGTTGAGGTGAGATGATCTGGACATGACAGTCCAGTAATGGCTGAGGGTGAAGGCACATTCAGTAGAAGGCTCAGTCCAGGAGGGAGCAGCAAGCATTGGTCCAGTAAAGAGAAAATAAGGTTGAAACAGTCGAATGTAGAAATGAACTTGCAGGCTTGGTAATCAAGAAGAAATCATTAGTGTCTGATACCACTTGACAGTGGTAGGAAGATGGAGGCAAATGAGTCAATGAGGTCCCTGTTCCAAAAAGAAAGCAGCAGCTGGGTAGCAGTTAGAACATGCAGAAGGATGAATAGTCATTTGCAGACATAAGCTCCTAATCCAGGAAGATTAAATGAGAGGACCTGGAGACGACCCATATAATGCATGATGGAGAAGGCAAAGAGTTTGGTTTCAACCCTGGAGGGAAGCAACAGTTAGTGGTCTGGTAAAGAGTGCATATGGTTGAAACAGTTGAATGCAGCTACGAGCTTCCATTCCTGGCAGGTGAGGAGAGATGGTATGGGACAGAGAATGTACTGAACCAGTTGATCCACAGAAATAGGCTACCATACCAGGTAGGTGGTACGAGAAGCCCTTCAGATGATGCCATTTGGTAGAGTTAATAGGTGGAAGGCAAATGGAGTGTAGAGGTTCTGTTCCCGAAGGGAAGCAGCAACTCATATCAAGTAGAGGATGTAGAAGGCAGAAACAGTTGAATTCAGACTCAGGCTCCCGACCATGGGAGTTAATGAGATATGACCTTGACTAGAGGCCTCAGGCAAGGCAGGATGGAGAAGGCAATTAAGACATGGTCTCATTTCTGAAGGGAAGCTACATTCGTGTATCAGGCTGAGAATATGCAAGGTTGAAGCAGTGGAACATAGACTTGTGCACCCATCCATGCCGAGTAAGGTGAGATGATCTTGACTGGAAACAGCTAGGCACAGATAGAATAATGATGGCACATGGGGTGAAAAGTTCCATTCCTGAAGGACAATGCATGGCAAGGCAGTAGAATGCAGATGTGTCTCCCATCCTTGGTAGTCGGGGTAAGCTAACCTGTACTCAATGCTGCCAAGCAGAGTTAGGGACAGAGGATGTCAGATTGGTAAGTAGTAGGAGGTAGTGATTGTATCAGAATCCCATCCCTGGTGGATAGGGGAAGCCCACTTTTGTTCAGCACCTCAGAAGGTGCGAGTTAAGGAAGGAGTCCAGAGTACTGCTGGTATGGGCTGGCAAAAGTGAAAAACCCTGCTGTAGAAAGAGAGCAGAGTAGGAAACTGAAATGTAAAAAGTATGATGAAGCAGTAGCTAGGTATAGTAATACATACATGGAATGATGTGAATGGAGGGCACACAAACAGGCATGAAATGTAGAAAGAAGGACTGGGCATGGAGCATAATGATAGGGGAAAGGAAGACTACTGGAAACAAAAGTATGTACAGGAAAGAGAAGCATGGAAAGGTAGGTAACTGAGGATGAAGGTAGCAGGGGAGGAAAAAGTAAAGCAACTGGTTCAGTGGAGTAAACACCCCCCCTTATCCCACTCCTTCCCACTCCCAGTTTTGAACATCCCAACTCAGCAGAGAAGCTTAACTGGTCCAGTAAAGAGGGGTAAACAGAGGCAGTCAGACGTGTAATAAGTAAAACATTGGAATAGTAAGACATGGTGAACATGAGTACTGAAAAGGACTAGTATTTACACTACAGAGTGTATGGCAGTCTATAGATGGGATAGAATAGATGACCCAACGAAACCAGCAAGGAACGTGGAGGAAGGAATCATCTAGAATAATACCAGGCATTAAACAAGGTGTAACTGAGCATAAGGAGATAGTATGAGGAATAAAACAGCTGTAAACAAGAAGCAAATAGTAACACCCAGCAAGTATAGCCACACAACATTACACAGAGTGCAATTGTGAGCATGAGGAGACAAGTGGCCCACTGCAATGAAATTAGGTTCAGTTTGGATATCTGGATTCCGATTGGCTGCCACAAGGCACTGATAGCTGAATAGGGAAGATCTGGATGTAGACATAGAAAATAAACACACAATGTGGAATTAAAGCAATATGGAGCATGGTACAGGGCTGTAATGTTGCCTGCTGAGAAACTCATGGTTTAGGTCGTAGGCGATACTCACAGGAACCTCAAGGCAAATGCGAAGAGCATTTGGCTTTCTGAAATTTCAAGATTGCTTTAAACTCGGTAGAGGAGAGGCAAGTCAGCTGCAGGAATTACTATGGGTAAATATGTCAATATTCCAAGTGTAGAGAGCAGTACATGACAGGAGAACGGTATACGCATTCAGCCCCCTGAATTGTGAGCAGCACATAAAATCCATGAAAAGGGCGGCAGATCCTGCTGCAGCTCCTCACTCTTTGGGTCAATGTATGGGGAGTAGATGAACGTGAGGTAGAGGAACCAGGAGAAAAGGAATGCCAACCTGCAGGGAGCAGACAGCATGCTGCAATGCCAGAGGGGTCAAGGGAGAGATGGGGCCAGTAGCAGGGGATGGACAGGAAATGGGCATGCATCAGGAGAGGCATTGGCTGCGGTCCAGGGAAAAGAAGTAGAAGGCTCTCATAGGCATCGAGCGAGAGAGGGAACAGATGTGGGCAGAGAAGCCCAAAAAAAAAACAACACAGAGGGAGAGAACCCCAGGAGCAGTGAGGGACAGAGACGAGCGGAGAAAGGGGGTGGAGGCTGAACTAGCTGCTGAGAGAGCAAGGACCAGCCCAGACACAGGAGAACAGGTAGAAATACAAACTACAATGGCAGAAGGAAAGCACAAGAGGGAAGGGGGAGACATGAAAGGCAGGGAAAACAGACAAAACAGAGCAGCAGGAGGCGCAGGAGACAGCACAGGCACACAAACCATGCAGGGAGCACAAAAACACTCCCTAAGCAAGGGAGATGCATTAGTGGGGGGTTTAAATAGAGGTTGTGGGAGGAGCTATTCCCCACATTGAACCTTGGGCTAAGCCCTCCCAAAATAGGTGCTTGTGCTTTCAGATCACATAGAATCCTTCATCTAAAAAGTAACAGTAGGTTTGGAAGAATACACTTTCTTAAAGTCCAGATCATACATAAAACAAAACAGATATAAATTGTTAAAAATGCCATTGCCTTAAACTGCTTTTTAAAAATCAGCATGGAACCATAGAAATACAATGTTGGTGTGTGTGCCTATTTCTTTTATGTGCAGAAACTCTTGACATCAAATACATGACACAATGGGCTTAAGTTGTGTGATGATTATTTGTTCACATGCAAAATGGATATATGATTCCGTCTGACCAGTTATCAGAATATTGGTGTTCCCCGGTATTGGGGGTGGTGATTCTCTTAGGTTTTGTTTCAGATTTCCTGGATTGCTACTGTGCGAGTGCGAGACTGCCCGACTGTCCAAAGTTTTAAAGGAGTTTTAAAAACCTATCTTTTTAGTAAAGCTTATAATGATTTTTGAATATTGCTGTTTAGCTTAATTTTAATATAGTTTTAACTATTTATTGTTTTATTTTATATTGTACAGGTGCCTTGGTTTAAGAAAGGCACCTTATATAAATAAAGATTCATTTGATTTGATGCAGCAGATTGATTATATACCAACACATTATAAAACAATGAACATATTAGGATACAGGATCTCAATTACTAGGGGGTCTTTGTTAAGTTTGATTTTTAATGATACATTAATACTTGGTGGGGGGTGGTGGAATGTTGATTTCCTCAGTTTTTGATTTGGATTGATAGAGCTGTTATTCAATTATACAGAATATTAGGTGTATACGGACACGTGTTGATACATGGACATATTAGGATAACATAATTTCAATTACATGGGGGTCTGTGTTAGGTTTGGGTGTTGAATGTACAAAAACACTAGTCATGTGTTACAGAGTTGCAGATAGACCATGTTTAAACAGTATAAGTTTGAATATTCATGAATAATATTGATTTATTGTACACTGGTTTTAAGACATACATATCTGAATAGTACTTACACTGTATAAATGTGGAAAACAGCTGGTTAATGCTGAATTTACACTAGGACAGGTTGTCTTTACACCCACATTTTTGCCCAACACAAAGATATTTTCTTATTTAGAAGACCTTTAACATTATATACTATGGGCTGGATATTCAAAAGGGTTGCGCCATGCGCAATAGGGTTGCGTCTGCGCAAGTCCGAAATTGCGCCATTCTGTCATATTCAGCAGGAGGAAGTTGCGCCCAAGTCAAGCTGAGCAACAGCGAATGCTAATGAAGGCATGCTGAACCAGAGGAGGAACTATACATAACCGCGCAGTCTCGATATTCAGCGGCTAGGCAGAGTTGTGCAGGCACAACCCCCAACCGCGCCTGCACAACTTTGAGCAAAAAAAAGGAGTAAGTCGAGGCCACCCACAGGTGAGCTGCCGCAGTACAGGGCGCAACAAGCAGCTGCCACCTGTGGGTGGCCCTCAACATACTCCTGTGCCCCCTGCAGCCCAATCGTGGGCATGCTGTAACCCCACTCCCCAACTGGCCCGATCATGGGCAAAGGTGTGAAAATCCCCCTCCCCGACTGGCCCAATCGCGGGCATCAGTTTAAATCAACCCCCTCCCACCAGCCCGATCGCGGGCTGCAAAGTGTTCAAACCCCCAGAACATATCCCTGGTGGTCCAGTGGACCTCAGAAGCCGATCGCGGGCTGCAAAGTGTTAAACACCCCAAGGACCACCTACCCAGGTGATCTAGTGGCTCCCCACCCCACCCACCACGGCCCCACCACCCCGCTCCCCGCCAGCTGGCGAGAGCAGCATCCCACTCACCTGCCGCCGCTGCTCATCGACTGATTGCCCGGTGAATGTACGATTATTGGTGCAAGAGCCAATGGGCATGCAGCTTCCATACCGCAGAAGTAGTCCAGATATGTGAATGAATTCATTCATCATATCTGACTGCCTCAGGCGGTATGGCTGCACGCCCACTGGCTCTGCCTGCACCAATGGGCATGCAGCCCTACCAGGTGTCAGCCGCGGGCGGCGGGCGGCAGGCGGTGGTATGCTGCCACCCGCTGGCTGACGGGGGAGCGGATGGTGGGGCTTCGTGGGTGGGTGGGGTGAGGGGCCACTAGATCACCAGGGTAGGTGGTCCTTGGGGTGTTTGAACACTTGCAGCCCACCATCGGCCTTCGAGGTCCACTGGAACACCAGGGATATGTTCTTGGGGGTTGAAACTTTGCAGCCCGCCATCGGGCTGGTGGGGGTTATTTTACACTTTGCCAGCGATCGGGCTAGTAAGGGTGGGGCTTATGTAAACTTATGCTCGGATCGGGCCAGTCAGGGGGAGGGGGGATATTTACACTTATGCCTGTGATCGGGCTGCAGGGGGCATCGGTCCCCAATGGCTGCTGCCTGGCAGGGCGCCAGGTGCAAGTCCTCGGGGATCGGCGCACCTGCATGCTAATGGCATGCAAATGGGGCCATAAATAGATGCAAATGGTGCCCCCTGTGCCTTGCATGAATTATGGCCCCATTTGCTTGTCACCTTTTGAATATGGGAAATTTGCGCATGGTGCAATGGATACTTGCGCCCATCGAACTTGAATGCTCCATTCTGACCATTGTTGCGGCGCAAGTTCCACTGGGCGCCTACGCAATAGTGGCTGTGGCTGGGGTGATATTCAAAGGAGTTTCTCAATAGCCCAACTTCGTTGAATATCGCCCCGGCCACACCCCTGCGCAACTATTTTGTGCAGCGCAAGGGCTTGTGCCACAGAATAGCACTGTTTGAATATCCAGCCCTATGTATTTCTTCAGCTTATTTCCTCTGTATGTTTTATGGCTGTTCTCAGGGAAGATGCTTATCTATTCTATGACATTTGACCTTGACATACCTTTCTTGTGATGGAACTCTGTTGTATTTTTATGGTCCCATGCTGATTTTTAAAAAGCAGTTTAAACCAATGGGATTTTTAATATTCTTTTATCTGTTTTTCTATGTATGATCTTAACTTTAAGAAAGTGTATTCTTCCAAACCAACTGTTATTTTTCTGATGGAAGCTCACGTACCCATTTTCTTTTGTAACATCTATGTTAGTCTAATAAAAGGTATCAAATCATCTCTTTTTTCTGGATCCAATGTCACAAAGAAAGTTATTGAAAAGTTCTAGCCTTATGACCCATATTCACTTCAATATGCAGCCAGCTATCATTTTGTGTTAAGCTTTAAACTTGTCCCATTATTTACTTGCTAATGTTCTAGATGTACTATGTTTTTACCTCTAAGAAATGTAAATAAATATTTAGTATGATTAGGAAAATGTCTATGACATTCGAGATGTTTGTGCACGTTCTTGTAATACACATAGGTGGTTCCCTAATGAATATTGGTTTTGTGTATGAGCACTTAACTGGTTAATAAAGTTATAAAAAAAAAAACTTAAAGCTTTCTTGCACTTTGTGATTATTGTTGTCACTTAGATTGTTAGTATATGTTATTGCATTACACTAGCTATAAAAGATCATAATAACATAATTAACACTAATTATATCGTTTGTATGTGTTATTTTACATTTTCATACTGAGTCTGTTTGTGCCTATGATAGGTGTCAGACTGATAGCACTGGAGATCCAATTCTTCATGCTATCCACACATTTATTATTGACTCCATTTACAGGCTGTGTTCACTGATCAGATAATAGTGAGGGACTTGTTGAGGTGCTCAGTTTAAAAACATGACAATATCAGCCGTCAGATGAAAAGACTAAGACTGCCTGCAGAAACTGTACTCCCCACCAGAGAAAGCTTGCCTAGGACTTCCTTACTTTTCATAGTAATTTTATGCAGGGCAAGTTAAACAGGCTTATTCTTGGGTCAAGCTGGAGGAACATACCCTGCCTGGACCAATACAGAAACATGCACAATTCCTTTAAAAAAAACTCAGCCCTATCAATAAAGATACATCCATACTCCTCCTATTAATCATGCTCTATATATTCAAAAACAATAAAAGTATGGCAAGACATAACATTAACAGGATATAAGATAAAACTCAATAACCTCTAGCCAATAAATGATAATCACAACCTACCAGTGGCAGGGAATAGCCTTTTTCTTGAAGGACTGTAATGAAAGAGGAATATCACAAATGAATGACCTGAATGATGGCCAGCATATAATAGTTTTCGAAAACATTAAGAAAAAGTTCAACTCCCCTTCCCCAGGACATTATATCAGCTATCTGCTGGTCAGAAGCTATGCAAGAAAATATGTTGACCATCTGAACACAGTACCATTCTCACATTAGAGAATGTAATATTAGAGACCCTTTCAAAAGATAAATAACTAGGGAAAATGTAGAGATCCAGAAGCAAATGGTTTGATACATTTTATTGGACTAACATAGATGTTACAAAACGAAAATAGTGTCTAAGATTTTGGACCAACCAAGTTCTTCCTTGGAGACTTATGACCGTGGTCATAAGTCTCTAATGAAGGACTTGGTTGATCCAAAAGCTTATACATTTTCTTTTTGTAACATCTACATTGGTCTAATATAGGGAAAATGTATTCTCTTATCAGAGAAAAGTATCGTTTTGACCTTACTAAGCTTCAGACCCCATGGCAAAAGACCTAGGAACAGAAATAGATTAATTTGTTTGGTATGCTTACCCTTCTTCCCCATCTTTGGCCTCTAAAAATGATAAACTGTAACAAATTCAATTTAATATATTCATAGAAACTATTACACCCCTGAAAAACTTAATAAATGTAACAACATATCGGACAAATGCCCCAGATGATGCAAAATCAAGTGTACATTTGCACAGACATTTATAACATGCTCACAAATATTATTACATTGGCATAAGATAATGGCATTAATAAGACACGTGGTTGGAGCTGAGCTCCCCTTTGATCTGGTGATTTTTTATTGAGATCTAAATTATCCCTAGAGATAACTAATTTTTCAAGACATTAATCCACATCCTTATGTAAAATTATTAAACCTGGTGATTGACTATGTTGTGCTCGGTTTTAAATAACCTATCATCACTTACAAAATAGTCTTCAGTGTCACTTACTTTGCTGGTGCCCCATTTCAGAATTTCAAATTGTGACACATCTAACTAAACATTTCAAGCCAGTAATAAATTAACTAGCAAGCTAAATAAAATAAAAAAATAGGCAATCAGCACTCGTCTCACTGTCCTTTCCCTTGTTTCACTCCCTTTTTATTTCTCTTGGATGTTATGACCAATGTTTTTTTTTGATGATGGCATCTCTAAGGTCTCGGCATATATGAAGCCTATTATGGCTAAGCCTGAAATTTGATTAAGTGTGCAAACTGTTAAAAAAAATGAAAAAAAGAAAAGGAGCATATCAACAGAGATTTATATATACAGGCCTAGGTGTGTTAGATAACATGTATGGAATAGGGAGAATATCTATGACCTATGAGTATCTTACAGGGAGGAACAGGGTGCAGGAATACACTATTTTTAAGTGATAAAGATGTTACAGGACTAGAGGGCATGGGATGAAGTTGGAGGGAGGATGATTTAGAGGAAACGTGAGGAAAAATTTCTTCACAGAACGGGTGGTGGACAAGTGGAACACCCTGCCAGAGGAAGTGGTGGGGGCTGAAACAATCATGGGATTTAAGAATACATGAGATAGACATAAAGGAATTCTGGAGGTCAGGGTTAAGGGGCAACAGACTTCTAGGAAAACAAAGTGAACTTACAAGCTCAAATGGGCAGACTGGGTGGGCCGTAGGCCCTTATCTGCCAACACAGTCTATGTATCTATGGCCTACTCAACTAGTTTGACATCACTACATCCAGCTTGAGCTTTGCCCTTGTGTTCTAGTATTTGAAAGCTCCCTGCCTTGTGACTTGAATCCCCTGCCTGGTGGCACCAAGAATGTGACAATACACCCCTAACGGCAATGGAGCATTGCACCCTCCCACTAGTCCCATAAAATCATGAACAATCAATCCATACCTCTCAGCCTCCTGCCTCATTAATCAGAGGCAAAGCTTAAAAAAATCAGGGACAAGGGACCAAAATCAGGGACACATCTTCTAAACTGGCGATATCCACTCAGGAAGCTGGTAGTATAAGGGGCTTAGTGTAAAATACATTTTCTAAGTAGCAACAAGTCTGTAACTTTAATGTTTGACATTATTTTGTGCTTAGAACTGCCACTGTTTGGCCATGGAAACACAATTTTTAGAAGGGATAGGGTAAAATTTTGAGGCAAAATCAGGGACAGTTGAGAGGTATGAATCAATCACTGGGTATTTCAACATAAATTGCAGTAAAAATCTAAACATTTGGTAAGAGGCAAAATATGTACCTACCCCAAATAATTAAGGATGCAACACAAATTAATTACAAGGCAATGGGCAGGATTTTCAAAACGTGGTGCAGGGCAAGTGTCGGAAAGTTACATGAAGAAAATGTTTAAATTCAATACTAACAAGCATTTGTCAATGTTGAACGTTTGCCACTTGCATTACTGTTGTACTGGGTCCTGCTCGTACAAATGTTTATTATATGTTTACCCAAGATAGACCAGATTAGATGTAATATGCCATTTGCAATGGAGTCCTATTTTAAACAGTTTTATACTGCATTTACCCATGATAGTAGAGGGGAAATGTAATATTTAATTTTTAGTGTGGTCCTGCTTTCATAATGTATTTTGCTAGGCTAGATCATCTTAGATGCAACATCTCCTTTTAACTGGGATTCTGCTGCATGACTCTGTTTTTACACAGTTTTGCAATATATTTACCCAGGATAACCCAGCTGAGATGTAATATCTCACTTTCAGTGGGGTCCTGCTTTGACTCATTTTGTACTTTATTTGTAGCTCACATGCTATCCTGATTTCAATGTGATCCTGCTTTTCCTGATTTTTTCACAGTATTTACTCAGGATAGCATAGCTGATGCCCAATATTCAAATCTTTGCCCAATAGGCAAAGTGTTTCTGCCCTGTTTGCCTGGGGTTTATGCCAGAATGCAATATTCAAAGGGTCAGCTGTGCATGCTAAAAGGGTTAGCATGTATGAAAATAATGTATGCAGGTGGGCAAAAGGAAGGGCATGGACATGAACACCTGCACAGGGCGTGTGCAGTACACATGCTGTTCACTCCTGTTACAGTACAGAGGACACATACCCTGTACAATACATAGGGTGCACATTCTCTGGATTTCCACATGGTGGCTGGCTGAAGAGGTGAGAGAAGGGCTGTGTCAGACATCGTATGGGCTCCCACAGCAACAGCACTTCAGGTAAAATGGGGATTAGCAGAATGGGTGATTGGTGCCGCGATGCAGGGGTTGAGCCACTAGACATCAGAGAATGTTTTTCCTCTATGGGGCTGGCAGTTGGGGGGGGGGGCCGCTAGCATCAGGGCTGACTTTTATGTTATTGGGATTGGCAGTCAGAGGGTAGGGGACCACTAGCACCAGGGATGTATTTTAGTTTACCGGGAATGGCAGTTGGAGGGTGAGGGAGGACCATTAGTACCAGGGATGACATTTATTTTTTAAATAGTACTTTATACTCCTTCCCACACTGGAGCCCCACTCAGCTGGGAGTCACATTTGCATCAGCTCCACTTCACTGCACTTACCCGAATCTCCAGGGGTCCCCCATGGAGTCATGGCTATATCTCCCAGGCGGGTACAAGGTGGGGCCGAAACACCCCGAGCATTCTGGATTTCTTTGGCTCCCCTGGTGGTCAGGTAGGCAGGAGCCATTAGGGTCTGTGCTGTGGCTCTCCTTCCCCTCGGTGCTCCGGCATTATTTTTCCCTGTTCTAGGGGAGTGGTATATGTCCTGATGTCAAGACGACTGCTGACGTCTACCATGCCCAGCCCTCCTTCTTCTTGCTCAGCACTTGTTATACTCCCAGCTTCTGCTAGAGGCCAAACAAGTGACAAGTCTGTGCCCCCGATCCTCCTGGGAGAAGAGAGCTGTCCCTCAGACACACGATCTTCTCCCTCCCCTGCCGACCCCCGGGGGGGATGAAGTTTATGTTACTGGAGATGGCAATCTGAGGGGGGAACCAATAGCACGAGAGATGAAGTTTATTTTACTGAGGCTGGTGATTGGAGGGTGGGCAGGACCACTAACACCAGCGATGATTTACATTCCACCAGGGCTGGCAATCAGAGGGTGGGGGGGTGCCACTAGACACCAGAGAATATATGCTGTTTATGGGAGCGGGCAATTGGGGTAGGGTGGAACAGGTTACTGGGGAGCTAGCCTGCCACCACTGCCCATGCAAATGTGACCATAATGGGCATGCAGATGGCCCCTTAGTGCCTTGCATGCCAAGTAGGCTCATTTGCATGGGGACTTCTGAATATCGCACTAGGGGCTACCTGTGCAATCGGGTCAGGGGGGCTATTCCCTGCAGTGCTGGGATCCAGGTCAAGGCAGCGGTATTCGACTTAGTGCTGTGCTGACATGCCCCTATATTCGGTCAAATAGCACCAGTGCATTGTCTGACTGAATATACCATCCTTGAGGTCTTGGGCAATGGGCAAGCAAAGCACAAAACTTTGCACTCCACTTTCACCATTTTTCAATATCAGGCCCCTGAGATGCAATATGTCTATTTTGATGGGTCACTGCTTTTACCCATTTTTATAATGTATTTTCCCAGGTAAGCCCAAATGAAAGACAAGTTACATTTTCAGTGTAGCCCAGCTTTTAAAATGTACAATATTTTTCCCAGGATAGAGTAACATAAATGCACAATTCATTTGTAGCTTTGCTGTACTTGGGTCCTGCTTTTGAACATTTTTGCTATGTATTTACCCAGAACAGATCAGGGTCAGAATTCACATAACTCTGCTCCTGCACAAACCCAGTTTGCACTGTGCAAACTGCTTTGTGCCATATTGGTATTCACAAAGCCCAGTTTGCACCCACAAACTGGGTTAGCACCAGGGCAAAATTGTGCGGGGGCCACAGTGCAAATGAGGGGGAAGGGACCTGCATATTCCAGCAGTCCAATTCACAAAGATTTTTCCCCCATGCAAGGGCCTTTTACGAAGGCCCTTGCATGGAGAAAATACTGCTGACTGAGACCTGCCAGTATTCTGTGCAACCCTAGTGGTTGGCGGAGGTGCTGTGGATCCACCACCCCCCTTCTAGTTCACTGATCACCACCCAGAAGGAAAAAAGTGAATCCCTGGCAGTCTAGTGGAGCCATCCCCCCCTTCCCATGCTCCAATTGCCATCCCATAATAAAATATTGTAATTCCTAGAGGCCTAGTGGTGCCCTTCCCCTCCCCATGCTATGCTCGCCATCCCGAAAGAAATAAGTGAAGCTGTGGTAGTCTAGTAGTGCCCTTCCCCTATCCTGTTCACCAATTGCCATCCCATAATAAAATGATTGTATCCTTGGAAGTCCAGTGGTTTCTCCCCCTTCCCCTGATCCCCGAGTGCCATGCCTGTAGACCAATACAAATCCCCCTGGTAGTCCAGTGGTTTCCCCCCAACCATCTTCAATCTTCCCATACAGGGCATTGTATAGTTTTCTCTGGTGTCTAGTGGACCCCCCACCCACCGACCCTGTGAGCGACTGCCCCACCACCCCTCTCCCCCAACCCAATCCCTGGCTGGGAATTAGCACAACCCTCCTCTCACCTCCATGTCTGGCTAATGACTGAGCTCTCAATGAGTGCATAATGTAGACAGTACATGCTCATTGATATTGAAGTTTCAATGCTCGTCGAGATACCTGAAAAATAAATGAACAAATAAATGAAATGATTGCTCTGACTGTCCTTTTCTGAGATCATGAAATTTGAGTCTTGACTTTCCCCATTGATATAATCTGACCCTCCTGCCCTGTATATAGAGCAGCTCTACTGTAGCAGTACTCACTTGAGAACCCATTTATAGCAGTGCCTTGTTTTTGAGGGTGGGCTCCCTTTAGAAAATATCATACTGAATTACTGCTGATGAAATCCTTTATTTTTCTGCCACATACCTACCTTTATACTCATAGTACTTATGAGTGAGATTTTCTTATTTACAGTAATAGAGAGTGGTTTTAAATAAGTTTCTAGCTTATGCATTCTTGTTTCAGTAAAAAACAATCTGCCATGCACTCCACCCAAATCATGAAGTCATATTATAAGTCTCTTTGATGTCCATGTCTTTACAGTTCTGCATGTCACATTAGTTGGCTTCTCAACACTTGGAATAATAACAGCACCAATATAGCCAATTTATTTTCAACACTATTCTAGAATGCTGCTTTTAATAAGAGTTGCAGTTTGATACACATTCACTCCTTGTGACAGACACCATATACCTTTAAGTCAGTTTCTATTTACTGGTGTGTGGAGTACAGTTGATGCTCTCTAGAGATGTACGCCCTACAGCAGAAACTGCAAGATGAAAAAGCATTGAAAACATATATCTGCATTAATAGTCACACAGAATATGCACTTTTCCTTGGCTAATTATCTCTAAGAAATAGCAACAGAGGGCCAAATATCTGACAGCTTGAAAACTAAATCCTGTTTCTTTAAAAAATCTACCTCACACCTTAATTTAAAACACAAACACTGGATGCCATGAGTTTGGTAAGCAAGCACTGATGCAACTGACTTACTGACTAAAAAAAAGATCAAACATATAGTCAGTAGTTTCAAATTGAGACATCCACAATTTAAGCTCTCAATAGATGCCTGGCAGATCCTCTTTCATAGAGCTGATACTCTTACACCGTAGCATTTTAAGAAGCCTGATTCAGAGGGGAAAAACTAGTTAACAAATATAACAAGTATCTGGACCCTTGGGTGTTTCCAAAAGATCTTGACATGGTAAAGCTTGTAATTAGGGCTGGCTGAAATGTATCTTCCGCCAGCAAAATTCTGGTGAAATTACAGTTTTGCTTCTGCTAAATTGCAAGACATTTCTATGAAACTGTCACAAAATTTCACCACAATTTAGATTTATTTTCATCTACAGGTATTTACATTTTTTTGTCCAAATTGCACCACATGTGGCATGATGACTTTAGCAAGGTCCATACAGAAGTGTGCCAAGTATAAGCTCTTTATCTGTAAAGCAGACAGTTAGAAGCCTCCAAACTTTCAGACATTTTAAAATTACATTTCACAGTTATGTAAACTGCAGAATCTTAAGCCCCTATAACACTAAAACTAGAGAATGGAATACCACCAATTTTGATAGAATCTTTGACCTTATGTGTTAAGCTTTGAGGCCACCTTCATGGCCCAACAGCAGAGCACTGAGCTGCCATAGAAATATAGAATTTGATGGTGGATAAGGACCACTTGGCCCACCTAGTCTGCCCATTTCCCTACCTATTGGACAAGCTGCAGATTCTAGTTAACCAACAGCCTACTTCCTCCTACCCCCCCCACTAGAATTACCTAATGTCTGTCCCATGCATTCTTGAATTCCCCCCACTGTTTTTGAGTCCACTACCTCCTCAGGAAGGCTGTTCCACAGATGTGAGCCTGGGAGTCGCATCAGGAGGCAGACCATGGCCAAGACAGCTGTCACTTGGCAGTGTATCTTGGTTGGGGAGGGATGACAATGAGTTCCACCAACACAGTGGCCCATGTGGCTTGGCCACGGAGCTTGCTGCTGCTACAGGGAAGCTGTGGCTGTGTGAAGCTGACAGAGACACCACCCCAATCAGGGGAGAAGATGGGGAAAAATGTTGGAGAAAAATCCAGTAGCCAACTGAATGATGGCTGGGTTCAGCCTGATCAGGGTCTATCCCTGTGAACAGGGTACATCCCTGGGAGACAAGCTGCTTGCAAGTAAAAAAAGCAATATGAAAAAAAAAAGAGGCTGTGTGTCTCAACTCTCTAATCTCTTGCTCAAAGGCTGGCCAAGTTAAACGCAGCCAAACCAAACACTTAAGCACCACCCACCATCAAATCACCATCACTAGACACTAGTAGACATCAAAATAATAGTAATTTACTTCATCAAATGTGTGCAGATGACCTCTTACAAAACAAAATCAGAAGGATAGTAGCAGGGTCCCTTTAAACTCACAAGTTAAAAGGAGCCAAAAATTCCAAATTAACAGTAATTAAAGTTGAACTTCATAAGCTTTTGTGAAATTGTGGAATGTTGTGATACTTTTCTCTAAGCCATGTTTATACATTTTGACCAGCTGAAGAAGGTAAAGACTGGGTAAAGTGGCAATATGGTAGCATTCATAAGAGGCTCCATAGGAAAAATATAGTGGTGATAAGTCTCAGGTCACTACCTTGAGTGATGAATTATGAAGAACAGTCATGGATATCACTGTGCACTAGCCTGTCTTATTGCAATAACCACTAGAGCTCGCTGACATAATGACTTGTGGAAACACATGTATGTGCAGCATGGTTTCTGTGCATTGCCACCTGCTGAGTCTTTACTAACCCTGTAGATAAAAATGTATATCTTCATTATCTGAAAGCAGTGGAACCAAGTGACACTAAGCCTTACAAGTAGTTGCTACTAGGCCATTGTGACAGAAGTATCTGGACATCTTTAGTCAGGATGGAGAGTGATGCTGGGCGTCACTGTCACAGGAGTGTTGCAGGGCCATGATGCCAGTGCATGTAAGGTGATTCAGTGGTGATAAGTACTTGTGGAATTCTAATGGGATTATCTACAGTATTACACATCATTGAATTTTGAGCAAATGTTGCCAATTATTCATTTCTAAAGTATCTACAATAAATGCTAACCTTCTAAACCATATTTATCCATCTTAATTAGATTCCAGGATATATTTACTTTGGTGTGCATACCAAATCTTGAGTGTATACCTGCAATGGCAGTGGAACTATAAACATCCAAATATTTTGCAAAGTTTCACATAGTTTAACAAATCATTAAGGGAAAGGGGAAACTGTTTAACCAGGAAAGGCACACTAAGCCAGAACTTGTTTCCAGGTGCGATCTGGTGGCACAAGGAAGTTAAGTAACTTGCTCAAGGTCACACAGTATGCAAGTGGGGGCTGATGGGATTCAAACCCAGGTCTCCAGGTTTGCCGCTCAGTGCCCTTAACCAGCACACTATACTGCCTCCTTAATTAAATTGTGACATTTCCTGTAAATCCTGTAACTTACAATTTACACAACCAATTGCCTTTCTATTTAGCAGTTTCTATGACTCTTCCAAGAAAGAATGCAGATAAATTTTCAAGTTATCTAGCTCCAAAGGTGCCTATGTTGGAAGCATGGAAATATTTTAAAAAATATTCATATAAATAATAAATTGCCAGAGTCTGAGCCAATAAAACTCCCCTGCCTGTCAGCCAAATTGCATATGTTTAAAGCCTCTGCTAAACAATACACATGCCAAATTTTAGATCTGTAGCTATAATATGGACCAAATTATGACCAATTAATGTCAGTTCGCCCAGCCCTACTATTAATTGTTTTAAGTAGTATTGTTTCGGGTTGCACATCTTTGGATACAGTATCAAGTGTGAGTATGTACCTAAAATGACCATTAATATGTGAGTTTTATTTTATTCTTGTAACCAGGACACTTTGCAAGCTGATGTTATGCATATTGTTTTGCTGAAGTCTTTTATCTGTATGCAAATAAACAATTTTATTACTTAATCAAACCTTGTACTCACCATTTACAGTCAGAATGATTCAGAACTGGAGCTGGGACAAAATTTGTGATTTGATTTTTTTTTAGGATTTTGTGATTTTCTTACCCATGCAGAATTAGCAGAGTTTGGAGAAAACTGCAGAAAGAAATCTGCAATATACTTGAATTTTTGTAAAAATGTTGCCGTTAACACTTATGTCTAATCTTCCAAGAATCAATCTTCTCCACAGAGTCTTACTAATGTATCTGAGCCAGAACTTTTGTGGTGGGAACTGATGATGTGAGTATGCCTTGTGTTGACATCACTGCATGCACCTACTGGTATACATGGGCACCTGCTCCCAACCACCTCCTTTCCTTTTTTCCACTGTCATTTGTGAAGCATTACTGCTGTCCTTTTCAGGGCGATAACTTCGACATATGTACAACTTCAGCATTCAGTTCTTTGGTTTACGATTTAAATACACCAATGTTTGTTATTTTTATGTCAGTTTAGTTTTACACATACACAAAAGTTAACAGTTTCTCTCAGCCCTACCTTGTGGAAACAATCCATGACCATGAATGACTCCACTCCTCCTTCAGGCTGCCTACCAGGGATGCAGGCTGTCTGGCAAAGAAACTGTTCCTGGTCACCATCTCTCTCTGGGTGGGTGCTATGGCAATGGGTAGTCCAGTGACTGGGGTGATGAACAGTTCTCCCGGAAACACAAAAATAAATTGTCCACATCCCGCATATGCTCATTGTCTGGACCTTTGCACCATTCAGCCTTGACCTCTTCCCAAAAATCAGCATAAAGGGAAGAAAAGGTACCTGTCGAGGTCATCCTCCAGTTGTTCTGCTATGAGACATTTGATGCCTGTGGATCTGCTTATCCTACCATCATCACTGATGACACCAGAGTCACCTGGACCTCTGGGCTCAGTGTCTGTATCCCAGTGCTTTTCTATCCAATAGACAGGCATCTGGTGGGCTGTTCTGCCATTAGGAAACTCTTATGGAGTGGTGATTTCTGTGCATGAGTGCAGTGACACCACTGATGGTGTTTTCTCCTGGGCCTTTGGCGCCAGTAGAGCTGGTGCCACCTTTGGTACTGTCAGACTTAGGCGTTTTGTTGACTTCAACTCTGTCATCAGTGTGGAGGCTGTCATCAGTGCTGCTGGTGCAGGCTCCACTGGTAGTGTTGTCCTGGACTCCTTCAGGGATGGGGCTGCCATGGTGCCTCTGCTGAGTCCTTCAGAGCTGGCAGGACCTTCAACATAATTGACGTTGACATATCTGATGCTAGGGTCAGGCTCCTCTGGGCTTATTTCAGTGCCATCATGGGTGCAACTCTCTGTGCCACTTGGGTCATTGGTGCCTAGACTAACCATCTGGGGAACAGCCACAAGCCTTACCTCAGTGCTGCTGACAGCACAATTCCCAAGACCCAACCCAGGACCAGGTTTAGTGCTGCCTGTGTTGCCATTGTTGGTCCCGGCAGCAGCACCCATTAGGGTCCCCTTCTACCCTCCCAGTGAAGGAGATGAGTTAGACCCAGACCTAATCTTCACTGACATGAATGAAGATGATGCCATCCATGGCCCAGAGGACCCCAAATGGGTTACTGTCACGGTACCTTAGGAGGATCTCTCCTTTCAATTTCAGCTCAAAAATATGCACAGCACTCTGAATTTTGAGGCAACAGCTATAGACCAGAGCAGGCACCTCCAACTGGTGTTCCTAACCATGCATAATATCCTGGTTTCACCGGTTTCTCCAATCCAGTTAGTCTTAGAGATCCTCTTAGAGACGGCTTGGAAAGGCAAGCTACTGTGGCAACTGTCTCCACTCCAAACAGGCGGACAGAAAATATGTGGCTCCTAAATACAAGCTCACGTATATCACTCAGCCAGTTGCTGATGCCATTGTCATTTTGGTTGAGAATAACAAAGTCACAGTGCCTGAGGAGGTCATTGCACCACCCCCACTAACAAAGAGTCATGCAAGGTAGACACCGTGGGCCAGTGGGTCTGTGCCTCGACTGCCCTGAGCATGAGGATACCTAGCTACCACGGCCATTGCTCCAAATATGAGTATGCTCTCTATGCAAGCTTAAATCACTGGCAGAGGCCCTTCGTGACACTGAGGCTAAGCAAGAAATGCTGCTGGCTGTTAAATGAGGTCTTGACTCTAATAACAACCAACAGAAAGCCTCTATGGATGTCTTTAATGCAGCAGCCCACTCGGAGTTTGCAGGTACCTGCATCATAAGGCATTCCTGGTTGTGTTTTGTTAGCTTCATCCTGAATGTCTAGTACCACATTATGAATGTACACTTCAATGGCACCTGTTTGGGCAGCAGGTGAAACAGTCTCTTAAGGAGACTAATGAAACTAAAATGACTCTTAAGACTTCTAAGCCAGCTCCATACAACCCACAGAGGGTTAGAGGATAGGACTCCTTCTATAAAAAGCAGTACTTTCATGGCAAGGGCAGAGGAGGCCCTCAGAACAGATCCCAGCCACCTCACACCCAAAAGAAAGTGCAGCTGAAGGCACAGGCACCAAAAGCACTCAGTGCCACAATCTGAAGCTTCAGCCACAGCTCTGCTTCAGCCGTCTGAGGCGGACTACTCCACCCTGGTGGGTGGGTCACCTCACATTGTTTTACCATAAATGGGAAGCCATTTCAATGGACAACTGGATTCTAAGGATAATTCAAGAGAGGGACTTTATGAAATTCTTGGAATCCCCCATAGACAATTTATTTGCTGAGTAGGCTGCTCCCCTTGTCAACTCACATGTCAGGTGTGCTGGTACAGGACAGTATGGCCTGCTCAGAAACAAGGCAGCAGAAATAGTGTCAGAGAGAGAGAATGGAAAAATTGGTTCTACTCAAACTACTTCCTAGTACCCAAGAAATCAGGGGGCATGCATCCCATTCTTGACCTCAGAAAGCTGAACAAGTACCTGGACTAAGAAAAGTTCAAAATGGTTTCTTTGGGCTACCTGCCACCCTACATTCTGGGACGAAACATCCTACATCCTTCCTGAAACAAAAGTAGTATCTAGCTCTCTGAATATCCAAGATGCATACCAGCATATAGGGGTGAATCCCAACCATCTCGGGTAGCTACAGTTCTGCTTGGAGGGGCAGCATTACCAGTTCAAACTCCTACCCTTTGGACTTCCCTTGGTGCTGCAAGACTTAATGAAGTGCTTTCCAGTACTTGCAGCCCACCAAAGCTAGGATTACAGGTCTTCCCATACCTGGATGATTGGTTTCTGACAGGCTTGTCCAGACACGAGTCAGAGCTGGCAGTGGCCACTGCCTCACAGTTTCTGACATCCATGGGAGTCCTGCTGAACCCTTTCCAGTCTCAGATAGAGCCTTCCCGGGAACTGCTGCTTATAGGAGCTGCCTGGACATGACTTGGACTTGGGCCTTCCTTCCAGACAGCAGAGTGTGAAAGAGCTTACAGGTGGCATGCTTCCTTACAGAGTGCAAAACCTTGTCAGCTCACTCCATGCAATGCATGCTAAAACTCATGGCATCCTCTGTGTCTGCTTAACAAGGTTACACAAGAGAATGACCCAGTGACTATAATTTCTCATTTATTTCTCCATCAAGAAGATTATTGTCAAGGCATTGGTTTTTGGTTTTTACCATAAAACCCTGTGAAATTCCAGAATTTGGACTGCCTGCACACCACTAAAAATAAACAATTTCATTGAATTTGGCATTTTATACCAGATCAGTAAATCTACAGAACTTGTATTTTTCTTACAATTGCTTCCTGTACTATTTTCAGTTTGCTTCATTTTAATGCCCTGTATATTATGCCTTCTTTCTTTCTAGTTATGTATACACATACAAAAAGGATGACAGCAGAATCCCAGTTAAATCTGGAAATTAGACTAACAATAACCAGAGCAATTCATGGAATTTCAAGTCTTAAAATGGAATTTCATTACTTTAATCATCATAAATTAGTGGCCTTGATTATTGTCTTTGTGTTTTCATTTTGGTCTGACTGCCCTTATATGTGCACCAGACTGATTAGTGAGTACAGTATGTCCTTTATTTGCAACAGTATATGATTATAGGACATGGCAGCATGCATGCCATGTCCCCTATCTGACACTCACTTTTCAGATTTTAAAACAATTGCTTGAAAAATAAATGATGTTGAGAAAGACAAGCTGGCTTTTTTTTGCCACCTTGCTAGCCCTTTCCACCACCTTAATATCCCTCACATACTGGCCCGGTGGTGCTGAGGGTTGAGGTGCTGGATGCCACACCTCACGCCACACCGGCAACCCAGGTTCAGGAACAAGCCTGGGCCATCAGGGGTCGGCAAGGGCGGAAGAGGATTGAGCGTCTGAGGGACTGCTCTCCTCTCCTGTCCCAGGGGTGGGAGTTTGGGATTCCAGGTGCAGCAGTGGCCACTAGCAGATGCTGGTGGTAGCGCTAGCATAAGGACGTAGTGAGGAAGGGACGTTGGCAGTTTCCAGTGGCAGAGGAGCATGGCGCTGCACAGGAAACATTGCATGCCACACCCCTGGGGCAGCCTACAAGGAGGAAAAACCTCATCCACCAGTAGGTGATGGGGGGGACCAGGGCCTATCACCACGCCCAGGCAGAGTGCGTCGCTACCGTCGGGGCTCCTCCGCTTCCAGGATGCCCATCCAGACTTGCAGAAAGGATACCTGAGGAGAGTGAAGGTCCTGCCTCAGGGGCTTAATCTGGGGGAACAGGCACCAGGATGGCAGAGTGGAGCACCCCCACCAAACAGGTAGGACTGAGCCTTCAGGTGGGTGGGATACATGTATGTCGAGTGTCCCCACCGGAGAGAGTCTGATGGTTCGGAACTAGGCAGGAAAAATAAAGTTAAAAAAAATATATATATATCCTTTGCATGTCTCCATGCCTTCCCTGGAATAATCCAAGACCAACTGATTATTGTCTGAGGCCACCAATAGTTTATGATTTCCATGTCCTTTAAAATCCTGTGCATCAGCACCACCCATGGGATGTCCCCCAGATAATTTCTCCTGGCATGTATAATCAATATGTCTGGTGTGGGCCATGCTTTGCTTCTTCCTTCCAGTAGTGGCCTCAACTGATGCCAGCATAATCCTCTCCCCCCGCACCACTTGATGACAGTCTTATCCAGATCTTGTCCCAACTGTCGACCCCCTACAGTCATTAGTGCCCATTTTTTGACCCAGAAAATAAAGGAATGGCCCACTATCCACATCACACTCTGGCATCCATCATCTAGAAAACATAAACAGAAATGCATTAGGGTCTATTTTCTTATGTATCTTCTATAGGCTTGGGATACCCCCATCCCACTTCTTGCATGTCAGCCTCACTCCCATCCCTCGCTGCCACCTCTGCCATGGCCCGAATCCTAAATGAATGCAACACAAACTGGCTGGAGTCTTCTTCTCTGAACGCCATTCCTTTTTTTACTACTGCCAAACCTGGTATGCCATTGCTGGGTCCCCGTTACCATGCCAGAAAAAAACACTTTTCCTCCCATGGTCTCACTTCCATATAGTCTTTGATAGAGTCTATTATGCCCCCATCTTCCTTCCCTCCTTGCTTCAGCTCTTCTCTGGTACCTCTCCTTGCTTGATCTGTTTTGCACCGATAAAGCCATATGACTGCCTTGTTGTCCACACATGAGATATCTCGAAACTGCAAACTCCCAGATAGATCCCCTTTCCAGCTAGCCACTACCTCGCTGACCCTAAATGCTCCTCTATGCATTACCAGGAATATCGACTTGAACAGTCTGGCCTTATAAGCCAATGTACAAACCTGTGTAAGATTGTCCAGCGGTTTACTGAACATGTCCCCACTGATAGGTCTTCTCCTGTCTAATCGCTGCTCCTGCAATTGTGACCACCCCTGATGCATTCTATGCACAGCTGGTAACCGGGTAGGGGTTCCCCACCCTTGCAGCTGGCAAACCATACCAATGCATGCCAGATGCAAATCCATCGTGGCTACCACCATCCCTGTCTACCATCTGTCTACAATGTATCTCACTGTGTGGTTGTCAGATACTAGGCCACTTATCTCTAGAGCTGCCCACCGTTGGAACTCCTGAAAGCTCCACCACACATTCTCGTAGGCCCTCAGCATGTTCATTGCCCAGTCATTCTGAAAGAGGAGTTGGGCTTGATCCATCCAACCTCCCACAGGCGCATTGGCATCTGTGTTCTGTAGGCCACTGCCCCATGGCAAATGCATGGAACCTGTCTAACTGCAAACATGAAAGGCTGTCAGCTATGGTGTTCTTAACCCCTTCCA
Organism: Neoceratodus forsteri; assembly: GCA_016271365.2. Classification (NCBI taxonomy): domain Eukaryota; kingdom Metazoa; phylum Chordata; order Ceratodontiformes; family Ceratodontidae; genus Neoceratodus; species Neoceratodus forsteri. The sequence goes on from CM028136.1 coordinate 196,919,498, forward strand.
CGTGCCTAGCTTTAAAAGACATGTTTAGTCTGAGCCCCTCCAGTACCAGTAGCCGCGCCATCCATTGTAGTGTAACAGAAAATTTTCCCATACCATTAAATCCTTCCTAATCCCTTTACTAATATCCACCCAGTGGTGGTGAAGCCTCTCTTTTGTCATAGCCCTGGCCAGATAGTGGGTGAATACCCTCCCTGCAGGCAAAATGAAGTTGCCCCAGAACCTGCTGTACAGTTCTCAAAGGCACCCTACTCTTCCTCTGCACCCCCCTGATCAGTTCCCTCAGCCTGTCCACCTTAACTGCTCAAAGCTGAAAACACTGTCATTTGATGTCTAGTTCAATACCCCAGAACTCCAATCTCCTAGTCAGGCCATCTGTCTTATCCTTGGCTAAAGGACTCCCAACTCCTCGCACATGCTCTCAAAATCCCTTAGCATGCCCACCATTGCCTCTCTTCCCTCCCCTATAAGCAAAAAATTTCCAGGTAGTGGACCACCACCTCGTGACCATACTTGGTTGAAAACACCCTGACGAAGCAAAGCACCGAGGCTGCTGGGATAGGTGACACCAGGTTGGTTGTCGCTAGCATTGGAGTAGCAGTAAAAATAAACATCATTTAAAGTTGATGAGAACTGCCTCTGTAGTAATTTTTTTCCAAAGGTTCAGCTACACTCCATATCCTGTGGAGTGCAATCCTGCCTACTGTCTTTTGTGCTGTTCAGGGTTAGCCCAAGCCGATTTGCACCCTGCTCTAATCTAGTGAGCGTTGCTGCTGGTTTGGTTTTGTTGGTCGAAAACACCCACTGCATCCACGTACTAAAAGTTTTAAAAGTAATGCTTGCCACTGAACACCCAATGGACTTCACTTTATCAAAATAGTTCTTCCCCTGAAACTGAAAACCTAAGCGCTCCCAATCTTGTACATGGACTGGCAGCAACCAAAAAGCAGCCTCTTCAGTATGTCCATTTTCGCTAGCCAGAAGCCCACCTTCTCTCTGATTAATTCTGCAGTATTGTCTTGGGTGGCATATGACACCGTGCTCCTTTCTGGAGCAATTGTGTTGTTTTCTGAATTCTTCTCTGGGTAAGAAAGATGGTAGATTAGTTGGAACTCCCCTAGCTGCTTCTTGGGGACTATGCCCAACGGTGAAACCCTCAAATGGGGAAAGGGTGGGAAGTTGAATGGTCTCTCCACCCTCCCTGCTGCCTTCTCTTTTTTGATTTTTCTTTCAACGATATCCTCTTTCCCTTTTATTGATCCCAGATTTTTTGCTTTCATGTTTTTTCTATCCCAATCGTAATGTAAGCTAAAACCAAACTTAAATCCCTCTCTCAACATGTCCTTCACTTTTGTATTCAGATAATTCCTGGTCCAGTAAAATAAAATGTCTAACTTAATGGGGGAGCTAGCCATACTGAAACTAACCCCATTTTGCTGCGCTGTGGTTGTCAGAGTATCTCCCCTCATAACCACCCCATCCATATTGCCCCGTGTCCGCTATCTTGGTTTGCATAACCTCCCCTTCCTTCCCCATTGCCCCCTCCAAAAGGGATGCCCTTGTGGCTGAAAACCTATTTTATCTCCATGTGTCCAGCATCATGAGATAGGATGGGAGCCCCCACAACCCAAGCAAACATGTTTAAATTTGCAACTTGTCGACATACAGTAAGAGTTGTTATAGGCCAAACAGGTTTTTGAGTTTGTTATCTCACTCCCTTTTCTCCCATCGTTACTTGCTCCCCCATTGTACTGATAGGGTTCTGATCCATAGATCAGATAATGTGGCATCCCAGCAAACATCCCTGTGAGATGCCACCCTATGCCTGAGCTTCTCATTGTGCACCAGCCACCTGTACCTGCTCTTTGCCCGGTAAGCATCTCTGATAATGGCTGAGTAAGTCAGCACAGGCATTGCCAGTTCCATTTTTTTTTTGCAGCATGATGACACTAAAATGCATGAAACCTTCCATCCATGCCCTGAAAGCCTGCCCCTTGTTGCTGGTGTCCTCACCAGTTTTCCCAACAATGGGCTGCTACTACCAACTCAGATTTTTCCCACCATTTCCTTCTGCTCTTATTTTTTTTAGCTGTGTATTTGTCCCCCAGGGCAAACATGTCCATAAATTCCCCTGTCCAAATCTTTTCTTTTATGGATTGTGGCACATGATCCCCATGGTCAAACCCAGACCCCCCCCATACCCACCCTTTCTGCTCCCTTATCCCCATCCACGTCCTGTGATGCTTTATCCTCCCCTTTCTTTTCTCTCTTTAATTCTTGCTATGCCTTATCCATCTCTTCTCAACCTTTGTCCCCTTTTTCTGCCATAATGCCAGCCAAATATTCTTTCAGGCTGTCATCCACCAACATGTCCATGTCAGTTCCTTACCTTGGTCGGGCTGTGGCTCCCCAACCACCTTGGGGCTGTTCCTTGTCACCCTCTTCTTTGGGGCTACTTCTGCAGTGGGGCATTCTTCCTCTTTGCCGCCTGTCTCTCCTTTTCCTCCACCTCCCTGGACTCCTTGATGATTGCTTGAACCTGGTCCATCAGGTCCGCCTCCTTTTATGCCAGCTGTTCGCTGGTCCTCTGCTTCGGTGCTGCTGCCTTCTTTGGTCCCATCCTGTAACGATATCAAGATGAGTTAACCAAATGCAAAAAAGGACCACTCTGCGCATGAACCTGATACACCCTTCCCCCCCTTGGTCCTACCTCGCTACCGAGCCTTGCTGTTACTGTACCTCCCCACACCCAATACTTTCCTTTGTTTTACCTTTTTTTTTTTTGCATGAAATATTCTCTAGTTGGTAAGATGTTGGATGACACGCTGTACTCCTGCGTAACTGAGAAAGCGCCCTATCATGTCTGCCCCACAGAAGTGGCAAATTAAAAGAAGTATCTGCCACATTGGAGTCACGTGATGTGCCTGGAGTGATAGCAGCAGCTTTGGGACTCTCCCCGCTCTCGCGCTTTAAATTTGTTTTTTTTTTCACATTCCGGTGAATTTTATTTAATTTAATTGATTGAGAAACCAGTGGTCTACTTCAGCTAACTTCTTTCGGTTATTGGGAAGGTGATGGATGAAACACCACTTAAAGAGCTCGGTAGTGGCTTCCTCGTGCAATTCGTCCCCAATAGAACCTCAGGATGAGCTAACTCCTACTCGTGTTTATAACGAACTATCTACAATAAAAGATGCTCTCTTCAAATTAATAGAAGAGGTAGCTGATTTCAAACCTGCTCTGACGCAACTCGCTCGTCGAGTTACCGATGCTGAAGCCCGAATTTCATCTTTGGAAAGAAGCACTGACAAACTCGGCCCAGCCATGACTGAGTGTAAGAGAGCAGTGGCTAAATTGGAGGATTGTCTCGACGATCTTGAAGGAAGGAATCGTCGTAATAACCTTGTCTTGTTAGGGCTCCCAGAGGGAGAAGAGGGCCCGAACACAATCCTTTTCTTGCAAAAGTTTCTGACAAAAACAGTCAGGCCCTCACCTAACGGGCCGGAATACATCATTGAAAGGGGCCATCGGGCCTTAAGGGCAAAACCACCCTCAATGGACCCTCCCAGGCCTCTGATTTTCAAGCTCCTTAATTTTCTCAATCGGGAGCATATATTGAAAGAGGCAAGGAAAATACCTGCGATTCTGTGGGAGCTCAAGAAGCTCCAGGTGGTTCCGGATTTAACTTTTAAAATTTGTTCGGCAAGATCTAAGTTCCGACCCATTACATCGAAGCTTTGGGCTGCAGGAATCAAACATCGTATGCTTTACCCAGCCAGGCTGGAGATTTCGTTTAAGGATGGCTCTAAGCGCTTGATACACCGGAGGAGGCCATGAAACACCTCAACAAGATGATGCCAGATTTATTTCCAAAAGGCTGAATTGATCTACAGTTGGGACATTATTTCCTATTTTTATACTCTCAAAGACTCTAGATGGAGTATTTGATTTAATGTGTTAGTGCTTCACTTGATGCTGGTGCATTTGGACTTTTCAAGGGCATTTAATTTTTTAAGGAAAAAGAAAAAGGGTCATTATTCACGAGGGCATATCATTATAGGAAGAGGGGCAGCCCTGCTAATCTGTTTTGTAACCGCTAGATGGAGCCAGTAGCCTATGTAATTATGTGAGACCTGCTTCATGTCTTTTATTCTTTCCTACGTTTAATATTTAGGTTTTTGGAAGACTTTTATTCCAAATGCAAGTTCAAATACGAGTGGGGCTTTTGTCTGGGGTTTTGCTGTACGGGTACTGTTATTCCGGGGAAAGTCTTGTTAATCCCTTAACTGGATAGTGTGAGGGGACTCTCAATGTTTCGTTCAGGAACTACTGTATGGAATTTTTTTTTGGGTCCCTTACATAACTTTTTTGCATTTTATGTTACTTTCAGGCATACTCTGGTTTGGCAGCCGACTCGTTTTGCCCCCTAGTGGAATTTACTTTGATACTTACTATTTACATGTGCAAGCCAAATTAAGAGGCGGATTTAATTTACTTACGGTTACTGCTTAGTACATACTTAAGGGGCAACACCTCATTTAAGGATCTTATAAGAATTCTTTTCTTTTTGGAGTTTTTCGGAGATGTGGTGTTTAACTGGCTATGGGGGGGAGGGACCCACACTACAGTGCACGCCATGGTCTGGTGGTTTTGGAGTCGGCCAAGGGCCGGGTGGTTAGTGTTTAGGGATAGTTGGGCTATGACTAGGGAATTGTTTAATGTTTTTTTCTTTTTAGGGTTTGGGTATTGGGGGGGTAGTAGGGTGGGTGCAGGCAGCTTCCAATTGGCCTTATATTTTCTTTTTTATGGTTAGCAACCTGAATATCATTTCATGGAATATAAAGGGGGGAAGGATAATAGGAAAAAATATGTTATTTTAAATCATTTGGCACGTTTTGATCCGTCGATAGTTTTTCTCCAAGAAACTCATATGCCCCAGGAGCAGCTCCACTACTTTAAAAAAAGGTGGGTAGGTCAGGTTTTTGGGGCAGGGATCTCCTCCAGCAAAAGAGGGGTAGCCATTTTAGTGGCTAAAGGAATCTCCTTTTTTCCTTCAGAGGTCCTCTCTGATCCTAATGGTAGATATGTCATAGTTACAGGAAAGCTGGGGGGAGTTAGTTTAGTTTTGGGGTCCATTTATGGCCCTAATCAAGAGTCACCCTCTTTTTTTACCCAGCTGGCTGTGCTTATCGCACCCCTTGCAGATAGCCCAGTGATTTTAGGAGGGGACTGGAATCAGGTACAGTCCAACCGTATCGATCATTCGAGGTATAGAGCCGCCTCTTTGTCTCCGTCCCAGAGGGCGTTAGCTGAGTTTACCTCTTCCTTGGGCCTAATCGACCCTTGGAGGATGATTAATCCTACTACTAAAGAGTTTACCTTTTATTCTCCTGTTCATAGAAGCTATTCACGGATTGACTTCTTTCTGATTAGCTACCAAGTTCTTTCTTTTATTTATGATGTTACTATAGAGAGTCGGGTAATCTCAGATCACTCACCCATTGGGTTTCGATGCTGTCCACTGTCTGCTCCTCCCAGATCCTATTCATGGTCCTTGAACGATTCCTTATTAAAGGATTCCCACTTGTTAGGTCAGTTTAGTTCCTTTATGTCCTATGCAATTTCATCCAATTGGGGTTCTATCAGCGCGGTGGACCAGATATGGTCGCCTTGAAGGCCATATGTAGAGGTGAGTTAATTAGACTTGCATCAGTTCGCAAAAGAAAATGATGTGCTGTTTATCTAATTGTTTAGAGAGGATTAAAGTTTTGGAGCTTATGGGAGAAGATCGAGATCTACGGGTCATGATCAAGAATTAGCTATGCTCAGGGCCTGATATAAGTACTTTACAGGAAGGGTTGAGAATCGAGCCTCTAGATTGAAGGCTTTATATATAGGACAGGGTAGTAAAGCTGGCAAAATTCTGGCGTGGCAGTTAAAACAACGTATATCGGTTAAGAGTGTGGCAGGGCTGAGACACCCTGAGACTAACAATATAGTTTCTGATCCAGAGGGCATATTAGGTATTTTTGTTGACTTCTATAAAAATTTATACTCTAATACACCCCTTTCTTCTGACGGGGACGCTAAGATAAGGGAATTTTTGGGAAGTGTTTCTTTTCCTTCACTCTCGGAAGAGAGCAGTCAGAGGCTAGTGGCTCCCCTCTCCCAAAAGGAGATTACTGAAGCTATTGATGCTCTAAAGTTAGATAAGCCCCTGGGACCGGATGGTTTTACGGCCCTTTTCTTTAAGTCGTTCAAAGATCATTTGGCACTGCTGCTGCAGCAACTCTTTGCCTTCTGGCAGGAACATGGGATAAAAGATCCATCTCTTTTTGAGGCGAGAATTATTTTACTACCCAGACCGGGTAAGGCATTAGATCAGGTTGGCAACTATAGACCAATTTCACTATTGAATATTGATGTTAAAATCTATGCCAAGATCTTGGCCACCCGAATTAAATCATCATGGTTAGACCTAGTGAGTCCGGAACAGGTTGGTTTCGTGGACGCGCGTTCGTCAGGGGATCACTTTAGAAAACTATTTTACTTAATTTCTGCATCCCAGACTCTGGATATGGAAGCATCTCTGGTGTCTTTAGACGTAGAGAAAGCTTTTGATAGGGTGGAGTGGAATTTCATGTTTCAGGTACTTTCCAATTTTGGTTTTCCAGAGAAATTTTTGGATTATATTTGGGTCCTTTATACATGCCCTTCAACAAGGATTCAATGCAACAATTTGATTTTGGCTGGTTTTCCCCTGCTGCGAGGTACACGTCAGGGATGTCCCCTCTCCCCCTACCTGTTTAATTTGTATTTAGAACCCTTAATTAGGGCCATTAATAATGACAAACAAATCCAAGGAATTTGCATGGGGAGGTCTGAGTATAAGCTATCAGCATTTGCTGATGATATACTCCTACATCTCCGCAACACTCGGGAATCGCTTCCCCGTCTGTTCTAAATTATCTCAGATTTTAGTAAAATCTCAGGTTATAATCTGAATAAAAGTAAAACTGTGGTTTACCCACTTTCTCCCATCTTGCAACAAAGCTGGTGTGCATCTCTGGGCCTACAATGGCAGCCTAAGTCCTTGCAGTATTTAGGAATTCAAATTTCAAAGGATTTAACCGATTTGGTAGATTTAAACTTTAAACCTTTATTTAAATCTATTAAAGAAAACCTGGAAAGGTGGTCTAAGCTTCCGTTATCCTTTTGGGGGAGAATTAATACAATCAAGATGATGATCTTACCAAAAATTTTTTACCCCCTTTATAACCTCAATTTATACCTTCCCAGGTCCTTCTTTAACCTGATTTATAAATATTGCACGGATTTTTATGGAAGGGGAAACCCCTCTGAGGGCCTATAGAAAGCTTACTCATCAAGGTTGATAGAGGCCTACAACTCCCGGATTTTTATATCTACTATCTGGCTATCCAGGTTGCTAGAGCGGCCCTATGGGTGGCAGGCGAGGGAATAGCTCCGGAGGGGCTCAAGCTCGATTGGTCGTTAGCGCATAGTGCTAATTTAGACCTTGAAGCTTGTCTATATATTCCATGGTCCAAGGTTCCTGCAAAAGTGAGAGACTCCCCGGTGGGTTGGGACATAAAGGCCCTTCACCAGCTCTACTCTTTTTTGAGTATCCCATATGTAAAGGATTTAATGCAGCCCTGTTAAAGAATCCTAACCTTTCGTGGGTAACCAGTCGATAAAGAGATGCTGGCAACCTCCCTCTCAAACCTAAGCTAGCTGATTTTAATTCAGAAGGCTCAGTTATATCGGCCTCTGTGTTGGCGGAGGAGCTTAAGGTGGAACCAACGATCGACATGTTGTTCCAGATACATAGATGTATCAGTTTTTTCCTAAGGGACAGCAAAGGATCGGATGAAGCTGGGGGGCTCCTAAGGAAAATGAGGGATTTGGCGTTATCTGGTAAATCAGTCTCTAAAATATATAAAACAATTATAGACAAAAGGGATATTAACATCTCTCCAATACCTTACTACTGGGAGGCGAACCTATCGCTGGGTTGGACTGAGGAAGTCTGGCATAAGATTTGGTCAGACTTATATACATATGTCAAACAAGACAGATTAAGGGGTCTTCAATTTAACCTTCTGCATAATCTTTATCTCTCCCCGGCTAAACTCTCCCGAATATATAGCCTCAGCTCACCAGAGTTAAAGATGTGGCTGGACAGTTGGTACTACCTATCACAAATTATGGGAATGCCCTAAAGCAGTTAAATTCTGGGAGCTAGTGAAGCTATGGATAGGTCCCTATGTTAACATTTCTGGTTATTTTAATGCGATATATGTATTTTTGGTATGTTTCTAACATTCCTATGGTAGCTCAGAAGTACCAAGTGGCCCTGGTGACTCTGGTGAAGCTTCTCCGCCGCCGTTACTGGCATAGAACAAATCTCCCTCCTATAAAGAATGGTGGGATGAGTTTTAGGTGCATTAAACGAGAGGACTGTAGCCAATTTTTAATTCAAATAAAAAATTTAACAAATACTGGGGTAATTTTTTGGGGTCATTGAAGGATAAATATGGTTATTAGAGGGGTAGGATCCCTCCCCTCTTTTGGGTACATAATTTATCCCAACATCTGTAATAAATTTTCCTCTTTCCTTTATCCATATGTAGAACTGTTTTGATATCTATTGTTCAGGTTGCTAATGTACTAATGTAATTTGGTTTATATTATCTGGGTCTCCTTTTCTTTCTCTTGTTTAATAAGGAATGCTGCCTGCGGGTTGGGGGGATGGAGGGTGGGCCGGGTTGGGAGGTTCGGGAGGGTACCCCTTTGGATGTATTGTGACTTATGATAATCTACAGTATGGAAATTTGTAAAGGGGTTACCGCCCCTTGGGTGGGGGTTATGTGTTATTATTGTTGTTTGTTATAAAATAAAGTTATTTGCAAAAAAAAAAAGAAGTATCTGCCACATTAAAATGTAGCACAACAGACATTAGGGCCATCAGATCCCCCCTCTGAAGATAGGCCACAACACTCTCCTTGTGTGGCGCTTCACTGTTGTACCCAGCAGTCACATAGCAGCCTGTCCCCTTACATTCCGGTGAACCTTATTTTTTTCTCTTCTTCCCTTGCTTTCTGCATTTTGTTTTGACCCCCCCAAAGCACATGGCTCCATCTGTTGCTTAGGCACCATTGCCCCATAGCCAGTCCAGCAATTTACCAGGAAACCAAACACCAACAAAAAGGGATAAAAATAGTGAAAACCAGAATACCACAAGGAAATACCTTGGCAAAGCCAACTATTATTAAGACCACTTAAGGGTGGGATGTTCCCTTGTAATAGATGCGTGGCCTGTGGCAATACATCAAAGAAAGAAAATAGCAGAACAAAACAAAAACATCCCTTATGCTAGGGAGCCTTCATAGCAGTAGTCCATCCCCCCTCCCTGCAACATATCCTAGCCGCATAAGCAAGACCATGCAGTCCCTTGGTGTAGGCTGTGGATCCCCTCACTCAAGCCATGGAGACCAGAGGAAATGAGAAGAAAAACATCTGTCCATTAAAACCCCCTAGACTGATGGTACCATTCTGGCCCTATGTTTTTCAATTTATTTTGATTTTATATATTTGTAAATATTTTTTTTTTAAACCAACTCCAATAGCATGAGCTAGGATCTGCTGTGGCTGCCTGCTTTTCCCTGGCAACCCCCCCACCCCACTGACATGGATCTAGTCCTTGGTGTGGGCCCCACTTTCCATCTTAAACTCAAACCCACCATCCCCGGCAGCACTCCTCAGCCTGGAAAGGAAAGACTCCCCTGCATTTATAATATTTTGTTTTCTTTAACACTGCTCCTCCTGCCACCATACAACCCCATTCAGGAAATAGAGACCCCCCTCCCACTGAGCCGTATGTCCCAAGCAGGTCCTGCCACGTGGCCCATGTTTAGCCATCCACCCGACTGTTCCTAAAAGCTGTGTTGGAGCAGAAGAGACAGAAAATCAAAACTCCACCGGGAGGAAAAGCACTACTAAGTGCTGCTACCACTGCCACAACTGATAATTGATCACGTGCTCATTCTAGCCCCAATGACATTGCCTTTCACCGTCAGTGGCCGGCCACCTACGTCACACACCTACTGCCAGATGGCTGGCCACATCCTAGGAAAATCCTCTGCAAAAGCAAAGAAGAAGCTCAGAAACTGCACGGACAAGCACCACCTGGCCCCAAAAACTGCCTGGCGACCAAAAAAGGAACCACTACCGCAGCCCTCTGAGGCCACTCCAACATCTCCAGCATGTATGCAGAAAAAAGTTAAAAACTCCCAAAAACATGCGGGAGACAAACCGCAATTTTACTAATTAAAAAAAAAACCTACTAATAACCCAGAGAAAAGGGACCCACTACAACGGCCTACTAAGACTACAGAAGTTAGGTAGAAAAAGCATAACTCGCGAAAACCTACATAGAGACAAATTAAACAAATCCCCCCCTACTACTAATCTATTGTAAAACCTCAGACCTCTGTAGTTAACCCAACTTACCCAAAAGCACATTCTTTGCATTCCAGTGCCTTGTGGGAGGCCCTAGAGATTGCACACAAAAGTTAAACATCAAATTATAAAAGTCACAACTTCTAAATCAGAATGAAAAACAAATAATTAAAACACAAAGGAGAGGAAAGATGCCCTGCACATAGACTAAACCTATAATATCATAAATAATACCACGGTCTGCCTAACCTGGGGCCTACCACAATTTACCTTCCTAATCTGCTCAAATCTCAAGGTAGCTTCTGTGCAGCTGCAGAAATTAATATCTTCTGGCAACTGCAGGAGAAAGAGGGTATCTCCCTCTCTGCAGCCCCCTATCTACCCTCCATCTAGCCCATCCGCTCCCCATCCCTCCACCAATCAGCAACCCTGTCAATCAGCACTGACTAGTCCATCCACCCATGACTTCATCCCTTCCCAAACCCCACCCCTCCCCCCTCTGATTCCCTTAGTAGCTCCGCTCAAAACTTCTGATTCCTGATCCTTCTCCCCACCCCCCCACCTTCTTTCCTTAAATCCCTTCCTCCCTTCTGATTCCAGTGAACCCTTGACAATCTGGGTTGCCCATTAATGGGACAACCCCCTTTGCCAGCAGATAAAGGCCTTATGGTCTATCAAGCCTGCTCGATTGTGCAGAAAGCAGCCCCTATACTGCATGTGCTCCTCCCTCCCTCCTGTCCTATCCCCTTTTGAAGCAACCCACTATTCTACAGGATACCACTTCCTTTGGCAATGCATTCCACCCAGACACCACCCTCTCTGTAAAAAAGTGTCTTCTCATTTCTCTCCTAAACCTTCCCCCTTCCAATCTCAGATCATGCCCTTGAGTGTCCCTCACCACCTTTAATTTGAAAAGCCCCTCAGTACCCATCTTATTTATTCCTTTCATGTATTTGAAAGTTTTCAGTCATGTCCCCTATCCCTCTTCTCCTCTAGGGAATATATGTTCCGCTCCCTCATCCTGCTCTTCTAGGGTATCTCTCATAGTCCCTGGATCATCTTCGTTGTCCTGTGCTGCACCCCCTCCAGTAAACTAATGTCCTTCTTCAGGTACGGTCGCCAGTACTGCATGCAGTACTCCAGATGTGGTCTAACCAGTGACCTACTGTATATAGAAGTAGAATTACCTCCCCCTTCCTAGAGGATATGCCCCATGCAATACAACCCTTTGTAGCTGCCTTTCTACACTGTGCTGAGTTATTCATTGAGCCTGTCATGATCATCCCCAGATCCTTCTCCTCCTCCGTCTTGGCTAGTTGAATCCCCCACCAACTGGTAGCTCCTCATTGGGTTTTTTGCACTGAAATGTAGCACCTTGCACTTCTTGGCTTTGAACCCCAGTTGCCAAGTGTCCAACCAGGCCTCCAATTTTGCCAGATCATCTTGCAAGTCCTGCCACCCTCCTAAGTCATCCACTACTGCACCCATCTTGGTGTCATCTGCAAACAGACTGATCTTGCTCTTGATGCCTATTGAGATGTCTGCTATGAAGATCCCAAACAACAACGGCCCCAGTACAGAACCCTGTGGTACCATGCTTGTCACCGCCCTTGGAGATGAAAGTTCCCCCCACTACCACCCCCTGCTGTGTTCCCTGCAGTCAGTTCACTACCCATCCCACCATCTTCGCCCCCGCCCCTGTGCCTTCCAGCTTACTTCCTAGCCTCCCATGCAGCACTGAGTCAAATGCCTTACTGAAGTCCAGGTACAGGACATCCACTGCATGGCCCCTGTTTAATTGCCTGGTTACTGAGTCATAGTACTCCACCAGGTTGGTCTGACAGGATCTGCATGAGACAAACCCATGCTGTCTACCATCCTGCAGCCCATTAGCCTCTAGGAGGGAAACCAGCCTCTCCTTCAGGATTGTCTCCATCAGCTTTCTCACAATGGATGTGAGGCTTACCAGTTTGAAGTTCTCTGGCTTATCTTTGGGTCAGCTTTTGTGGAGTGGTACCACATGTGCCATCCTCCAGTTCTAAGGTACCCTCCCCGAGTCCAGGGAGGCATTGAACAGGTCTGCCAAGAGTTCTGCCAGGACTTTGGCCAGCTCCTTCAGCACTCTGAGGTGTATGCCATGCAGCCCAGGTGCCTTGTCCACCCTCAGTGCCCTCAAGCCCTCCAGTACTCTGCCCACTGGGATTTCCCCATCTGTCACCTCCTCCCCTCCTGTGTCTACCCTCCCACCTGCCATGGGTACAGCCCCCCCCTTTCTCTTTAGTAAATACTGAGCAGAAGTATTTATTTAATGTTTCTGCCTGTTCTGCCACTGTTTCCACCCACCCTGCATCCCTCTTAATCCTTATAATTTGATCCTTACAACTCCTTTTCTCCCTGATGTACCTGAAGAAGTCCTTCGTCCCCCTCCTTAATGTCCTGTGCCAGCCTGAGCTCCCTGGACCCCTTGGCTGGCCCGATTGCTCTTGTCACCTCTTTTGACTCCTTCAGGTATTCCTCCCTGTCATCCTCCTACCTTTTTTTTTTTGTACCTCCTAAAGGCAGCTCTTTTCTTCCAAACTTTTTCAATGACCTTCCTGCTCACCCAGCTAGGTTTCGTGGCCATTGCCCTCATACTCTGGACCCTTGTACATGTCTTGGTTGCCTCCTCAATTCCCAGTTTAATGGCCTCACACTTCTGGTTAGTGTCAATATTTGGATGGATCTTGGCCAGATACCCCACCTGTACTATTTCCTCCATCCTCCCAAGCACAACCCTCCTGAAGTGTAACACCCTTGTGCCTGCCTGTTCTTACTCCCTCTTTTCCTGTGTTTATCATGAACCACACTGAGTGGTGGTCACTCCCCCCCCAGTGGTTCCTCCACACCAAGATCCCTCACAAACTTTCAATTAGCCAGCACAATGTCAAGGGTATTCCCTAACCTGGTTGGCTGGTTGACCATTTGCACTAGGAAGCTGTTCTAGAAGATGTCCAGAAGTACCTACTCCCTGCTATTTATGATGGCTGGGGTACCCCAATCCACTCCCGGCAGATTGAAGTCCCCTACAATCACAGTGTTTCCCTTCCCGCAGGTCCTTCTGATCTGACCCGCTTGCTCCCTGTCTAACTTCTCAGTCTGAGTGGGTGGCATGTACACCACTCCTATTCTGAGAGTCCTATATTTGGAGTCCTGGAGCTGCAACCATGACTCTATGCTGCCCTCCTCTCCATCTACTCTGACACATTTCAATCCTTCCCTCACATACAGAGCTCCCCTTTCCCTTTTACCCTGTCCCTCCAAAATTTCTATACCCTAGTACTGGCAGGTCCCAGTCATGGTAATGGGTGGCCCAAGTTTCAGTGATGGCCACCATGTCCACCTTTCCATCTGCCATGAGAGTCTGTAACTCCATTGTTTTGTTCCCTAGACTCCTAGCATTCAAGGTTTCCACCCTCCACTCCACTGCCTTCCCCCTCCCCCTACTTGTTCTCCCTTTCTAGCATCCCCTCCTGAACTCTTCCTAAGTCCCTTGCTCTGGTATGTGGAGTAAGCTCGATCAGCCTCCCTTCTTATGGGTTCTGCATGATTCCTGCCCACTAGCCACTTCCCTCTCCTAGTTTTATTCATCATTATTTGCTATGTGCTACCCCAGTCTCTGTTTCAATACCCTCCTTCCCTTCTTACTTAGCCTGTCCTTAGTGTAGAGATCACTGTCCTCCCAGGACCGCACCCCCCCACCAGCCCATACCCTTTGGACTGACACCCATTCCCTAGCAATGCGTTAAATTCCTTCATCCTCAGTTTCCTTGCAGTGCTTGCTTTTGGCACTGGGAGTACTTCCAAGTAAGTAACTGATCTTCCTGCCTTCTCACATAGCAGCCCCAGCTCCTCAGACCTCCCCTGCACTACGTCAACTATATTTCCCACCAGATTATTTGTTCCCAAGTGCAAAACTAAATGAGGTTTCTCCATGCCCCTCTTAGCATATTTCAGAACAGATTGACTGACCCTTTCTGCTGTCATTCCCTGCACGGCGTCCACCCATATGTGACTATGCCTTTCCCTCTTGCTTCCCTATCTAACCCCTTTTAGAATAGAGTCCCCCAGCACCAAGATCACACCCTTGTTTTCACATTTCATTATCACTGGCCTCCTTATATCCTGTCTCCTTCTTCCCCACTCCTCCTGCTCCAGCACAGTTGTCTCCCCATCTGCCCCCATTGTACCATCCCCGTCCTTATCCTTGCTCTGCCTCCCCCCTTACCCCATGTCTTTACTTGCCCTTCCCACAGGGCTCCACCTGCCTTCTCCCTTAGATGCATCCCTGCCCTTTTCTTCTCATACCCTCTCCTCCACCCTTCCCCAACCCCCTTATTCAACCCTTCCCATATCCCCCACCACCTCGTCCCTTCCTCCCATTCCTGTCTCCTCTGGTGTATCTTCTGCTATTCCCCCAAACACCCCTCCATCTCATCCCCCAATTCTGCTAGTACTGCATACCAATTTGTTGATGTCTCTTCACTGCCATGCACTATTCCCTCCATCCTGTCACTAGCCTCCCACTTCTGTTGACTCTGCAATTGTTAGAACCCCCATTCCCTCCCTTCTTCCATTTTTTCCCTTTTCTGTCTTCACTTGCCCTTGGAACTGGGCCCTCCTGTGTCATTATCCCAACTGCCATCCTTTTTATGTTTTTCATCCCCACTCCTGATCTGATTTGTCCACCCCCCCAGATACTCTCCTACCATCCCCAGCTGCTGAATTTCCCTCCATTGCAAGCCACAGTCCCCTATCCAGCTCCCTTTGCAAATATCTGATCTTGTTCCTAAGCTGCATTATTTGCTTGCACATAAAACATCCCCCCACGTTCCATGCAATTCTAAGAAAGATTGCCACCCCACAGTTATTGCATCCTACCACCCTTTCCATATTCAGTTGAAGGTTGTCCAAACTCCCCCGTGTCCTCACCCATCCTCCTTTACCAGTTCTATCCATGTTCCCTAGTTCTCAGATATCTTCCCCTATCCTACCCTGCAGTGTTACTACTACTTAAACCTGTGACTAAGGAACTTCAGACAGAGAAATATTAACACATTCAGCCCTGTAATGCTAAAACCACTCAAGCCCCATTCACTTGCAATAATGACTCTATTAAAAATGTAACTGAGATATAAAGTACAAAGACAGTCCCCTTTCACTAAGGAAATTCAAACAGAGAAATATAAAAACATTTAACCCTGTAATGTTAAAACACCTCAAATCACATTCATTTGCAACAGTGACTCTATTAGAAATGTAACTGAAATATATAATGACAGTCCCCTAGTCCCTTAATAATACAGTATATCCTACCATGTGATGTACTTACTACCTAAAATGATGACACTATTAACTGTAAATAGAGACAGTATGAAAGCAGTCACATGGCCCCTACTTTAGATATTAGGAACATTCTGAATAACAAGCCTTTTAGAGATTAAAAAAAATCAGTTAGAAATGCCTACAGGAAATAAGTTCCATTTTTTGGAACAGATCACATCTCATTCTTCCCCTTCCTCCTGTACCTGAAATGTCCCTTGGTTGGGTCAAGAGACAGACACCCTTCACCTCCTCCTGTGGTGATAGCCCCCTCTGGGGAAGTCCAGGCAGCCTATGTAATTAATGGCGGGGGTGGGAGAGGGAGGGAGGAAGGGTGGGAATTTTTTCTTCTGGAAAGTCCTGGTTTGGTTTGCAGCTGGGCTCTGTCCATATATAGTCCAGCCTCACTGTTCAAAACTTGCACCCTTTCCTGCGAGCATATCTATTGGCTCCTGCAGGAGCCCACCAGCACAGCTATTACCACTGAATCCTCTGCACGGCTACGGCCGCTGATTCCCCTGAGCAACTATGGCCGCTGGCTCCCTCAGTGCAGCAATGGCTGCCAAAATCCCTGGGCATGGCTGTAGCCCCGAATCCCTCCTCTGCAGCTATGGGTGCTTTCCTTCTGGAAAGAAATTTTTATGTCTTGGGTACATAATTTCCCCTGGCCTGAGCCCCCTCTAAGTCTGGTTTAAATGAGGTGTAATATGATTGTTTATCTGATTGCCCAAAAGTGTGCTGCCCCTCTCATTTAAAAGTAGGCCATCCCAACTGAAGAGACTGTAGCTATTCTCTAAAGTCTCCAGTGTGTTAAACATGAAAAGTCCTTGCTCAGAGCCCATTTGCTTAACCATTCATTTACTGCTTTAATTTTCTTAGTTTTCTCCAGTTAGATCTTGGGACTGGTAGTATCTCTGAAAAACAGATGTTGATTCCATATTTTTCCAGGGCGCTGCCAAGGCCAATGAAATCTCTTTTTTTTTTTTTTTATTTCTTCAATATTAGAATGCCCAATGTCATTAGTTTCCACATGTACGATCATAAGTGGGTCATCACTTGATCCGAACTTGTTCCTAAGCTGCATTATGTTGCAGTGGGGTGCAAGCCAAGAGACAGGACCTGGAGAGGCTGGAGAGGTGGTCTGACTCCTGGAAATTGAAGTTTAATACACAAAAGTGCTCACTGATGATCCTGGGGAGGAAGAATAGGAGGGAAACTTACTCCTTTGGTGGGTTGGTGATTAAGGAGAAGGAAACAGAAAGGGACCTGGGGATTATGGTATTGTGTGACCTCAAGGTGTGCAGCCAGTGTAGCAGGGTGGTGGGAAAGGCAAATGGAATGTTGGCCTATATTGTGAGGGGTTTTAATAGTAGGAAGACGGAGGTGCTAATGCCATTATACAGAACCATGGTTAGGCCACATCTGGAGTATGGGGTGCAGTTCTGGAGGCCTCACCTGCGAAGAGATGTTGAGCTGATGGAGAAGGTGCAGAGAAGGGCAACCAAAATGGTACAAGGGATGCAGGATGTACCCTATGAGAGAAGATTGAGAGGGTTGAATTTGTACCCTCTGGAGACTAGGAGGGAGAGAGAGGACATGATTGAGACCTTTAAGTTTCTGAAGGGAATAAATAAGGTAGAGGGTAACAACTTGTTCAAATTGAAGAAGGAAGTGAACACAAGGGGGCATAGCCTCAAACTGGAAGGTGAGCAATACAGAGGAAATGTCAGGGGGCAGTTTTTCATGGAGAGGGTGGTGGAGGCCTGGAACAAGCTGCTGGAGGAGTTAGTGACAGCTGAAATGGTGGAGGGGTTCAAGAAGGCTTGGGATAGATTTAAGGGGTTGGGAAAAGAGGGTGGAAGCATAACAGGTAGGGTGTGGGGCAGAGTAGATGGGCTGTGGTGCTTTTCTCTGCCATCACATTTCTGTGTGTGTATCTGTGTGTATCACCTGCAGTCTTGATGATGTTATCTGACATTTGAATAATGTCTGCTATCCGAGCGCCTCTGAAAGTGCTACATGTGTGGTTAGATTTGTTCGGGTTATATATATGTCTGTCAGTGAACCTGAGGATCGAATCCCCCAATGCATAACTTTGCCATAGGGTGACAAGTTCCTGGTCAATATTGTTTTCTTGCACTGGTAGCTCTATGTCTCCAGCTTCTGCCTGGGTTCCATTATCTAACCCAATCCGGGAGGCGAATTGGTGAAAAGTAGCGACATGAAATTGTTGGGCTCCTATTTTCTTATTCTTATTCTCATTCTCTTCTACTGTAATCCAGCCATGGTTTTCCACTTCCTCTTTATCTGTGTTAGGTTCTAGATTGTTTCCTGTTGTCATATCATTGTTTAAATGTACTAAAGGTTGGGACTGATTTGGTATATTTGTGTCCAACTGCATGGCTCTCCATCCCCTTTTAATTTGCCTTCTGCTAGCTGTTGCCCATTCCTCAATCTCATTGTCATCTACACAGTCTGTATCATCACATTTCTTTTTTTTTCCTTGGGGCTAATAACAGTGGTCTCATCCATGGTCTGTGTCTCACATTCTACCATAGTGTCAGTGTATGTCTTCCTCATGATATTACTAGATATACTGCCTACCTGCATTTCTAATTCTAGTACTTTTAGCCCAAGGTTCTTGATTTCAATGCTTTGTGCATGGGTAAACACATCAAAGTTAGTACTGGGGTAAGACTGAATTTGTTACAGACTGTGCACACAACACCTATTTCTCTTGTAATCAATGCTACTGTTCCTGTTTCTGAGTTCATTTTACAATCCTTGCATAAAACCGAGTATAAAAACAGAGTAGGTTTTGTTGCACTCTGTATAAGTTTTTACTACTTAAACAAGGTACCTGGCAGCCATTCAGTCACACAGGCAGACACAAACAGATGCATGCAAAGTGGGACAGCTTAATGGATCAGACCTAAAAGTCTCACCGGGACACCTTGTCACATCACAAGACTATAAAATATTTAAATCTGTGTTAAAAGCTCAATTAAACTATAGGAACACTCTCCCAGCCAATAGTTGTGTACTAGTGCTTGTGTTATTCCAAATTAAAAATACTTTCAAAACAGGACCCGGTGTTTGCTGTAGTTCCCAGCAACTCTTAAGAACTACAAATCCCAGACCACTCAGTGGCATCACCTAATGGTGGGGAAACCCATATTTTTGGAGTGAACTACATTTACCAACACCCTGTATCGCCTATCCCACCAACCAATTCCTTACCCAGTTTATTAGCTTTGGACCCACTCCTAGACTGCCCAGCTTGTTTATGAGTCTCCTATGTGGAACAGTGTTAAAGGTCTTATTAAATCTAGATAGGCTGAAAACTTTAATAAAGCAATTTAAATTGCAAAAGAAAAAAAGATAGGTAGGCTACATCCACATCTCCACCCTGATCTAATTTTCTGGTCACCCAGTCAAAGAAATCTATCAGATTTGTTTTGACATGACCTCCCCCTCCGTGAATCCATGCTGCCTCAGATCTTGTAAATCACTGGATTCAAGATATTCCATAATCCTTTCCTTCACTATTGTCCACATCTGTTGCTTTTATGCTATCCCTCATGTAAAGAACCACTCCTCCTCCTTTCTTTCCCACTCTGTCCTTCCCGAATAGAGTATAGCCTGGCTTGGAAGTGCAAAGAGATAGAGAGCTCATCGTCTCTACAGAATGGTTTCACATGTGCACGTATGTGGGAGTGTAAATCAGAAGTCAATAGCACAATTTGTTCCACTTAATGGGAGCTGAGGTCAGTACAAAAGAGAAGCTACAGAGAAAAGGTTGTCTTGTTTAAACAAATAAGCTTTATTGTGTATCGAAGACTATTGAAAAATGGCAGGCTCACCAATATGTTAGATCTACAGGAATACAGCAACACGTTGTTGTGAGCGACAGTGGCTCTGTAATGATTCCAAATGAAGTCAATGTACTTTTGGTGCAAATGTGGCATTCTCATGATGATATAAGCTGAAAGGTAAGTGTGTGTTTCTTCACCAGGAAGGGAACAGCAGTCATGATAAACTAAGCCATAGCTAAGATGTAGCTTGTACTAAAGGTGCTTTTACTTAGCATGTTAAGCCACATCTGCACCGAATGTACATTGTAGCTGCTAGTCATGACCAGTATCTGCAACTCACTAAGGTGAGTAGAGAGAGGGTTAATTTGAAATCATTATTACAGAGCCACTGTTCGTCACAACAACTTGTTACTGTATTCCTCTAGCACTAACATGTTGGTGAGCCTGCCATTTTAAAATATTTTTAAACAGTCTTTGATACACAATAAAGCTTATTTGTTTAAATGAGACAACCATTTGTCCATAGCTTCTCGTCGGTGCTGACCTCAGGTCCCATTGAGTTCAATAAATTGTGCTGTTGACTATAGCCTGGTATGGATATATGCCAGTCATGATTCGCATTGCACCATGACCCAGTAATGGCGACAATGTCCAGGTCAGTCTCTGCCATAATGGCCTCTAGGTCCAGGATTTTATTTCCCAGACTTTGAGCATTTGCACACATGGCCTTCCAAATTCTGCTACCACCCTGCTTGTCAACCCCCTATTTTTCCTTTTGCCATCTCTCCTCACCCCCTCTGCTCTCATTCTCCCTCCCTCTCTCCTTATTTCTACCATTCTGTTTTTCTTGTTATTAAGTACTATTGGGGATATCAAGATCAGATTAATATCTGATACATTTGTAGCCAAGGTTCTCATTTACCTCATCTCAGCATGACTTTGTGAGAAGTAGATAGAGATGCAATGAAGTTTTCATTTGGTGGCGAATTTCTGGTGAAGTTGCAAAATCCACCTCCCTGGATCATTTTGTCAAGATTTTCTGTTTGATAGGAAATTCACCTCTTGTAACTTTGCCTTACTTTTGTTTTTTTCAAGCACAAATTGCACTTAAAAAATACAAGAGCAGAGGAAAAGTTGCAAATGGGGAATTCTCCAGTCGTCAGTCCAATCTTTCCCTGGTGTCTAGTTGTCCTCCCTGCTGATCACTGGCTGATGTTAGGATAAAAAAAAAGACACTTTCCAGTGGTCCCCCCTGCCATTTGCCAGCCCGATGTTTGACACTTTCCCTGGTGTCTAATGGTCCCTCCCCCAGCCTCACCCATGCCAGATCTTAATAGAGGTGTATGAAAGTTGTGATTTCTTCTTTCATGGAGCTTCCGTGAAATATCACAACTGTCATGGAAGTTTTCGAACTTCCGCCTGTGGCGGATCAGAAATTTACTGAATGTGCTTGGTGAATTTTCACCCTGTTCCACTCACAAGAGTCACCTTAGATTCACTAAAAATAAAAAAAAAACTTTGCCTGGTGTCCAGTGCTCTGATGGCTATCAGTCCCTCCCCCTACCTGATCACACCCCTGTATATTAAAATTTCTTCCCTCTCGTCTACTGGCACCCCCCCCACTGTTCGCTAATTGCCGCACAATGTAAGAACACAAATAATTTCCCAGTGGCTAGTGGCCCCTCCTGATCACCCACCCAACCTGGACATTATGTCCACTTGTATTCAGTGTAACCCCCATCCCCCATACAGTAAAAAAATAAACATTCCTCCAGTCCCTGGTGGTCTAGTGAACCCCCCATTCCCGATCCCCAGTCCATGAATTGAATAAATATTCTGTTCCATGGTGGTCTAGTGACCCCCTCCACACCCTTCAGGTAGTGTCCTACTATCCCTCACACCCCATCCTGATCCTCCATATAGTAAAAAAAACTTTTCTCCAGTCCATGGATCCTGTGAACCTCCCCTCCCTATTCCCAATCCCCAGTCCATGAATTGAATAAAAATTCTATTCCCTGGTGGTCTAGTGATCTCTCACCACCTACCCTGTCAGATAGTGTCCCACCACCCCATTTCCCCCCATCCCGAACCAAAGCAGGTGACCAGCGCACCACTCCTTCTCCTTCATGATTGGCTAACTACTGAATTAGTCAATGAATGAGCATGTTGTACAAACACGTGCTCATTCATTGACAGCTCAGCGGGTGGCCCTGCCATGGGTTCAGGATTGTGGAGGAGCAGAGGTGGTGAGGCACTTCTTGCTGGGGTGGGGGAGGGTAGGGGAGGGTGGGGAGATTTCTGAACTTTTGCAGAATTGAAAGTCTGACTTTCACTGAACTTCTGCCAGTAGAAGTTTTTTTTCAGCACCTCTAGATCTTAATTATTGCTACCCTGTAATGATTCCCTGGTGTACAGTAGTCACTTCACCCACCCAATCACACACCCGATGTAATGGTGTCCAGTGATCCTCCATCCTGATCCCCTGTAGTAGTTAATTCCCTGGTGTCTGGTGGACCTCCTTCTCTATCCCTGATCCCTGATCCCCTGTTAAAAAAAAAATAGGTAGTCCATTCCCTGGTGTCTAGCAGACACCCCACCCTGGCAGCTAGTGCCCCTTGACCCTGGTCCACCCTGCCCCGACCCCAAACAAGCGACTGGCACGGCACTCTGTTTTCCACTATGGCCCACTAAGCTGTCAATAAATGAGTGTATGTACTTATACAAGTACAAGCTCATTCTCTGGCAGTTCAGTCTGCAGCTGGCCATGGTGGAGAGCAGAGGGCTATGCCAGTCACCGGCTTGGGGTCAGGATGGGGGGGCAGTGTGCTGGGGCACTGCCTGCTGGAGTGGTGGGCTGGGGAGTCTGCTGGATACCAATGAGTGTACTATCTTTTTTTATTACAGGGGATTGGGGATAGGGAGGGGGTTTGCTAGACACCAGGGAATTAAGTACTACAGGGAATCGAGATGGGGGACCAATGGACACCATTATGTCAGGTGGATGATTAGGTTGGGGGAGGGTCAACTGGACACCAGGGAATCATTACAGGGTAGGAATCATTAAGATCATGCATGAGTGTAGGTGAGGGGAGGGATGGTCCAGTAGACACCAGGGAAAGAGTCAAACATTGAGCTGGGGATCGGTGAGGGGTGGACTACTAGACACCAGGTAAAGTGTCTTTTTTCACATCAGGCTGGTGATTGGAGAGGGGTGGACCACTAGACACCAGGGAAAGATCGGGCTGGCGATCAACCGGGGGGGGGGGCAGTTTTACTTCTTTGAACAACTTCTTCTGTGCCAAACTCAACCGGCAGAGTTGCCAACCTCCACATTTGTCAGAGTTACCAGTTTGGGGGGAATTGGGACTTTGCACCATGGATTAACTTTGCAAAATCTGGGAAATCCACAAATTAATCTGCAGAGCAGAGTTTCCCGACTTCATGCATCTGTAGAAGTAGATCATGCAAAAACAAATCTGATCACCTTCCTCCATGAGGTGGATCAGATGCCGGGCTATAAACATAGTTTACTTGAACTTTTGCAAGGGTTTCGACTCTGTGGTGCATGATAAACTTCTTTACAAAGTATAATAGTGTGTACGATGTTTCTTTATTTAATTATTTGACCAGAAAAGGCACACTGAGCTGTTATACCTTGTTTCCAAATGTGTCTGGAGCAGGGGATAGTTATGTGGATCTATTTTATTGAAGGGGGGATTTTGGCCATGACATTGTGGAAACTTCCTTACTCTTCATCTCGTCACTTACAGTATGCCACCATTATTTTGTTCTTTGTTGGTGATTATTGGATGGAACATTTATTTTTGGCATCCTCCAATACATTTAAGATCTGGGCATATTCCAAAAAGAATGCATGAAATGCAAACCTGGCATGTTGTGAGTGATTTTTGCAGTTATGTACCATTTGTGGCAGGTTAAGTGCCAGCAGGTCTCATAGCAAAAACTGCCCATATAGTCTGACCTAATTAAAATATTCACAACATATCTTAACAATATTGCTAATGCTGAAACACAGACCCAGGGAGTAGGAGATACAATGCCTGTTGTGGAATATCACTTGGATCTTTGCTTAAGAATTTTGCAGTTCCAGCAGCATCTGTAGTTAATTTTCTTGTTCTTTTGTTATTTTCTTGTAATATGCTTTATTATGTTGTTTCTTCATTTACTGTAATGTAATTTGTTTTGTGACCCTTAAGTTATATGTGGCATTGTTCTGTTTGTAAATGTATCATTTTTCACCTCATCTGCAGTTTATGGGTCCGGTCTGGTGGACGGGAAGTCAGTGGCCTCTGCATATCTGATTAAGTCGAGAAGTTAGTGATGTCAGTGCTCCAGAATACTTTGTGTCACCACTAGTCAGCATGTTCTTTTGCATTTAAGTACTGCAGCATTTGATATTTTGGACTCGGCTGTAATTGTGAAATTGTTTTAATTATCTGTACTGCAGCCACTCAAGGTAAGACATACAACTGGATGGGATGGGGGTGCGGATTTGAAGAGAAGGTGAGGGTGTGGGGGCACAGCTCTTCGGGGAACACAGCCCTCCAAGGAACATGTACATACAACTGGATGGTATGGGGGTTCGAAGAGAAGGGTGTGGGGGGGTTGCAGGAGGCACAGCCCCCCAAGGAACACATACTTTTACATGTCAGCATTACAGCATTTGGTAAGTGAAGGTGAGGGTGTGGGGGCACAGCCCCCCAAAGAAAAATATACTTATGCATTTTAGGGTTTTTAATTTGTGATGTGTTGTGGCGTTTAACTATTCGGAGGGAAGAACTCGTCCAGCACCGTTACTTTTTTTTTTGTATGTTGTTGCTTGGATTCCAGTTCAGCATGAGATCCTAGCTGAAGTCTCATTCTTAAATGAGATTTCAGAGAGGAAATCTTGACCGCCATATTGGAAAAGACCCATAAACTGCAGCCACTCCAATTTTTTTAAATAAAAAGTTCCCCCAGTCTTCATTTGTAAGTGCCATGAGATATTTTCTTTTCTTTTGGACAATGACCAGAGATAGGCAGAAAGGACCTTGGCTTAACATCTTATCTCAAGGATGGCACTTCAGCAGTGCAGTACCACCATCATACTGCAGTAGTATCAGTTGTGGGTATTAACCCAAGTACCTGGTGTGGGCTAGAAACCACAGCTTTCTGATCATCTGCCCCAGAGGCAAGAATCCTTCCTACTGAGCCACTAGCACTTATTTTACATGAAGTATATGCACGGTGTATTGCAAGAGTTATTTTACATGAGGTGTATTGCAAACTGGCTTTAGGGCAAGAAGCAGAGGGCTATGATGGATGGGCAGTGTGAGTGGTGAGAGGTACTCAGCAGTATTCCTCAGGTATCAGTGGTGGGACTACTGCTGTTCCACATTTTTGTCAATTATCTGGAAGCTCAAGTGGACTGCAGCAGAAAAAATCAATTTACTGATGACATTAAGCTGGCCAGGGTGATAGACTTCCTTGAGCATGGGGACATACATCGGGAGGACCTCAACAAGTTTGGTGACTAGTAGTGCTTGGTGAAATTACAAAAATCTGTTTCATGCACTTTTGTGAAATTGCACCATTTTCATGTAATTTTGCACAATTTCGTGTACTGAGAAAATGGTGCTGTACTAGGTACCTTTCTGCACAAAAAGAGTGAAAGTAGACAATTTTCAGATTAAGCTTCATAAAAATATACACTTTCAAAAATGTATGCCTCAGCCTGTGGCATTATTTGCTGAAACTGTACACTTTTAAGAATTCCCATTTTAATAAAAGAGCAATTTGGACAAAAAGGGTGCTATTTGCTTAAACTGTAGATTTTTAAGACCTCACATTTTGAAAAATGCAAAATTTGGGGAAACAATGTAAAATTTCAGAAAAAAAAGAAGTGAATTTATGATGGATTTTGGAACAAATTAACGAAAAATTGTGCTACTGCAAAATCAGTGATTTTGTGCAATTTCCCAAGAATACTTGGAATTTTGTCCAGCATTAGTGTTTAGACAGCCAGATGCAAAATGCTACATTTGGGGCAGATAAACAGATATAGGATCTACACATTGCATTTGTCTGTTCCTGCTGCAGTGGTGGGGAAAAGGACCTGGGTCATAATAAACAATGGGTTGAAACACAACAAGCAGTGCACAGCCACTGTCAATAATGCCAGAGCAATGCTGCAGTATACCAAAAGTAGAGGGGGCCAGTAGTGCAGGGGAAATAACCCTGCCACTTTACAAAGCCCTAGTCAGGCCCCGCCAAGAGTATCATGTAGAGTTTAGTGCTTCGCTATGCAAAAAGTAGTACAAAAAGGACACTGAGGAAATCAAGAGGGTACAACAAAAGGCAACCAGAATGATCAGGGGATAGAGAACAGAGACTATGAAGAGAGCCTGGAGCTCTTTAACATGTTCCCCATGGAAATAAGGAGGCTGAGGGGTAGCCTTTTGCATACTCACGTGTATCAAGAGAGTTGTATAGATGAAGAAGTTTGATCTGTTGTCCTCAAGCAGGATGAACGGACATACCTAACTCTGAGAGATGGCAGAAGTAGGGGTAATGTTTAAAGGCACTTCTTCTCCAGAGGGTGGTGATACTGTTGATGCTATGGCTCAGCCTACCATTATTAGACAGTAGGTAGACAAGTCTGGACAAATTTCTGCATATAATGGGAATCTCAGGGTACCATGGGTTGTAGGGTGGGTGCAGAAATCTCTAAAAATTCTTATATGTTTGCATACAGCATACTTATAAGTCCTTGCTTATGAAATAGAGCCTGATGGACCTAGAGTCCCTTCTGACATTAAATTACTGTGTTACTATAAACTACAGGAGGTTTCAAACATGCAGTTACTTAAAGGGATCATTCCTATAACAAACTAGTACAGTAAGCTATCATTGTGCCTCAGAATTAGAGTGGACTGGGAATAGTTCTTAAATCATCACCTTCATCCACCACCTATAGCATCACTAGTGCTCTGCTATATATCTTGTACCAGTGTTGGTATTGCTTTTCACATCTTATTTCTTCTTTTAGGGAACCAGCTCTTTGAGTGAAAGTCCAGCCCCTTCTACATCTGGAGCCAGTACACCAAGACGTGGACGTCGGCAACTACCCCAGACACCTTCAACACCAAGACCCCAGATCTCATACTCCCCTGTGATTCGCCCATCTGCAAGTGTTGCACCTCCATCCAATGGCATTGTAGCAAGGACCACAGAACAGCTCCAGAGACCAGGCAGAACTGAACAAACTGACACATTGTGGAATGAGCTTTCCATCCCAACGCAGGGTGGTAATGGCCGTGGAACAATGCCTCATCGCTATGTCTCGGAACCCTACCTACCTCTACATGAGGAGCCCCACAGCCCTGACTCCACAGCTGCAGAGGAGACCCTCACCTTTGAGGCTGCCATGGCAACAAGCCTAGGAAGGTCCAACACAATAAGCTCAGCTCCTCCCCACAGGCACACCTGGCAGGTACCCAATGGGCACTTCCGCACACGAGGAGTCCCACGTTCACAATCTGGAGCAGGATGTGACCTGCTCTGTGACACGGATGAAGATGACAAGTGTTAAGGGGCTTCACCACCTTTTTATGCATCACATACAGGCAATGAATGGACAAGAATGGATACCTCTGCTGGGTTTGGTGTTAATGTAGTCTCAGTAACAGCTTCCACGGTGTGAATTTTAATCAGTTTAAAAATGTAGAAACAAACAAAAAAGGATCAGAGGCAGTCTGCATGATTAACTGGTTACTGTTTCAAGAGTGTAAAGACTATATCTAATGGCAAAACTGCCTAAAGCTTAAAATGGTGAAGCTGCTTTAAATCTAGCCATGGCATGGACACAAGCCCCACATGGGCAAAATGTGTAAAGCAGCAATGCAATCAGAATTGTTTCAGCCCCAGGAAGGCTTGATATGGATCTGTATTAATGTGTTTTTAGGTGAGACAAGACAGGAGGGGTCCCATGTGTGCATAGAAAATCTGTTGTGCCATTAAAACAAATTAAATGGTAGCAGATTTAACAACACTTTGTAAGAGGCTGCTTTAGCCTTGTGGTGGTGGTAAGCACCAAATATCAGTGTTGTTCTGCAAGAAAGTGCAGCCTGACAATCAAAAGTAACTACGGGAGTCCTTTTTCTAGGCTGTCTTTGGAGCTACACCAGACAGATATGTAAAGAAGGCAGGCAGGGCGCCACATCAGAGACTTGGCTGCAGATTGGATCTAGAGTTTAAAATAAAACACTACGATAATGAGGGAAGATGGAACGAGGCTAGAAACAATGTTTCAGGCAAAAGAACTCCTACTGGCTTTGTTCCAGTGCCCACATAATGTACTGTATGTTTGTTTTTTGGTGGTCCGCTTCTCAAGGTGGTGCCACATGGCCAGAAGGTCTTTCATAACTTTTCATAACCATTGTTCTCTTTTCTTTCATTGCATATTCAGCCATAACCTCCAGGTATTTATTGGTCAACTGCGGTAGAAAACCTTTGTTTGCCAGTTTTGTTTGTTAATAGGGATGCCTCCATGGTTAATAACACCCCCCTCTTACCAGGCTGTACTCCTTAAACAGAAATTTGCATTGGTTCCAGTGGGCTAGGAAAATGTTTCCAAAGGGTGGACCCCTCCCAACCATATCATCTGTATTACTATCCTGCTAAAATGTAATTTTTTCTCCTTTGAAAGAAACATAATTTCTGTAGTTTCAAAGTGTAATTACTATGGTTGTGATGTCATGACAAAGTGTGAGCAGTACCTGTGTCTGTTTAGCCACTTAACCAATCAGAAAGCAGCATTCACATTTTTTGAGTGCCCCTTCGTAGCAGTACAATAACAGGTGTTGTGAATCAGTACCCTACAAATAGTGTTTTGGCATTCTGCCTTTTTCAAACATACAGCTTGAAGAACAAACAGAATTAAATTTTATACATGCCTCTTTTGCACACACTGTATCTAGATGCACTTTACATACCAGTGCATGGAATCATGACATTGCTGGGACTGAATATATTAAAAAAACAGTAGCAGCTACTAATAAAATACAACATACAGTAAGCACCTGCATTAGGACATGAGAAGGAGATATTGGCCCAAACACAGAGGCTTGCCCCTTTTCTTTTGAAAAAGGGTTGTGGGATTTTTAACTCCCACCTGCATAACCATCAGGGAAGGGCAGAAGAGGCTTCAATTTTTGTGCCTTTTGTTGGACGGCTTCTTCCAAAAACGCAGCAGCTCCCTAGGACTGTGCTGCACCGTCTGCTAAGGACATGAGCCTGACCTCCTGGGGTGTAACTTGACCCTGCAACCTTGTGGGCAGCATAGAGGTGTGAATGCTACTAAATGTGCCACACTGACATATGCAAGAGTGCCAAAATGTTATTTGTGAGGGTGTTGGTTTACAGTATGACTTTCTATTATGGAACTGCTAAAGCAAGTTTAAACCTGTTCATCAGTATAAAGTAAAGGGAAAGAACTGTGACTAAGTCTTGTAGTTGGAATTGTATAAGTGTGGGCTTTTTGTGATTGAAAATTACTACTTTGGAGTGTCTGGGCAGATGCACCTGTATAAACTGAAATAAAAAGTGGTTGTTAGTGCTGTGAACAAGAACCTAACTGGTGTGCACAATTCATGTTTGACTGATGTAAAGTCACTAAGAAGCAGCAGTGTAACATTTAGATAAAGGCAAATGAACTCAAACCCATCTAAATGTCACAAATGTTATGAAAACAGAAGCAAAACTATTACCCCTATACATGTTGAAGGTGCTTCAGAAGTTAACTGGATAATTAACAATGTAGAGAAACTCCATTGGGCATGTTCCTTTGCTAGCATAATTTATAAGCCAGGGTCATGCAGTCCATTAGAGCAGGTGGTTGTGAAATAAGGTTAGGAAATAGTTTATTTTGTGGTAGAGGGAGAAACAATAATTTAAAAACAGTATTACTGATATCCACCTCTAATGGGGTTGTATTTTGCCTTAATCAAATTAGGCAAAAAGGGAGGGGGTGTACAGGCCTTACTGCTGCCCCTTCAGTCATGTTGCCTGTGCTCCCTTCCCAATGGGGTTCTCAGTGTCACCTTGGGCTCACTCTGGGGTCAGGATCACTCTGGGAATACATTGACATACCAGCACAACCACTGCCTGCCTCTTTCACCTAGTCCAGTGTGAACATCTTCACTTGAGTTCCGCAGTAAGGTTGGGTATTACAGCACATGTGTGGGGGTGAAGATGGTTATGCCATGAAGACCTGTGTAAGTGTGCTGAGTGGCATCTGTTGTTCAAAAGGGCCTGATGGACATATGGGAAATGGGTATTTAATAATAAAATCTGATTTATCCAGTGTGTAGGATCTACCTGATGAAAGTAATACTACTGTTTGTTTTTTCAAAATTACTACAAGTCAACTAGTATTCAAATTAAGATGAAAAACATTACATGCAGTTTAAAATTTATAAGTACGTAACAGATTTAAATGGTTGCACACAAGAACAATATAGTATAATTGGCATAAAAATGAAATGTAGCACTATCTACATCGTAGCCCATCATAGCCCATTTTATGGTGTTGATACAGAAATGGACCCTTATGACGCACATCTATATTAATATAATTCTACTGGTAATGGATTATAATTACTGGTCACCATAAATATCAACCGGATTACTGTTTTGTTAAAAATGCATATCAACTGGATTTCGGATTATTATGCTGCAAAGGCAATAATAACCTGAAATCCAATTGATATGACACTTCATAATAACCTGAAATCTGATTGATATGACATTCCCCAAAGAAACTGTAGTATTCCATCGTTTCACAAAAAGTATTTCAACTGCAGTATTTTCAACTGTGCTTTATTCATGTACAGTTCAATTTCTTCAAAAATAAAACTGCACTCTCGCTGAAAAAAAGTCTTTTTCTTTCAAGCTGCTAGAAATAGTCATAACCTCCACGCCAGCAATTATAAAAAAAACTAAAGGCTAGGCAAGTTTGATATAATTAATTTTTTTTACATACCCTTGGTGTGTGATGACCACATAAACCTCTTGAGCTTCACTCTCAAGGTTTATGGGTCATCACACACCTCGGGTGTGTGAAACAAATCCATAACACACACTTACCTATCCATTATTCTCTATGTAATATCTGTACATACTTAGATACTGTACAGTGATAGCCAGTGATGTTATGCAGACGGCTCTACTATGCTGGTTTGACAAATATTTTGTCGATCGACATTACAGTGACAGATTTATGTTGACCGCAATTGCGGTCAACATAAATCCATCTGAAAACACTATGTTTCTTTCAGGGGGCAATGCCCCACAAACCCCAAATGCATCTTGTGGCTATTGGTGGGATCTGAACAATGAAACTTAAAATAGTGTTAAAGTGCAGCAAAACATGAAACATCAGGATAAAACTGATTGCATAAGAATCCAACACATTTCAGAATTTACAGACAGGTACATGATAAGAAAAACAGAGAGACTCTTATACCCTCAACCTTCTCTCTTCAGGGCAGTAAGTAATGGCAGGCAACTTTGTCAGGCAATCAATGCAAAGTAAGTGAATAACACCAGATTGGTGAGCAAATACTTGGTTACCAGACCATTAACATCAGCAAAGAGAGGAGGGGGTGAGAGGAAGGAAAAGTTGTATGGTAAGGAAGGTGTTCACCAATCTCCTGCTTATGCAAGCTTCTCTAAGTGGAAACTTTCTGGCCCCTAGGTACATGGGATTTCTGCTGGCAGAGATGCTGGCGCCTACAAAAGATGAGAGAAACCTTTAAGATACAGGTAAACATAGCAGATGAGAAGAAAAATCATGAAGAAGATTGCAAAGAGAGAGAAAAGAGATGCAACAAAAAGTATGATGTGGGGTTGGGAGAAGAAATGATTTGGCATAGCAAAGATTATGAATGGGAAGAAACAGAGAGAAATCTAGAGTATAGAAATGAACCAAAATGATATAGTAATGTTATAATATGGGTAAATAATTACACTTGCAACAACAAACAAATTGCAGTTTTCTTTCACAATAAAAATGAAAATACTAGCAATTTAATACCTGCTCGTCAAATGGTTAGTGCTGATGAGTGAGCAAATAAAAAGAAGCAAAAAAACAACTTCAACAATAAAACAAATTGAAATTCAGATCAATAGTTCATCATCTATCAACACTCTTTAACTATATTCAGAGGACCTAGTAGCATACAGTACCCCAGAAAAGATAAATTATAAGAATGGTTTTATGTCCAAGTCAGTGTTTAACCCTGATGGTTTTAATGAGCTAAGGATAAATATCCTGAAGCTTTCACATTGGAGCAGCTTCCTGAGCCTGACTCCTCCTCTGGGATTCTGTTTTACCACCTCAATGCCTATAAACTGCAGTCTCTTGAGGGTCACAGTTATGACATTCTGCAAAGTTTCTGCAACAGGTGTTCTGTCAATGCTTAAGGTTTCTCTCATCTTTTACAGGTGCAAGTATCTCTGCCAGTGGAACCCCCACCTTCCTAGGGGACAGGAATTTTTCACTTATGGAAGCTCACATAAGCATGAAATTTGTTAACAATTTCCTTACCATACAACGTTTCATTTCCTCACCCCCTCCTCTTTTTGCTGATGTTAATGGTCTGGTAACCAAACATTTGCTCACCAATCTGGCGTTACATAGAAACACAGAAATGGAGAAGTTTGATGGCAGGAAAGGACCACTCAGCCCACCTAGTCTTCCCCTTTGTCCTGCCTAGTCCCCTACTGAAGCTTCTCCCCCTCGTGTTCCCCCTCCTCCTCCTCCTCTCAGGATGCCCTTATGCTTGTCCCAAGCCCTTTTGAATTCTATGATTGTTCTGGCCCCCATGACACTTGCAGGTAGACAATGCCACCTGTCCACCACCTTCTTCATGAAATAGTGCTTCCTTATGTTCTGCCTGACCTCCCCCTCCCCCCAGTCTCATAATGTGCCCCTTGGTTGTCTGGTATCCCCTTCTTTGAAAAATGCTACACTCTGGAACCCTGTTTTTCCCCATAAGGTATTTAAATGTTTCTATCATGTCTCCTCTCTCCCGCCTCTCCTCCAAGGTATACATATTCAGCTCTCTGAGCCTCTCCTCATAGGTCATGTGCTACAATCCTTGTACCATCTTTGTAGCCCTCCTCTGCACTGCTTCCACCCTATCCCTTTCCTTGCTCAGGTATGGTCTCCAAAACTGAATACAGTATTCAAGGTGGGACCTCACCAAGGTTTTGTATAGTGATATCACTACCTCCCTCTTGCTGCTGGTTATGTCCCTCCTAATGCAGCCCAGCACTCCACTGGATCTCCCCACTGCTTTATCGAATTGACTGGCCACCTTTAGATCCTCAGATATAATCACTCCCAGTTCTGTTTCCTTCGTTGTGGTCTCTAGTACCACCCCTCCCATTGTATAGTCCATCTTTGGGTTCTTGTATCTCAAGTGCATAACCCTGCATTTTTAGCATTGAATCCCAATTGTCATGTCCTTGACCACTCCTTCAGCCTGTCTAACTCCCTTCTCATCCTGCTCACTCCTCCTTCGGTGTCCACCCAGTTACAGATGTTCGTATCATCAGCAAATAGACATATTTTCCCTTCAATTTCTTCTGCAATGTCCCCTATTAATATGTTGAAGAGTAATGGCCCTAGGACTGACCCCTACAGTTGTGGCATTCTACTGGTCACCTTCCCTTCATCTAAATGGACCCCATTTACCACCACCTTCTGTTCCTTATCCCCCGGCCAATTCCTCACCCAGTTAACTATCTTCATACCCAGTCCCAGACTTCCCAGTTTGTTGACTAGCCTCCTGTGGGGAACTGTGTCAAATTTGTTGTTAAAGTCTAGGTGCAAAACATCCGCAGACCCCCCCCCCCCGGTTGATCTCTCTGGTCACCCAGTCGAAAAAGTCTAACAAGTTTGTTTGACATGATCTGCCTGCTGTGAATCCATGCTGCCTTTGGTCTTGCAGGTCAAAGGCTTCTAAGTACCCCATGACCCTCTCTTTCAACAGTGCCTTCATAACCTTCCCACCACAGAGGTCAGGCTGACCAGCCTATAGTTACCTGACTCCTCTCTACTGCCGCTTTTGTGGAGTGGGATAAAATTTGCCCTCCTCCAGTCCTTGGGAACCACCCCTGTATCCAGTGACTGGTTGAATAACTGTTATAATAGTGCTGTTTTCTGAGTTCCCTAAAAATACTGGGATGCACACCATTGGGTCTCATCACCTTGTCCTCCCTAAGATTGCCTAATTCCTCCAGTACACTTTTTCAACGTAAAAGGCTTAATGTCCACTTCCTCATCCTTATTATCCCTATCTGTAAATACTGAACAGAAGTATTGGTTTAGTACATTCACTTTTCCCTGATCTTTCAAAGCTTTCTTCCTCTGTCTCTTTCAGCCTGCTAATTCCCCCCTCACCTTTCTCTTATCACTGACATACCTCTGAAAAGTATTGTCCCCCTTCTTAGCTTCTCTAGCTATCCTTTCCTCTGTTTGTGCCTTGGCCCTGCTGATTGTCCTCCCTGCTTCTGTCTGCCTAACCTGATACTCCTTCCAGTCCTGTTCCCTCTGTGACTTCTTGTTCTTGTTATTCACATACTTTGCTTTAATTGTTTGACAAAGATGCCTGCCATTACTTACTGCCCTGAAGAGATAAGGGTGAGGATATAAATTTTGAAATGTGTTGGATTTTTAAGCAATCAATTTTTTCTTGATGTTTGCTATTTTGCTGCTCTTTATCACTTTTTTGAATTTCATTGTTCAGATCCCACCAATAGCTGTCAGATTTGATTACCTTACAGGCAATCCAATTGTCCAATCATTTAGCCTGTTCTTGAGGTTGGGTGTCATAAAAGATGGGTGGCCGGGACCACTGGCCAGTCCCCTGAGGAAGCTCTAGCGAGTGACGCGCCGGGCTTGTGTTCCACTGCTGTCACTGAGGTTGACCTGTGTCACCACCTTTTACACTTAATAAGCTTGCAACTCTGCAATTCCACCTTATAGTGTGGCTATAACTGACTGTCCAGCCTTTTGAATGACTTGTCTTCTTTAGGAGTGTGGCACTTTCCATTTTTTTGCCCAATATCATATGAAATCACCATTCATTTCAATTAGATTTCCAATATATCAAGGCACTCATTATGATAGCCACACTACAAGGCTAAATGGCACAATTTCAGGTTCATTAAGTGCAAAAGGCAGTGATAGTGCAAGTAGGGAAAAATTGACACCCTGGGTGGGCCAAGTGGTCCTTGTCTGCTGTCAAATGTATGTTTCTATGTGATATTTTCCAATATATTGAATATACAATGCTGCCTCTTGTCACTGGCTATCACTGTTTATCAGTGGAATTCCAAATCATTTCAATGGGAGCAATTGCACTATCAGCATTTCCACAACAGCTGCACTAGATGCAAGTTAGGTCTAGACCTGGATTGCAATTTATTCATCAAGGTATGCATATCTATAAAACTTTTTAACTGGGTGCAAACTGGAGGTGCCATAATCATAGCTACAACTCATAAATTTGAAGTGGGATCAGATTTATACAGAGGGACTACAGCTGTAGATTCCCAAAAAGACAACTAATGACATGCTCAACCTGCAATTCACTAATTCTACATGAATACCCCACCTCCTACAATTCTGTAACACAAATATGTCATAAAAAATTTGAAGCATTACATTTTAACTTTGTTCATCCTCACATGCTCTTTTCATAGTTACTTCACAGGTGATAGTTAAGCAATGTATAGCCAAACAGGTCACAAGAAACTCTATCCATTCAGAATTAAGCATAAATACAACTCCACTCTATGAGACAAATGCATTTTGGCTGAAAGTGGGATAAACATTTTTATTCCTACATGTTAAGATAGGAACCATAATTCACTAACTGTGGAGTACAAGATAACCAAGTCAGAATATCGGCTGGTCAAATAACTATTATGAGAACTGTTCAAGAATGGCCAGTATAAATGCTGCTCCCTGATTGGATGAATCAGGTCATTTGCCATGCCTGTCTATACTCGTGAACACATTGTCCTGCATTTTCTAAGCCAGACATTTAATGTACAGCCTATAAGTGCAAAAACATACTCCAGGATGGTGCGTTTGTTGAGAGATGTAAACAGTCCTCTGGTGTATGCTATGGAGCACTAGGTCTGTAGCCTCATGCCTCAGCACACACACTGGGGGACATGTTTCTGCACACTCTGAGGGAAATGCTTATATGTCCAAATGAACAGACCCCCTATCATATATTATTGCACACTTACCTGTATATATACACATATATATACTGTATACTGTATTATATAGCAACAAAAGTGGTATGGCATGAACTTGATAAAAATATGTCTGCTATTTTAAGAGCAGCCCATGGCCTCATGACATAACAAGTGGTGAAGCCATGAGTGATGCCACAAGGGTCACAGATGACAATGAAATTATCTTGCGTATTTTTGTAATGCCCATGCCATATTTTATTTTTATTTTTATTTTTTTTATTTATTTGAGTCTAGGATTACAACTACCTTTGAGCCAAGACTCTTTTACAAAGGTTCCACATCGATAGTGCAGGCAATCATCAATAGGCAGGTTACAGTGTGACAGATCAGGAACATATTACTGTTAACACACTACATGGTAAAAGACAATAACATTTAATTGACAAATTAGAAGTATAGTGACAAATTCCTACAAGAGAGATGTGATGCCCAGGGAACATTAGCAGGGAAGTGGCAAACAGGGAAAAAGGTCTGGGGCTGGAGGGTTGGGGTGGCAGTGGAGGGGCAGTGTGGTGCAGCCAAGGGGCCTTGTCAGGACAGACACAGCACAAGTGCTTGAGTGGCTGCAATGGAGAAGTAAGTGCTATAAGAATGGGGGAGAGACAGCCAGACACCTGTGGGGTCAGAAACAGATTAGGGGCAGAGATGCTTAAGTATTACAAACACAGGTGTTTTTGCCAGTTAGGGAGAGGTGGAGATTTGTTTTGAAGGTTCCTAGAGATTCGGTGGAGGAGATGTCACATTGAAATTCGTTCAGCCTGCTTGGGGCTTTATAAGCAAAAGACCGTTGTCCTTGGGATGTGCAGCAGCATGGGATTTGGAGGATAAGGGGCTTAGAACTCCTAGTGATGCAGTTATTGATTTTGAGATTTAGGAAGGCGCTGACTCCTGGCGGGGATTTTCCCATCATGATTTTCTTGGCTGTTATGTAAGTTTGGTATTTGATATGGTTGTTTAGTTGCAGCCACCCTGATTTGGAATAGAGGTCACAGATGTGGGTGAGGCGGTGTAAGCCAGTGGCCAGTCTGCAGGTTTGGTTGAGGGAGGTTGATACCCACCTGAGGGAGGAGGTTGCGGCAGATCCATAGATGATGAGACCGTAGTCAATTATACTGATAACGGAGCTCAGGACGGTGATGGACAGTGCTTCAGTGGTTAGGTGTTTCCTATGCCAGAAGAGGAGGCCTATCCTGGAATTGACCACTTTCGCCACATTGTTGATGTGTGGGACATAGGAGGGATTACTGTCAAGGGTGAGGCCAAGGAACTTGTTCGAGGGTTAAACCTAGCTTTGTTCTTATAAGGAGCTGATGGTGTTTGAATTTTCTGTGGGAGCTACAGAAAAGTAGGGTCTTTGTTTTTTTCTGGTTAAGGATAAGTCTTTGTTTTTCAAACCAGGTTTCAATTGTGGAGAAGGCCTCCTGGAGTTTGCTTTGTAGATGCACTGGATCAGGGTGTGAGGCTAGGATGACTGCATCATCAGCGTATAGAAGGATCTGTGCAGGGCAGGATTCCAGTAGTGTGTTCAAGAAAAGACTGAATAGGAGGGGGCCTAGGATTGAGCTCTGCGGGACACCGGACCTGACTGGTCTTGGATCTGAGAGCATGCCATCTATTTTCACTGTTTGGGAGTGGTTTTCTGGGTAGCTTTTAAACCAGTTAACAGAGTTTGGTGAGAGTCTTGCATGTCGAAGCTGGGCAAGTAGGAGACGGTGGTTGATGGTATCAAAGGCTTTGATTAAGTCAATGAAGGTGGCTCCAATGAGATGGCTGTTATTGAGTGAGTGATGGATTGCACCAGTGAATTCAAGTAGTGCCATCGTGGTGCTATGGCCCTTTCTAAAACCATGCTGCTCCATGCACAGTATGTTGTGTTTGTCTAGGAAGTCAGTGAGTTGGTCAGACACAATCTGTTCTAGGGCTTTGGAGAGTGGGGGCAGGATGGAAATAGGTAGGTAATTCTCAGCAGCTGTTTTGTCACCACATTTATGGATTGGGGTTACTGCGGCAGATTTCCAAATGTCGGGGAATTGGCTGTGGCTGAGGGAGAGGTTAAAGATCTTGGTAAGATGCAGGAGCACCTCTTCAAGGGTTAGTGATAACAGCTTGAGATCGATGGAGTCGCTGCTGGACCTGGAGTTGTGAATGGCTTTGGTAATGTAGCTACGGACTTGGTGCAATTTTACTGCTTTAAAGTAGAAGGGAGGGTGGTTGTAGGTGGTTGAGGTGGCCAGGGTGTCAGAGTCATCAAAAAATCCTTGAGGAAGAACAGCACTGAGGTCTGAGAAAGTGTCATTGAAAGTGTCGGCAATGAGCTTCTGGTCAAGGGTGATTACTCCACTAATGCTGAATACTGACGGGGGATTTATGCAGTGGAATGGGTTTGTCTTAGGATGACCCAATGCTGAAATCAAATCTAGTGTATGTGCCGAAATGCAATATGTTCACCTTTGGTTTGTCCCTGTCGAACTTTTGGGCCACATCAGGATCATGTTGACCTTTGGACAGTTAGTTCAGCAAAACTTAGCCCTTCTCACATGGCCAGGGCTAGACCCATGACCATTTGTCATGCTTCCTGGTAATTTCTGACCCTACTCCTCATTTCCAAAACATTTTATTAATAAAAATAAATTCCGGCTCCTGGTATAGTGCCATGTGCTGACTCAGTTTTTCTTTTATAAATCTAACTGGAGGACAAGGGGACAGAAGAGATAAGGATTGATGTGGGTACAGAAAGGGTAGTAAGGGATGCCAGTATTTGTAGCCTGCTAAACCTCAATGCCAAGAACCTAAAGTGTCTTTGGGTAAAGTGTTGAAGCCAGTCCAAAGACAGGGGGTCCATATCAAAGACAAAAACAAGTTGCCAATTTCCACATTCACTTTCTCTTGTGTTTGTGTGGCAAAGTATTTAGATCTGCTGCTATCTCAGTGAAGTTACATTTGAAGTTCTGTAAATACTGTTGAACTTTTTAAGTACAATCAAGTCCCAGAATTACATGATATCAGACTTCTAGTCTGAATGACCTAAGTATGAATATTTATGTTATCATCCACCTATGGTGACAATATCATGAAGGTGCCTGGCAAGCAAAAATAACCTTGGTATTTTTGACTTTTTGCATATGGAAAATGTTTGTTTTTAATGTGACTTTTACATCTCTGTTTGGTGTATGCAATCCTAGTTCCAGTTTGAGTAGGTGGGGTTTCATAGCTTCTCTTTGTGCTAAAGAAATTAAAAATGACATATGCAGTTTTAGTCAATTAGTGATCAGAAACAGAGGATTTCTTGTTCTGCTCACAGTTGTCTTGTGCAGCAACATTAAAGTGGAGTGTTACAGTTCAGAGGCTAGAAGAAGAGCACTGCATTCATTTTTTTAAATTAACAAAATGAAACAGCATTTTTAAATCCCTCTATCTGTCTGAAAACATTTATAATTTATTTATATGTGCTATGAGACATGTTGCATATGGTATAAGTAACCAATGAGCCACAACAGACTGTGCATTAAAATTCTTTAGAAAATGGCAAGAATGGATCCTCAGTGCTGGTTGGCTAATACCACCTCCAAGCTGGGCATTTATTTTTCAATAAATGCCCAGCAAGAAATTAGTACGAGCCTGACTGCCACCTTACCACATACACTTGTGCAGGGATACTCACCCTGCTTAGTCTTTGTTGAAACTACCAGCTAAAATTTAAAATCCTCACATGTTTTTCTCTCTCGCTACCTGAGAGCAACTGACCCCCTCATTACACACACACTGGCCCTTTTCAGTATAAGTCGCCCTCTTCAAAAAAAAAAAAAGACACTCCTCTCATTCTGCGGTCGGGAAGAGTGCCAAAATCTTTTTTTTCCTCACAGTTGCACTCTCCTGACCGCACTCTCGCACCACTGGGCTTAACCGGAAGTGAAAGAATCCGTTGCTCTGAACAGCTTGCTACTACGAAACACCATTTTCAAAACCATAGCATTCTACTGCCACAAACACCAGAACTGACACAAATACAATGCTCCCACACTTATTCCATCTACCAATCTAAATTAAATTCATCATTTACCTTAGGGCTGTTTGTCAAGGCATAGTTCTCATCCACAGGTCCCGCACTTAAGAGACACAACGTCCTACTGCAGCCCAATTAAAAAAAAATTAAAATGCTAAACAAACATGACATGACTTAAAAACGATGCCCACAGACTACTTCTGTATATTTACTAGTTCTTCAGGTGAATGTGCCTGTGTCAGAAAGTGTGTGTGTGGGGGAGGGTGATAGCTGTGGGAGGAGCAACAGAACCTGGAACAGCCTTAAAGAAACATGGACTATTTTTTAAATACTTTGTTTCTGCTAATATTAATTTTTTATAATCATTTCCTCTCTTCTTTTACCACTTCATTAAAACTTACTAAGAAAATCATTTTCTGAGTGCAATAATACCCTCTAGGGTGGGCATTAGTGGGAAATGCTGGACCTTCCAGGGGCTATAAGGCCGTCCGCCTATGGCATTGGCCCTATCATGCCCCTGAGCAGTCCGGTATTTCCCAATAATGCCCACCCTGTCAGGTATTATTGATTACACATAATACACACCCTGGAGTGGCTTAATTCACTTATAAAATGGCTCTCTGCTTTTATATATTATATGTAAAGGAAAACCTTTTTGATCTTTTTTTTTTGCTTAAAATTATTTGTTTAAATACATTTAAAATGACAACATTATGTGCATGCAATGGTCCCTGATTTTGTAGGTAATGTCAATTGTTTTGCCTTGTTAATGAGATCTGACACCTGACCATGCATCACTCACTTTCAAATACATGGTCAGATGATGTCTCTCAGCCAATGAAGTTTTAGGATTTTTCCGTATTATTTATAAGAGCATCATGTTCACAGTTTGGCAGACAGAACCACTTTGCAAGGTGTTTTCACCCAAACTGCACAAGATGCCACTCCTACCATAAGAGTCAAACTGCGCAAGATGCCACTCATGCCATAACAGTCATCTGTTGTAGCTCATATAAATATATTTATAAGTCTAATTAAATATTCATGAGTCTAGTGAGGCTCCTAATTAGCTACTGGATAGGTGATTAATGTTTTATAAATTACTGATGCAGCTGCCAACTGATGTTGTGTGGCACACAACATCTTAAATGTAAAGCATACTTGTGCCAAACTGCTCGAGCCACATCACTAAAAATGGCTAAAGTAAAAAAAATTCTAAACATGAAAGTTGTTATTGCAGTTAGACTTATAATTGCAATAACAATTGCAAGATCTGTCATTTTCTTAGATTAACAACACACTGGAAGGAGGTGTCCTTTGGCTGCATCTTGGTCCATCTATCCTGCCAGCATCCAATAATCACTCAGAAATGACTGGCTTCTCAGTCATTATTGCTTAAGTAGTAACTATCCCATGGGGTGTGAAAAACTAGCAGGTCAGGTGCGTTGTGGTGCAAAATTCATGGATATGGCTTTCAAAAAAATATCTCAACATTTCATAGAAAAAAACCTCATGAAATTGAATTTTAAGTACAAATGTTATTTTGTACTTTTTGACTGCTTATAACATGCACCTCCTTTAAACAAGATGCAAAAACATTAGCAAACAATCCTCTCTTTTATTGACTGTGAGCCTGCTAAACTTGAAGACATTGAGGTCTCTAGTTTTAATGCTACATGGGCTTACATATTTGCAGTTAACACACTTGCCGCATTTAATTTGAAAAGCTCAGAAGGATTGGTCACTTATAATTCAGCCTCATTTAAAACTAGAGATCTGAATCTTTTAATCCTTTACACACACACACACACACACACACACACACACACACACACACAGTCGCGCCGCTATAGTTAGGATTGAGTAAGCAGTTTAATGTTAAACCCCACATTTTGCACCGTAATAACTTTGTAACCATTCAACGGATTTGCATGACGTTTGGTATGTGCTGTTCCAAGGGGTTGATCACTTGACTTGCCAAGTTTTATTTTAATCAGATGTACAAATTGTGCACAGCTCATAGGGAAAGAAAGTGTGTTTTTTTGCTTCTTCCCTCCAATTTTTCCTGACTTTTCCTGATTGTCCTGCACCCACACCGTTTTGAATTTTAGCCTGAAATGTTCAGGATAGAAAGAGCTTACCATATGGAATAAGTCAGTGTTAGTTTGGTGAAACAATGTTAATCTGATCCAAAGTTATTCAGTTTTAAATAGTCAGGTTCTGAGCATGCTCAGTTCAGTCTTTTGGCTAGATGCACAGCTGTGAACAAGGATTTTGGCTCATGAACGGGGATTTTGACAGCTCATGAATGGGGATTCATTAAATCTCCGGTCGTGAGAAAGCAATACCTGCTCATTAGCCACCGTCTCGTTTTCACTTTTAGCCCAAAACAAAATGTTCTTACTTGCCCCACAGATGCATTTTGTGAAAACAAATGCATGGGTTTTGTTCATGGCAATGCCCTCTACAAATCCACATGTTTGGTTTCCATCAGATAATTAAAAAAATGTTGTTGTTTTATTTGAAAATTCTTGCTCTTGACTCGCTTTTGATCCCAGTTCTTCAGGTGTCCAAATCTTCGTTTGTGAGCCAATCCCCATTCATGAGCTGTCAAAATCCCCATTTGCGAGATAAGGACCAGATGGCCATATCTCACAAACAGGGATCGGCTCGTGAACTGGGATTTTTACACCTCACAAATGGGGATTCAGCTCGCAAATGGGGATTTTGATACCTCACGAACAGGGATTATAAAAAAATCCTTGTTCCTGAGCTGTCAAAATCCCCATTTATGAGATGATAACTAGATGGCCCTATCTCATGAGCAGGGAATCCCCATTCATGAACTGTCAAAATCCCCATTCGTGAGCTGATCCCCACTCGTGAGCTAGCAAAATCCCCATTCGTGAGATGAAGACCAGATGGCCCTATCTCACAAACATGGATCACCTCACGAACAGGGATTTTGTCACCTCACGAATGGGGATTCAGCTCATGAACTGGGATTTTGACAGCTCACAAACAAGCATTTTTAAAACGTTGCTAGTTCACTGCTAAGAAACTGTAAGACTTTTGGTTTGAAATTTGCAGGGTGCAAAGGGGGTGTCCCACAGATGTGACATATGGTGCTTTGGTGTAACAAATTGAATTGGTTACATAGTTATGACATTCCAAAGTTGAGAAATTTCCCATGGAATAACACTGCAGTGCACGTATCTCAAAAACAAAGCAAGATATGGATTTTTTCACTGTCTGCAGCTTAGGCCACCTTTAGGTGACCTAAGCTGCAAAAACAAGTTTGGAAATCATAGATTACACCAGCAGTGGAATTTTTTTTCTACTTGCTACAGTTACTGAGATATTGGCAAAAACATGTTCCAAGGGTTCCAAGGGTGCTCTTTCAGCACTTTTTGGTGCCTGTATCTTGTAAATGATGCGATATATGGATTTCATTTACTTATCATGCATGGAGGCCTCACTGTCTTGATTACAACGACACTTGAATTTTTTTCATAGCTGCTACGGTTGCTGGGATGTTGGCAAATTAATGTTACTAGTGTTCCTTGCCCTATAGGGCTGCTGTATAGCTACATAGTTATGTGCAAGTGGGAGCACAGGGCCCAGAGGGTGCATATCATTATGCACAAATGGGCAGTTTTCAGACCCCTCACTTCTGCCAACACATACCATTCACTAATTATATTACACTTTTTCAAAAAGTAAGGAAATTCATTGGGCCTAACTCTTATCCATTCTCCATTACTGTAGCATGTCAACCTGTTTACACATGGAATGGGGTAAGAGTTGGGCCTCACGACAACATGGCACAGTCCGGCGTCTGTCGGTCTGTTGAGGATGGGGGGTGGGGTGGTGATGGGGATTAGGGGTTCAACCTTAACATCTCATTTCCCCACTTTTGTCACTTTAACCCTAACTGATGCATTAACAAAGTTTTTTTACAATGAATGGAAA
The DNA here is from genome assembly GCA_016271365.2 of Neoceratodus forsteri. NCBI lineage: Eukaryota > Metazoa > Chordata > Ceratodontiformes > Ceratodontidae > Neoceratodus > Neoceratodus forsteri. The sequence continues at coordinate 196,963,460 of CM028136.1, forward strand.
AGACTGTGAGACCTTAACTCAGTTTTGTCCCACCTGAGCTATACTGTAGGTCTCATCCTCACACGTGTGGATAAATATATGATTGTTACACTGCAATCTTTTGCATACATCATGCGTGTCCTGTAAGTGTAACAACAATACATTTTAACTGGCTTGCAGTTTAGCCTAATAATTTGTGAATGACAGAACCATTTCACATTATTGCTGATAGGACAATAGATAAACTTGACTGCTTAATGGACTGTACATTTGTCTTTCTCTTGCTGTTCCTATATACAGTATATGAAGCAGATCCCAGTTCAAATCCCACTAAAGCCATCATTCTGTGACCTTGAGCAAGTCTTTTAACCTCCCATGACTCAGTCCCTTATTGCAGTAGACTTTATAGAAGCAGGGCCTTACTAAAATGGAGCTTGTTTCAGCTCAGTAACCAAACTGCAAGGCAAAACAGGAGCTGAAGATGAACTGCTTTGCCTGGATATAGCCCAGGACCTTCATGGTATTTTCAAGGCTTGTGAAAGCTGCTCTCCTATTCTTTAAAGCAGTGGTGTTTGTTAGTGGGGAAAAACATCATCAAATATATTCTTAGTGACAATGTATTTCTAGCACAAACATCAGTATATCCTTTTTCTTGTCACTGTATTTTCTTCCTGAACTGAGATATAGAGTTTTAAAGTTTTTTAAGCTCCCATCTATCAGGCCATACCCACTATGAATAAATAAAGCATTTTGGTGAGGAGCAGTGCTTTTTGCTATTGGAAATGTGTGCTAGTCCCTCCTTATACATCCACAGTATGAAACCTCAAGTAAAGGGATTTCACAAAATTGCTGGTGGCTGCCATATTGAATGACATGAATTATTTATTATAACACTGATAATAAAAACTGTTATAAAAATGTCTGCTAAAAATGAAAATGTACCAATAAAAAATTGAATTATGTCAGAAATATATAAATGCCAAAAAAAATATGTGATGAACTGTTTTGCTGATTAACCAATACAGCTGCTTTAAGTACTTCATCACAATGTGTCGGTTGTGTAAATAACATGTTGATGGCATTGTAAATCATATAATTATGAAGTAATGTCTCTATTTTCCATAGTGAATATGCATCTAGGTGGCCCCACTGCAGGAAAGTATACAGGAGAGGTACTTGAGAAACACTCTAGCAAAACAGCTAAAGGAGGATTAAGACTACTATCTGAAATGTCCTGGAAGAAATTCCAAACAAGACAAGAAAAGGGAAACTTAAACATTTATAGATTTTAATGTCACAATTAAGAAAACATTCTAAGAACAGGATACATGAACACACAGAAAGCAAAGCCAAAGCAGGGAAAGAAGAGCTGTATTTCTTTTTGTTACTTTATTGTTATTGAAATGACATTTGTACTCCAGGTAGCAAATACTTATTACAGTTCCTTTATTCTTGTCTTCAGATCTCCTTCGGAATTTTCATCCAAGGCATTATTTCTTATTATAGCCTCAGTCCTTCCTCAAGGATTTTGCCAGGGCTTCTGGCAAGCAAACTTAAATATGCCTTGCTTGAACTTTGCTGCCTCCATCTGGTGCATCTAGTTTATTAAATTTGTCTGCCTGGGATTAACAAGTGTTGATGGTTTTGACCTGCTTGTAAAACTGGAAATATGTACATGTATATAGCTGCTGTTACTATTTTTGTCTGTGCTATACATTTTGGGATGCCGTTTGTATGAAGATGCTATACAAAATAAAGTTTGTATTTGATTATGTTATAAAAAGAGATTTCTCCATTTTGAGAATTGGATTTTCCTTAGTATTGTTCATTCTTTTTCAGATATTACTTCAGTTATTGTGGTGTATGATCTGGTGCGGATAACCTACAAGGTGCTATATATGGACTAATATATGGACCATATATAACAAAGGTTTTCTTTTATTTGTTTAAAAGATAGTAATGAGAAAGGCAACCTCTGAGACAGGGCTCATTTCCTGGTGCAACTAAAGGAAGTGGTAACTGGAGAAACATGTACAAAAGCAATACAATACACAAAAATATAGGTTAAAAGACAGCAAATTTAAATACAAGGGAAGAGGTACACTCTGAGGATATAGCAAAAACCATAGACACAATCAATGTACATCATTGTAGCAGTCAGCAGCAAAATAATTAATTGTAACGGAACATGGCAGTGTCATGTTAAGCTGCAATGGAAATGGATGTATACGGGGGTAGCGGTAGGGGTGCAAATGCAGTCAATGAACTGCAAGTACAGAAACATTTCTGCAGTGGGCAAGAGTGCATAGTACAAAAGGGCAGCAGTTAGAGGATAGTATTACACCCCCCAGGGACTGGGAGAACCTCAGAAACTAAACCAGGAGAGGGAAGCTAGAGTGTTTTTCACAGTCATCACAGACCACAATAATGGGTCTGGGTTCCACAGCTGGTCAGAAATTTGGTAGAGGCACAATAAGTAAAATATAATGTTGAAATTGTGTGGGGAAGGATGGGGAAAATGAAAATGCCAGACACACTTATTCAACATTCCAAAGATCCTATTATACGTGAGTATGACAGCACAGTAATGTAAAACAGATTTGTGATGTCAGAACCATGTATGACAGCAAGTTGCAGCTTCTGAAAACTGGTTAGAATCACATATAGCCAGTTGTAATAGCATTATAAATAGTGCCACAGCATGCCTTCTTGCTAAGGCTGCTGAAGTATCTTTTCTAAAATACATACTGAGTACTCATGCTTGGCAACCCAGACATTCAGTTTTTGGATAGTCAGCTGTAAACGAAGAGAAGAAAGTAAACAAAACCAAAAACAAAAAAGAAACTTGTTGCCTTACCCAGCTGTTCACAGCCAGTTACATAACAAATACTTGCACCACAGATTGGTATTGTGGAAAGAGTTAAGATTATCTGTATGTTGCATCCTCTTCTGTAGTCTCAGCCAGACTGGATAGACCAATGGGCCTTCTGCTGACAATTTTCTGTATTTCTTTTTAGCCAGGAAACATATTTTATGGGGATCTTATAAAAGCCTGCACATGTTGGTTTTAGCCAGTAATGGCCTCAGGCCATTATAGTCATTATGCATGTTTATATGAGCTGGGTTTTGGCATGGTTACAGCACCTGTGTGTGAAGTGCACTACTATAGCCATTTCCAGTACTTTCACACACATGCTGAAGAGATGTGGAGTGGTGCAGGAGCTGGTAAGTGTTGCAAGCAGCTTACCCCCCCCCTTATGTTTTATCTATGTTGCTCTGTTGGTTTCCATTGCTGCAAGGCATCACTGCAGGTGGTGCGGTGTGTTTACACACAGGAACTGAAAACTCTCACACAGTGTCAGCTCCCCATCATTACAGAGCAACAGGAGCCGAAATGGATAAGCTCAAAACACTATTAGATATGTCTGCACTTATTCTCTGTCAGTGGATTAGCAACTCTGTGCCACTTGAAATGGTACAGAATGCTAGTGAACAAGCCCATTGTGTCTGCCTTAAACAGAGGCCAACAACATTAACATACATACTAACATACTAGACACCAACAGAATAGGCCTCTTAGTCTATCAAGTCTGCTTGCACTTCAGCATCCTGAATGGATACTGTAGCCATCTACCTGGCTCCTGCCATTGTTGCAGAATCCCCAAGTCCCACTTCCCCCCCCAGGTAGCCATCCTCTTCTTTACCCCTTGTCTATACCTATCCAACCCTCTCTCGAATCCATCCGCCATGGCTGCCTGTACCAGCTCCCCAGGCAGTGCATTCCATGGATCCACCACTCTCTCTGTGAAGTACCTCTTCCTCTTTTCTCCCTTAATCCTTCCACCCTCAATCTTTCAACTGTACCCCCTGGTGATTCCCCCCTCCTTCTGCTGAAAGATCCCATCCTGGCTTACCTTATTTACTCCCTTGAGGTACCTATATACCTCAATCATGTCCCCCAGACCCACCTCTCCTCCAGCAAGAAAAGGTTGAGCTCCCCTAGTCGCTCCTTATATGTCATATCCCCCAATTTTTATTTAGTTGTTTAACCAGGAGTAGCACACTAAGCTGAAAGCTTTTTTACAGGCATGACCTGGGAGCACAAGGACGTTAAGTGAATTGCTTAGGGTCACACAGTATGTAAGTGGAACCTGTGGGATTTAAACCCATGTCTGGTCTGCTGGATGTCACCAGATTTGCAGCTCAGAGCCTTAAACCACTGCGCTATACTGCCTTGCCCTAGATCAATTTGGTTGCTCTCCTCTGGACCCTCTCCAGGAGTTGGATGTCCCTCTTTAGGTGCGGCCTCCAGAACTGCACAGGTGTGGTCTAACCAGGCTGTTGTACAGCAGCAAAATCACCTCCCTACTCCTAGAGGTAATCCCCCTAGTGATGCAGCACAGCATCCTATTTGCCCTTATTGTAGCCCTCCTGCTTTGCTCTAAATTATTCATGTTAACATCCACCAGGACTCCCAGGTCTCTTTCCCCTTTTGTGGCCTGCAACTCTCTCCCACCCTGAGTATACACATAGTTGGGGTTTTCCTGCCCTAGATGTAGCACCTTGCATTTGCAGGAGTTGAATTTCAATTTCCAGATGCAGGACCACCTGTACAGAGTATCCAGTCCTGTTGCAGGGCCAGTCTTCCCTCCTCAACTTCCACCACTGCCCTCAGCTTAGAGTCATCCACAAAGAGACTCATTTCACTCCTGATACCTTCTCTGTTATCATAGATGTAGACACTGAACAGGAGCCGCCCCAGAACTGATCCCTGGGGGACCCCACTTATGACCTCCCTAGGAGTCGAGACCTACTCCCTGACTACTACTCTTGGAATGCACCCAGAAAGCCAATTTCCAATCCACCTAACTGTCAGTGGGCCTACCCCTATCCTCCCCAGCTACCCCAGCAGGCCATTGTGAGGGACTGAATCAAATGCCTTGCTGAAGTCCAGGAGCAGGACATCCACAGGTTTCCCCCATTGAGAGCTGACGTCACCCACTCATAGAATTCAACAAGGTTGGTTTGACATGATCTACCTAGCACAAACCCATGCTGTCGGTTATCCAGGTATCCCTTGCCCTCCAAGAAACCCTCCATCCTTTCCTTAAGTATGCTGCCCATTATCTTCCCCACCACCAATGACAAACTGATGGGCCTATAGTTTTCTGGCTCTTCTCTTGATCCCCTTTATGGATGGGCACATGTTCCTGCCTGCAATCCCTTGGTACCTTCCCTGTCTGCAGCAATGTGTTAAAGAGATCCACCAGTGGTGCAGTCAAAACATCCATCAACTCCCACAGCACCCTGGGATGAATAGCATCAGACCCTGGAGATTTGTCCTTTTTTAAGGACTTGAGGGCTTCCCTCACTCCACCGATACTGATATCAGCATCTGTTCCCCCCCCACAGCTGAACCAGCCTGACGTCCCTCATTTGTACTACCACCTGCAGCAGAATGCTTTTCAGTAGGTGCCCCAATGAGCAGGCCTGCTGCTTCTTTCATGTCCTGTACCCCCTTATTTGAGAATGCCCCGGCCTCCTTCCTAGTGAACACCATGGCAAAGTACTCGTTCAGTATCTCCACCTGTTCCCCAGCCTCTTCCACCCACCCCCAGCTGACCTCAACCAACTAAGCTGGCGCTTGACCTTCCTCCTCTGCCCAATTTACCTAAAGAAGCCCTTTCCCCTGCCCTATATCCCCTGTGCCAGCCTCTGCTCCTTGCTGGCCTTTGCCCCTCTCACTGCTTTGGTGACCTGCCTAGTTGTAAGGCGATAGTTTTCCCTTTTCCCTATCTCCTGTAATTTTTTTCTACCTACTGTAGGCAGCCTTCTTCTTCCTTACTGCCCCCTGGACCTCCTTATTCCACCAGCATGGCTTATGAGACCTACCTGCCTTGTGTCTGTCTTGCACAGGTCCTGGTGGCATCCTGTATCCCCTGGTTAATGATCTCCCACCTGCCTTCTATGTCCAGCCCAGGGTTAAGCTCCCTCAGATGCCCCTTAAGAATATCCCCCATGTTCCTAAAATCAGCCCCCCTAAAATCAACTATCATCATCCTTGAATGACCCCCCCCCCCCAACATTAAGCTAAAACCAGACTGTGTTGTGATCTCTCCCAGCCAGGGGATCTTTCATGACCAAATCCCACACAAGATCCCCATCCGCTAAAACCACATCCAGGGTATGACCCTCCCTCATAGGGTCCATCACCAGCTGATTGAGGAACACATCCAGAAAGCCATCCAGCAGTTTCTGCTTCCTGGTCACCATGGATGTCATAGTTCTGCAATGAGTAGCCAGCATATTAAGGTTCCCCATCAACACCACTCCTTCCCCTTCCTGTCCATACTGATCCCTAATGTTAGCCAGCAGGCACTCCTCTTGTTCCTCTTTCAGCCCTAGGGGCCTATACACCACCCCCAACTTAATCATCCCTCCTGCGGGGTTCTCAAAGTGATCCACAAGGCCTCCATGCTGCCCTCTGTTTCCTCTACTCTAATAACCTCAATGTTATCCCTAATAAACAGTGCAACTCATCCCCCTCTACCCTCCTTTCTATCCTTCCTAAGCACAAGGTGCCCACTCAGATTAAGATCCCAGTCATGGCCAGGGGTGGCCCAAGTTTCAGTGACTGCTGCTACATCCATCCCACCCTCCACCAGCATGGCCTAGAACCCAGGTGTCTTATTCCACAGGCTCCTGGCATTTATTAAAACCACTCTCCAACCCCCTTGTCTCCACCCCACTTGACCATATCTTCCCTTGATCCTTCATACGTCCATCCTCCACCCTTTCCTAGGGTACCGTCTGCCCCCCTTTTTGGGGTTGAGGGTGTTTGGGGTTGAGGGCCAGTCCTACCTGCAATATGGATGGCCAGATCAGCCCTGCTATTTAACCCTCCCCTTCACAAGTTTAAACCCCATCTAGCCTGAATGAAATCCGTCAACCCACGCTTGAGAACTTCCCTCCCCACTGGATTACGGTGAAGCCTATCCCGGGCATACAGTCCCCTGTCATCCCAAGCCCCCCCCAAGTCCCCCAACAGCCCCATTCCACTCTTTTCACCCCACTGCCTGAGCCAGTCATTTATCTCCCTGATCTTCTGTTTGTTCTCCACCATGGCCCTTGGCAGTGGCAGAAATTCTGAGAAGGAGACTGCGCATCCATTATCATAACAGTTCATGGAACCTTGCCTGAATTTCCAGTATGCTATTCCCCTCAATATCATTTGTCCCCAGATGCATCAGGAAGTCTGGTGATCCCCCACAGTCCCTCACCAGCTCATACACCATGAACTTCACCCTATGCACTGTCAGGCCAGAAATAGCCACTATGTTAACTTGACTAGGTGTCCCTTCACTTAGCCCCTCCCACGAATACCCCTGATCATGGAGTCACCCATCAGTAGTACCTTAGTGTCCCCCTTGGTGTTAGTATCACCACTCTAACCTTTTAATTTTCCTATCTCTTACCTCAGCTCTGAGTAGATTACATGTAAATATTTAAGCACGAAATGTATACATTCTATAGTTGCTTTGCTTATTTATATATTTTGAATTCTATGCCTTCTTTGTACCTTGTACAGTATATATTTTGTCCTGATGCATTTTTTTAAACTTCGTTAAGATGTAAAGCACTTTGCTGCTATGACTTTCTCCTTGTACCTTCTTGGTAACTATGTGATAACCTAAAAGAAGCAATCCTGCTTTGCAAGATTTCTAAATAAATAAAATACAGTACAAATATATTGATATTGCCCCACTACTAACACTGATAAAAAATACATATCCTAAAATGGGAGAAAACTTATGTGGAATACAATCTCGTGACTGCAGTTATAATAGATTCTGACTTTGATCAGTTAAACTATAAATTCTTTTAAGGTATTTGGGCTTTTCTATCAACTGTAAAAACATGATAACAAATAACAAAGTATGTTGTTATCCTATAACTGTATTTTTGTGTAGATGAATGCACTTGGATTTACCCCATGCCTCATAACCCAGCCATGACATGTGGTTCCTACAACAAAACTGCACACCCTGTCATGCATTACGATTCATCCAATAAAGCTAATTTTATAATAAGAACAGTACTGTATATGTTTCAGGGTGCTATATGGTACGTATGTATTCACCCTAGACGAAAATATAACATGACTTACTTGTGTTTTGCAACTTGCATGAGCCTGCTCACTCATGTGATATATAACTCATTTTACTTGGGAAAAAATGTTGGTGCTCCACTAGTCCACATATACAGTATACAAGTCGATGTAGTACATATATGGGTAGGATATTAATATTTGTCATCCCTGTTTCATATGTCCCCTCAAAAAGCAGAAATCATTCTGATTGATCAAATATAATGGTTTCTCAGTTTTCAATTGCTCCTGAGATAAATAGGGCTAAAGTTGTAACTCCATGCTAATCTCTGAATGTTTACAAAAAGGTCCTTAGGCCTAACCTTTGATTTTGTACAATTGCTTGTCAGAAATATCACAGGAATATTTTGTGCATTGCCTAGTCGTTGTTGAGAGGACCTTTTTCTTTGAAACAGCATGGCTATAGAAAGCAATTTTTAAAGAGAAAAATGTGTATACAAGTCTTGTTACAATATGATTAAACTATATAGCTCATTTATCATTCTTGAGGTGTGGGAAGGGGTTTGTTTTGTTATATATTGTGAAAATATGAATTTTCATTTTAACATTAAAAAGAATAATGCTGGAAAATGCATTTTTATTAATTATTGATGTAGGCAATGTCCTGGAAGAAATGTAGCTGTACGTGAACCTTCATTACTGAAAAATTACTTCAATGGAGTAGGTATCAACTGCCATTTGTGAAGCATTAATCAGACTATAATTCCTGGTTAGTGTCAATTACAACCTGAAATCAGTACCTGAAACTCTTTATGGTATACATTTCATTACGCCTCGCTCTTGCACACCGCAACGAGCATAAGCTACAATAGCAGCAGGCAAAATGTAATTTTGTTTTCAGTCTGCTCTGTCCTACCTGCTGACTGCAGTTCTGTTCACCAGTAATTATATCAGAAAAGTATGGGCAACAATTCAAGCTAATTTTTTTGCACATCCTTGGTATGTAATATCTGAATAAACCACTTGATCCTCAGATTCACGGTTAGTCATATCACACAGCTTTAGTGTGTACAAATACTTATTACACACTGTTGCCCATACTTCATGCTCTGTGTATTCTTCTATTACAGTTTAGTAGAAAATACTTTAAATATAGGATAAAGTATGGGGAAAAGTGTATCAATGAAATTAACACACACCGAGTTGTTGGATGGCAGATAACCCAGGGCGAAGCCCGGTTTAAATGCTATCCAACAACGAGGAGTATGTGATAATTCGAGTTTTGTACTTCTCCCATATTTTATTTTATACAATTGAAGGATCCGTTTCTCCAAAAAGACGTTTATGCTTACCTTGCAGATAAGCTTTTATTTGTGTAGAGGAGAACAGAACTGTGGTTAAACATTAAACATAAACATTAACATAACATTAAACAATAAAATAAACTGGCCACAAATGTTAGAAGTCCGGTATGGAATTCTTACGTATCATTTCCTGGTTGAATTATATTTTCGTTTGACCTGCAGAGAAAGGTTAGGGTTGAAAGGAGAGAGTCAGGGATCGTCGTTTAGTGTTAACTGCATAAGTTAGGGTGATAGAAAAAAGTTAAATGTTTGCATTTTGAGGCTGCTGGAGGCTATCTGAGATGGAGGTGATGCCTGAGAAGTAAGTGTTTTTGCCAGTGGCAGTTGAAGTGAGAGGACAATTTAGATGGCTATGTTTACTTCTAGGCGCTTTGTTGTTGAAAGGGGAGGCGTGAATGCCGTATACCTACTCAGGTGTTACGGCATTTACCACACGGTTTTCACAATGGAAGAAAACGGAGACCAGTAATTATATAATTAGTTATTGTTTCCTGGGTTTACAGTATATGCTTACAAATGCAACTGTGTGCCTGTGTAAACATATTTATTGGAAATGTGTGATCTCAAAGTGTACTTACAGTATTTCTGATATCAAAGTCCTTTTGATGCCCAATAGGGCGAGACATTACAATGACAGTAATTAAGTTATTAGTTGTTGACAATATTTTAAACACGTACACGTAGATTAAGAGGAACCAATTAAAGAGCAGCTCTGCACTTCAGCATGTGCTTTCATAAGATGTTTCAGCTGTTGCAGTTTACTAGAGACTGCATTCAGTGGGGCAGAAATGTCCATTTTGTACACACTCCACCCAGCTGCTGCCCCTCTAAAAACAAGCATTTGTCAATGCTGAATGTTTGCTTGCTGGTATTAGCATTGGAAATGCAGGAGTCAGAGAGATGCAGAATAGGAATGGCAGTGAAGTATTGAACTTCATGCCAACCCCACCTCCACCCTGCAGAGATGGACAGGCATTGGGGTATGCATTTGGGTCATCGCCCATAACGTTTATGCCATTTCACTTCACCCTGTCCTGCAGACACTGACACATGTTGAGGTGTGCCGTGTGGTGTTTGGCTGTACAGTCACCCCATTCCATAAGGACATATGCTGAAATGGGTGCAGTATAGGAGAATGAGGAGAACTGTGGGGCCAAAGAGTTCAAGGCACACCTTGATGCCTGTCACTGGCTGCAGGGTGACTGGGTGGGGGTAGAATGGTATGAGCATTATAGTCGACAATCCAAAGGCACACCTCTGATGCCTTTCAGTCTGTACAGGGTGGGACATAATGGTTAGACACCCTAACGCCCTGGGAGTTTGTTGGTATTTACACTACAAATTTTCAACATGGCCTTTTTGTGACCCCCACCTCATGAAAGCATTTGGGACCTCTTCTCATGAACAGTGGCACTGTGATTTTGTTAATGTGTCCCGAACTTTGAGTTCCCACAGTGACCGTGCCATTCTGTGCCAGATGTACGAAAGCACAGATCAGGCAGGATGTGAAGAATGACAGCTGTACCATTCATAGGGAGATGTGAAGAGATGGCAATGTTAAAAATCTATTCTGTAGTGAAAATATAAAAAATACTCGAACTTCCAGGCTTATGTGGAAACTGCTCAACGCATGTGCATTACACAGTCATTTAGTGGAATATTTTCATCAAATTTTCAACATAGGCATTTTGTGACCTGTGCTCATGAACAGTGTCACTATGATTTTCCTAATCTGTCCCAAACATTGATTTCCCACAGCTATTGCGTTATTCTGTGCCAGATGTGTAAGTGCATATTTCAGGCAGGATATGAAAAATGACAGCTCTACTGCTCATAAGGAGGTGTGAAAAAATGCCAATGTTGAAAATCTGGAGTGAAAATATTACAAATGCGCGTAATTTCGAGGGTGCGTGAAAACTGCGCGAAGTACACTCGTAACACAGTCATTTAATGGACTTTTGTCACTAAATTTTCAACATAGGCATTTTGGCACCTCTGCTTATGAGTACTATCACTGTGATTTTTTTTTTATCTGTCCCAAACACTGACTTCCCACAGCTACTGCGCTATTCTGCACCGGAAGGGCAAAAACATATTTCAGCCAGGATGTGAAAAATGACAGTTGTACTGTTCATAAGGAGGTGTGTAAAAATGGCAATGTTGAAAATCTGGAGTGAAAATATTACAAATTTGCAAAGTTATGAGCATGCATTGAAACTGCGCAACGCATGCTCGTAACACAGTCATTTTATGGACTTTTGTCACCAAATTTTCAACATAGGCATTTTAGGACCTCTGCTCATGAAAAGTGTCACTGTGATTTTCTTAATGTGTCCTGAACACTGATTTCCCACAGCGACCGCACTATTCTGTGCTGGTAGTGCAAAACCACATTTCGGTCAGGATGTGAAAAATGACAGCTGTACTGTTCACAAGGAGGTGTGGAAAAATGCCAATGTTGAAATTCTGGAGTGAAAATATTGCAAATTCGTGAAGTTAGGAGTGTGCGGATCAACTGCCCTACGCAGGCTCAGAAAACAGTCATTTCTTGAATTTTTTCCACCAAATTTGCAACATAGACTTTTTGAGAGCCCCCTTCACGAACACTGGCACTGTTGTTTCATTAATCAGTCCCAAAAGGTGATTCTGTGCAGTGACCATGAAATCACCTTTCGCGACCGAATAACGCCATGACAGTGCCTGAATTCATGAGAAGGGGTCCCAAAAACCCTGTGTTGAAAGTTTGGTGGCAAAATTCCCAAAAATGCCTGAGATATGCATCAAAGTTGAAAAAACCCTATTTATGCCATTATACAGCTTACCGGCATTTCTTCAGTTCATGGTTGGCTTTGAAGAGTGCAGACTTGTTCCCGGTCCACCGAAGATCATTGCACCATGCTCCAGAGGTAAGTATAGAGTAAGGGGTGTGGGAGGCAGAGGGCGGGCATGGGTTGGGAGCGGGGCCACCGGACTCGACGAGGGACCATTTTCAGGTTAAAAAAAAAAAACAACAACATTGCAGGACAGTTTTCTGGTTAGACTGGGGCATTTGGCATGCTGGGGTGGGCTCTCAGCATGCCACCCGACTGTTTCTTGTGAGTGGGCTGTAGCTGATGGGGGATTGAGCACACCTGTCAGCACATACCGGGGTGGTGCAAGAGTCGAGGGGGATTGGGCACCCACCTCAGCAGAAAGCAACAGTTTTTTGGGGGGGGATATTATGCCTATGGGGAGTGGGCTCCCCCATTGGCAAATTAAACTTGGGTAGGGATGGTACTGAAGCTTCCAGGGATTGGGGCCCCCATCGGCAAACAAAGACATTTTTTTGGGGGGCATGATGCCAAGGGGGATTGGGCACCCCCTCAGCAGACAACAAATGGGGGTGAGGCGGTGGCAATCTGCCACCATGTTAAATTTATTGTTAGACTTAGGGAGGTACCGCCCTGCAATGATGGGTCGCTCCCTCATTGCAGTGGAATGGCTGACGCTGCGATGATGAGGTGGCCCTTCATTGCAGTGGCGAAAACATTTGTGCTTGGTAGCACTTTTGGAGACCAGCACCATCGGCACACTGTGCCTCCATTGGTCCACCAGTGCCAAGCCCCCAAATGCACTGCCTCCGTTGGCTGCCACAGTGCCGCACCTCCACAACCCACTTCTCTCCTAAGCTGCCACATAATGTTTCTTGCACATGTGCACAAGCAAATACAAAAACTACACACTCTCTCCAACTGCTGACCCCCAATACAAAACAAACCAGATTGCTGTCACATGTCTCATCGAATCTCTAAAGAGGTTGTACTCATATCTATGTCCTAAACAACTGTTGTTTAACAGATACAGAAACTACTTAGTGGTCTATACTAACTCAAAAACTCCAAATAAGAATAACAATGGTAACAAAAAGACATATGGTTTAGGACAGGTACTAAAATAAAAGTGTACTCACATGTGTACTGTGAGTATGCCTGCCTACATCCTTTGGAGAAAGACAGAGTGTGCAGCATCATCATAGGGGTAGGCATGGCAGCAGGTTTAAATTTGGCTGGTATTTGGAATTTCTGTTGTTAAGAGTGTGGGTTTTCCCTGGAGGCAAGCATGAGATGGAGGAGGCCCATGTTGTTCCTGGGTGAGGAGGACTGAAGGAGGAGTGGAGACCAGATTGCAGAGTTACATTCTCCTCTTTCATACTGTGTCCTCCAAATTAATCAATCTGTTGCTTCTCGTCCCCCACAATGAATACCCCCTCTGCATTCTCAATATCTGAATTCTCACCACATGGGAATTCTGCATCCATTAAGTCCACATCTACCTCTGTGGGGGCTGATGGTCCTTACCCTGCTTCATTCTGGTATGTTAGTGGTACCCACAGCTATGCAATTCTATATGGAGGTATGGGTACACCATTCATTTTAATGAATGTCAACAAACTATAGCAGTATCTTTGGGGGATAGCTTTGTATGTCAGTCTGTGATGATTGCCCCGCTGCACTGAACACATGTTCAGAAGTAGCACTAGATGATGGACAGCCTAAATGTGTAAAAGTCACATCTGCCAGTGCAAAACACTCTTTTACTTTGCTCTTCCAATACTGCAGGGGGTTCATCATCAGTTCCAAGGCGTTTGGGGTCTGCCATATATGTGTCAACAGGTCTGGCTGCTGACTTTAGTCTGGTATCATTAGATCGGGTGCAACTTGGACCTCCACGACCCCGGACCCTCCACGGCCCCCAGAAAAGCCCTAGCCCACTTCTCCACAGTGGTTCTGGCTACAGAAGACTGCCCACTGCTATATATAAAACTAAAGGATTCACCCACCAGCTTGGGTGTGACTTGGACCTCCATGGCTCTGGACCCTCCACAGCCCCAGACAAGCCCTAGCCCACTTCTCCACAGCAGTCCTGGCTTCAGGAGACCGCCCACCGCTATATTTAAAACTAAGGATTCACCCATCTGCTTGGGCGCGACTTGGACCTCCACAGCCCTGGACCCTCCACAGCCCCCAGACAAGCCCTAGCCCACTTCTCCACAGCAGTCCTGGCTACAGGAGACTGCCCACCGCTATAGTTAAAACTAAGGGTAACTAAGGCAGTGCGGACTATTGCCGACAGCACGGCTTCTCTGTGTGCACTACCAGCAAGCTGAGGACTGCTTTGAATTTTGTTTTGGCACCTTTTTCTTAGTGCCACTGTCAGAACTTGAGTTCTTCTAGATACTGCTGAGGACACCGCAACTAAACTTTGACTGTCCTGTACTTGCTATAGCTTTTATTTTATTGGTATGAAGTGCACAGTTTAAAATTGTTGGTTTTCCAAGACTTAATCTGTTTTTCTATTTGCCTTGTCCTACCACCTAAACCTGAGCTTATGCCCGTCCACTTTTCATTTTATTTCTAGCCCTGCCTATTTCTCCCTCTCTCCCTGCTTATTATCGCTTACTTTCCTGTCTTCCTAGGATTTGCCCGCCCTCTCAGGCACGACTTGGATCTCCATGGCCCCGGACCCTCCACGGCCCCCGGACATGCCCTAGCCCACTTCTCCACAGCAGGCCTGGCTACAGGAGACCTCCCACTGCTATATTTAAAACTAAAGGTAACTAAGGTAGTGTGGACTATTGTTGACAGCCCGGCTTCTCTGTGTGCACTTCCAGCAAGCTGAGGACTGCTTTGAATTTTGTTTTGGTGCCTTTTTCTCAGTGTCACTGTCAGAACTTGAGTTCTTCTAGATACTGCTGAGGGCACCGCAACTAAACTTTGACTGTCCTGTACTTGCTACAGATTAAGCATCACCGGTGCTGTGTGCCGGCTCCCCACCACACCCCACCTGCCCACCCTATCTAGGCAATTACTTATATAAGATATTTTTTGTCAGTTTCAGCTGACGTCTAACAGTGCACTTTGCCATTTGCTCCTTATCATTTTCCAACACTAGGGGCATCGGCTAAGCTCTACTCAGTTCTCAAACTTTGTCATAGTGAGCCTCCCCTAAGCCATGGAAAAGATCTTGAGCCTCCCCCAAAATACTGGAATATTTTTGAGCCTCCCCATAGAAAATAGCCTACCTTTCACAGTACATCAGGAATAAATTGAAACCTCTTTGCATAGCTGGCTCTCATGTTATTAAGCTTATTGTAACCCCGCCCCCAAACAGAACAACCAACTTGCTCCAATATGTTGACTCTTGAACCATTGTTGCCCTTTACTGCCATACCTTCATGGGTCAGACTGCTTTTTCTGTTTCCCCTCTAACTGGAATAACCTTCCTGCCGACCTTTACATCTTCCCCTCTCACCCTGCTCTTAAGCAACTTCTCAGGGATCATTTTGCTGCCTCCTATTCTTATTCCTAGTACCTGTATGGCTAACTCTTGTATTTGGACAGTTCTACTGCCAGTCTAATTGATCAATTGTTCCTTGCATTGTTAGTTTATTGTTCTTAATTTGTTTGCACTTCTATTCATTTTGTATTGCTTGAGTGTTTTACAGTTACATTTTGAATTGTATTCTCTCACTACCCTTCCCTGGGTACACCTGAAATAAGCCATGGCTCAGTGTACAGCACCTTCCCTGGTCACCGACTTGTGAATAAATACATAAATTCACCTACTGTTATCCTCTTTCAGTTTGCCTTATCCCTTCACAAAAAACCTATAAAGTTCAAAATTGAAATATAATACATTTTTCAAGACTTGCTTGAGCCTCCCCTGGAACAGGTTGGGGCCTTCCCAAGGAGGCTGGCCTCACCATTTGAGAACCCCTGCTCTACTGCATACCAACATTTCAAGTTGCTTATATTTCAGACTGTAGGCTGTGCTTTGACTACTTCCTGCATTTTGAAACTGTCCTGCTACTGCACATTATAGCACAGATAATTCTTGTATCTCTTGTTACCAGCCTGGTGCTCTGTCTTCTTGCTACTCTCTCCCTGATTCCATGTTCTCACAGCTGTACCTGACAGCACAATCCTAATGGAAATTTCAAATTTTCTAACATGCTGGCTAGACCTGTCAACAGCTTTGATCTCACTCCGCTATTGCTCCCAAGATTTATCACTTATATTGTTACCACCTACTTAGATTGTAAACTCTGTTCCAGTACTATAATTATTATCCCTTTTATCCATCGCACGCTTTGGTATTTCTTGCTGCTTACCATCCTGTTGGCAGGTGATGTGGAACAAAACCCAGGTCCTTCACATCATCAGCCATGCACTGATACCTCCTGGACTACAATTGCTGGGTTACGCATAGCCCATTTAAACATCAGAAGCCTAATGCGTAATTTCACAGAACTGGAGGCCTGGGTCTCCACTTGTAACCCAGATATACTGTGCCTATCTGAGACGTGGCTTAAGCCCTCTACCCCTGATTCTAACTGCTTGTTATTAAACTATAATATTACTAGGAATGACAGGATATCTCCTAAACGAGGTGGGGGAGTCGCAATATTTTACAAGGCTCATCTTACTGTCTCACAGAATACCAAACCTCAATCCTCCATTTGTGAATCCCTCTATGTGCTCCTCCACTTGGGTGCTAAAAATCTACACATAGTTGTCACCTATAACCCGACCCAGGGTGGACTATCTGCTTTCACTAATTTGCTGGAGGACATGGTAAAATTAACAGGCTACAATGAACTGATTATTCTTGGTGACATGAATCTGAACTGGCTTGGGCAAATCCATGACTCATTTCTTTGTCTAGTACAAAGCTACAACCTGCATCAAGTTATAACAGTGCTTACTAGAATATCCCCTAAAGCAACGTCAAACACTCTACTAGATTGGGTGTTAACAAACCGGGTTGACTGAATTGTGGATGCAAGCACTCTGCCAGATACTATATCTGATCACTCCCCAATCTTCTGCGTGTGGAAACACTCTAGCTGTCAGTCTCTGCCCCCATACTATGTCACCTTTAGGAACTATGCTAAACTTGATCAGTTACAGTTCCTACATGATGTCTCATCTATTGACTGGTCATATCTCTATCAGCTCCAGGATTCACAACTAGCTTTTGACTATTTCCTAGACCAAATTTGCACAGTTCAAAATAGGCACACTCCACTTGTGACTCGGCGTGTTAATGCAACACCCACAAAATGGTTACACAAAGATCTCCTGGTCATACTACGCACCTGGGATAAGAGCCGGAGGCATTTCAGAAACTCTGGCTTCCTTGCTGACTACCACTCCTACAGGGCTCAGTGAAGTGCTTGCAAAAGGCAGATCCGACTAGCAAAAAGCGCTTACTGTAAGGGGCTTCTAATGGAAGCGTCAGGTGATCCTAGGAAATTCTGGGCGCATGTGAAATCATTCCTACGTACAAAAAAGTCCCACTTGGCTGATGAAATGATCATTAATGATGTCCACTGCAACAACCCTAGGACAATTGCAGAAGTGTTTAATAAACAATTTACTGACCTGTCAAGCTTCACATCTATCTTCCTCCAAGGTCAGCCTCTACCTCCACCCACCCCACCTTCCCCTACTGTACTTCCCCCTCCTTTTTCCTTTAAGGAGGTCTCCAAATCTGATGTCCTGGATCTGCTGAACACCATTTCTGAAAATACTAGTGTGGGCTCTGATGACATTGAACCCAAACTTCTAAAACTGGTTGCACCATTTATTGCCCAGCTCTTATCAAGTATTTTTATGCTCTCCTTTTGTAATGGAGTTGTCCCTGACATCTGGAAAATGGCTAAAGTCACATTGGTACTAAACAAAGGGGATAATAAAAATATGGCACACTATCGGCCGATAGCTATACTACCAGCTTTCTGCAAAATATTGGAAAAACTAGTATGAATCCAAGTTGTCAAATTCATGACTAATTACAACCTCCTCTTGCCAATTCAACATGGTTTCTGCAAAGGTCATAGCACCTCTACGGCCTTGCTCCACCTTATGAATGATACTCTTACTGCTATGGACAATGGTCGCCTCACTGGGGCAATTTTTATTGACCTGACAAAGGCATTTGACCTGGTTGATCACTGTCTTCTTCTTGATAGTCTCCTAGCCCTTGGTTTTTCCCAGGACTCGGTCACCTGGTTCAATAGCTATGTATCAAATAGAATTCAGCTTATCAGATTCAACTCTGCAGTGTCTAGCCCTAAGGCTATTAACCTTGGTGTTCCCCAGGGATCAATATTAGGACCACTTCTTTTCTCTATTTTTATTATTAACATTATGGCAAATATCCTGGATTGCTCATCTATCCTCTATGCAGACGACCTGGTTCTGTACTGTAGTGATAGCAATATTCACCCCAAAAACCTGACCCTTACCACTGCTTTTAAGTCTGTTCAATCCTGGCTCTTCCACCATAAGCTAATCCTTAATAATAGTAAAACACATTCTATGTTGTTTGGTTCTGCAGTCAAATTAAAAAGCAGCTGGAACCTATTCAAAGTTACTAGTCAAGGAGGACTGGTCCTCGAACCAGTATGCTCATTCAAGTATCTTGGAGTTCTCCTAGATGAAAATCTAAACTTTGGCAAACATATTACGACTACCTGTAAATCAGTAAATGCTCAAATTGGAGCAGCATACCGGGCCAGCTATGCCCTTAAGCAGTTGGCTAGATTGGCCATTGACCGTGGGATCCTGCTCCCATCGCTAACCTATGGGGTAGTCACTTATCTTTATGCACCTACAACTCTCCTCAAGAAGTGGGATACTACCTACAACAGCATATGCAGATATGCTTCGGCCTCCCTTTGGTCAACACACCATTGTCAGCTCTATGCTGACCTAATTTGGTTATCCCTTTCTCTCACTCATACTCTTGCCCTTGGCTCCCTGACAGACAATATCAATAGAACAGGCATCCCTGTATCGCTGGCCTCCCTGCTTACTCCACTACCCTCCTCCCACAACCTCCGTTCATCTGATAAATCTCTGCTACAAATACCCAGGTACAAATCCAACAAAGGTACCTTAGCCTTCTCTCACTCTGTGGCTAAACTCTGGAACTCCCTGCCTCTTGATGTTCACCTTGCCCCCAACCATGCCCAGTTTAAAAACAGTTATCACTCCCTCCTCTTCAGCCTCATCTCCTGTGCCTGTTTCAAACCCACATGAACCTGCTCTCTGCTCTTGTCCCACCTCCCCACTGCTGCAAACTGATCTAGACCAATCCTGCCTTTTTCAGTCAGCTTACTTAGGCACTTATGTCTCATTTCTGTTTGTTTCAGCTGCTCTAACCCAATAATATAACCTTCCCCTGTATCTCTCCCCCTCACTAGCCACCAGCATCTGTCACCCCTCTCTCCCTCAGTATCCCCCCACCCATGCTTGTATCCACATCCGATTCCGGGTTTCTCAACCCCCTGCACCCTTCAACTATCTCCACCCAATCCCCTGGCAACACTGTCTTGCTCTGTATGATGGCTAAGGTTTAATAAGCCTTTCCACTAAGTTCTATGATTGTTTACTGCTGTTCTGGCTCATCTAGCTGCTATGTCCTGATGCTATAATTGTGAACTACCCCTACAATACCACTCCATGCACTATGTATTTGACCTCCTGATGATTATTCTACTGAATACTTATTATTCCATTGCTACTGTCTTATTTGATGTAACCTGTTTGTATTGTACCTTCAGTTCCCATTATGCTGTTAACCTATTGTTTGTATTTGCCTGTCGTGTTTTACCCTGTAACCTCCCGGGTCATGCCTGAAAATAGTCACCTCTATGGCTAGCACACCCACCAGTAAACAAAAACTAAATAAATAAATAAAATAAAATAAAATGGTTCCTCCTCCTTCTCCTCCTCACAATCTGCAACACCAACCTGTGCAAGAACTGCCCATAAAGGATTAGATTTTGAGGTGGTTTTCTGGTTGTCTTTCTGGTAGATGTTGAAGTTGCATCTCCACATCTCTTATTTCACTTGCTGACTGTTGTTGAGGATGACACAGTGTGTCTCATCTCAATACGAATATGCTGCATTTCTTGAGCATTTGCAAACCATATACAGTCAGCACTCAGATATCCGTTGCCTTCTGTTCTCAGGTCAGGTGACGGATATCTGAGAGAAATGGTTAAGTGGAAACTGGATGCTTCAGTCTGCAGTTTGATCTGTGTCTGCTGTGGCTGCTTAGGTCTGTGGCTGCTTTGGTTTGTGACTGCCTTACCTGCTTTTGTCTGTGGTTTTCTATACAATACTCTACTGGGAATGAGAAGGGTCAGTTATCTGAGAGTAAATATTGAGATCTACATAGGAGACAACAGGCAGGATGGGCAACGGAAACGGATAACGCAAGGGATGGATAAACGAGTATAAACAAAATGGGAAATAAAAAATCATGCAGTCAAAGACGGATACATGAGAGAAATGGATAAATGAGAGCCGGATAAACGAATGCTGACTGTACGTGACTGATCAGCAGTCTTTGCAAATGCTCAGTTTTCTAACTACCACCATCAACTATGGCTGAAAGCACTCATTTGTACCATGGATCCAATGATGTTGCAATACTGAAATACACAGACGTGAAATCAAATCAAATCGCAATTTTATTTGTAAGTCCAATTCCAGCAGATCATAGTGCTTTACATACTAAAATAAATTATTGTCAATACATACATCAATAAATAAAACACAATACAAATATCTTAATAAACATCAATCAGTTAGCAGTACAACTAGGCTTGACCCATATCCAGAAATGCCTGGCTGAAAAGATGCTTTTTTAATTCAGATTTAAAACTGTCAGCGGTCAGGCACTCTCTAATCCATCAATAATATCAGGATAACATTCAGGTGTCTGTTATGAGCCAGTACATTAAGCATGTGTTCAGACAATGCAGAGCTTTCAGGATTACCTGTTGCCTCAGACTGCTGCTACACATTACAGATGATCTGCCTCAGCACTTGGAATAGTGGGATGGCTTGGCTAATAGAAGCAGTCTCCCCACTCACACCTGTGTGGCATGATCATAAGCCCTCAAGATCAAAATCAACTGTTCCACGGGAGATCCGGATATAATTAAATAATGGAGAGAGACAACATAAGCCAGTATCTGACAAGCTTCAGGGTGAACAGTATATAGTTAGTATAGGGTAGGATGGAGTCAGGAAGGAGTAGGCAGGCTAAAGGGCCATTGTCGGAGGGTAGGAGTGGGTGGCAAAAGTGTGAGGTTGATGGAGCTGGAGGGCCCCACAACTAAAAGTGCAATTTAGAGAGGGGAGGGAGGGGGTGGATGAAGCAGGGGGATGGAGTGGGGAGTAAGGGATGAGAGTGGGGAAGCTGGTGCAAAAGTGTGGCACTTTAGGGATGTTACAGGTCACCTGCAGCTAGGGTAAGATGAGTAGGCAGTTCCTTAGGAGAGGCAGCCCCATTGAGTGGTAGAGGCGAGGAAATTGCTGGAGCTGCCTTTTAAAGGGACCAAGCATTGCAGTTATAAATGTTTCTTTGTTAAGGGTATTGTACCACTGAGGAGCCCTGTGCATGAATGACCTCTGACCCATTATGGTCCGGCATCTGGGGACCTGGAAGGTTTGATGTTGAGCACTACGTGTAAGCTGGGTACTGCTGTAGAAAGTAAGGAGCTTTGCAACACCTGATGGCATGAGCCCGAGGAGAACTTTTTTGGTTAACAAGCAGGTCTGGTATTATATTCTACTAAGGAGTGGAAGCCATCCATCCTGGGTGTACAGGTCACAGGTGTGTGTTAGGTGGACAGCACCTGTAAGAAGCCTACAGGCCTTTTGAGTGTCACCAATATCCTCCAGAGGGCGGTAAGGGAAGCCGAGCCATAGATGGCTAGACCGTAGTCAATGATGGAGGTGACAGAGCTGTAGATGGCCAGTCTAAGGGCATCAGTTGTCATGCAGTGTTTGTGCTTGTGGAGCAGGCCGATCCTTATGTTGTCACCTTAGCTACCTTACCAATGTGCCACGTGTAAGAAAGGAAACTGTCCAAGGTGATGCCAAGATATTTAAACTTAGGAACATGTTCAAGTAAATTCCCCGAATGGTTCTTGATGGTGAGGGACAGAGGCTTAGACTTGCTCCGTGTGTTGCAGAATGTCATGACCTTAGTTTTGCTATAGTTCAGGATGAGTTTGTGAGAGCAAAACACATAACATAAAATAACACAACACATGTAACCATGCTGACTGCACAATGCAGCCCAGGCAAAAGGAGGATGGTCAGAGGAGCACCTTGCTCACTCACTGTAGCAGAGAGCCACCAGAAGAAGTTGACAAAAGAAATATCTATATATATATATATATATATATATATATATATATATATATAAATATATATACATTTTTGACGGGGGAGAGAAACTAGGGGAGAGAGAAAGGAGACTTACTAGGGCAAGAGGGGTGAAATAATCTGATCATCAGGAGAGGGTGATGGGTTGGGATTGGAGAAAGGAGGAATCCAGAGGGACTGGGGAGATAGTGGTAGCCTGGGTGGCTGCTGGGGGGGGCAGGCAAAAGGTAGGCAGTGTGGCAGTGTGACTGTGTATAACAGCAAGGGCAGGCTGGCATAATCTTTGACTTGTGCCATTGCAGAAAATACAGAGGAGAGAGGCAGAGACTATTGGAGGCCCAAGAGAAATTTTACAGTTACAAAAAATCCCGAGAGAACGTTTTTTTTTTCTTTTCTTGGCATCAGACAATATAGCTGTATGTACATGAACAAGGGCAGGCTGGCAAAATCTTTGACTTGAGCCATTCCAGATCCAGAGGAGAGAGGGAGAGACTACAGGGGGCCCAAGATAAATTTTACAGTCACAGAAAATCCCAAATGAAAGTTTTTTTTTGCTTTTCTTGCCCTCAGACAGTATAGCTGTGTACTTGAACAAAGGGCAGGCCTGCAAATCGTTGACTTGTGCCGTCCCATATCCAGAGGAGAGAAGACTACTGGGGGCCCAAAATAAATTTTACAGTTACAAAAAATCCCTAATAATTTTTTTTTTCCTGGCTCCAGTGTGCCTGTGTGTACAGGGCAAGGGCAGCAGGCTGGCAAAATAAATCTTTGACTTGTGCCTTCGGGGAGAGAGAGAAGAGACTGCAAGGGGAGCATAAGAAATATAACAGTCCTAGAAATCCCAAATAATTTTTTTCCCTGGCTTTTCAGTGTGGCTGTGTGTACAGGGCAAGGGCAGCAGGTTGGCAAAATAAATCTTTGACTTGTGCCATACAATCATGAATCACAAGAACTTGTTAACGTTCATTCATTATTTCATCCAGAGGGGGAGAGACACTGCAGGGAGGGCTCACGAGAAATGTAACAGTTCTAGAAATCCCAAATATTTTTTTTTCCTGGCTTCAGTGTGGCTGTGTGTACAGGACAAGAGTAGCAGGCTGGCAAAATAAATCTTTCACTTGTGCCATCCATAGGGAAGAGAGAGAGACTGCAGGGGGCCCACAAGAAATGCAACAGTCCCATAAATTGTAAATAAAATGTTTTTCCTAGCTTCAGTGTGGCTGTGTGTACAGAGCAAGGGCAGCAGGCTGGCAAAATAAATCTTTGACTTGTGCCATCCAATCACAATCACTTGTTAACGTTTATTCACGGTTTCATGTATTAAAAAAATAATACTGTCCGGACAAACAACACGCAAGTTGATGCACCAGTGCTGCTGGCTGTGGGTGGCACAGGGGATAAAATCTGACTTTGTGATTCATAGCAGGCTGTTTATACCACAACACAAGTAAAGTAAATACCACCAACAGCTTAATCTGGTTCAAGGTCAGTTGGCATTCATCTGTATCCTCCTTCCCTGGGTCATGCCTGAAAATAGGCAGAATTTGTCTAGTGCATTTACCTGGACAACAAAAACTAAAATAAATAAAATACAACTACACACAAGTGTCATCATCATCATCACTCATTCCCCATTATTTCTCCTTATTATCATTAGTTTTATAGTGTATCATATTACATTACATATAAGCATTAATCAACCACAGTGTGGGACTGCGTGTGGCTATGCACCCGATATGTCTGCATCTCCAATTCAGATTCTGAGGCACACTTAACAGTTGCTGAATTTGGTCACTTAACAGTAACTATACTGTAGGAGTCAGTCAGTTAATCTTGGAAGGAAGTGGTGGTGGACTGCTGTGCTGTTGGTGTGCTGTGTACAGTCATAAGTCATGACAGTAAATCTGTCCCTGGCCTGTGGGTGTGGGTGGGGAGTCATCAAAAGTACATCACGTTAGTTAGAAGATCTTAGTTTTTTTACAGGTTAAGAATACTAATGATATAGGTATTTGCATATGTCTGTCTGTCTGTCTGTCTCTTTCTTTGTCTCTCCCAGCACACTCATGTCACAGACCTGAGCAGGATATGCCACCATTACAGGCCACGAAGGGGCTAGTAGTGAGTGACTGTTTTTTTTGTTTAGCAGTTTTACATTAATTTTTATACAAATAATCCATTAAATTATTTCCTTTGGGCCTCTGTGTCAAATGTGACTGACTTGGACCACTTTTATGCATTTGTTTGCATTTTTTTCAAATATTTGTCAATAAATCAAAACTAATCAGAACAAATCAGAACTTCACCATGTTCTGGTTCTTATTTAATAAGGGTCAGAACTTCACTGAGGTCTCCCAGCCCTACTATAAACCTCCACTGTTCTGCTGTCAGCAACATAGAAGCTTCAGAACTGCCACAGTGTGTATGAAGCAGCATATACTCTGATTAAGCCTTATACTGTTCATACATCTGCTCCAATATATGCAGGGTCAGATTTCACCTCATGCCAACATTCTGCTTTAATTGGTACTGATGCAGGCTATTTTGTATGTTGCAAACTCCACAAGAAACTGCCATGATTCAAATAAAGAGAGACGGTGCATGCGCAAACAACATATTGTGGTAGTAGCATGTTCAGAGGGGTATCAGTGTTGTGGCGAATGTAGGGCATGCTTTAGTAGGTGCATCCCTCATTTCCCAATGAGCCAGAATGCTAGTGCTGACACAAATATTACGCAAAGTGCCACCAACTTGAGAAAAATGTGCCACTGCAATCAGAGACAAGCTTGTCATGCAGCGACACAGATGACATCCCTTCCCGTATGTGCCTTTCCTGGTGAAACATTTCAATAAACATGGCAGTGGCTCCTGCCATCCACCACACAATCCCTAAACAAGGCTGACATCGGGGGTGTAATCCCCATGTCGACATGTCCGCCATCGCTCCTTCCTCACATTGTGTGGCACACTGGGAGCCCACCCCAGTGTGCTTCCACTCACAGAAAGCTGACATGTCAGCATGTTTCTCCCTGCCCCACCCTCATTGTGTGGCACACAGAGCCCACCCCAGTGTGGGCAATATCACTCCCAAAGGTTATGGGGCACACTGGGAGCCCACAACAGTGTACCCAACATTTGTTTTATTTCTCCTGTAAAGAAAGAAAACTGTCCTTTTTTTATACCTGAAAAAAAGAAAATGGTCCGTTGTCCATGGCATCCCCCCTCCACAACCCACTCCCATCCTCTGTGCACTCCACCTTCCCACAACCCCTGACCCCATACTTACCTCCGGAGGTCTGCGCTGCAATCTTCGGTGGAGCGGAAACATGTCTGGACTCTTCAAAGCCGAACTGCAAAATGAAGAAATACCAGTAAGCTGTAAAATGGCATCAATGGGGGGGGGGGGTCAACTTAGGTGGATATCTCAGCCATTTGTTTTTGAATTTTGGCTCCAGATTTTCAACATGGGTTTCCTAAGGACCCAACCTCATGAACACATGCACTGTCATCTCGTTATTTGGTCCTAAAAGGTGATTTAGTGGTCACTGCATGGAATCACCTTTTGGGATAAAGTAATAAAACAACAGTGCCACTGTTCATGAGGTGGGGTCCCAAAAAGCCTATGTTGCAAATTTGGTGAAAAAATTCCAAAAAATGACTGTGTTACGAGCATGTGTTGTGCAGTTTCCACACAAGCACTCAACTTTGATAATTTTTAATATTTTTACTCCAGATTTTCAACATTGCCATTTTTTTCACACCTCCTTATAAATAGTACAGCAGCCATTTTTTACATCCTGCCCAAAATATGTTTTCGCACATCTGGTACACAATGGCAAGGTCACTGTGGGAAATCAACTTTTGGGACAGATTAACAAAATCACAGTGCCACTGTTCATGAGTGGAGGTCCCAAAATGCCTATGTTGAAAATTTGGTTAAAAAAATCCCCAAAATAATTGCATTATGGGTGTGTGTTGAGCAGTTTCTATGCACATTCGTGACTTCACCAATTTTTCATATTTTCACTCCAGATTTTCAACATTGTAATTTTTTTTCACCTTCTCATGAACAGTATAGCTGTCATTTTTCACATCCTGCCCAAAATGTGTTTTCACACCCATGGCACCAAATGGCACAGTTGCTGTACAAAATCACCTTTCAGCTAACGAACTGATAGTGCCACTGTTCAAGAGGTGGGGTCACAAAAAGCCCATGTCAAAAATGTGGAGTGAGAATACCAACAAATGCACAGGGCATTAGGATTTCCAGCTGTAACTCCTCACCCTGTAGAGACTGACAGGTGTCAGTGGTGTGACTTGGGATTGCCGGTTGTAATGCTAACACCATTCCACTCCCAGGCCCCAAAGTTCACCCCATTCTCCTATACTGTACCCATCTCAGTGTATGTCCTTATGGAATGGGGTGAGCATAAGGCCCAAAGACGCCAAGGCACACTGCAGGGTAGGGCAAGGTGAAATGGTGTGAGCGTTATGGCCGACAACCCAAAGGCATACCCTAATGCTTGTCAGTCTCTGCAGGGTGGAGGTGGGGTTGGTGTCAGTTCAATACTTCACTGCAATTCCTGTTATGCATCTGTCTAATTCCTGCACTACCAATGCCAATGCCAACAAGACAACATTCGGCATTGACAAATGTTTGTTTAATTAGGAGGCAGTATAGCACAGTGGTTTAAGGCTCTGAACTGCAAACCTGGAGACCTAGGGTTGAATTCCACAGCCCCTACTTGCATACTGTGTGACCCTGAGCAAGTCACTTAACTTCCTTGTGCTCCAAGGTTGGACCTGAAATCAAGCTTCAGCTTAGTGTGCCTCTCCTTGTTAAACAATTTCGCCTTCCCCCTTTTTAATTTGCAAGGCAAACAGCTGGTTCCTGGCCTTTCCAGACCATGAAAATGGCCATAGAGTTAACAGTACAGGGTGAACAATTATTTGCTGTCACATTGTGACAAGAACTCTTGCACAGTGAGGTTTAGACAGTGTGCAAAATGGGCACCCTAACTAAACCCCCATCACTAATAGCCGTGATAATGTTTGCACTATTGTCACAGGCTATGAAGCCTGCCTTTATGGATACTGGGTTCAACCAAGTGTCAATCTCCTCCAATACTGATGCCAAAGTTGCTCCCAGTGTATGAATCAAGCATGCACTTCATAGACAGTGTTACATGCTTGTGAATTCCAGGCATGTAGCTTCCATTATTTAATTTAATCTCATTTTTCATTTTTTTATTTTTAACCAGGTGATGGACTGGGCACAGCCATTTTTCAGCCACGCCTGACATTAAACAATAACAAAACTTATAACCATATGTAAAAAAATACAAATACGCACAATACAATAATTTCACATACAGTTATACACAATCCCATTGTTTAAATATGTAAACAGTCCCTTCCTAAAGTACATTAGGTTATGTGCTCCTTTGATCAGATAAGTGTATTCATTCAAGAGAAGGTGTGCATACCAAGAAAAAGCCTTCCTAGTCATTTGCAACTTATAGCTCGGAACCTCATAGTCCTGAACCCTGCTACTTCTTGTTATTCGTTCCTTTTTCATTATAACCAGTGCCCCAGAAAGCACCTTGGGATCATTAGCTCTCGATACCCTAAATGCTAAATTCCTCAACTGATATCTGATTCTCATTTCTGGCGGCAGTACTCCCAGTGTCTCATAAAGCACAGAGTGGTGCGTACGTTTTGGCGCCCGAAGTGCAAACCTACAGATGTTATTAAATAAGGTCTTGTACTTTGACTCAAACACACTGTTACTATTAAAGGACAGTATACTTCCATATTCCAGTGTAGGCATCAAAACTTGCTTAGCTATAACTGTCTGAGCTTCTTCAGTCAGTGAGTTTATGTTCCTAAACAAGTACCCTATATTTTGATTGTCTCTTTCCTACTTTTTCAATATGTGGAACTAAGCTCAAGCATTACAATTAGGCCACTTGCATTTGCTGCCAAGGTAATGACCAACCCACTTCAGTTCTACTCAATGTGCTGTTATGAACATAAACAAGGTAGCAGCTGTTGGCCCAATGCTCAATTTATTTGTGGTAAGATGGTTGTATGAACTGAAGGAATGCTGAAGGGCATGTGAAACTTCTTTTTCAATAACATTTCTTAATTCAGAAATTTCTTGCTGTAAAAAGTAGGTCCTGGATGGCACTTCCCACTTGGGGTATGTTTTGGGCATAAAGCAAAGGAAACCAGCATTTTCCATAAAAGAAAATGGGAGAAGATTAATAGTGATCACCTCTGCCACAGCAGCTTTCAATTCCCTCACCACTGAATGATTAGAGAAGAATTTACCTTGCTTAGATAGCATGCTAGTAATAGTTGGCTGGGTCTTTTCTGGGTGAGTGCTTTTTGGGAACAGCACCACACTGCTCAGAGGATGTCACAGATAGAGATGTTGTCAAGAAACATTTGACTTGGCAGAGGGGTTTTGTCATGGTGATTCTGATTCTGCTGCTATTGCTCTTCATTGATTTCACACTTTCAGGGGTACTAC
This sequence comes from Neoceratodus forsteri, assembly GCA_016271365.2. Lineage (NCBI taxonomy): Eukaryota > Metazoa > Chordata > Ceratodontiformes > Ceratodontidae > Neoceratodus > Neoceratodus forsteri. The sequence goes on from CM028136.1 coordinate 196,992,674, forward strand.
TGACCTCTCCTCAACTATCTTTTTCTCCACAACTTCCTCCACCTCATCTGTACCTCCCAAACCATCTGCAGAAACTTTCTGTCAATGTGCTTACCACCTAGCCATACGTTTGACTTTCAGAAGGGTATGCACCAATATGAGACCCTTTCTTGCCATAACTTACTTGGGCTTGACAAAGTTGTTATACTGCTACAGTGTCATCTTTTGGATGAGCAATAAATAAAATATTTTGCATCAGTAATAAAAAGAGTCCCACAGGATAAATTTTTAAGGATGCACAAATTTATGTGGCACACAAGTTGTAGTGGCCACCACACCAACACTTGTTTCTGTTCTGGTATATGTGTCATCACATATTGCCTTTTGTAGCAGCAGCTGCCTACCCTTCAATTTGAAAAAATGGTATAGTTTTCTATCACTCTTTGTTTTTTTTCTTTTCAGGTTTCCATGAAAGAGTGATGACAGTGTCAACATCACCATCACCATCACCCTCCATTTCCTCCGCCCCCACCTTTCACAGATCCTCTTCTCATTTTCCTGAGATGGCAGTGGTACACACAACTCTGCCACTGCATCATCCTTAGTCTCTGGTCAAGTACTACTAACCACTGAGGATTGTCTTTTTTGATACTTTTCAACACCACTGTGTTTGCTCACTGGTGTCAACAGGGCTGAGGAAGATTCAGGTAAAAGATCTTGGCTCTGGCTACCACCTCCCTCAACTACAATAGCAGCCAAATCAAGTGATGCACACACTGCAGATATACTACTACTACTGCACCTCCTGCATCCATACTACATCCTCATTTGCCTCGAATGGTGGTCACCACTTCTGCCTTCCCTGCCTTGTCTCCCTGTCTACCTTTCATTTCCCTCCATCACACATTCTAATGTAGTAATATGCAGCAGTACTAGTGACTTGAACAATAATAAAAATACTGCAAATAGTGAAAGAGTTATGATCAAATTAAAAAAAAATTAAAAAGAAAGGGAGTAAGTATTACAAAGAATAATCATCAAAAATATTAAGAACTACCTGTCAAAACCCTGAACCAGATATTAGTGTTTTAGAAGCACTGGAACACTGAGAGTGTGCAGAATCATGGGACCTGAGAAAAATGAATTGTCAGAGTGACCGTTAAAACTGAAGATGCACTGAAAGGTTTTGAAACTAAAGCTGTTGCTGGCTGCAGACAAAAGACTGCCCGTCCCCCATCCACAGCACTAATCCAACGCAGCAGCACCACACACAAAAAGAAATGGAAATAAAACCTAAACTGTAGGCAAAAATCTTCAAAATTAAATTGGAAAGTACAGAAAACTAAGTAGAATACAGTTTTTAAAACAAACATTTGTTTTATGGAATGAACAGCAGTACATATCCAGTCAAAACTGTTCAGTTCTTTATTGTCCATCAATAAAACATCTAAGTTTATGACATTACAACATTAAGTACCATACAAAAAACTTAAAAAAAATCAGTCTCCTTAAAAGGCAGTTTATCACATAATATTAAGAATCTATGTGTTTCCAGTTTGCAATATAAATATTACAACATTCCTAAATGGGGCATTCCCCATTTTTGAGCTAAAATCCCTTATTTATCATTGTCTCATGTCTTATAATCAGAGATAAAACATGTGCAATCAGTTCTGCTTCTTCTTCTTCTGTGCACCTTGGATGCAACAGAACAAACACTGGGTCATGATTTACAAGAGCATATCTTGTCAGAAAATATTTTAACAATTTCTCCCTGATATTGTTGTACAATGGATATTGAGTTATTACATGGGTTGTTGTTTCTTGAAACCCTCTATTACATGGACAAAACTTCTCTTGAGATGGCTCACTGCCTTTAATCAGATTTATGTGAGTGTAGGGGGATGTAATTAATTCAAACCTGGCCCAAGTAATACATTTTCTAGAGGAAGGTATAATCAGAAATAATAAGTATTCTTCTATACCGTGGTTGATTTTGTTCATCTTATACCATTGAATTTGTTTCAGAAGCTTTAAGGCTTCCATATCTTTTTGTTGTGCTGATTTAAATAATTTATATTTTACTGTCTTTTTATATTGGGGAGATATTTAAATACCTCTTAAGCAATCCTCTCTTAGATGTTTAGGTTTATGGTTGTCTAATATTGGCAACAGTTTTTCCAACCACAGAGATTGGAGATAATTTTGTCTCCATTTCCATTTTTCTTTCAAACATTCCATAGGAAGTTTATTAAATGGATTACTGATTATTCAAAACAATATGATGCTATTCTAGTTTCTACAAATGTGATCCTGGCTACTTTAACAAGTTCAGCATATACCATTGCTGAGGCAGTAGAAATGGGTACCTGTAATAAAGATTTGTAGTAGTAGAATATTGGTACATCTAAATGAACTACTTTTTGTGTTCCCCAAACTTCTATGCCCCCCCTTCTTTTGGTGCTGTGCACACTGTATTGCCCCAAATTTATAATTAAACTGAAGGAGATCTTTTGCCACATGTTTGCCTTGTTACATTGCTCTTTAATGTGAAGAGTTCACTTACCATTTGAGATCATTTTTATACCAAAGTTTGTGTATTCCTGAGTTATGTCTATAATTTGGTTATTCAAGTAGAATTTGTATTGCTTGCTGTTATTCTCAAATATCATTATTTTAGTTTTTTTTTAGATTTATTTTTCAGATTCAACAGTTAGTCAATGAAACAGGAAAGTGGTGCGTTGAGGTTTGGTGGTGCTATCTCAAAGCTGCCAGCTGCAATATCCACAAAAGAAAAAGACAGCACTTACTGTAGATTTTTCAAGATGCTTAGTGCATGCTTTTTAATCAGAGCAGGTGCCTCACAAAAAATCAGCCCTAAACTGAGCTCTAAGTACAGTGCAGATCCCATCTCCTGAACACACTTCCTAGAACTGCACACAGCACAGCTCTTCTGGTCTGTTTCCTGCTGCAAGGTAATCATGTGATCTGCAGGTCACATGGTGCCACAGCAGCACTGAATGACTCAGCTATTTGGTGAAGTCCCAATGAACTTCGCCAATGAAGCTGTAGATTTGCAACTCATGAAGTTGCCAATACCTCAAAGTTTGACTTCTTGAAGTGCAAATAACTTTGTGAAGTTGGGTGACATCAAGGAGTTATTGCAAATCAAAGTTGTCATGGGACCCCCTTCCCAAAATAATATTCTACACACTACCTTGTTAAGTGCTCAGTTGGCATTCTTTATTCTCACAATTCCATAACAAAACTTATTTACACCACCAGTACTTTAATACGTATACATCAGTTTCCTTATGTGATTATTTGCATGACCACCTCCAGTCAATGAACACCATTCTGGACTCAGGTGCATACTCATGCCCACATTTGGCCCTCTGTGATGCAAATCCCACAAGGTGCCAACATGTGTCTAGTGCCGTAGCCTGTGTCTTAGTTTGCAGGCCCAGTACCCCATGGGCCCCCTATATCCTTTACCTCTGCCTCTTATTCCTCCCCCTCCAACACCACCCTTTTTCTCTTCTTTCCACACTCCTTGATCTCGCCATACCATGCCACTCCTGTTGCCCTCCTTTGGCAACCCTTCTCATGTACATACCCTTCCTTGAAAGCATCCATAAATTCCTGTCCAACCCCAGCTGTTCGCCTTCAGCAGCCCACTGTGGCCCCATGTTTCCCACATTCTCACGGTCCCCCACTGTTGTCCACCTTCAGCAGCGGACCATGCTGTAAAACCTTCATTGACCTCCCCCTCTATTTCGCTAAATTACTGGGTGGGAGGGTGGACAAACAGCTATCTAGCAAAAAGAATTCTTCCTTCCCCTTATATACCCCTTTCTTATGGGCTTTTCACTATTCCCATCCACCAATCCCTATCTTAGCCTTTGTGGCCCCTCCCCTGCTATACCATCCTTCTTCCCAGCATCCTACCTTCTCCTCCTTGCCCTTGCTTCCATGATTCCTCATTCTCTTCTTCCTCCCCACCCTTTTAAACTGGAAACCACATTTTCTAAATCAGATACCTCTAGAAGACAAAGATCCCACCATGAACTTCCCCTTGGTGGCCCAGAGAACTGGGGTTGTCTGCGTCAGGTGGAACATTTTGAGGAGGAGTGTCATTGAGGTGCCTGCAGATGGGACTGATGTGCAGACCCAACCACCCAGCAGCACTTATACAGGAACAAAAATGAAGAAAATTGACAGGCCTCAGGTGGGCAAATAATAATATCCTCTCAACACAACAAAGAGTTGCTCCACTGTCTCTGCTCATCCCTCGAAGGCTTTGCTTTTTTCTCAGATGGATTCAGTTCCTGGATAGGTGTTACTGGTCTGGACCTATCACAGGGGGAACAGCTGCAGGGTTTCCACAGAGCACCACCCACATTAAAGAGGCGAGACAGGCTGTAATTATATCGGTAGGCAAGAGGCTACATGTGGCAGAAGGGGTTCCTGCCTGAGATGATATGAAGTAGATGGTAAAAAGAGCAAATAATAGAAAAAGAAAAGAACCTAAATGCACAGCACTGGGGCAAGGGTTACACAAAAAATGTATAAGCAGCATAATATTACAGAACACAGACCTACAGGTGCCCCTAATGCAGTGCATTATGAGTATTATATACATTCACCACGAATTAATAATGACTTAACATTAAGAAGGACTGAAAGATATCCTTATTTCTTGAACTGGTTTCAACTATTGGCAGTGCAGAGCTCTTCCACCATACCAGAGGGCTTCTAGATCTAACAGGATTCCTGTATTTTTTAGGGAAAACAGGACAGTCTACAGTAAAAATGTTTCAAAAGACTTGTGCTGGTTATCTAGGAAAATGCATCAATTATATTTCTATATTAATAATGTAATTTACAGGAAACACAGCAAAATCACCCCATAGTTACAGGAAAAATGTCACACAGATCTGTGAGGCCACACCACATGGGCCAGCTCACTCCATTAGTTTGGATTTTCTGAGCAGCAAATCATTTTCTGGCTAAAATAAGCTGTCAGATGTGCTCCCTCCCCCATAACATGGAGGCTTCAGCAGGTTAACTATAAATGAAATGTAGTCCTGAAGTTAAGGGAGAGACAGTCATGACATCTCACACCTGTGAAAAGTTGATGAAGATGTGTAACATATTTGTGGAGGTTAGACTTTCCATAACCCGATGAATGAGTGCAGTGTAGACTTACGGGAACACAACTCTAGTGCCTGTGTGGGATGGGATATAGCCTGGAGCTGTCCCAAGAGAGTTAGGTAAGAGAGTTAGGTATCTTTGGGTTTTACAGTAGAGTATATCTGATGTTAAAAAAGCCATGACATTTTCCTTTGGTAATCACAGGACTGTCTGCTTTCCTTTTTGGTCTCCTTTATTGTTGATAATACACACATCATTGTGTACTGAATGATGCATTAAAGAGCAACTTGTGCTTCATCATGTACTTTCATAAAAATGTTTCAGCTTTTGCAATTTACTAGAAAATGCAATTTTTTAAATGTTTGCCTGTCCTTGGATTTTAAACCTTCTTGGTATCTAAACCAAAAAAGGCTTCATATTGTCTTTGTTAATAAGATCATAGGGCCCTATGCACAATGGTGTGGAGTTGGTACACGCCGCAGAACCCTGGCGCGTAGTCCACTCTGCATTTGCCCAAACCCTCTGTGCCCCCTGTGTGGCTTTCACTTCTGGATGTACATCCCCATTCTGCACCAGATCCCCAGTGATGTGTGGACCTACATGAGGGGGGTGGACCAGGGGAGGCACAGGGGTATACCAGCACTCTGTGGGATGCACAAATGTGCGGAGTGCCGGGTGCAGGTGTAGGCACCTCTGCCACATTGGAGCAGCCATAAAGGCAGGGGGCTAGTTATGTGGCCCATGAAAGTGACAGCTGAGGGCTGTGGCTGTGAGGTGGGGTCATGTGCACCCCCACTGAGGAAGCCCCAGCATGTGGGGAACACTTGGGGACCAGTGGGTGGTCATCCAGGCACCTGCCCCCCACACCGCATGTGGCACTCTACCCACTGGCTCTTCACCCTGCGCACATGGGTGCAGGTGATCCACTGTGGGGTCTGGGTTGGGCAGCTGATTGGCTGCCCACCCAGATCTGCAGCTCCTCACATGACTGCACCGGCAGGCCTACATGCCAGGGTGGCAGGGCCACATATGGGAGTCACATGGTGGCCACCCATGGATCTCCAGTGGGTGCGGAGCTGCACAGGCAAGGTACATGCCTCAGGCATGTATTACCAGTCCCTTTGTTCATAGGGACCATAGTGCTTAATGCAACTGTATTTGTTAGTGGGAAGACATTTAAGTACATTTTTTTTACTAATAAAGTATTTCTGGCAAAAGCATCAGTGTATCTATGTTTCTTTTCATTGTATTTTATTCCAGAGCTGAAATATGGAGTTTTGAATTTTTTTAAAGTAATTGCTCTCTGGCTATGCCCACTATGAATAAATTAAGTTGTGGTGTTGTACTGTTTACCATCATGCACGTGTGCTAGCAATGTCCTCATATATCCACAATATGAATCCAGTACATAATGTCAAAATGAAACCTTGAGAAAAGGAATTAAAAAAAATGCTGATGGTGGCCATTTTTAATGACTTAAGTCATTAATTATAAAGATTAGTGAGAAAAGCTGTTCTGAGACAAATATAAACATTTATTTATTTAAATCTCAGAATTACAACCTATGAGCTTGAGCTCATTTACATAGGTTCAACGTTGGACAAAAAGATGAAATATGCAAAAAAGAGGCATTACCTTATGGCAAATAGCCAGTGAAGTTAACATTGTGAGTTACAAGACTAAGGTACATAAAATTATTGACTGCTATAGTAGAGTAATTAAGAATGAAGTTAGGCCAAGACACAGTGAACAGACTGAGAGAAAGGAACAAGTGAGAAAGTGCCAGAAACCAAAACCAATGGTTTACATTGTCAGGACATAGGTAAAGGAGGTGGGGGGTAGAGGAGGAGTGGTGGTTACATATGGGAAGGGCATGGGGGAGGATGGGGGAGGAGATAATTATTAGGGGATAGATGGGGTGGAAGAGGTAAGGAGTGGCTAAGTAAGAAGCTGAGGGTAAATAAAAGTGCTATATTCAGAGGGGCAGAAAGTCATTTGTTATGGGAAACAGGTCATTGGAAGCAGGAGGAGGATATATGATTAATAAGGTGAGAACGAAGTTTGAATTTAAAGGGACCAATTTGTGGTTCAGCGATTAGATCAATTGGTAAGGAGTTTAATCAGAGCGGAGCCAAGTAACCAAAAGATCTTTGGCCTAAATTGGTGCAACAGAAAGGGACCTTGAAGAGACTGGTGTTTGAAGCTCTAGTCAGCCTTACAGTTTCTACCGGTCTGAGCATAGCACACTCTCCCGGTGGCAACAGGCCAAAGACAGCTTTTTAGCCAACAGACATATCTGGTAGTGAATTCTATTTTCCAGATCTAGCCAGCCAGATTAAGAATAAAGATGACAGGTGTGAGTTAGACATAGTGCACCTAGGGTCAGCCTGAAGGCCTTATTCAGGGTTGTGGCTATACGTTTGAAGGTGGTGTCAGGGTCTTCACTACATATAGCAAGTCCGTAGTCTGTATAAGAAAAGACTGAGCTACTTATAGCAAGTTGTAAAGCTGCATCAGTGAGACAGTGCTGATGTCTGTATAACTGCCCAAGTTTACAATTTGCAGACCTGGTGACTAGGTCAACTTGGGTGGAGTAGGAGAGGGAACTATTCAGGGTGACGCCGAGGTATTTAAAGTTAGAGACCATCTCAAGAGGTTTGTTGTGTTTGTTACTGATGGTTATCTTAGATGACATGTGCTGACTGTGGGAAGAGGCAAATAGAATGGTCTTCACTTTTTTTGTGATTTAAGAGTAACCTTGCATAACAGAACCAGTCTTCAACATTTTTGAAGTCATTCAAATATACAGAAATATACTGATGATTAATCAAATTATGTCAGAAGTACTGTACAATATTGCTACAAAACTACATAATGAAATGTGTTGCTGACTAACAAATACTGCTGCAGTAATATAAGTAATAATCAATGTCTTACCCCCCCCAACCCCACTCCCTATCGGGTCCAGAGTCCTACAGGGCTCCATTCTGGTTCCCATCCTCATTTCCCTCTACTTAAATGAACTCCTCTCTATGTGTGTCTCTTTTTGTACATTCATATGTACGCAGATGAAACGTACATTTTGCCTCCTGTGCCTCAGTTCTTGAGTTGGAATTATTGATTAGCAGGACTTCAGCAATGCCCAGTGCTGGTTCTATTCAAATCAACACCCTCTGAATTACTTTTGGTATTAAGCAGAGGCTTACCAGGCTGCCTTCTTATTTATTTTATTTTTTTATGAGATTTACTAGGAAGGCATACTGAGCAACATGCTCAATTCCAGATGCGACCTGTGGCTATTCAAAATTATTGATGCCACCTACATTGAAGATGTCCCCAACTTCATGTACTTCACTTTTGCAGGATCAAAGCCTTCACTTCTCCATTAGGGTCACCTCCTTGTAAGAAGCCCAAAGTAGGATATTTCTTACTGAAATGTGATTTTTTCACAGAAGAGTATGTAACCTTGAACAATGCAACAGACTTGCTTTCTCTAAATAATCAGAACTAAGACTATATGTTGTACTTTGTTGTTTCTACTGTTTCTTAGTATTTTAAGACATTTTATTTTTATACAGTAGATTTCTGCAACATTTAGAGAAAAATTAGAAAATACTTTTTCTACTATAAGGTCAGGACATGTAGTATTTTTCATGTGTTTTTACAGGATACAACTTCCAAATCAGGACTGTCCTACAAAAAATCAGGACAGGTGGTAATCCGATTCTCCGCCCATGTTGACACCTTTCAAAAAACCCTTCGGCAAACTTTGGCGCAATATTTCACAAAATGTTTTGTCTTCCACTTCTGTTCTGCTGTGAGATTGTTTTAAAGATGATATTACTGGTGTCTGAGATTGGTTAAATATTTTATTTTTATTTTAGTCTTTGGTAACCAGGTAAGGCCCACTAGGCACTAGTGCCTGTTTTCAGGGGTGACCTGGGATCACTGGGCTGTTAAGTGACTTGCTCAGAAACACACAGTATGCAAGTAGAGGTTGTGAGAATCAAACCAAGGTCTGGTCTGCTAGATGTACCAAGCTCATTCACAGCTCATTACTCTAACCGCTAGGCTGTACTGCCAGCCAAATATGCTGCACTCAAGTCCATCATCACCACACTGACACTGGCAGTCACAGAAACATGGTACACAGAGAACCATGACTGGGATGTCAACATACCAGGGTACACAATCTACAGGAGGGACAGGGAATGTAAAAAAAGGAGGAGGAGTAGCTCTGTACATAAGGGAAGGGATCAAAGCAACAGAACTAAAAGGTAAACAGGGAGGAGAGGAGGCACTGTGGGTCGATTTGGAGGCAGGTAGTGGCACCACAATCCACACAGGGGTTGTATACAGACCCCCCCCCCATGGGGAGGAAATGGACAAGGAAATGATAGAAGGCATCCTCAGAATGGCAGAAAAAGGGGAGATATTGTTGAAGGGGGACCTGAATATGCCAGATGTTAGCTGGAGCACATTTACTGCAACCACATCCAAGAATAGGATAATTCTTGATGCCCTATGGGGTGCATGTCTCAGACAGGTAGTGTCGTAACCCACTCTGGAGAGAGCAGTCTTTGACCTGGTACCCTCAAATGGGGACAGAGAGAGGATCACAGACTTAAAAGTGGTTAGCCATCTGGGAACAAGCGACCACCACACAGTGTGGTTCACGATAAACACAACCATGGAGTCAAGTCATACAAAAGCGAGGATACTGGACTTTAGAAAGGCTGACTTTGGCAAAATGGGGGTGTGCCTAAGGAATGCACTAGCAAATGGGCAGGAAGAAGGGGTGGAAGAACAATGGGGACAAATCAAAACTGCCATCATAGAGGCAACAAAGGGCCATGGTAGACAGCCCTCCCCAGAGCTTCATAGAACCCCTGCATTGCAAGGACCCCCGGCCACAAAAACACAGCCTGAAGTCAGCAAAGGCTCCCCCGTGGGTGGACGGTCATGAGGGCCAGTATAGACAGCCCTCCCCAGAGCTTCACGGAACCCCTGCACTACAAAGAACCCCAGCCCACTGAAACATAGCCCGAAGTCAGCAAAGGTTCCCCCATGGGTGGATGGTCATGAGGGCCAGGATAGACAGCCCTCACAGAACCCCTGCACTGCAAGGAATCCCCACCCGCTGCAACACAGCCTGAAGTCAGGTACGGAAGAGAGACACAGCTGTGCTGTATCAAGAGCCTGAACAGTAACGGCTAGTGGATTTCTGGTGCCAATTTTTAAACAAAGGACTGCCACATAGTTTCCTCTGCCTTTTACTCGGCAGACAAATGCTGATAGTTTTTAACCATTGATAATTGCTGTAATTGCACTGTATTATCAACTAGTTGCTGTGTACTTTAATTGTATTTCAAGCCTTAGTAATTCTGTTTTCTTAGTGTCTCGATCCCAGTATTCGGCTCCCACTATACTGTTGTAATTATCCCTTCTGAGCTGTCGATCATTTAAATTTAGCATGAGTAGTATTTTGCAAGTTCCTTAATTTACTTCTAGCATTATTTGCAAAATCCTTAATCTATTTTAGCAGCATCTGCAAAGTCCCCAAATTAATAACTAAATTCCTTCTGCCAAATACCTTATTTTACTGAGCCAGAGCAGTAGACATAATTAAATTCCTTGTGCCTGTTACTATATTTTATTGAGTCACAGCAGTAGCTAGGCACCAGATTCATGCAGGCTGCTGGTATAAGTATTATGCCCCCTACCTAGTCTCTTTTCTCCTGAACCTCTCCTTCTATGTGCACCATATTTCACCTCCTGTTGTCCTCTTCTCTGCAGCAAAGACTCCCCCATTGGTGGATGGTTGCGAGGGCTAGGATAGACAGCCCTCCCCAATGCTACACAAAACCCCTACACTGCAAGGAACCACCACCTGCTAAAACACAACCCAAAGTCAGGTACAGAAGGGAGATGCAGCTGTGCTGTATCAAGAACCTGAACAGTAATGGCTAGTGGAGGCCCTGCCGATGCTTTGCATCGGCTACCCCACCACCCCCATCATCACCCTTGCTCAACTCTTTCTTATATAGCATGCATCATGTGCCATGCAGAATCAATCAGCTAATTTTCCCATTCCTTATCATCTCCTTCTACTTGGGGCATTTCATTCTAGAACCTCACTTCCCTACCTCAACTACCACTTCTATTTCCCCCTATACTGGCCACCATGTTTGCAATTCTAGCAATTTTCTCCCAACTGGGCCCCCAGTATCCCTCCAACTCTCCTCTAACCCCACAATGGAGGACTGCCTGCCTTCACCCTGTACCCCAGCTTCCTTCTTATCTCTATTCATCACCTCCTCTGCAAGGTTGTCTCCCTGTGTCACTCCTACTTCACCTTGCCACTGGGGCTTCCATCCTCCCACCCTCCTTCCATGCAGGACAAATAGCCCTATATGTGCAAACCCAGCTCCCTGCTGTGTGTACTAAGCAAGCAGCAGTCACTACCTGTAAGCTTCTGTGGACACGGCCTGTAATCAAACTACTGATCTCTCTCCTGCTCCTTATATCTGGAAACATCGAGCAAAACCCTATCCCCCCATGTTCCCTCATCCACTCCCACCACACACTTCCCAAGAGGCCTGAAACTAGTCCACCTCAATATATGCAGCCTTCTGCTCAGACTTACTCTGCTGTAGCCTACCATCCTTTCCCTTCGTCCAGACGTTCTGCTTATCTTGGAGACCTGGTTAAAACTCCATAATAATGATACTGAAGTCACTGTAGCAGAATATACTATCATTCATCATGATCAACCTGGTGTAAAAAGAGGTGGCAGTGTTGCCATGTATGTCGCATCAGTGCTCCAGCTCTCCCAAGTCATACTACCCATGCCCACAAAGACCATTGACTTAATATTGGTAAAACTTTCCCTACCCCACACAGACCCCCTCTTCATTGTAGGCTCCTATTGCTCACCTGACACCCCTATGCCTGCCATCTTGAAACACCTTGGAACCCTAACGGCTAAGGCCACCGAGGGTGAGCTACACATCCTGGGTGATTTCAACTTGAATTGGTTCTCAAACAAGAATGCTAAACTTCGCAACCTGGTAACCACCCTAAATTTGTCCCAAATGATCACTGAGCCCATTCGCCTGAACCATAAATCACTAAACCACTCACTACTTGATTGGTTCCTCACCTCACATCCCTAATGGATACTTGCCTCAGGACTCTTACCTGATGCCCTACATGATCATCACATGACATATTTGGTAAGGAAAATATTCAAACCTAAGGCAGCCCCCCCACTCACATTCTCCTGTCCAAGTCCTACAAATCCCTCAACCTTCCCTCTCTTCTCCATGACCTGGTTACCACCGACTGGTCAGCCATCCACCAGGCTACCTTCTTGGACTCTGCCAGGGAAGGCTTCAAATCCAGATTCCTAGCTATCTGGGACCACTATGCCCCTCTCAGACAGTCAAGGGTGCAGGGTGCACACCTCCTCTGGATTACAGCAGACATCATTGCCAACCTCAGAGATGGGGACCTATCATGGAAATCCTTCAAGGTTTCTGGCTCTTCCCATGACCACCTAAGGTACCGCACTCTCCATAATGCATGCACTAGGTTAATACAATGGGCTAAAGCCAATTACTTCATAACAGCCTTCCACTCTAATTTAAACCACCCTGCTAAATTCTCAAAGGTGGTGAAATTGCTTTTCTTCCCTCAATCCCAGCCACCTACACCCACCTTAAACATTGACAGTTCCACTGTTACTGGCTCTCCAGCTGTGGCAGCTGCGTTCAATATAAACTGCACCTCATCATTGTTGTCCTCCCTCCCAATGTCCCCATCCTCATCCTCCTCCACCACCCCTGCCTGCTCTGTCCACCCCCACTCAAGCCCCTCCACCTACATCCTCCTTCTCCTTGCACCCTATCATCCTGCATGAGGTCCAACATGCCCTGATCACTCTAAATCCATCCAAGGGCAAATGACCCTCTGGTCTAGACATCAAAATGCTGTACCTATCAGCCCTGGCCATCGCCACCCCACTGGTCACTCTCTTCAATTTATCTTTCTCCCTAGCCTCCAACCCATCTGTGTGGAAGCATGCTACAGTCACCCCACTTTCTAAAGGCAGCGATACTTCAGCCCATGGCAACTTCTGCCCCATCTCCCTCCTCCTCCGCATACTGGCTAAGCTTCAGGAACATCTTATCCTCTCCCAACTATCCTCCTTCCTCTACTCCTCATCCTTCTTCATGCCTTACCAGTCTGGCTTCAGGAAGTCCCACTCCACCACCACTTTCTTGCTGAGGTTCACCAACTCCATACTCTCTGCTATAGACAATGGGCACAGCACCTCAGCTATCTTTGTCGACCTGGCAAAGGCATTCAAAACTGTCTCCCACACTCTCCTTCTGACCAAGCTCTCCTATGCAGGGTTCTCTGACCTGGCTATATAATGGTTCCATTCCTATCTGGTAGACTGGTCACAATCAGTCAGAATTAGTAGCTCAACCTCTGCCCCCCTTCCCATCATGTCAGGTGTGCTGCAGGGTTTGGTCCTGGGGCCACTCCTGTTCTCTATCTTTCTCAATGACCTGCCTTCTGCCTTTCCACATACATTCATTCACATGTATGCAGACAACACAGTACTGTATACATCTGGCCTCTCGAACACTGGCGTGGTGACCAGACTCCAGCGGGACTTCAACAATGTCCAGCTCTGGTTTCACTCAAATCAGCTCTACCTCAATACCAGGAAAACTGTTTCCATGATCTTCAGCAAAAGGCAGAGACTTTTACAGCTCCACTCCACCCCTACTTTCCATAACCTCGATGGGACTGCTCTGGAGGTCAGCTACTCCTATAGGTATCTCAGAGTCTGGCTCAACCAGCACTTAGACTTTTCTGTGCACATCGATGCCATCCACAAAAAACTGCACCTCAGACTGGGTGCCCTCTACCATAACCGTGGATGCATCTCACTGCCGGCTCACCATGCTATGGTACAGAAAATGATTCTGCCAGTCATCGACTATGGTGATGTAGTCTACAGTGCTGCCCAGAAGTCTACCCTGGCAAAACTGGACTCACTCTTCCAAGCCTTCTGTTGTTTCACCCTCAACTGTCCCTTCTCCACCCAACATTGTGTCCTCTATCAGTTCCTGGGCCTCCCCTCACTGCAGATCCACCGCCTTACATACTACATTCATTTCACAGCCAAGTTCTAGTGACAGTCCCTGCCCCTACCTCTCTTCTGCACTTTCCGCCTCTCCTCTGCCAGCTTACTCACTCATGCACAATGATACTAGATTCTTATCTATCCCATACATGTCCACCACTGCAGGCCAGTCAGTCTTCAATTATCACATGCCTAAGCTGTGGAACTCCCTTCCAGCAGACATTCAACACGTCCCTTCCACCTGGTATCTTTATTCTCACCTTTCTAATCACTTCTCCTCCACTTGCACATGCAATTAACTAAAAGCTGATCCAATTCCTCTTCCTCTGACTGTAGTTATGGCTCAGTACTGTTTTTTACTTTTGTATTGCACTGTACACTTGCACTGATTTTATGCTCCCGATTGCCTGTACCGCACCTAAATCTGTACATGCTGTATTTGTTATTTGTTTATAATGTATGGTAGAATGTTGTTATGCATAAAAATCTATCCCTGACAAAAAGTTGTTTATTTTATTTAGCTTTTGTTAACTGGGTAAGTGCACTAGCCATAAAATGACTATTTTCAGGCATGTTATTATGCTGCAGTAGCTTGCTGTTATGCTGCACTAGGTACGTAGTTACTGCAGCATAACAACTTAGAACCTTGAACTGTGATCTGATAGCTTGAGCTGACCGCAGCTGACAGCACCATCATACAGTTAACCGAGAGGTAATTTCAAAATGCGAGTCCTGTAAAAAACCATGTTGGCTGCTGTTTTCTCTTGCGAGCTGTCCAATCATGAGATGTTTATCCAGAAAACTGTATTTTCCAGCAAGGGGTTGTTAATGTAAAAATCAATTATCTTGCAGACGGACAGTAGGCTAACTGCAATGTCGATTCCAGTGAAAACTGAGGTGAGTAAACCACTCTTCTAAACCCCATAGTACTAACTTCTGTGACCTTTGGCTCTAAAATACTTTTTTTTGTTCCATTTGCAGGTCACACTGTGGTTTCCAGGAGGTGTACAGCTTCAGACTCCACATATTTGTAATATATGACTGTAGATAGAAGCCCATACACTATTAAAGAAAATATATAGGACTTTATCTATTACAAGTTTGAAAACTCTTCTCGAGGTCATCATGGCAATGGAACCTCTCGAGCTTTGCTCTCAAGGTTCCAAATTTCACCATGATAACTTCTCTAAGAGTTTACAAACTAGTTATAGATACAGTCCTATACATTATCCTCTATATTATTGCTGTTATCTACCACTGTTCTATTGAATTGTATTTTAGTGTATTATATTGTATTGTATTGTACTCTCCCCTCCCCCCAGGACACACCTGGAATCAAGCAGTACTCTGCTCAGCATACCCTCCTGGTTAAACTCTTAAATAAATAAATAAATAAACAAGCCTTTGTGTGAAGCAAATAAAAAAAACAAAATTAAGTAAAAATCCATTATGGTTCTCAAATGAGGTGGCAAGGAAGGTTAGGGAGAAAAAGATAGCATTCAGGAAGTATAAGGAATCACAGAAGGAGCAGGACAGAGAACTGTATCAGTTAAAGCAGACTGAAGCAGGGAAGGCAGTCAGGATAACAAAGGCCCAAAATGAAGAAATGATGGCCAGCGCAGTTAAGAAGGGGGATACAACATTTTATAGATACATTAGGGAGTGCAAAAAGACCAGGGGAGGGATAGTGATGCTTAATAAAGGGGAGGGGAGGTGGGCAGAGAGTGACAGTGAAAAGGCTGAGATACTGAAAGAATACTTTTGCTCAGTATTCACAAAAGAAGCAGAGGGGAAGGTACAGTACCTAAACCAAGCAATAGAAGCACTCTGGGCAAGGGGGTCGATTTTTTTTCAATTGTTTATCCAGGAGTGACACACTAATCTGAAAACTTGTCTACAGGTGTGACCAGGGAGCATTGTGAAGCTAAGTGACTTGCTCAGGGTCTCACAGTATGCAAGTAGGGGCTGTGATATTCAAACCCAGGTTTCCAGATTTGCAGCTCAGAGCCTTAAACCACTGTGCTATACTGCCTCCAGTACCAGTCCATTCACAGAAGAAATGGTCTTGAAAGAGATCTTAAAACAGAGGTGGACAAAGCAATTGGATCTGACAGGATTCATCCTAGAATTCTAAAAGAACTAAGGGGAGACTGAGTGAGACTACTGACTATCTTTTTTAACAAATTGTGGGAGGATGGTGTGGTACCTGAGGACTGGAGGAAGGTGGATGTGATCCCCCTCCACAAGAGTGGGAGCAAGGTAGAGGCAGGAAACTACAGACCTGTTAGTAGGCAGTGGTAGGGAAAATGATGGAATCACTTCTAAGAGGAAGACTTGCCGAGTACCTAGAGGTCAGCGGGGCACAGGACACAAGGCAGCATGGATTCACAGCGGGAAGGTCATGTCAGACAAATCTAATAGATTTCTTTGACTGGGTGACCAAAGTAGTAGACCAGGGAGGAGCTGTAGATATGGCCTACTTAGATTTTAGCAAGACATTTGGCACAGTACCACACAAAAGATTAATAGGCAAGTTAGCCAGCCTGGGAGTGGGTCCCAGGGTGGTAGCCTGGGTAACAAATTGGCTGGACAATAGGACACAGAGGGGTAATAGTAAATGGAGCACACGCTGGAGAAAGAGGAGTTACTAGTGGGGTACCACAGGGCTCAGTCCTGGGAATGGTACTCTTTAATGTCTTTGTAGGTGATGTTGCAGAGGAGCTGGAAGAAAAAGTACGCCTCTTTGCAGATGACACAACGATCTGCAACACAGTTGATACACAAGGAGGAGCAGAAAGGATGAAAAGGGACTTTGCAAGGTTGGAGCAATTGTCAAGAGTATGGCAGCTTAGTTTCAATGCAAAGAAGTGGAAATTAATGCATCTGGGAAACAAAAACCCAGGGGAAGAGTACACAATGTGAGGAAGGTACTAACAACAACAAAAATGGAAAGGAACCTGGGGGTACTCATATCAGATGACCTTAAGGTAGGCAAGCAATGCGAGAAGGCAGTAAGGAGGGTTGGGGTGATTCTGGGATGTATAGGGAGAGGCATCACCAGTAGAAAGCAAGAAGTTGTTATCCCTCTGTGCAGACAGTTGGTGAGACCCCATCTGGAGTACTGTGTGTAGTTCTGGAGACCGTCCAGAAGAGGGCAACCAAAACTGTGCAAGGTCTGCACCAGAAGCCATATGAAGAGAGACTAAAATAACTTAATATGTATACCCTTGAGGAAAGGAGGAAGAAGAGGGACATGATAGAAACTTTCAAGTACCTCAAGGGAAGCAACAAAGTCCAAGACTGTAGCATATTTCAGAAAAAGAGATGTGCAAGAACAAGTTGGTACAATTTGAAGATAGGTCGGGGGTGGTTCAGGGGCAATGTTAGGAAGTATGTTTTCATGGAGAGGGTGGTGGATGCATGGAACAGCCTTTCTGAGGAGGCCATGTGGTCAAAAACAGTGGGGAAATTCAAGAATGCATGGGCCCAACCTAAGGCACCTATAGTGGGGGGTAGGAGGGGAATAAGAAGGAAGTAGGCTACTGGTTGACTATGTTACATGAGGTCCCTGCACCTTTATTGGTACTCCCAGAGGTACACCGTAGACAGCTAGTGCTTAGGCATATGCTATACTAACATATAGGGCTAAGAGCATCTACCGCATAAGAGTAGATGTCAGGATATGTATGCATATTATTGTTATACACTTTGCTTTCAAATATATATATATATATTTATGTATTTTTCTATGTATTTTCTGTGTATTTCTTACTCACAAGATGTTAGGACATCTGTGTCCTTGTAATGATTATAATATATAAGTTGGCATTGCCACCTTTAGGTGATTTGTACTACTACACTGTGTTATGTAAGACTCTGTCAGAATTGTACTCTTTTGTTTTACAAACTGATGACTACTACAAAATTGTATAATGTTATCTTGGACCATGGAGCCACCTCTAATTTAGCCCATAGGGCTCATCTCTGTAACTAGAAATGTTTCTATCTTACAGTAATCATGGTAATTATCCGAGATATATAATGTGAGACACTGAGTCTTATACCTCAGAGACCCCAAGAGACACGAAGAAACCTTGAGGTATAGGGAATGCTTAGCATTGGCTCCAGGTTTGTATTGGTAAGAACTGCTTAGGGCAACTGTGATTTATCCCTTTAGTAGTAATAAATGAATTTATTAGTCTTATGCAACATGTTTGTGATTCCTTGCATTCCCAATGTTGCCAAGAACCTGAGAGTGAGGTTTAGACCTCCTGACAATTATCGACTGCATGCAGGCAATATTTGGTGTTTGTAAGCTTTCGCTTGTTGCTTAAAACTTTTTCCTTCCCAACGAGGAAAGTAGGTGTGCACTCCCACAGTACCTCTCCCATTTTTGAACCACTTTGTGGTCACTTGCAAAGTCTAGCTGTTTTTCTTGGGTGTGGTCGATGCTGACTCGATCCACTCCACAGCAGCTTTGAATTGCAAGCCTACGAAGTATACAATAGCCTAACTGTGTGTAAAGTGTTCCTGCTGTGGATTGATATGCAGCACAGCGCCTTTTTCACAATTTGATTTTTTGATCCCTCCCACACAATGGTCACTGTATCAAATATCTGCGCAGAACTGAGACGCGATGTCTCAAACTTCCTTACCTCCCATGGAGGCTGGACTGATTTTGCGTGGGACACAAGTCAATCTGAAAACCCTATACTGGGGATTTCAGCCGAGTACTGTGAGACGAGACAAATAGCCAATAAGTGTCATGCCAAAGGGCTGTTGGTCGCGGCTCTCTATGCTGCTCTGGAAGCCTCCGAAGCAAGGTTTTGAACCCTTGATCTGCAGATTTCATCTCTTAAGCAAGAGATGGTTTTGCAGGAAATGGAATGTGTTAGACTGCAGTAGAATTTGGAGTCTGAACTCCAGACACTGCGCAATGAAAATGATTCACTTTTGCATCATTCAGCCCAGGCTGGAGAGCAAGAAATTTGTATGTTGAAGCAGGAGTGTGAAAGTTTGAGACAGGACAAGGGTCAGGCTTTGAATATGAATGACTTGTTAAGTAGAGTGAATGAACAGTTGAATGAGGATATGGGAGAGCTACAGGATGATATAAACCAGGTACGTAATGACTTAGAAGTGGCTACTAGGGACAATCGCGAATTGAGTGCCACATATAGAGTGTTGCAGAAACAAATGCAAGATGAGGTTGATATAGATGTTGCAAATGTGAGTCATACAGAATGTGAAGCCAAGATGGCGAAACTGCGCCATCAGCAGGAGGTTCTGGCTGGACATGTTAAGGCAATGGGAGACGTAGCTCCTGCCTTACACATGTCATCTGAAGGAGAGGTATCAGATGATGGCATCTCCCAATACAATGCCCAGTCACACCCCTACTATGGCCCAGAGACCCCACCCAGCCATCCACAACATGGCGGGTTCCCACTTCACCCACACCATGTCATACGTTGAAGACGTCTTGATGCACATCATGGGAGATGCCAACATGGTGGCCCCCATGATGGGGGGGAGCAGGCCCAAGCTTGGTCCTGACAGCACCACCGATAGCCATAATTAATGTGGAAGACAGGCAGGAGATAGAGAGAATGATTGATAATGCGGTAAATAGTGTGCCCATTTTTGGAAGGCCAAATTAGGCAGCTTATTCATGAAAATGGTATTCAGGAGGGCACAGTCCGCTCAGTAGTGGAGGCTGCAGCTCAGGTAGCCTTGGATGGCATTCGAGGAAATGTACCTCCACCTGATCGTCCCACTAATCCCTGACAGATGGCCTACTCTGTACAGCAAAGAGTTGACAGTATTGGTCAGATGAGACCATCCGAAAACCTCAGCTGCCACTTGGAGAAGGTACATTCCAAATGCAAGATGCTTAGTCTCGCTGCAGACTATCAGGTCCAGATCCTAAGCCAATCCATCGACCCTGGCATGTGGGCCAAACTCCCCGATACCATCCTCCAGGCCAGCAATGCCACCTTTGATGAAGTTGCAGCTGAACTCATTTCTGCACACAGTCCAGGTGTAGTAGGAGTGATGCTTGCATACCCTGTAAAACAGAATTCAAAGGAAAGTCCCACGACTTACCATCAGAGACTTTGGATGGCTTACTAAGCAGGAAAACAACTGGCACAAGATGCTGTTGATGTAGATCTTATTGAATATAAGACCTTGTTCCTTAGGAATATGATCCCTGCAGTGAGAGAGAAGGTAGAGCTGACCACCTATCCCACCATGGAAAGGTTTGCCAACATCCTTCAGAAAACTGAGAGGGTTTACCAACTCTACATCTGTGATCTGGGCTCCGGTTCCAAAAACGTTGCCACCGTGGGGCCTATTCAAGAGGGCATGACGCACTACACAGTGGAAGTGCAGGCCCAGCACAAACAGTCCCTCCCCACGGACAACCAACACTCACAGCAGGTGCAACAACAGCAACAACCACAACAGCAGCAGCAACAATGGGGTGGGAACCAGAACTATCATAAGAATAAGAAGCACCATAAGAATAAGGGTAAACAACAACAAAGACCGGGCCCTTCATATAGGGAAATAGCCAAAGAAAATCAGAAGTTTAGAGAATTTCTGGGGCAAATGTGCTCTGTAGCAGATGCTGGTCCTGCTCAGTCCCTTGCAGCCTGCAGCCATACAGCCAGGAACCCATACTCCAATGGGCCAGGGCGACATCGGGAGTACAGGCCCTCAGGCCCATACAGGCCTGTACCCAGAAGCACCTCCCTATATACATCAGTGCAGCATGGTGAAGTGTTTCAAAGGAGCCAGGCCTAACCTCTCCATGCTTCCTCCAGTACAGATTTACAATTACAGGCCCCAGTCCAGATTGTAAACAAGCTGGTCTTGAATACAAATGGAAGGCCCTGCACTGAGGCCAAGATCGGAGGCCACCTGCTTACAGTGTTGCTGGATATAGGTGTGGCTGTGCGTGTATTACATGATGACCACCCAGACACAGCTCCTTGGTCCACCGGATGGAGGGCCAACATGTCAGGAGTAGATGGTACTAGGTTACCTGCATACTGCTTTCTACCCCTACCTGTAGAATTGGACCACTTGAAGACCTCACACACCTTCCAACTAATGATATTGCATGATCATCCTAGTATCATTGGAATTGACTTCCTGGCATCACACGACAGTGTGGTAGACTTAGCTAACATGCTACTGATACAGATTCAGAGCCAATATCACACCATCTTGATCCCTGATTCACACATTGTGGCAACAATATCCACCAACAACAAGGAGTATGACATCATAGATTTGTTCAAGAACCATGAGCTTTTTCCACAGCTCCTTCCCATTCTACAAAGACATTTGGAAGCATTTGCTATCAACAAGCATGACTGTGGCAGAATGCACAATGTCATTGAA
Source organism: Neoceratodus forsteri (assembly GCA_016271365.2). NCBI lineage: Eukaryota > Metazoa > Chordata > Ceratodontiformes > Ceratodontidae > Neoceratodus > Neoceratodus forsteri. The sequence goes on from CM028136.1 coordinate 197,014,377, forward strand.
GTGCCAGGCCCAGCACATGAGAGGCAATGGCAATATCCTTTTTCATCTGAGGCCTTGCCTTCTCTTAGGGAAATAATAAAATCACTCTTCAACCAAGGGGTAATCAGAACATGTGTTTCTACTGCCAACTCCCCAGTGTAGCCTGTGAAGAAACCTACAGGAGTCTGGAGACTTACTATTGACTACAGGAAACTGAATCAGGTCACCCCCAGTTGTGCTCCAACTGTGGCCTCTGCACCTGATGTACTAGGACTCTTGACCCCTGACCTAAAATGGTTCAGTGCTCTGGATATCTCCAATGGTTTCTGGTCACTGACATTGGACCCCAAGAGTCAATATAAGTTTGCCTTCACCTTTGAGGGTAGACAGTACACATGGACTTGCTTACCACAGGGATTCCATAACAGCCTGTCCCTGTTCCATCTTCACAGGATGGATGCCCTTGAGGGTTTCTCTACTTCACAGTGTCTCTTGCAGTATGTGGATGACCTGCTGTTGGCAACTACCACACAGGAACAACACTTGGATCTCTTGGATGAACTATTGACTCTCATCCAGAGAGCAGGCCTCAAATGCAACCCAGCAAAAGCACAACTATGTCAGAAAGAGGTACTCTTCCTGGGCCTAAAAATAACTGATTAAGGCCATAGCCCTACCTGGAAGAAGATACAAGGATTGCAAGACTTGCCACTGCCTACCAGCGTGGCAACTCTTAGAAGGTTTCTAGATATGGTGAATTATTCCAGAGATTTTATTTGTGATTTTGCTCAGAAGGCTGCTCCTCTGTATGAGTTACTGAAAAAGGCCTTTCTCTGGACTTGGGGTCCTTTACATACCCAGGCTGTAAAACAGGCCTTGGCCTTGGCTCCAGCTTTGGTCAACCCCAATCCAGCACTACCATTCCATCTGGAATGTGCCACCTCTGACTTTGCCATGTCAGCAGTGCTGGCCCAGAAGGTACACAGTACTCTGAGACCCACTGCATATGTATCACAGCTCTTGACTCCTGTGGAACAGAAATACTGCCTTTGTGAAAGGAACCTTCTGGCCACCTACTGGGCTGTCAAGCACTTCTTGTATATCATTGGGTACTCTCCTCTGATTATTAACACCAACCACAACCCAACTACCTTTCTGCTATCAGACAGAGTGAAGGATGGGTCAGTCTCTAACACCAGACTGACACACTGGTCACTTCTTCTCCAGGATAGAGATATACAGGTACACCCAACAAAAATTCCATCCATGCTGGCCCATGGACTCATTTTCCAAGGAGAACCCCTTGACTGTACACTGCAACCACCTGATCTTCCAGATACAGGTCCTTTCCTCCCTGCCATGCCACAAATACTTGAGAGCACCTCTTTGTGTTGTATCTTTATGGATGGTTCAGCTTTCTACTACCAGTGAGAACAAATTTCAGGGATGGGTATCTTAGTGATTTACCCCTATGGTAATACTGTTAAAATCTCTAAGCGTTGCAGTGTAGCATCATCACAGTATGCAGAGATGGCAGCGATGGCCTGTACCCTCGAGTTCATCCAACATGGAACCAAGGATACCATCATCTCTATAGACTCTAACTGGGTTTGTTGTTCTGTTACAGAATTTTTTCCTTTCTGGCAGAATAACTTCTTCCTCTCTTATGATGGCAGCCCAGTGAAGTACAAAGAAATGGTAATATACATACACTCACTGGCACAAAGGTTTGCACACAAACTCTATGTACACAAAATCAAGGTGCATTCCCTGCATGACCCCTACCATGCCTTCAATGATACATCAGACACCCTTGCCAAGGAAGGGGCCTGGGGGGACACCTGGATGATGGATCATCCAGAGGCTAATGCAGCCATACAAATTGCAGCACTCAGGAAGAAAGCTGAACCCTTTCCCCCCTGGACCTCTCAGCAGCCCAACATGTTGATACTGAACTCAAAGAAGTGTTCAGATTCCTTGACAAAGGTACCGAAGAGAAACTCCCACACACAACCCCTATCGAAGGCATGAAGGTAAGTTACACTTGTCCCCACATGACAAAGTCATCTGGTATCAGCCAGATGATTCCACCACCAAGTTGTGGATTGTCCCCAGACACCTTAGGTTTGAATTCTTGCACCAAGTGCATGATACACCCACTGGTGGACACCAGGGAGCAGAAAACACACTCCAACAACTTAAGATCACTGCCTGGTGGCCTGGTGTCACCAAAGATGTCAAACAGTACATTGATAATTGCCGTGTTTGTGTGCAAAACAATCCCATTCCCATCAAGCAAAAAAACAAACTTTTACCACAGAGACACTCTGGCTCTTGGCATGCCATACAGATTGATTTTATTGGCACCCTGACCAATACCAGCAGAAACAACAAGTATGTTCTTGTGGTAACTGACATTTTCTCCAAGTGGGTTGAAGCTTTCCCAAGTAAGACATGCACTGCTAAAACCACTGCCAAAATCATAGTGGAGGAAATGTTCTCCAGGTAGGGCCTACCTCTTAAGGTAGACTCTGACAAAGGAACCAGTTTTACAGGTCAGCTGATGAAAGAATCCCATGAGTTCCTTGGAGTTCAACAGAAGTTCCACATACCTTACCACCCTCAATCTTCAGGCCAAGTAGAAAGAGCCAACAGACGGATCAAGCAAATGCTTTCCAAACTTATTGAGAACAATCCAAAACTTTGGATTCCCTATTGCCATTACTTCTTATGGCAATCAGGGGCACACCCTCAGCCACCACACAGTTGACACCCTTTGAGGTGATGACTGGAAGACAAATGAGATTACCTGAACATCTATTGTTTGACCTGCACCCCCCACACTGCAGAACTCGTGTCTGTAGACCAATATGTGGAAAAACTCAGGAAAGACCTCATATACACACACTTGTATGCTGCTAATTGCATGGGCAAGGCCCAGCAACAGTCCAAGATACAGTTTGACAAACACACACAAGAAGTGGATTGGCAGGTTGGAGATCAGGTAATGGTCCTCTGATTTGCACATCCCGCACACTCCTTCTCCAATAAGTGGGAAGGCTCTTACCCCATTGTCAACAAGCTCAGTCCGGCAGTCTATCAAGTTAGACTCCTATACAACAATAAACTGACTGACAAATGGTTACATGCAAACCAACTGAAACTGTATAAAGGAGTATAGTAACTTTTCCTCACCCCATTGGGTGGAATAGTACTAACCTACTAATGTTTGATTTTGCTTTTCAGGTATACTGACAAGATGGCTATCTTGCTCCATTTTCTCCTCATCTCAGGAGTTATCCCCTACATCCAAGGCAAGGTACTGAACCTCCTACCTCACCTTGAGCCTCCAGCATCTGCTCCAGAGGGAGTATCCATCAAAATACCCAATAGTTTGATTACTGTCCAGGAAGGTTCTGATGCTTACCTCACTGCCTCGGTTGCCACTCCTGACAAATCTACCCTTCAAATTGAGTGGCAAACCACATCACAAGGACAAATTCTCCCTGTGGCCAAACTATCCAAGGGAACTTTCCTGGGTTGGCCTAATGCTAAATTATTCCCAAATGGTTCTGTATCCTTGCTACAAACTGCTCTTAGACATTCTGGTTTATACAATATCACTGCTTTAATTGATCCCTCATATTATAATTCTGTGTCTACGGACTCTGCTCAAAAACGTTGTGCTGTATACAACATGGCCTCTGCTGCCATGTAATTTTCTGTGTTACCACATACTGACAAATAGCTCTTGGAGTGTCCAAAGCACACCCCTCGTCCCCGCAGTGGTCTAACAGATACTGCTCTACCTGGTTCACTGATTAACAATTTACAATTTATGCATATACCTGTTTTGTTTAATCTTACTTACTGGAATATGAATGAATTTGTATGTGTCACAATACTAACACCAGCATTTTATAGTACATGATTGCTTAATAATTTAGCAGCTTTTCAGATTCGTACTCAAGACCCTATTGCCGGAATATATACTACCGAACATAGAGGCAACTTCAGGAGAAAGCCAAATCCTGATGATCAAAGTCATAAATGTAATACACGTGAAACTGACAGTTCTGATGTCACCCGTTGTGGGTACTGTCACAGGTCTTTTTGGTACAGCTATGTCTATCTGGAACAAGGCAGACATTGCTGCTATCAAATCTCATTCAGCCAAATTTCAAACTGGTTTGGTGAATAATATACTACCCCCATTATTGCATGGTGTGGATGGCCTTAGTCAGGAAGAAATATACACTGTTTACAATATGCACAACATTGCTAAGGCATTTACTGATTCTAAAGATAAGATTAATGCACTCATTGCACAGAACAACAAAGAAGCAGATAAACAATTCATTGCCAGAGAAATTCTATGCTTAGCCTATGGCTCATACATTATCACTACCATCAATAATCTCTTCCGTGATATAGAAACTGGAAGAATCCCTGATATCATACATGACAGATGTATTTCCAAATGGTATTGTCCATAATGTAAGGCCCCTGGCTGTATTGCTATGTGTATGCAACATTCTCTTACTATTACTCTTTCTACAACTAGAAATTTGAGTTTTGTGACCAGACACCCTAACACTGGTCCCTGTTTGATTTCTAAAAAATGCCCTATCAGAGATGCAATGTTTGTTTCTTTTATTGTCTCTTTACCATGTTTTGATCCCACTATAGCTTTGTTTGACAAGCTGGCTTCTGTTCACTCCATTGGGCACCTTGATGATGACATCTACAGAGAACGCCTGGACTTACCTCCTCTATTCGTCTTCCATCCTTTCCTGGATGCCTGGGTCGCTCCACACACAAACTGCTGTGCGTAAAAACAGTATATCTACTTGTGTTGATGTGACATATTTGATGTTATTAAACCTGTATGTGGTTACTCTCCCGACAGCATAGCTTGGTCCTTTTCCATGGACAATGACATCAGCATGAATGACACTACTTTTGCAGACTCAACATTGGCTCCAGATAAACTTTACCAGTCTTATTGAGAGGAGGTTCACTGCCTGTCAACATGGATTTCCAAGACAACCTACACCTGCCCAGTACAGTTGCAAAAATGGAGACTTCCTACTGTTAAAATGCAGTATTACTCAGAAGGGGAATACTGTGTGGTCACGAACTATAAGTCATACACATACGGAACTGAAATACGTGTTATTGAATCCCCCAGCTTTTGTTTTGTTCCCCACCAAAAGTCTGTCATTAGACACACCGTTATTACCCCATCCCCCTTATGGATGTGGACATCATTGATGGTAACCCTGATTATCTGCTTACCCTTTCTGAATATTTATCATATTTTAATGTACACATAGATCCACTGTCACTGACATTAAAATCACTTTCAGACAGAAAAGACACCCACCTCATCCACATCAGCAATAATATTACTAAGGCTAATGAAGCTGTCCTTTTACTGATTAATGATGGTGATATGAACGATGCATTAACTAACACATGGTTAGAGATTACTTTTAAAGGTTTTGTTATTATACAAGCATTTTTGATATTTTTCTTAGTTATAATGCTATGCTGCCTATTGCACACACTGCACCAACACCATGTGCAGCTGGAGTTCCTTTACAAGGCTCAGGTGTCGGGTTTGTAAATGACCCCTGCTCTCTGACCTTTCCCAATATTGCCTGTGTTGCTCTAGGAGGCAACAGGGGTGGGGATGTTACACAAGGTCCCTGCACCTTATTGGTACCCCCAGAGGTACACTGTAGGCAGCTAGTGCTTACGCATTTGTTATACTAACATATAGGGCTAAGAGCATCTACTGTATAAGAGTAGATGTCAGGATATGCATGCATATTATTGTTATACATTTTGCTTTCTAATATATATATATATATATATATATATATATATATATATATATATATGTCTATGTATTTTCTGTGTATTTCTTACTCACAAGATGTTAGGACATCTGTGTCCTTATAAGGATTATTATATATAAGTCAGCATTGCCACTTTTAGTTGATTTGTACTACTACACTGAGTTATGTAAGATTCTATAAGAACTGTACTCTTTTGTTTTACAAACTGATGGCTACTACAAAATTGTATAATGTTATCTTGGACCATGGAGCCACCTCTAATTTAGCCAGTAGGGCTCATCTCTGTAACTAGAAATGTTTCTATCTTACAGTAACCATAGTAATTATCATAGGTATATAATGTGAGACACTGAGTCTTGTACCTCGGAGACCCCAAGAGACACAAAGAAACCTTGAGGTATAGGGAATGCTTAGCATTGGCTCCCAGTTTGTATTAGTTAGAACTGCTTAGGGCAACTGTGATTTAACCCTTTGGTAGTAATAAATGAATGTATTACTCTTATGCAACGTGTTTGTGATTCCTTGCATTCCCAATCTTGCCAAGAACCTGAGAGTGAGGTTTAGACCTCCTGACAACTAGGATCTGCAGTTTATCCAAAGGGTGGGGAAATGGGCAGACTAGGTGGTCCAAGAGGTCCCTATTTTCCATCAAAGTCTATGTTTCTATGTTTCTATTACCCTTGTATCCATTCCTTAGGCCATTTTACTTTCAATCTCCTTCCTTCAACTCATCACTGCTCCACATGCCAATCCCTCTCTCTTACAGCCATGCTGAATGCAGAACTCCACCTGTATAATTCATATGGAATGACAATTCCCATTCTGAAATTTTTTTTGGAATTACTCTTTTAATTTCAAGGATTAACAAAAAGCATTTCTATGTAAACTGTGAAATAATATTGTGTGGATTATGTAATGTGCAAAATGTTATCCCATAATTTGAGGAAGAATGTTTACATAAACTGTGGAATCCAATTCTGTGGTCAACATTCCACTTTGAGGATATTGAAATTCTGCTTCTGACCAACTTCCTCAGAATTAGGCAGAACTTCTGAAATTCTGCAGAACTCTGATGGATGCAGAATTAGAAAATTCTGCACAGGTCTACTCTCTCTCCTCATATTTGATTCCTGCTGCCTCACTCATTATCTGTCCTACCTAGTTAAATTGTCCTCCATCTTTGCCTACTACCCACCTTCCCTCCACACATCAACCATCCTGTCCCTCTACTCTCTGGACTCCTCCATAGATGTGTGTGAAAAAAATCAGCAAAAGTCGGACTTTCGCTTTCTGCAAAAGTGTGAAAATTAAATTAGCAACTTTCATGGAAATTCTAACTTAGAACGGTGGAATAAATGTCTAAAATGCAGATTATTCTATTAAACTGTGGAGAAAAATGTCCACAGAACTGATATCTGAACTGCGGAATAATTACATGTGATGTGGAATAATTCATTAAACTGAAGAAAAAAAAGTCCTCAGAACTGTTATTCCACAGTTAATGTGCATTATTCTGCAGTTCAGCCAAAACTTCTGCAGAACGGGGCAAAAATCTGCCAAACACATTTGGAAGATTCCAATCTCGCCAATGGCAGAAGTTCAGAAAATTCCATGAAATTTTTGAATTTTTGCAGAAGTTCTGCAAAAGCGAAATTCGCAACTTCCGCCCATCTCTACTCCTCCAACATTCATGCTTTCTCAGCTCCTTAAGGGGGTGACTAGAGAGGTGGATACGAGTAAGTCCATAGATGTAGTCTATCTGGACATTAGCAAGGCATTTGACCCTAGCACATGACAAGCTTCTGGGCAAAGTACACCAGTGTGCAGGATTGGGTGAATACCCCATTTCAAATAATCTGGCAGAAGATTATATTCTGGCCACCAATTATTCAGGTTTTCATTATTTGTATCCATTATTTGTGTGCCTGTGAAAAATGGAAAAGAAAAAGAAACAGCCTCCCACACTCCTCCCCAGCCCAGTCCTTTAAAATACTCCTCTCCCCACCTTCTGCTTCAATTCCAATCCCAACCTCCTCCCCCCAGCACCCAAACATTCATAAAAAAACTCCTGTGATGCATGACTGACACAACCCACCTGCCTCCATGGCCAGCCACAGCCTTTAGCATTTGTTTTTATTTAACTATATGCCCCCCACCCTGGCAGTACCCTTCCTCCCCTCAACAGTACCCAATTTATCTGTAAAAAAAAAAAAAGGCCTCAGTGATGAAAGCAGAGACTAACGTAAACTGCCTTCCTCCCTGGCCAGCCACTTTCTAAGGAATGAAAGCATTCCTGAGTTTGCTCGCATAGTAAAATAGCGGATCATGTGAGGTGGAAACTTAATCTCTACATTTTAGGAGGTGTAAATTTCATCCCTAGGAGGTGGAACTCTCCATGTTATTAAATGAAAAGTGTCAGAGGAGGTGAAGCGGAATTCTTCTGATTTTGTTTTTTGTCTTGTTTAACCCCTAGATGTGTTGAAAATGTGGAACATGAATCTGGTGAAAAAAAACATAGTGTGACTGTAATATGTTTAAAAACTTAAACGTGACTGTAATGTGTTGGAAATGTGGGACATGAATCTAATGAAAAAGCTGCAGAATGTACAGTATCTAATTTGTTGAAAATGTGGAATGTGAATCTGATAATAAAAATGCAGAAAGCCACTGTACTGTGTTGCAAATATGGAATGTGATTATAATGTGTTGGAAATGTGGACTGTGAACATGACAATAAAACTGCAGAATGTCACTATAATGTGTTGAAAATGTGTTGTGTGACTACTGTATAATGTGCTGAAAATGTGGAGTGTAAATCTGATGATAAAAATGAGGAACATGAATATAGTGTGTTGAAAATATGAAATGGCTCAAAAGTAGAGTAACAGCACAGTTTCCTTTCCTGCATGACAAAATGGATTAACTGCCATTGAAACTGCATCGTTTCCTGCAGTATCTCTCCTGCAGAATTGGGTTTTATAATCTAGTAGGCTTGTTTCAACCACAGGTAGGGGGATCAGTTGGAGAGATGAAGAGGTCACATTCACATTGGTGGTATCAGTCTGAAATTAGGCCTGCAACCTTGTGCCTCACTACACCTCTAGGTGTGCATTTATCAGAGCATTGCCCACACCCTGTCATGTGTTATTGCTTACATATTATATATAATGTTATATATATTATATAATGCCATGTCATGTCATGTCATATCATGTCATGTTATGTTATATAGCAAACTGTGTTATATTATTTGTTATATTATGACATATAATTATATAATGCATGGTTGGCCCTCATCCCCATAGAAAAAGCCATCATATATTCCCCCATATATGAAAGCAGCTTGGTGTATTATGATGACAGTTAGCTAAGTAAGCAGTAATACCTGACAAGGTGGGTAGTATTGGGAAATACCGGACCTCCCAGGGGCGTAATGAGGCCTGACTCCACAGTTGGTGGGCCTTATAGCCCCCAGAAGGTCCAGTATTTCCCAATATAGCATATTCCTGGAGGGTATTATTTCACTTAGAAAATGGGCTAGTGTATTTCACATGTATGAAAAAATTATTTTATTAGCAAATGTTTAAATCTTTTGTGTTTGCTTTAATTTATAATAAAATAGTTCATAAAATAGTTCCCCCGCTTTTTTGAACAATGATTTTTTTCTTTTTAAGTCGGGACTCTTGTCCCAGTGGAGCCTCCATAGTTCTAACATGTTCAGTTCGTTGTCATTATTACACCTCCCCACCCCAAGATCACAGGTGGCAGAAATACTATTCTCTCTCACCTTAAAAATGAGCTGGAGTGTGTGTGTGTGTTTAAAACTTTCAGTTTCACTCACTCAGCAGCATCTGCATCAGAGAATTGGCAGTGGGCAGCCACTCCGCTCTGTGACAAAACTGACTACAAGAAGTTGTGTGCTGTGCATTTTATAGGAGAGCTATCCCATCAGTTATACAGAAGGAAAAATGAAAAGTAAGCCTGCATAAAGCGGGTTGATTTATTTTGATTTTTGTATGCCTGATATTTATTTATTTATTTATTAGCTTTTGGTAACCGGGTAAGTGTGCAAGGCAACAATCCTGCCTATTTTTCAGGCATGACTCGGGAGAGCACAGGACATTGGTACACATATTACAGTAGTACAACTTAAATTCAAAGAAAACATAAGGTAACAATAATAATTTAACATCATACACAGTGGATAGAACAACAAAACTGGTACGTAGGATACAATACACATTAAAAGCCATATTGTAGCAAGAAATGGGAGTAGGCCCATACCACAGTCCGGCAGTCAGGTGTAGTTATGTTATAAGCATTTGCAGTGACCAAGGGTGTGAAGGTGAGAGAACAGCGAGCTTTTAAATACTCGGTGGGAGGCAGAATTTTTAACCTGCAGGGGGAGTGAGTTCCAGAACTTAAGTGCAAAGTATGAGAATGCCTGTTCACCCATTTTTGTAGAGCAAGGTCTGATTGAGAGCATAGGGACAGAGGAGGACCTGATGGTACGGGTTTAGGAGGAGGAAGTCAGCAAGTTTGCCAGGGAGTCCGGGCTAGGCAGTCTAGTTAGGGAGTCAATAAAGCATCCCAGGGAATAGGCTCAAAGATCCTTAGGTGATAGCCAGTTTAAACCGGAGTAGAGGAGGCAGTGATGAGTAAGGTGAGGGGCAGTTAAGGCGAATCTGCAAATATTGTTATAGGAGGTGTCCCATTTACTGAGCACACTAGAGTTGGCAGAGTAAATGAGAGGTAGAGCATATTGGAGCTGAGGCAAAAGGACTCCCCTTGCTACAGATAATCTGGCTGAAGGTGTGAAGGAGTGGCGCACTTAGTAGACGCCAATTTTTGCATTAACAGCACGACAAACCGCGTTGACATGTAATGTCAAGTTGAGAGAGGGATTGAGTGTGACCCCCAGATATTTGAAGGAGGATGTGTTGGTGATACAGGAGTCGTCCTGACAATGAACCAAGAGCTTGGGAGCAGTGGAGGGAAGTTTTTTTGAAGAACCAAATAGCCTGGTGCGTGTTTTGTCCAGGTTAAGATATTGATGGCTGTTCGAGAGCCATTGTTGAAGGACTTGAAAATCATTTGAGAGAGTGGAGTTGATGTCTTCTATCAATTTAGATCCCGAATAGAGAACCAGGTCGTCGGCGTACATGAGAGTGCAGCCATGTCAGGAAGGGGAGGGAATATCATTTAGGAAAAGGGAGAAAAAGGAGAGATCCAAGAGTGGACCCCTGTGGGACACCATGGGTGATCCTTTTGCAGGAGGATAGGGCCTTGTGGAAAGCTACCGCCTGAGTGCGATTGTCCAGGTAGCTACGGAACCATGATAGAGTGGGGTCAGAGTCTCCAACGGATTGGAGCTTCACCAGCATGAATGGGTGATGAACCATGTCAAAAGCTTTGGACAGGTCTATGAAAACAGCACCGGTGAGTAGGCCATTATCCATACTGCTTTTGATATCACTGGTGAGTTGGGTCAGAGCCATGGTGGTGCTGTGTCCAGGCCTAAAGCCATGTTGGCAGGGGGTTTGAAGACTGAACTTGGTGAGGTGTTTGGAGAGCTAGCAGTGGACTACTTTTTCAAGAAGCTTACTGAGAGTGGGGAGGAGGAGAGAAATGGGTTGGTAGTTGGACATTAGTTTGACATCACCCTTTTTGTGAATTGGGATAGTTCTGGCCATTTTCCAAGCAGATGGGACAGTGGAAGTGCTGATGGAAAGGTTGAAAAGCCTCGTGACTGGCTTGGCCAGCCAGAGTGCAAACTGCCTGAGTATACCAGGGTGGATGCCATGTGATCCTGGGCCCCCGCGGGCAGATAGGGTATTGAGTAGCTTACGTACTTCTCAGTAAGTGGTTGGAGCTAGCACCAGGGTGGGTGGAGTGGGGGTCATGGAGGGAGCAGGAGGAAAAAAAGCTTGGGTCCTAGCCAGAGTTTCAGCAGGTAGCGAGGAAAAGAGAGAATTAAAAGCATTGGCAATGGTGAACGGGTTGTTATAGTGAACGCCTTGAATATTCATGTCCGTTGGAGTCTGCAGCTTATCATTGCCAAGAATTTCCTTGATTTGGGCCCAGTACTTTTGAGGGTTGTTGGAAGAAGATTTTAGGAGGTTCCTATAGTAGGTGCTTTTAGCCAGGTGTATTTCTTTTTTGCAGTTGTTCCACAAGGCTCTATAGGTTTCGAAGTTGGTGCGAAGATGAGAGACCTTCCACACAGACCAAAGTTTGTCCCTGCATTTCAGTAGTTGAAGTTGGGGGCACTTGAGCCACTTGGTCACCTTCCCTGCCACCCTGCGTGTGCTGACGGGGATATGTTGGTTTTGCAGAGAAAGAAGGACGGAGTTGAAATAATCAGTTGCAAAATTAATGTCCTCGGTTAGGTAGAGAGGAGACCAGTCAACCAAACTTAGATCAGTTGTGAAAGCATCCACACTTAGGTGGGAGAGGTTAGGGAAGGTAACAATTTAAGATGGGAAAGATGGGGTGGAGGTGTCCCAGAGACAGTAAACTGGATAATGATCACTGATGGTGTCAGGGAGCACTCCTGCCGTGGTGACATATTCCTTCCTATTTGTGAGGATCCAGTTGAGCAGGGTGGCACAGGCACCCCCCTGGGAAACCCTGGTGGGTTCCTGGATGAGCTGAGAAAGTTTGCCTTACTAACCAGAGAGGATAGGTGGGCTGAGCTATTCACTGACCAGTCGAGGTTGAAATCCTCAAGGCAAATAATGTTGCTTTTGCCTGTTACTGATAACAAGTTATCCATGAAGTCCAAGAGATCCTGTTTGGAATTTTTGGGAGGAACATAAATACAGAAGATATGGAGTTTCTTAACTCTGCCAAGCAGAAGGAGGGAATGGAGAACCTCACAATTAGGTAGTGTGGGGTCCTGTAAGAAGGTGATGTTCAGGTGTGATTTGTAGTAGAGTGTCAGGCCACCACCTCTTTTTCCCCCAGTGCAGTCCGCCTGGAGTATATTGTAGCCTAGAAAGGAGCACTGGGTGTCAGTAACTGAGGGCTTTAGCCATGTTTCAGTGATAGCTAGGATGTCAGGGCAGTTCACACTCACCCAAATTTGCAGGTCAGGGAGGTTGGCTAGAAGGATCCTTGAGTTTATGTAAGCCACGGTGAGACCATTGGATTTTGGGAGGCAAGCTACCAGGGGAGGCAGTGATAGGATGGGTACCTGAGGAGGACCAGGATTAGCCTAAATATCCCCGGCTAGCGTAAGTGACAGGATACATATCCACAGTAAGATAAGGAAGCAGGCCCTTGCTGAAACTCTGGGGGAGAAGTTCAACCTAAAGTAGAGGTACCTAGCTAGAAGCCTCAGGTGCTTGCTAATAAGAGCAGATGGGGGAAGAGTGGTAGGTGAGGCAGTAGCTAGTAGGTTTGAGAAGTAAAAGTTGTCATAAGAGTAAACATTAGTGGGTGAGGTAGGAGTGTCAGGCAGGAAGGTGCAGAGAGCATCAGAAGGGAGAATGTAACCATGAGAAGAGTAAGCAGGGCTGGGGAAGACATTATGTAAAAGGGAGAAAGTACAGAGAGAGATAGGATGGGATGGTGCGAGAGGCTGGGCTATGACAAGTACAGAATATTGTTATTTATTAAGCACCTGCAGGATTAGGCAACCACGAGTGGCCAAAAGTAATAGGAAACTCGACTGTTAGTGTACAGAATATATTTAGTAAGCTCCAACAGGATAAGGCGATCTCTAGTGGCCAGGAGTTATAAGGAGCAAATGGAAAACTCGACTGTTAGAAAAAAATGTGAGAGCGCCCAAGACATCGTGAGGATTGCGCCTATAAATCTAACACCAGCCAAGGGTGGGATGGTATTGGGGCAGGTGGGAAGCAGTCATGCAGCGACTGCTGGGAAGTTCTCAGAGCAGCTCCTTTTGTTACAGGGAGCGCAGGTCCTTCGGACTACCTGGGCAGAGTTTTCGATGGTGGGGGGTGGGGGAGAGCCTCCGGTAAGGCAAAATCAGCCGTCTCGACCTCCAGGAGCACGAAGCTCCATTTGGGGGGTTTTGTTTACAGCAAAACGGGCCAGCAGAGCATCGGTGATGATGAGGCGGGGGCCACACTGTGTAGAAAGAGAAAGTGAATATGGACAAAAGGTCTGCACATTTTCTGGGACAGAGTGCCGGGGGGAAAAAAGAAAGGTAAGCTTAGATTCTGTTTTTTTGCGTGTGTCTGTCACAATTTAAAAAATGGCAAGCAGAGGATCCGTGATAGGACAGTAGGTGGACGACCACTAAGCAGGAAGAAAAAAAAATGACGGGTGCTATATTTGAAAATTCAGGGTGCCCAATACTACCATCAGTAATGGGGCACCCAGAATTGACACTTGTTTTCCACCGGGCATCTATTGAAAAATAGATGCCCAGGTTGGAACAGCTTTTAGCCAATCACATTTTAGAATCAATTCTTGCCATTTTCTAATTAGATTGTATTAATGCGTTGTTAACACCTTAATAACACATTAATTCCTAACATGCATTTATATATTTAATACATGTATATGTATATAATTATTTGTCTATCTGTCTATCTACAGTATCTATCTTTACTACACACACATATATATAATTACCTGTCTGTCTGTCAGTCTATCTATCTATCTATCTATCTATCTATCTATCTATCTATCTATCTATCTATCTGTCTATAGCCACTATATTAATGTGTTATTGACACCTTAATAACACAATAGTACCTAATAAGCATTATATATTATATTTTATATATACTAATTATATATGCCACCACTATGTTAATGTGTTATTAACATAATAATAACGCATTGCTACCCAACACACTACAAACCATCCCAATAACACATGTAACATGTCCCTTGACACAAGCAACAAGACCCTTAATAATACATGTAACAAGCCCCTTAACACATGCAGCAGCCACTGTACCCCCAAAACACTATGGGAAAACATAGCACACAGTAGCAAGTGTCTAGCCTAATGCATTATATAAAATAAAAGATGGCAAAGTCCAACATATTCACAAAATAATACCATCTCATGGACAAACAAGTTCATATCCTTTTGGCTTGTGGCTTAATGGCTCGTTTGACCCCACAATAGTATTATTTCCTCATATTTCATACTTTGCCATAATTCAATTCTCTCTCTCTCTCTCTCTCTCTCTCTATATATATATATATATATATATATATATATATATAGACAGATATCTACATATATTATAGGGGCACAGTAGCTCCCCTATAGTTAGTGTTGAGTAGAGTGTTTAATGTTGAAACCTTAACTTTAATAGCTTTGCCCCCATTCAGTGTAATGGGGGGCAAGGTCTCTTGATCTGGCAAGTTTTGTTCCCGTCAGATGTGCAGATTCCAAGATCCAGATAATGCAAAGAGAGGAACAAATTGTTTTGGTTTTGGTTTGCTGTTTTTCCCCTCTCATCTACAGCTAAAATTGTTTGGAATTTTTTTTCTGAAATTTTCAGGGTAGAAAGGGCTTGTCCTAGAATGGTGCCTTTCATTGATTTGGTGAAAAAATATTATTTCATTTCAGAGTTATAGGATTGGAATTTCAGTTCTGAGCATCCTTAGTAGGGTCTTTCATGTAGATGCATGCTATGAAAGAAGAATTTCCTGCTCACGAAAGAAGAATCTTCTTTCCTGAGCTGAAAGTCTTCTTTCATAATGAAGAAAAAAATCTTCTTTCATATGGCAGCCATCTTTCTATTGTTTTTTTTATAAGTGAAAACCACAAAAATGATGCCCTTGAGAGAAACAGATATGGGAATCTAGTGACCCATTTAGCTTGATTCTGGAGTTTGTTTTTTGAAAAAATGATCCCAAGGAGACATCCCCAAAACACTTACGGAGGCTTGTTCTGAGAGTCGAAATTCTTGTTCTGTGAGTCTCATGAAAGAAGATTTCCATCTCACAAAAGAAAAATCTCAGTTGATGAAAGAAGATGGTGGACTGAGTTCTTTTTTTCCATAGTTCTTCTTTGAGCTGACCCTCTTCTTTTGTGATCATGAAAGAACTCACAAAAGTAGAATCTTGACTCATGCGTTATTTCGTGACTCATGAAAGAAGAAGGTCAGGTCACAAAAGAACAGGGTGGGAGGTAGTTTTTCTCACAGTTCTTTCATGAGGTCAAATGAATGAAGAATTGTTATTTCATGTAATCTCATGAAAGGAGTGTGAATGGCACCTCCTTTCTTTCTTTCTTTCTTTCTTTCTTTCTTTCTTTCTTTCCTTCTGTCTGTCTGTCTGTCTGTCTGTCTAGTTTTTTCTTTTACAATTAAGTGGACTGGAGTGCCCGCCCCTGGTGTAGCTTCTCTTGCCCCCACTTTCAGGTCGACTGCTCTCCTTCTTAACAAAAATATAAAAATATATACATGGGGTGGCACCGGGATACCCACCCCAATGCTACTAAAGATCATGTCAACACTGGGTGCCCAATCCCCAGTGTCAACTTCTATCACCAAGCAATAAAGAAAACTGTCCCTTGTTGATCTTTTTTCCTCTAACCTGAATAAAAGAAAATGATCCTTCACCAGTCTGACCTCTGCCACACACACACACTCCTACCCATTAACTATAGATGGCGGCACCAGGGTGCCCACCTCTGGTGCCACCGAAGATCATGCCAACACTTGTGATGCCCAAGCCCCAGTGTCAGCTTCTGTCGCTCTTCAATAAAGGAAACCATCCCTCATTGAGTTTTTTTGCCTGTAAAAAAGAAAATGGTCCATCACCAATCTGACCCTGACTCTCTCTCTCTCACACACACACACACACACACACACACACATATGCATTGTGTGAAGGTGGTGACACCAGGGTGACTACCTCTGGTGCCATTGAAGATCATCCCAACACTGGGGTCTCTAATCTCCAGTGTCGGCTTCTGCCATCCTGCCTAAGAAAGCAGTCCATTGTAGATCTCATTGTTATAACTTGTAAAAAAGAAAATATTCCCTTGCCAGTCTGACACCCATGACCCCTCTTCCCATTACATATAGGTGGTGGCACTAGGTTGCCCACTCCCAGTGCTGTTGAAGAACCCGATGACTCTGGGGTGCCCCATCTCCAGTGTTGGCTTCTGTCACCCTGCTAAAGAAATCTGTCTCTAGTTGATCTTTTTTTTAATCTGTAAAAAAGAAAACTGTTTCTCACAGATCTGACCCCCCCAACACACACCCTCACCCATTAACTATAGGGTGCAGCATCAGGGTGCCCACCCATGATGCCACCAAAGATCATGTTGATACTGGGGTGTCCAATCCCCAGGTTTAGCTTCTCCCACCCTGCAATAAAGAAAAACATCCCTCACTGACCTTTTTTAACCAGTAAAAAAAGAAAACAAACCCTCGCTGATCTCACCCCATACCCCTACCCATTATATAGTATATAAGTAGCAGCACCAGGGTGCCCACCCACTCCTGTTGCTGATGAAGGTCATGCCAACACTGAGGTGCCCAATCCCCAGTATCAGAGTATTTCACCCTGCAATAAAGAAAACCATCCCTCATTGATCTTTTTTTTGAATCTGTAAAAAAGAAAATGGTCAGCAGCACCAGGGTGCCGACCCCTGCTGCTGCCAAAGATAATGCAGATACTGGGGTTCACAGTCCCCAGTGTCAGCTTCTGTCACCCTGCAATAAAGAAACCTGTCCCTTGATAATCTTTTTTTCTAACTGTAGAAATGAAAACTGTTTCTTGCCAATCTGACCCTCCCAACACACACCCCACCCACTAAATATAGGTGGTGGCACCAGGCTTCCCAGCCCCAGTGCCACCAGAGATCATACCAACACTGGGGTGCCCAGTCCCCAGTGCTGGCTTCTGTCACCCTGCAGTAAAGAAACATGTCCCTTGCTGAACTTTTTTTTTAACCTGTAAAAAAGGAAATGATCCCTCACTGATCTGACCCCCCCCACACACACACACACACTCCTGTTAAATATAGGAGGCAGCACCAGGGTGCCTATCCCCATACCACCAAACATCATCCCAATACTGGGGTGCCCAATCCCCAGTGTCAGCCTCTGTCAGCCTCTGTCACCCTGCAATAAAGAAAACCATTCCTCATTGTTCTTTCTATTTTTTCTACCTGAAAAAAAGTTAATCAGTGAGCTATTCCGACACTGTCCCAGCAGTGGGGTACCCAGTCTCCAATGTTGGCTTCTGTCACCCTGAAATAAAGAAAACCATCCCTTGTTGATCTTTATTTTTTCAACCTGTAAGAAAGAAAACTGTCCCTCATTGATGTGACCTCCTCACACATCCTCCCCCTGTTAAATATAAGTGTCAGCACCAGGGTTCCCACTCCCCATGCTGCCGACCATCATATGACATGGAGGTACCTAGTCATCCTGCATTAAAGAAAACTGTCCCTCTTTGATCTTTTTTTAACCTGTAAAAAAGAGAATGGTAAACTTGTCCCTCACTGATCTGCCCTGACACACACACACCACTCTCACCTCCCACTCAGCACCCACCATGTCCCATGACATAGATCCACTCTTTGATTGAAGACATGTCTGGCTGCTGGAACTGGTAACTGCAATATAAGAAATAAGGTAAGTGCAGTTTAATGTATTTTTATAGAGTCTGAACCTTTGTTCATAACTTTCTCATTTTTTAACATTTTTACACCAATGTTTCTATTGCAGTTAATGTTTTTATTAGTTTTTAAAACACATAATAATATACACACAGTTGCACAATTTAACAACATATAGATTGATACAATAATATTAAGAATCAAGGACATTACAGCATTTGCATTAGTTAGTATTACCAAGGGGAATCCTAGGAACTGTAAGTATGTATCCAAAATGGTAAATTAAATCCGAAGATAGAGGAAAGGAAAAATGGATGTATCAATGCTCTAATACAACATTTATATCTATATTCATTGTTGTAAAGTATATGAGAGTGTGTGTGTGTGTGTGTGTGTGTGAAGGAAAAAAGAACTTAACAGTGTAACAATAACAATATATATAAAACAGTTAATAGGAGAGAGACATCATCCTTATGAGGCTGTACAAAATGTGGGTATTAAATAAAGTCTATCTAAGTAAGTAAACGACATATCTATTTTAAGGTTATCCCGATTTCAAATAAGTTAAAAAGTCCTGCCATCACAAATTATATTCATGTAATCGGTTGGCAGCAGAACAGGAGAGACGCTCCAAAGATGCTTGTTGGGTTAAACTTTTAAAGATGTAATTTGTATTAGGAGTAGTTGGGTATTTCCAATGCATTAGAATAAGCCATTTGACTTGTAAGAAAAATATATTTAACTATTTGTGTTGGAATTTGAATAGTGTTTGACTGGTGGTGTTAATAACACCAAGTAAAAATATTTAGGGTCAAAGGGGAATTTTTGGCCTACTATATTAGATGCAATTTGATAAACAGATTGCCATAATTTGTAAATAGGTTTACATTGCTATAAAATATGGAGTAAGTCACCTCCTGGAGAGTTACAGCATCCAGCAGAGATAATTATTTATTAGGCAAAAACGGTATAATACTGTTGGTGTTTTATACCAGAGATGGAAAATTTTGAGCTGGATAAGCAAACTGTGAGCATCCTTGAAGGAGTTATGGCAAAACATCCAGCAATTGTTCCATTGAGAATCTGTTATACTGCATTTCAGAGCTGTGCTCCATTTAGATTGGGCTGCACAGGATTGGTTGGGTAAATTGTCTATAATATCTTTATAAAGTCTACTAGTTAAGCCAGATAGGTTATTGGCCCATCAAGAGATATAATAATTGGAAGGAGACTGGGTTGAAAGTTTATTTAAAAGAGTGAAGCATGCACAACGCAATTGTAACAATTTCAAAAAATCGTGTTTGGAAATGTTTCGTTGTTGCATAGTTCAGAGAAGGAGTTTAGATAGAGAGAATTGTTACTGATAATATTACCCAGAAAGTAAATACCTTTATTTTTCCAAGAGTGGCAAAAAAGTGACTGACTATTCAGGGAACTATTATGATTTCCCCATATGGGAATATTGAAAGGAGGTGAGAGGTTAGATTTTAGCCATTTATGAGTTTTAAACCAGTAGTGAAATGATGAGGAAATGATGGGGTGACTTTTTAACTCAGAGGGCAACTTATTGTAAATGAAACAAGTAGGAATATTACCAGTTGATATGAAGATTCCATATCTACCCATAAGGGCATTTGAGCTGTAAATTTAATGATCCATCTAATGGCCTGGGAGGCACAAAATGCCCATAGATAGGCTAAGAACCAAGACAGCCCAAAGCCACCTCTAGACCAATGAGAACAGAGCTGGTTTCAACTAAATCTTGGGATATTGTCTTCCCATATAAAGATACTGATTAATTTATCTATTTTAACTAAGAGGGAGGAGGGTAAGGTTAGAGGAATGTTAGCAAAAAGGTAAAGTATTTTAAATATTATAGACATTTTGATTGTGGCTATCTTGCCCATGAAAGATAAGCTTAATAGTTTCCATCTGTCTAAGGTGGTTTTAATGTTTGCTAGTAAAGGGTTAAGATTCCTCTTCCATACCTTGTCTAGATTTGGGGTGATTTTTATACCTAGGTATGAAATGCCTTGAGGGGCCCATCTAAAACCTAAGGGAGCATTGATAGAGGGTTTAGAAAAAGAGTTCAAGGGGAGGATTTCAGACTTACTATAATTTAATGATAACCCTGAAAATTAGGTGAAGCTGTTAAGTAGATTGAGAAGAGGTTGGACAGCAGTTTCTAAGTTCTCTAACAGAATTAAAAGATCATCAGCATAAGATAGTGATGTGTATCTAGTACTGCCTATCGTAATACCAGTAATATTATTAAATTGCCTGAAAGCAGCTGTCAGGAGCTCCATAGCTAGAAAAAATAGGGAAGGAGATAAAGGACAGCCTTGTCAAGTCCCTCTGGCCAAAGAAAAAGATGGGGAGAGTATAGCATTAGTGAGAATTTTGACAGAAGGGGAGGTATACAGCAATTTAATCAGGGAACAGAAACAATCAACAATACCAAAGTGTGCAAGAACCTGTTAGAAAAAATTTCAATTGAGAGAATCAAAAGCTTTTTCAAAATCAATAGCAATTGCTGCTGCTGGAGATTTTCATGATTTGACTTTATTCATAAGATTAGATCGAGACAGTAAGTGATCTGATCTATTTCTATTTTTAACTAAACCTGCTTGGGATCAATGGCTTATTTTAGGGATGAGGGGTTCGAGTCGAAGAGTTAAAAGCTTGGCAAAAATTTTAATGTTAGTGTTTCGTAGAGAAATCGGACAATAATTAGCTGCCTGGGAAGTATCCTTATCTTTCTTGGGAAGCACTGTTATAATTGCTTTAATCACAGTTGAAGGTAATTTACCAAGGTAAGTAGTTTATTGGAAAACCTTACAAAGTAAAGGAGAGAGAATATCTGTGAGAAGTTTGTAAAAGTCAACAGGGAAACCATCTCCCCTGTGGGTTCTGCCAAATTTAAGGGATGCTAATGCAACTTTAAGTTCTTATAAAGTAAAAGGTTTATCTAGTAATTCTGAGTCAAGTTTAGATAATTGAGGGAGTGAAATCTTATCCAGGAATTCCTGAATTTGGGTGGCATGCACCGAGGTAGAAGGCAAATATAATTTCTGATAAGACATCATAATCATATTTATAGTCAAACTGTCAGTATGTGTTTGGTTAAGGTTATCTTTCAAACCTGCAATGTGCCTTTCCATTTGTTGAGATTTTAGATGATAAGCTAACAGTTTCCTGGTTTTGTCTCCTTGTTCCCTGAATTTATGTTTAAGTTTGAATAAAGCAAGTTTTGTTTTTCCGGAAATAAGTTTTTAATATTTATGCATAATTGTAGGAGTTTTAGGTGAAATGGGGAACTAGGGTTAGAGTGAGGTATATTAAAGTACGGAGTTTCATTATTTTTTAATTCAGTTTCTAAATCAAGAAGTTGTTGCTCTCTTAACTTTTTCCTATATGCTGCATAGCTTATAATTTTCCCCCTAACTATGGCTTTGAGTGCGTCCCAAAAAGTGCTGATAGAGGCATCTGTGGGATTACTGTGAAAAAGGAAATCCTGTATTTATCATTTAACCCAGGGTAAAAATGTGAGATCTATAAGTAACAGTGGATCTAATTGCCATGAAGGAGATTTGAGAGAGAGGGCCCCAAATAAGATGCAGTTTTACAGGGGGGTGATCAGATATAAGTAAGGACAAAATAGAAGATTTGGTTATATTTTCAGTAATAGTGGGCGATGATAACCAGTAGTCAGTTCTACAGTAGGATTTGTGTAGCGTGGAATAGAATGTAAATTCATGGTCTCCAGGTTGCAAAAGCCTCCAAGCATCTGATAAACCAAAATCCTTCAAAAAAGTGAGAGAGCCTTAGAACTTCTGGGGTGTGCATCAAAGGATGCATTATTTCTGCCTAAGCAGGTGTCTATTGCCAGATTGAAATCACCACCCATAAGTAAAGGAGAGTTGTTTAGATTGTGTAGGGATAAGTGTTGGGTTAGATTGTGAAAGAAATTGGGATTATAAGAGTTTGGAGTATATATATTGACAAGAGTTAGTGGACCAGTAAGAGCATCAAAGGAGGCAATCACTCATTTACCTTCTGTATCATTAATAGAATTCAAAAGGGACCATTTGAGATTATTATGAAGTAATATTGCAACCCCGTGCTTTTTAGAAGAGAAAGAAGAGGCATATACTTGGCTGAGCTGGTCACATTTTTGCCTTTCATTAACCTCTGCTAATAGCCTAGTTTCTTGCAAAAAAGCTATTTTAGCTTTATGTTTTTAAAGACAGTGTAGTACTTGTTTGCATTTGCTAGGTGCGTTGAGTCCTTTTACATTCCATGTATAAAATAATAAGTCAGTCTTGGTAGTAATAGTACAGTAGGTTTTGGAAAGAGGGTAGGACCCAATACACCAAGTGAAAAAAAAGAAAGAGAAAGTAGGCTAGAGCAGAGGATAGCCACAGGCCAAACATTGACTGTTATTTTACATTTGTAGCCAGAGTAGCAGTATAAAGGCTGACAGGAACAATAAGCAATGGTAACCCTAAAAGTTCTAAGGTACCAGCATATGTGTTTCTCTAAGGTATGAACTGTAGTTAGAAATATTAACATTATAAAGCAGTAGATAATAACCTTATAACACAACATTATCCTCTTAAACATGTCAGGAGATATGTGTCGATAAACGAGTACCATGACCCTCTCACTGCATATCAGGGCAAGTTTACAGGATAGATTTTCAGAAAGTGCGGGGTCCGCACTTCTATACACTATCGCTATCTCTTAACTGAACAAGTAGTGCAGATAAATGTCTCTTGGTTATTTATTAAGACAATATTATTAAATTCCAGAGTATTACCTATATCGCACCAAATACCTGATAGGTAGAAGGGTAAATTAACATTTCCAGGTTTGATCATCTGTGAATATTGTTGGTAATAAGCTCCTAAGCATCAATGTTAGCTAGAGGGTATGCACCTTCCCACTACAACCATATTGAGCTTATGCATGTGCAGCAGATAAAGAGCAAATATATGTAAAAAGAGGGGGCTGTAACCAGCAAGGACAAGGAGCTATTTATATAAAAAGTGCAGAGTCTTCAATCCCCTTGAGTCCATATTTGGACTACCTGATCCAAATATTCCAAACAAGCAGCTTTCCCTAGAACTAGAGGACATGATGAGCAAGAACCTGTTATTTCCCAGAGACAAATCAACAAATAGATCTGACTTATTGACTCTTCTCTAAATTAAATAATGACAATTGAAAAATGCTTTACTTCTGTTTTTCCTGAATTGAGTTAAATACAACCTTATTGCCAAGCATAATTCTGTTTAGCCAATACATTGCGTGTGTCTTACTGTAAAATAGTTTAAAGCTACATTTAAAACAAGAATGCTTATAGCTTATTTGCAATATTTAGTTGTAACATTAACATTTTACAGTTTAAAAAAATGTTTTGTTTTAAAACTAGCTGTAGAATGGGGGAAATTCATTTGAGAAAGTAAAAAAAAAACACACACTTCAAGAAAGCTCAGAGTTTAACAGTGCAGGCTAAACCACAGTTTCCTCTGTAGAAAATAAGTTGTATCATCAGCATTTTTAAGTTGCAAATATAATTTAGCCTTAAGTTTCTTTTTATCTTATAATAAATTGAGTGTGTATTACTTACAATAGTTTATAGATCCATTATAGTTTTTTGTACTAATAACAGTTTACAGTTTAAAAGAAAAAAATACATATGCATGTCTTGTTTGAAACTAACTGTAGAATGAGGAGATTTTATTTGAGAACATGAAAAAGAACACATTTCAGGAAGGGATAAGTGTTGGGCTAGATTGTGAAAGAAATTGGGATTACAGCTTGACAGAGTGTAGGCTAAACCACAGTTTCCTCTGTAGCAAAAAAAAATAAATTAAGATATTTTTGTTGCCACCTTGCATAATTTTGTAAAAGTGCATCACAAGTTGCTACCTTGCATAATTTTGAAAAACTGTAACATGAGGTACATCATGTGCCTGGCATTCAAAAAACATATAAATTTAGACCCCATTTAAGCTAAAGGAGGGCAAAAGAGAGGAAGGCGCTGTGACAGCAAGTCCTTCTGCCTAGGACTTCATTTGAGACATCAAGGTGTGGTACTATGTGTTACAAATTGCTATTATCTCTGATATGGAGCAGGGAAGGATGACACTTGCATTTAATGTTATTTTATTTTTACTTTATTGTATAAATGTATCTAAATGTAGGAGATACTTCTTCTCCAGTTAATCATACAATGTTTGCTTGCACTGCTGATCCAAATGATGTTAATTCTGCATACCAGTTTTATGTAAAGAATTAAGACAAGATGATATTTCCTGGTATTTCTCTTTGGTTAAATATTTTTACTTATAATGTTGTTGACTTACAATACAGGGGTAAAGCTTAATCGTGACTATAGGTATATATAAGTGGTACAAAAATATTAAAAGAAAAATAACTATAAAGGTTTAGGATAAGGTAATTTTAATCAGACAAATAGACTAGACCATGATTAAGGTAGTGTGGTTATAACAGAACACACAGCCATGTGCATGCCATCATGCACACCCGGTAAGATTTCCATTATTCAAGCTAGATTTTGGAACGGGGTGGTTGCTCCTAATGGTCTTGGTGAGGTCAAAAGGCCATCCCATGTACATGAAGTAAACCCAAAAAGGCAAGCTGGGGGTCAAGTGTGAACCCCAGCCAGCACAGTTGGTGACCCTGACATGATAAATTAATATTTTTATCTTATGTTACTATAATCAAATCCTAAAATAAAAAAAAATTAAAATAATGTGCTCAATAACTAACTAAAATTTGTATTACAAATACCACGTTATACTATAACATCATAGGTTAATGCCTATTAATTTATCTTTCCATATATATAGATAGATAGATAATTATTGAATAGTTATTCTACCACCATATGACAACAACAAAAAAAGTGTCATATTATATCATGCAGAAGTAATGTTTTCTATATCACTTAAATCTTTGTTTCCACCTCCTCAATCTCTTCAACAAGCACACTTTTTATTGCATACAATGTCTATTTAGCCTATGTAACAAATGTAGCAAACCTCCACCCCACTCACACACACACATTCCACCACAAGTGTTTGTTCTGTAATGCATTGACTGTGCAGTGCTTCATTATTGGTAGCCTTAAATCTACAAAGCCTAACTTCATACCATGTTTTTATTTGTCTAATATGTATCTTAAGCAGAACATATATTAGATCAACAACTTTCAACTGTATGGTATCCAGTTTTACAGCCATAAGTGTTGTTCCTCCCCCCCCCCCCCCCTTTCCTGTCTGTGCAAAACAGCAATACTAGGTAATACCTTCATACTAAATACTACACACAATCTCATAAAGTTTATTTTTATTGGTTTGGTTTACTCATTTCAAATTGGTTATAATATTAGTATATAAATGGCATCTTACTTACAAGGCAATCTCAACTTGTAGCATGACTTTCTTGTCTTAATCCAGTTTCAACTTTTTAAATGCTGCTTTGGCTTCTGCCAAACGCTCAGCAGCCTGTCTACTTCCTTTTTTTTTTGTGATACCATTGTTTATGCAACTCACTTTAAATGTAACCATTCACTGTCATTCCATAATCATTTTATAATGCAGTTAATTGGTATTACCTTAGTAATTTAAAATTATTTCCCTTTAACCACACATTTAGAAGTGGGTCCCAATGCTTCTGTTTTGCACCTTAAACTACTAAGTATTAAAACAAATATATTCATTAGTCATAAAATCTATTTATTTATTTTTATTTTTGATAACTAGGTTATGGTAATACGTTCTTATTTTCCTGTGCTTGACTGCTGCATGTCTAATGTTACAATAATATAACTGTTAACTCACATCTTTTGACTTTACTTCCTGGCCCAGATATTCAAAAGGGTTGCACCATGCGCAAGAGGGTTGCGCATGCACAAGTCCTCCATTGCGCCATTCTGCAATATTCAGCAGGAGGCAGTTGCGCCACTGAAAACAGGTTGAGCAACAGCGCAATGCAAATGAATGCATGCTCAACAGGAGGGAGGAACCGGCATAAACTGCACAACCCGATATTCAGTCGGGTTGTGCAGAGTTGTGCAAGCGCCAACCCCAACCTGCGCCTGCACAACTTTGAGCCAAAAAAAGGATCAGGTTGAGGGCCACCCACAGGTGAGCTGCTGTGTGCAGGGCAACACAGCAGCTGCCACCGTGGCTGGCCCCAACTCAGTCCTGTGCCCCCACCAGCCCGATCGCGGGAAGAGCGTAAAACAACCCCTCCCCCGCCCAAACATCTCCCAATGCCTGATCGCTGGCAGAGCGTAAAAACAACCCCAAAATCTCCCAATGCCTGATCGCGGGCAGAGCGTATCATGACAACGCCCGCCCAAACAGCTCCCAATGTCCGATCGCTGGCAGACTGTAAAAACAACCCCCAAACAGCTCCCAATGCCCGATCGTGGGCAGAGCGATGAAACAACCCCCAGTGCCCGATCGTGGGCAGAATGTAAAAGACTCCCCAACCCGAATATCTCCCTGGTGGTCAGTGGACCGTAATGCCGATCATGGGCAGAATGTCCAGTGACAACCCTCAAACATCTCCTGGTGTCTAGTGTCCCCCACCCCACCACCCAAAGCCCCACCACCCGCTCCCCGGCGGCGGCGGAGGGCAGCATCCACCTGCCTGCCGCCCACCGCCTGCCGACTGACTGTCTAGTAGGGCTGCCGCCCATTGGTGCAGAGCTAGAGCCAATGGGCATGCAGCCCATACCGTACATGACAGTCAGATTTGTGATGGGTTCATTCACAAATCTGGACTATCATGTATGTATAGGCTGCATGTCCGTGGCTCTAGCTCTACATGAAGCATGCAATCCTACGGACAGTCAAGATCAGACAGCGCGAGGGTGGCAGGCGGGTGGATGCTGCTACCGCCCGGCTGCCGGGGCGGGGTGGTGGGGCTTCATGGGTGAGTGGGGTGGGGGGACACTGAACACCAGGAGATGTTTGGGAGAGTTGTCACTGGACATTCTGCCCACGATCGGCATTACGGTCCACTGGACCACCAGGGAGATATTCGGGTTGGGGGTCTTTAGCATTCTGCCCGCGATCGAGCTCGGGGTTGTTTCACGCTCTGCCCGCGATCGGGCATTGGTAGCTGTTTGGGCGGGGAGGTTGTCATGATACGCTCTGCCCGCGATCGGGCATGGGAGCTGTTTGGGTGGGGGTTGTCATGATATCGCTCTGCCCGCGATCGGGCATTGGGAGCTGTTTGGGTGGGGGGGTTGTTGATACGTTCTGCCCGCGATCGGGCATTGGGAGATGTGTGGGCGGGGGTTGTTTTCACGTTGTGCCCGCGATCGGGCTGCAGGGTGCGTCGGTCCCCGATGGCTGCTGCCTGGCAGGGCGGCCAGGCGTAAGTCCTCGGGGATCGGTGCACCTACATGCTAATGGCATGCAAATGGGGCCATAATCAGATGCAAATGGCCCCCTGTGCCCTTGCATGAATTATGGCCCCATTTGCATGTCACCTTTTGAATATCGGAAATTTGCGCATGGCGCAATGGTACTTGCGCCACCGCAAGTTTAATGCTCAACTCTGACAACTTGCGGTGGCGTAAGTTCCACTGCACCATGCACAGTGGCTGGCGAGGGGTGATATTCAAGGTTGCTCAATGGCATATCGCTGGTCTCGCCCCGGCCACCTGCACAACTATTTTGAGCAGCGCAAGGGCTTGCGCCTCAGAATGGCGCAGTTTGAATATCCGGGCCCCTGTTTTTAAACCTAATCAGTTAACACTTTTACCCTGTGTGGCCTTTAGCAAATCAGTTAACCTCCTTGTGCATTTAAGCACATGCTATTGCCTGGCTTTTCTTTCTCACACAACCCCTTTAGCACAAATGTCCTTATAGTTTTGTTTTGTTTTTTATATCTCATTGTTCATGGTTGTTAAGGCAAAATCCTTAATATTTAAAATTGCATGTAGAGACAGCTCACACTAAGCTCCAATGCACTTCAGCATTCTTTTGGTATACACAAATGTAATATAGGTGTTCATTACTGGATTGTATGTTATCTCTTATTAATGTATTTTTTCTAACTACTTCTCACACATATGCACGTTTGATACAAGCCTTAATAACCCTCAACATTTGTAAACATCACTATATTCACCATTCTGAGAGTAAAATTAATTAAATTTCAAGTATATTTCCTTGGCAACTATACCACATGGTAACACTATCATATATTCTAACAAATAGGTACAACAGACACCACATATAAAAACTATATTCCAAATAGGCATTATTCCAGGTTTTAAAACATATCACGGTAATTACAGTATTTGTAAACAAACACCACTCTTGTGGTAAGTTCCCCAAAATTTCATATTTCAGTACACATCAAGCATCCAAACTCTCTAGTCGTTGTCAATAATCTGGTATTAACCCAACCAAGGCTTGCACCTTGCACCTCAGAACACTAAACAAACAAATTAATTTATTAATTTAATTAATTCATTCATTAATTGTTTTGGCCTAATAAAACAACATTATACCCATCATACTCACAATTAAAGCAGCCCGCCACATTTAAAAATAATTTATTGGGTAAATATACCAAACATTACTACTGTAGTGTATTCAAAGTCAAGTGTACAACATACACAAGATAAAAAAAATATACAGTAAAATGTATCATTACAGGTTACAAAATAGTGCAACAAACATTTACTCCATTATTACTCGAGAAGTTATACAAGTGAAAGCTGTCTGCTCACCTTACTAAAGTCTTTGCACTTAAACAAGCATTTACCCACAAGCCTAATTTGGTATCCACTGACAGCAGTTATATATAGCAGTTCAAACCTACAATTCATGTCCGAAACAGCGTGAGGCATCCCCATCAAACTGCGACAACATTTAGTAAGCAAAGTAAAGTCTTAACTCCTGCATCCTAAGGTTTCCTACATCTGGAGGGCATAAAACAGAATATATTGTCCCATTATCCAAGTGATCATCCTAGCAATTAAGCAGCAAAACTTGTGTATACCATATCGCTGCACCACACAGTTAGTCAATCCTTGATGGAGGTCTGCCAGCTAAACAGGAGGTTGGCCACCTCTTGGACAGTAAGGTATTCTCAAAACTTGTAGAAATGAGAGTTGGAAGGCCTAATGCAAAAACTAACAAGATATATTCATTAGGTAAAAAATAATTCCTGCAAGAAAACTCCATTTGGTACACACAGGCATTCAACATATATATCTGGGCATCAACGTAACTTCAATTGGCCTTCTATGGCATCAAACATTACTAATTACATCACTAGTTGTGTAACCTGCCAACATACAAGCAGACCCAACCAGTTCCAACTCCTATCCTGCAAGTAAGTTTTCATGAGCCCTGGGGGATAAATAAGTATTTATTGAGGCCATTATCCCTCAGTAAAAATAATAAATTTGTATGTATGTATGTGTATATATATATATATACCAAAAACTTTATTAATGCATCATTTAGGGTTAAAACACAAAAGGTCAGGAAATGAGACCTTTATTCCATCTGTAATCATATTCACAAGCCACAGTAAAGATGAATGGGGTGACATTTAGGCCTCATAACCCCAATGACTCACCCTGTCAGCTGTCAATCTTGGGATGATGGGCGGGTCCAGAGGGGGTGGGATGGGGCAAACCTAAAGATCTAATTTCCTGGCTTTTTGTGTTTTAACCCTAAATGATGCATTAACAATGTTTTTTGCATAGAATTTCCTTACTTTTTGAGAAAGAATAGAAAAGTAGAAAGTTGCACAAGTTAGCGGGAGCGCAGCCCTTTGGGCCCTGTGCTCCCACCAACTTGCAAATTCCTGCCTAAGATAAGAGTTCAAGTACTGAATATCATATGTATTGCTGGCAGGGCATATGGTTGGGAGTGTGGGGCCCACCACCTTGAGAGAAAGCAAAGTGTCAGTCATCACAGTGGCATAATTCAGCACCTGTTTACATGTCAGACACCTAACCACTACAAATTCCCTCCATGACAGTAACGCTAGGCACCCTATAAATGTGAAGCCAGTACCACAATGCAAAGTGCCATATGCAAACATAAAGTGTGTCATGCAATATGGGTGCAGTAAATGAATTTTCCAACACCTAGACACCATAATTCACATGGACAGCACATCCCCTCAACACGCTCCAAATTTCAATGTAAAAGACCAAACTGTTTCTGAGATATAAAATGTGAAAATTTCAGGTTTTCATTCATCACAGTGGCAGAACTCCACACCTATTAACATTTTATTCACCTAATGACTGAAAAGTATATCTATGGCAGTAAGGCTAGCTACCCTTGCAATTTAAAGCCACTACCACCATGGAAAATGCTGTCTGCAAAACATAAACTGCGTCATGCAATATTTCCACAAAAAATGAATTGTCTGACACCTAAGTACTATAACTCACATTTACAGGACATGCCGTCAACACCCTCCAAATTTCAAGTTAAAAGACCAAACTGTTTCCGAGATATTTAATTTGAAAAATTGTTAAAATTGTGCTATCTGGTCCCTCCCAATCTGGCCATCTAGTCCCTCCCTCATGATCAAAGATCACAATCAAAGAATCTCATGATCAAAGATTTGCAGGCTCATGATCAAAGAATAAAAAATGTTAAAACAATTTTTAGAGAAAAATACATGAAACCACAGCCATGACTCGACAGAACAAAGGTCCCTGAGCAGATCCCACCCTACTATACCTTTAGAAGTGACCCCTGTGCTGAGAAAATGTAATTTTTCATGTGGCCATCTAGTCGCGACCTCGTGATCAAAGATTGTGGTCAAAGAATCTCGAGATCAAAGAATTTGCAGGCTTGCAATCAAAGAATTTGCAGGGTTGTGATCAAACAATAAAAAACATGTTAAAAGTCCATTCTTACACTGGCCTGGTGGCGTAGAGGGCTGAGGCGCTGGACATCTCACCTCACGGCACGTCGACAACCAGGGTCCGGGAGTGAGCCCGGTGTGTCGGAGGTCGGCATGGGGGGAGGATAGAGTGGCTGTCAAGGCAGATCTCCTCTCCGGAGAGGTGGAAAGGCATCCCTCGCTTAAGGCTGCCCCCGGTGGAGACCAGTGGGTTGCACAAGCAAGGGGGTGCCAGCATTAGGCCAAAAATGGGACAGGTTGAAGCAGGACTGTTACTGGGGCTGTAAGGCACATGCGTGCCTCCACACGCAGGCATCCTTCTCCTGGGGCCCTCAGGTAATCGAGGAGAAAATGGAAAAACAGCTGGCGGTAGGATGGCGACCGACTCTCCGCATGCACTGCTCCCAGGACCAGGTGTAAGATAAGCCCCAGTAATTCCAGGTGACAAAGCTGGGGGAGTCGGTCAGACGAGGCTGCACAGCAATAGGAGAAATAAGGAAGTGATAAAAAAAAGTCAATTCTTAGGCAGAAATGCATGAAACCACAGCCATGCCTCTATAGAACGAAGCCCCCTGAGCAAAACCCACCCTCATTTGGCTTAATAAGCTAACCCTGATCTTAGAAAATTGATTTTTTCAAGTGGCTATCTAGTCACACCCTCGCGATCAAAGATCGTGGTCAAAGAATCTCTGTATCAAAGATTTTGCAGGCTTGCGATCAAGAATTTGCAGGCAGTGATCAAACAATAAAAGATTTTAAAAGTCAATTTTTAGGCAGAAATACATGAAACCACAGCCATGCCTTGATAGAATGAAGCCTCCTGAGCAAAACCCACCCTCATTTGACTCAATAAGCCACCCCTGAGCTAAAAAATAGATTTTTTCAAGTGGCCATGTAGTCATGCCCTCACGATCAAAGAATCTCGCGATCAAAGAATTTGTAGGCTCGCGATTAAAGATCATTAGCAAGCCATGATCAAAGAACAAAAAAGTTAAAAACTCTATTTTTTGACCGTTTTGAAAGAATCCACAGGCATGGCTTGATAGAGGCAAGAGCCCTGAGCAAACCCACCATAGTTTCACCTCAGAAGTCCCCGGCAGAGATATTTGAATTGTTCTGACCACAAACTAAAAACAAGATGGCAGCCATCATGATCAAAGAATTCCTTGTGATCTTAGATTCTTTGATCATGAGCCTGCAAATTCTTTGATCGTGAGGTGGGACTAGATGGCCAAAACCCCGCTCTTCTTTCACAAAATAACCATATAAATTTCCCAATTGACGTATAATGGGAAATTAAAACTTTTGAATGGATTAATATTTTTTCACCAAACAAAAAGTGGTATGTTCCTTGACCCAAGCTCTTTCAACTGAGCAAAGTTACAGAGCAGCATGCCACACAACGGCAACGAAGCGCCACGAACAAAATAAAAAAAGCTGCCCACATAACTGTCGAAAAGTGTATTTTCAGCATTTTGTTGTGCAAAACCTGTAAGTCCAACCGAAATGAAATTTGGCATATCAACAGATCTACCATGTCCCACCAAGCATACCACATTTCATGCAAATCCATTGAAAGGGTCCAAAGTTATTAACGTGCAAAATTTTGAGTTTAACATAGA
Source organism: Neoceratodus forsteri (assembly GCA_016271365.2). Lineage (NCBI taxonomy): Eukaryota > Metazoa > Chordata > Ceratodontiformes > Ceratodontidae > Neoceratodus > Neoceratodus forsteri. The sequence continues at coordinate 197,047,343 of CM028136.1, forward strand.
AGAGGCTTCATAACCGTAAATGATAGTAATAATAATACATTTTATTTCATATAGCGCCTTTCAAAATATCAATGTGCTTCACAGTAAAATCAAGCAGCAGTAATAAAATCAGCACAGAACAATAATAAAATAAATACAAACTGACAGGTCCCACTAACACACCAGAAAAAACCTGGCAACACAGAAAAGTCTTTAACGCCTGTTTGAAACCCCTCACAGTTGCACACTCCTGAAGCTGACGTGGTAGAGAATTCCAGAGGGAAGGGGCCACATAACTATATGCACAGGCCCCAGAAGATGTTAAGGACACCCTCGGAATCTCCAGCAACCACTCGTCAGCTGAACGGAGCTGACGTTCAGGGCCGTAAGGTACGAGAAGCTCTTTCAAGTAGTCAGGGCCAAGACTGTGTAGGGCTTTGAAAGTCAGCAAACTGACTTTAATGGTGATCCTCCACCAAATCGCAGCCAGTGCAGCTCGCACAGTACAGGCATAATGTGAAAGGCACTAGATGTCCCTGTTAACAAATGTGCTGCAGCTTTCTGCACTAGCTGCAGGTGGCGGATATCAACCCCAAGAAGCCCCAGGTATAGGGAGTTGCAATCATCGAGGTGTGAGGTCACAAAGGCGTGGACCAATGTAGGCAGGTCCCAGGACGGAACAAGGTACTTGATCCTGGTGATGTTCCTAAGATGATAAAAGAAGACTTGATGACCGCCGACACTTCAGATCGTAAAGTAGTCCTGTCTTCAAGCGCCATCCCCAGGTTTCACACCTGTTCTGGGGAAAGGATCGGGAAGCCCCCCAGAAATAGTCCCGAGGGCTGGCCCACCTTTATCCCCTCTATCCGGCAGCCTGGGTCCACAACCATCACCTCGGTCTTTCCTGTGTTCAACTTTAACCATCTCAAACTCATCCACTCCTGGATTGCAGTGAGGCAGTTGTTAAATATCGAGAAAGCACTATCCTAGTTAGGTGCAAAAGACAGGTAGAGCTGAGTATCATCAGCATAGCTGTGAAACCGCAGCCCACACCATCTTACAATGTCTCCGAGGGGCAGCATATACACTGCAAGCAACATGGGGAACAACACTGATCCCTGATGCAACCCACATAACAGAGGGAGTAGGTCAAAAGGAAAAATCCCGGACACCACCCTCTGCGTTCTGCCAGTGAGGAAAGATGCGAACCATTTGAGGACCATACACGTCAGGCCACAAATGGATCTCAGGTGCCCAAGCAGCATCCCATAGTCCACAGAGTCAAAGGCTAAAGAGAGATATCAAGGAGCACCAAGATAGAATAGCTTCTATGGTCTCTCGGCATCAGGTCATTGAGCACCAGAACCAGTGTAGTCTTGGTACTATGCCTCTTTCAAAAATCGGACTGGAGAGGTTCGTAGATTTATTTTTATTTATTTAGTTTTTGTTGACTGGGTAAGTGCACTAGGCAAATCCTGCCTATTTTCAGGCACGACCCGGGGGAAGGGGATACAGATGAATGCCAACTGACCTTGAACCAGAGTAAGCTGTAGATGTTATGGATGATCAAGTGGTCCTCCAACTGTATCACCACTACTTTCTCAATAACCTTCCCTATAAAGGGAAGGTTTGAGATAGATCTGTAGTTGGTCAGAGAGTCCAGATCCAAAGAAGCCTTTTTCAGGATGGGTATTACCACTGCCTCCTTCAGGGAGCTAGGAAACTCACCTGAATCAAGAGAGCACCAGACTATCTGAACCAGGACCAGACTGATAATATCACAACAACCCATAATCAGGGAAGCTGGGCCCAGATCCAAACTACAGCATGTAGGATGCATACTCTGGACGATCTGCATGACATCTGCGAACTCCAGGAGGTCAAAAGTACACCAGGAAGCACTAGGTGAGTCAGCCAAGCACCGAACATCAGCATCCCCCACTGGATGAGTCAAGAGGATATCCAACCTGATGTCTGCCACCTTATTCGCAAAGAATCAAGCAAACTCGTAGCACTCTATTTGCGAAAAAGCTCTTTGGAACTGCAGATAGGCTGGGTTGCACAGCCTGTCCACAGTTCGGAAAAGCTGAGCTGGTTGATTCTGAGAGACAGCAATCTCCCCAGACAGGAATTCTGCCTTCTTATTGGAGAACGCTGATTAGAAGGTCTGATAGTGTTCTACCAATCGAAGGTTGTCGTCCTCCAGGGTGAATTTCTGGCAGTGCCACTCTAACCTTTGTCCTAGTCACCACAGCTCCCTCAAGGACCCATCAAACTAAGGGGCCCAAGGGTGAAGGGGGAGAGGACGAACGCAGATAGGAGCAAGCGAGTCCAGGGCTGTAGAGATCGCCTTGTTATAAGCCAGGACCAAGACTTCTCGACTCAAGCTGGAGACAGGAAACTCCAAGAGGTCAATCACTACCGCTAGGCCTTCAGGGCTCAGATACCATAAAGGGCAGTAACTGATGATCTCCACAGGGGCAGACCTACTTAGGGGGGCATAAAAGTTGAACCTCACGGTGTAGTGATCGGGCCAACCAACAGGTTCCACCCCCAAATTGGATGCTTTGATCCCCAGGAGGAAGACCAAGTTAAGAGAGTGACCATGTATATGGGTAGCAGAGGTAAAAATCTGTGTGAAGCTCAGCGATATCATATGCTGGAGGAAATGCTGTCCAAATTGTGAGAGTTCATCATCAACCCAGGCGTTAAAGTCACCCAGGACCAGCAGTCTGGGTGACTCAAATGCCATGTAGATGACGAAATCTGCTACTTCCTACAGGAATCGCCACTCATTCTAGGTGGACAGTAGACAAGAGCTATCCTGCAGCCTACACCTGCTATGACAGTACATTCAAAAGATATGGCCTCCTCTACTGGTACACTTGAAAGGCCCAACTCAGTCTTGAAACAGACTGGCCCCCCCCGCGATCCATTCCCAGGTGGTGTATCACCGAGAACCCGTCAGGAATTGCAGCTTCCAAAGTGGGGCCTGCATTTTCATCCAGCCAGGTCTCGGTGATGCAAGCCTGATCAGTTGTTTCAATGAGATCAGCAATAATTGCAGTCTTATTCTTAACAGATCTGGCATTGCATAACACCGCTCGAGTTGGATGGGTTTGCAAGGCTGCCCCGGCCACTTGCCCACCAAGAAAGGTGGTGCCCTTGGGTAGGGGGACTAGACATGGTGAACCATGTTCCAGGCACCATTTTGCCCCAGGGCATCTTCTGGGCTTAACTACCCCGATGCGACAGGCTCGTTCATTCGTTCCCTGAAGTCCATGCCCCCTCGCCTACCCCCCCCCGAACAATACCCAGCACTCGACAGCATTGGTAGGTTGACAATGTCAAAGGTGGGGGGAGAAAAGGGCAAAGGGCATGGAGAACAGAGGATGAATAGCGCACAACTGGAGGGGAAGACCAACACATTCCACAGGCAAGCCAAGATCAAATGCACAGAGCACAGACCCTAGGCATAAGGAAGCCGCAAAACAGAAATGATGAAAAACCCACCCTAAACACTCAAAATAAATGTACCCACCCAATACAAATAAAACAATAATATTTAAAAATATATAAACCATTCCTCATATTACATGGACGACTCAATAAATATTTAGCTCACAGAAAAATATAGGAAATAAGAAAGAAATAGCAAAAATGAAACAGACCCCCTGTGACCTCCTCTCACAGGGTAAGCAGGAATAAGAATGTGGGTCCACCCCCTCCCAGGCCCTCTCACATCCAGGGAATGGTCACAGGGCACTCTCACTACCCCAGATTAAAAATCCAAATTATAGCACACAGTAAATTCTATATGATTAAAATTCAGAAGTCTTCCTTTGAAGAACAAATGGAAAAAGTAAAATGTGGACACCAGGTCCCCTCACCACCAGGGAGTACCACAAACAGCCACTCTCATCGTCCGGAGCAGCAGAGTTCCAAATCCTGCTGTGGATCTGGAGCAAAATAAGTAGTATTCCATGTAATACAAGTAAACCAGGAGAAAGGCCCATCAATTTAAAAATGATCAAGTCAGCTGCCACTTGTAGATACGATTGTATTCCTGCAAGTTATCCCGGGTCAACAGTCCTGGGTGAAAAGAACCCACAGAACCAGGTAGCAGTCAGAGCCAAACTAAGAGGGCACTGAATAAAATAAGCTGCAGGAAGTGTCAATCCATATCCAGCATAGTGAAAATGAACCCAAGTTAATTCAGTCAATTTGGCAAAAAAAGGCAAACCTCAATAACCCAGGAGAGCATATCAAAGAGCAGGGTCTTCAGAACACAGCTCTGCAAATCCCTAGTGCAGAAGAGGGCTGGGACATGAAAATAAGGGACCTAGAGGAGGCCCTCCTTCCATGTGCAATGGGTCATGGGCCCTGGCATCCAGCCACCAATGACCTACAGTTACAACCCTTCGGGGGACAAACCTTTAGGTATGACCCACAGGAGGCCTAGGAGAACCCAACCAATCCTCTGGCTCCCCAGAGAATCATCGGGCAACTCCCGCTTGGTCACAGGAAACACACTATCCACTTAACCCTAAACACACTAGAGGAGCCCCCCCCCACACACCCAACACAATTCCCAAACCATGCTGCTAAGGCAATAACAGAGCTAGTGAAACATCCACTGAGTGTACTCACACCACAACCAGCAACCTCCATAAGCAGCAAATTTCAGCTCAGTCCAGAACTTCCTAACTTATTCAACCTGCACTCTCACCACAGAATCTTCACAGCAGGCAGTTGTGGCAAGTCAAGGATCGGCAATAATTCAGCCCAGATCTTCATGCCTTGGACTCACAGTGCTAAGTGACAGATTCCAAGCCACACTCCACCACAGAAAATCATCCGAGTCTGCTTCAGCATCAAAAAAAGGAACTGCAGCAAATAGTTGCAGCAACAGGCACACATATAACAAAGAGAGCCACCAAGTGACAGATTAAACAGCTAGAACTCCCGAAAAACAAGGGAGAACAGCTATCGTAAAATGACCGGGCAAATGGGGAGAGTGGCCATCCTTAAAGCTGAGTGGTAGGTTTCACAAAAACAGTGTGAACTACCAAAACAGCTGATTTACAAGAAACACTAACTATAAGCCCGCAATAGGCTACGAATGCTATATAACTCACTCAGTAACCCTTTCTGACTAAAGCTAACTGAAATAAATAAAATGAAACATGAATAGACTGAAAAATGAAGCAATAGACAAGTTAAAGAAATTAAAACATTACTGAGTTGCTGCAGCAGCTGACAGCACGTCCATCCCCTATAATATATTCCAAGACCGAGCATGCTGACATACTACAGTAAAGGAGAATGGGGGGAGATTTAGGCCTCATGACCCCAATGACACACCAAGGCATCTGTCAGACTGTGGAGGATCGGAGTTGTGTGTGTGAGGGGGGTTAGGGGTTCAACTCTAATGTCTCATTTCCTGACTTTTTTTGCTTTAACCCTAAATGAAGCATTAACACAGTTTTTTGCATATAATTTCCTTACATTTTGAAAAAAATGTGATACAAGGAGTAAAAAACACATATTGGTGGGAGTGTGGAGCCCAGCTCCCACCAAGTTGCCAATTTTTGCATAACAATATGCATTGGGGCCCATGCTCCCACTTATACAAAGCTATGAAGCCATGCATCAGCATTATAGGGCACCAAACCCTGGTAACAGTAATTTGTGCATATCTTGGGAAACGTAAGAGCTAGAAAAAAAATTCTAGCATCATTGTAATCATGCCAGCAAGTAATTTATGAAACATTGAAAGACTATTCCATATCTCACATTGTTTCCAAGCTATGGGCACCAAAATGCACTGGACAGGCACTCTTTTCAACCCTTCTGACAGTACTTTCACAATATCTCATGAGCCGTGCAATGTACAAACAAAATTCCACTGCAGGCTTACTCTACAATGTCAAATCATTTTCCAGTGGCTTAAATATAAGCCACCTGTAGTGAAAAGTCTGTATCTCACTTCATTTCAGAGGTATTGGCACCGAAAGTCATGACACAGACTGCAATGTAATCCTATGGGAAAAATGTAAATTACATCATTGAATATCTCTGCAACAGATTATTTCCCCAACACCTAAACAGCATAGTTTACATCTCTATGACATCCCCTCAACACCCTGCAAATTTCAAGTAAAAAGTTAAAACTGTTCTTGAGATATGGTTATCCCAGTTTGGGCCGTCTGGTCTTTCTCATTATCATTCCAAAAATACATAAATTTTCCCATAGGATACAATGGGAATTTCAAATTGCAATAACCTTTGAACAGATTAGTATTTTTTCACAAAATAAAAAGCGGCATGTTCCTTGGCCCAAGCTCTTTCTATGTCTCAAGTTTTGGACCAATAGCCCACACAGTGTCCACGCAGCGCCACAGACAATAAATGCACAAAAGTGGCGAAACATGCATTTTTTGGCACTTCGCTGTGCAAAAACTGTATATCCAACTGAAGTGCAATTTAGGAAATGAAGAGACCTTCCACACCAGACTGCACATGCCAAATTTTGTGCAACTCCATTAAATGGTTGCAAAGTTATTAACATGCAAAATGTGAGGTTTAACATTAAAAGTGCCTATCACAATGCAAAACGCTATACGCAAAATGTAAAGTGTGTCACACAATATCTCTGCAGCAACTTAATTTTCCAACACCTAAATACCATACTTCACATGTACAGGACATCCCTGCAACACCCTGCAAATTTCAACTTAAAAGACCAAACCGTGACCGAGATATAACATTTTAAAGTTTGAGATTTTCATTGGTCAGAGTGGCAGAATTCCACACCTGTTTACATTTTACACACCTAGCAACTGAAAAGTACATCCATGGCAGTAAGGCTAGCTACCCTATAAATTTCAAGCCACTACCATAATGCAAAATGCTGTCTGCAAAATGTGCCACACCATATCTCCACAATGAATGTATTTTCTGACACCTAAGCACCATAATTCACATCTACAGGACATCCCGTCACCACCCTCCAAATTTCAAGTTGAAAGACCAAACCATTTCAGAGATATTTAATTTTAAAAGTCATTAAAATTGGGCTATCTGGTCCCTCCTAATCTGGCATCTCGTCCCTCCTTCGGGATCAAAGAATCTTTGATTGTGAGCTTGCAAATTCTTTGATCGTGCAGAGGGACCAGAGGGCCAAAACCCCATTTTTTATTCGCAAAATAACCATATAAATTTTCCCATTGACTTATAATGGGAACTTAAAAGTGCTATAACTTTTGAATGCCTCAATATTTTTTCACCAAATGAAAAGTGGCATATTCAGCCAGTGAAGCCATGTTGCAGAGTGGCATGCCACACAACGGCTGCAAAGCACTATGGACAATATCCTAAAAACTGCCTCCAAAACTGGATAATTCTGCATTTTTCAACGTTTTCGTGCGCAAAGACCGTAAGTCCGGCCAAAACAAAATTTGGCAAATCAAGAGATCTACAATGCCACACAGCACACACCAAATTTCATGCAAATTCATTGAAAGGGTCCAAAGTTATTAACACACAAAATTTTGAGTTTAACATAGAAGTGGCTTCATAACCCTAAATATAGGGGTGTGACCATGCCCCTATTATATATATATGTGTATATATATATATAGATATATATATCTATATATATATATATTCAAGGAAAAAATCTCCATTTAATGCATCAGTTATGGTTGTTCCACAGCAACAAAAGTGAGGAAATTTGGTGTTAGGGTTGAAAGCCCCCTTGCACCCCCCTTGCACCCCCCCAACTGGCATCAGGGTGTGCATTGGGGTCATCGGCTCTAACTCTTACCTCATAACATGAGTAAACAAGCTGAGGTATAGGAGAATGGGGTGAGAGTTAGGACTGACGACCCTAACACACACCCTGATACTGGTTGGGGGGGTGGATTGGGGATGCAAGGGGGGCTTTCAACCATATCATCAAATTTCCTCACTTTTGTCTCTGTGAAACAACCCTAACTGATGCATTAAATGGATTTTTGTTGCCATGAATTTCCCTTCTTTTTGAGAATGAGGACTATAAATAGTGAATAGAATGCGGTGGTGAGAGTGCGGGCCCTTCGGGCCCCGTGCTCCCACCATGTGATGTGTTGTGACAAAGTAATGGTAACTGCAATGCAAATGCAAGCGTTAACAGTTATGCACATGGTGACACAAACATAAATGGTAATGCAAACGTTAATAGAAATGTAAGGGCAAAGCGACGCTAAAGCGAACAGTGACTGAAACGGAGATGCAAGTGCATACAGAAACACAATTGGTAACATGCACAGTCACGGTACTGCTATTGTAAATGTAAATGTTAACTGTTACAGCAACAATAACGCCAAAGGGAACAGAAACAGAAAGGCAAAAGCAAGCGCATACGGAAACGCAAACTGTAACGCGCATGGTCACAATACCACAATTGGAAATGCAAATGGTAATGGTAACAGCTAAAAGAATGCCAAAGGAAAGAGAAATGGAAATTCAAGCGTGTACAGAAACGCAAACCGTTACATGTACAGTCATGGTACCGCAATTGTAAATGCAAATGGTAATGGTAACAGCAACGATAACACCAAAGGAAACAGAAATGCAAATGCAAGCAAGTACAGAAACGCAAACCATAATGTGCACAGTCACTGTACTGCAATTGTAAATGCTAATGGTAACAGTAACAGCGACAATAACGCCAAAGGAAACAGAAATGCAAACGTGTACGGAAATGCAAACCATAATGCGCACGGGCACAGGAACGCAATTGGAAGTGCAAATGGTAATGGTAACAACAATAATGACGCAAAACGAAAGACAAATGCAAACAGAAGGGCGGCTGCAAATGCAAATGGTAATGTGCACAGTGATGCAAACTGAAACCAAAGCAGTACTGTAGACACAAATGGTAAGAGCAATGCAAACAGAAGAGCAAACAGAAATGCAAAGGATAATACACAGGGTGGCGTAAACCGGAACGGTAACACAAATGGGTATGGAAACACAAGTGGAAACACTACGTGTAACAGTAACTGGAGCACATACCCTGGTTTTCTCCAACAGCTTCATAGAAAGAGACACAGTGAGTACAAAGAATGCATGCGTAATAATGGAGCTCGGAGCAGAAAATGAGGAGTTGGAATACTAAATTGCTTATATCTCAGAAAACCATACGACGTAGGAAAAAAATTAAAATGTCATATGAATTATGACTTTCCTGGCTAGTTTTGCACTTAGTCCCCATGTGGGGGGCTCAGTACTTTTCTGACAAAAAGTCTGTATCTCGCACCATTTCCGAGATACTGGCCCCGAAAGGCGCAGTGGATGCCGCAATGTTAGTCTATGAGAAAAAGCATCAACTTCGGAGTAATATACAGTAACTTTGCATTCCTTGCAATATTTTTTCACCAAACCACCAAAAGGCACATCTGTGATATGTTGGATTTCTTCCCTCCAAATTTCAGCCCAAAAGACCAAACTGTTGTTTTGCAGCAGGGTGGCAAAGAATTCCTGTCATTTTGGCCATAGTGTTGCAAAGCAGTGTCGTGATTTACGACACTTTCGCAAAAAAAGAAAAAAAATCACGAAAGTGTCGCAGGTGCGACACTGCTTTTCCCAAAAATTTCTAAAACATATTTCTGGGGTGTTTAGCCTCAAAATAAAAACATGCCTAGCATCCTCAGGGCTCGACTAGGTAAACACAAAAAGAACTGTGTCCCTAGATGGTCCCAATTTTAAATGCCAAGCATTTCTGTGATCAGTAACTGAAAAAAAATGGATGATTCACGACACTATAGGGGTCATTTGGGACACTAAAATCTGCATTTGCAACACTGTCAAACTTTTTGTTAACTTTTCCCATTGACTACAGTATAATGGGAAACTTGTTTTTTAAATAACTTTTGAACCGTTCAATATTTTTTCATGAAATCTTCAAAAGGCACATCAGGGATCCTGGCCGCATGTTCTGTGAAGTTTTTGAACTGGTCGCACAAACCATGAGACCTGTAGGTGCGAGCAAAGAATGCACAAAAAAACATAAATGTGCCCCAGAATGTTGCTTAATAACTCCACAGCCATATATCTGACCAGTACAAAAGTTGGCAGATTCCAAGATCTATGATTACACCCCATGCCTGCCCAATTTCAGGCAAATCCATTGAATAGTGGCAAAGTTATTAAAGTGTAAAGTTTCACCATTTAACATTAAAGGGGGTACTGAACCCTAACTATGGTAGCACTACCATGCTACCATGATATATATATATATATATATATATATATATATATATATAAATAGAATAATTGATAGGTTCCAGTAGTTACAAGGCTGTAATTCCATCGAAGTTCTGGGGACATGGTAATCTCGAGAGCGGAAGCTCGGAGAGGTTCCTAGTCCCCAGAACTCCTGAGATGGAATCACAGCCGAGTGATTCAGTGGAACCTAACTGTTATTTTTGTAATATATGGATGCGAGAGGCTGACGAACTTTTACCTCTGCATTAGTTGAGGGACGGTTCCATGTTCGTGTTCCTCACTCCTCACTGTGTGCTTGCCATGTGCCCCTTGCTACTCACTGTCCGGTTGCCATCTTCCCATTGCCCGCTCCCGTTTCTTTATCACAGGAAGGAACAAAAATGGAAACAAAAAAAGAAACAAGCTTCAATATTAACCGCGGTACTGAGGTCTGAACAATGGTATTACGAGGACCGGAAGTGTAGTATTATTGGCCAGAAGTATTGTATTACAAGGACCGGAGGTATACTATTACGGGACTAAATGATGTTTTACAAGGATTTTTTTGTATGGGATAGGATAGTATTATTTGTTTATTCCATATATATATATATATATATATATATATATATATATAATATACACATATATTATGGTAGCATGGTAGTGCTACCATAGTTAGGGTTGAGTAGCACTTTTAAGGTTAAAGGGTCAAATTTTGCACCTTAATAACTTTGCCACTGTTCAATGGATTTGCCTGAAATTTGGTACGCATGATTGGGCATGGTAGAATTTGGGATCTGCCAAGTTTCGAACTGGTCAAGTATACGGCTGCAGAGTTACTAAGCGACAATCAATTGCGCAATTATGCTTTTTGTGATTTCTTTGTTCTCTACAGGTCGCATTGTGCCTAGAGACTGGGTCCAAAACTTCAGAGAACCTGCAGCTAGGTCCTGATGCCTTTTTGAAGATTTTGTGAAAAATATTGAACAATTTAAAAGTTATTCAAAAAACAAGTTCCCATTATAAGTCAAAGGGAAAAGTTAACAAAATATTCAATACTTTCACAAATGCACTTTTCAGTGTCACAAATGGCCCTAGGAGTGTCGCAAATCTGCCATTTTGTTTTCAGTTGGTGATCAGAAAAAATGCTTGGCATTTAAATGTGGGACCCTCTAGGGACACAATTCTTTTTGTGTTCACCTAGTCAGACCCTGAGGATGCTGGCCATGTCTTTATTTTGGGGTTAAACACCCCAGAAATATGTTTTTTAAATTTCTGGAAACAGTAGTGTTGCAAAGTAGTGTTGCATGCACGACACTTTCACAAAGTTTTGTGAAAAGGGTCACAAATTGCGACACTACTTTTCAGGCTATGGCCAAAATGACAGGAATTCTTTGCCACCCTGCTGCAAATAAACGGTTTGGTCTTTTGGGCTGAAATTTGGAGGGAAGGCAGCTAACATCTCACAGATGTGCCTTTTGGTGGTTTGGTGAAAAAATATTGCACAGCTTCCAAGTTACAATACTCCAAAGTTGATTTTTTTTCCCTAGACTAACATGGTGGTGTCCGTCGCGCCTTTCAGGGCTCGTATCTCGGAAACTGTGCGAGATACGGAATTTTTGTGGTGACAATGCATAGCCTGTGGTTACGCATTCAGCAAAATGCAGGCAGGAAAATCATGAATCATGGGAAATTTTTTTTCCACATCATACGGTTCCTGAGATATAAGCAATTTACTCTTCCAACAGCTCATTTTCTGCTCTGAGGCCCATTATTATGCATACATTCTTTGTACACACTGTGTTTCTCTATGCAGCTGTTGGGCAAAAACAGGGTGTACACTTACATTACTGTTACACTTAGTGTTACCACTTGTGTTTATGTTCCTCTTTGTGTTACTGTTCCCGTGTACGTCACCGTGTGCGTTATGCTTTGCGTTCAGACTTGTGTTCGCATTTCCATTTCTGTTTCCTTTGACATTCTTTCTGCTGTTAACATTACTGTTTGCACTTCCAGTTGCAGTGCTGTGATCGCGCATGTCATGGTTTGTGTTTCCATACCCGCTTGCATTTCCTTTTGAGTTTCTGTTTCCTTTGGTGTTATTGTTGCTGTTACCGTTACTATTTACATTTACAATTGTGGTAACGTGCCCATGCGTGTTACAGTTTCTGTTTCCATATGGGCTTGCGTTCCAGTTTCCTTTTTCGTTATTCTTCAAGTTAACATTACCACTCATGCTAGAATTGCAGTACCGCTGCCCATGCGCTACATAGTTTGCATTTCCACACGCACTTCTGTTCCTGTTTCCATTTCTGTTTTGTGTTATTCTTCATGTTAACTTTACCATTTATGTTAAGATTGCAGTACCATGCATGTGTGTTACTTGCTGTGCTTATAAGTGCCGTCATGTTCCATTTCCCTATTTTGTTCTCTTTGGTGTTCTTTTGCTGTAACACTTAACATTTGCATTTCAAATACCAGTGCCATCACTATGAGTGTTACCAGTTGTGTTTTCATATGTGCTTATGCCTCTGTTTCTTCTTAGTGTTCGCTGCTACTTTATGTATTATGCTTCTATTAACGCTTGCTTTATCATTTACGTTGTGTTACCATGTGCGTAACTCTTGGTGCTTGCAATTGTATTGCTGTTCCTGTTACTATGTGACAAGACATCAGGTCCTGTGCTCCCGCCACCACATTCTATTCACTATTTATTGTCCTCATTCTCAAAAAGAAGGAATTAGAGGCAAAACTCCATTTAATGAATCAGTTAGTTGTTCCACAGTGACAAAAGTGAAATTAGGTTAGGTTGAAAGCTCTCATTCTCAGTTATTTCCTCAACTGGTATCGGGTGTAATTGTCATCGGTCCTATCTCACCCCATTCTCCTATACCTCAGTTTCTTTACACATGTGATGGGGTGAGAGTTAGGGCCGATGACCCCATTGCGCACTATAGGAAGCCAGTTGGGGTGGGCTGGGGGTCCATGTGGAGCTTTTCAACCCTAACACCAAATTTCCTCACTTTTGTCGCCAGGAACAACCCTAAGTGATGCATTAAATTGATATTTTTGGCTCTAATATATATATATATATAAAACATTTACACAATTTGTGAAGGAATCCCCTGCAGTGGTGTCCACAGCCAGATTTACTGTGGACACATTGACCAAAGAGGTTTTTCCTCAATTGGGGAATCCCCTCTCACATCCATTCACTTCAAGGTTTGTATTTTAAAAATGTTCATGTTTTTAAATTTAAAGACCAATATGGCATTAATTGGCACTATGATATTCAGTACCACCCTCACTCCCAAGGTCTAGTTAAAATGTTTTTCTTTTTTTAATTCAAGTTTATTAGTATCTTTCAGGTACATCATTTTTACACAGTAAATTAACATTCATACATATCTCTTAATAAAGCAGAATATTTCATTCATTGTTATGTACAGACTGTCTTAGTTACAGTGCAACATTAAATATTAATGGTAGTTTGCCCTATGCAGCAAAGACTTCCTTATCTCTAAAGTCTCCAATAACTTTACTCACCCTTTCCTTCAAGTATATGTCAGACCACAGCCCATCTGTAACAGCTAATTTACAATCTTTCAGCTTCCCAGATGTTGTCTCATTTATTGATGGTTCCCTTGATTTCTATTCTCTAAATGAGTGATGGTCACCTTATGCCTGTTTCTCTGGTGGTTCGCCAGATCTCCCATCTAGTCCACCTTCTCAGGTAAGTGGGGGTTCTATTGTTGATTTTATAAGTAAGCTGTTCAAGCTCTGCAATGGAGATAATTATTTTTATCCAATCAGATATAGTGGGGGGGATAGGGCAGAGTCATCTCTTCATGATGGCTTTGTGTGCTGCGGTTACAAGAATTGTCCAGAGGTGAACTTTAAATTATTGTTTCCAGGAGTCACGTGATGCGCCGGGAAGCGTAGCGGGCAGCTAAGGGGCTCTCTCCCATCAAAGTTAAAAAAATAAACCTCTCGGTACCTTTTTACATCGCTCCTCCATCAGATCGCATTAGCAATCGGTTGCGGGTTCGATCAGGAAAGCGATCGCTATCCACCGGCGGAATGGAAGACCCGAAACAGGAACTGGAGGCAAAGCGTCTGCGGCGCAGCTCCTCCCCAGAGGCCCAGTCGGAGGACATAATCACAAGGATACACGCTGACCTCTCCCAAATAAAAAGAAGTGCTGTTTAAATTAATTGAAGACGTAGCGGACGTCAAGCCCGCTCTAACTCAACTTGCGAGACGTGTCACTGATACTGAAGCCCATATTTCCTCACTGGAGCATACCTCTGAGAAGCAGGGCCCTGTCTTATCAGATATTAAGAGATCCCTGACAAAACTGGAAGATCGACTTGAAGATCTTGAGGGGAGAAATTGAAGGAACAACCTAGTGTTGCTCAGGCTGCCAGAAGGTGAGGAAGGGTTAAACACAATTGCATTCCTCCAGAAATTCCTTAAGAAAACGGTAGGCCCCTCTCCCAACAGGCCAGAATACGTCATTGAAAGGGGGCACAGGGCCCTGAGAGCGAAACCCTCCCCAACGAACCCTCCAAGACCTATAATTTTTAAACTTTTAAACTACCTAGATTGAGAACATATCTTGAAAGAGGCAAGGGCACTTTCAGATATTTTATGGGAGGGGAAGAAACTCCGGGTAGTGCCTGACCTCACACTGAAGAGTAGGATGGCGAGAGCAAGTTTTCGACCAATCACCTCAAAGCTCTGGGCTGCAGGGATAAAACACTGTATGCTTTACCCAGCCAAGTTAGAAGTTACTCTCAAGGAGGGGAGAAAATGATTTGAGATGCCAGAAGAAGCGACAAACGTCCTAAAGGAATTACTTCCCGACCTCTTCCATAAGACCTGATAAGGACTGCCCGTGATAATATCACCAGGACATCTGCACCGTCTCAACTTTCTACATTCAGCAAACATGGAACCTCCCTTCGGACTTCTGAAAGGAACTTTAATTAATATGGGCAATTGTGCTCTACTCACCTGTGTATTTTTTTTTCTCCCCCCACCTCTTCCCCTCCCCCTTCCCCCTTCTTTCTTTTTTTTCTCCTTTTCTCTTTCTTTCTCCTTCCCCTGCTTTCCTTTTTATTTTCTTCACAGATACTCGCAGCATGCCAGACCCTCTAGCTCTTGGACATTGTTGTTAAAACCATACATTAATATGTTAGAGATGGTTTCCAATGGTGTCTCTAACAAAGGCCCTCAAAGCATCTACTTTTAGAGCTATCTCGGACAAGATGGCAGCTGTGCCCTGCGGGTGTTGGATGCCTCTACCTGAGATAATTGCATGAGGGTTGGCCTGACCAAGGGTCCCTCAGTGTTCCTTATGGAACCTGTAATATACTTGAACCTGAGACCCTTATTGATACCTTTCTGGACCAGTTTGGATCCCATTACTCATATTATCTTTATCTTAGTTTATTGTTTAATTGTGGGTTCATGGGTTTTTTCACTGTGTAGCTAATTATGGTTATAACTTCAGAGGCTAGATTGCTGGGTAACTACATTAGTTTAATGACACTGTTTGTTAGCGTAATGTTTATAGCTAGTTCGTAATTTTTAGATACTTACAGATCTAAACTGTTCAATAATTAAAACTCAATCGGGGTTAGATTCTTAGGGTGCCTTTCAGACCACCATTATTATGTTCCTATATTTGATCCTATATAATATAGTATTAGGTAATCAGGGATAGCTTGTTTAAGAAAGACTACTAAGTGATGCAATGTTCATTTAGTGAGAGGCTTGCTAGCCAATTCTTCCTTTTGGAGAGGAGAGGCCCCACCTTTCTGAGGCGTGCCACGGACCATTTGTTCGAGGCGGCCTGGGGCTGGGACTATCTAGTCGATAGGACTAGGGTAAGTGGGTGGATTCTGATGATGAGGTGTTTCCTTTTTTCCTTCTGGGGTATGTTGGGGTTATGGGGGGGAGGGGGTCTGGCAGCTCGTCAATCCTTTCTGAACACAATGCAACTCTTTGTATGGCTTCCGACTTGAATATCATTTCATGGAATATAAAAGGGGGTAGAGATAACAGAAAGAAGCATATTATTTTAAACCGCTTGATGCGTTATGACCCTTCAATAGTATTCCTGCAAGAAACACACATGACTCCGGAGCAGCTCTCGTTTCTCAAAAAAAGATGGGTGGGCCAAGCCTATGGTGCAGGATCCTCCATGAGCAGAAGGGGTGTAGCTGTCCTAGTGGCCAATAAAATCCCTTTTTCTCCATCAGAGATAATTTCAGACCCCGAAGGTAGGTTCGTCCTTGTGGTGGGAAAGTTGGCAGGTGCTAACTTAGTACTAGGATCCATTTATGGGCCTAATCAGGATTCTCCAGTTTTTTTTTCTGAGATGGCGGTCCGAATTGCTTCTTTAGCTGACAAACCAATAATCTTAGGGGGGGATTGGAACTTGGTGCAATCCAACAGTTTGGACCGTTCGTGGTCCAAAGGTTCACTGCCCTCCCAGGCCCAGAAAGCATTATCAGAACTCATGTCCTCGACAGGTTTATCTGATCCATGGCGTTATCATTCCACCACTAGGGAGTACACCTTTTATTCACCGGTCCACAAAAGCTACTCCCGATTAGATTATTTTTTAGTGAGCCACCAAATACTTTCTTTAGTCCAAGACAGTACTATTTTTAGTAGAGTAATCTCTGACCACTCTCCTATTGGCCTTCAGTGCTGACCACTGTCATTGCCACCTAGATCATATTCCTGGTCGTTAAATAACCATTTACTTAAGAACCCTCCTCTGTTGGACCGATTCAGGACTTTTATGTCCAATGCTATTAATTGCAATTGGGGGTCATTACGAGCAGTGGACTGAGTCTGGGCGGCGCTGAAGGCCACATGGAGAGGGGAGTTTATCAGGCTGGCAGCAAACCGTAAAAAAAGCATTACACGCTTAACATCCAAGTGTCTAAACAGGATCAAGATTTTGGATTCTATGGGTGAAGCATCAAGATCCTACTCTCAGGAGCAAGAGCTTGCCTCCCTAAAGGCATGGTATGAAAAAATCATGAAAGAGAAGGTAGAGAGATCAGCTTCCATCTTAAGGGCGACTTATATAGGACAAGGTAGTAAAGCTGGGAAACTCCTGGCATGGCAGTTAAAACAGAGAGCGGCGGCAAGATGGGTAGCAACGTTAAAACACCCCCAATCTGGTGATATGACTTCTAACCCGGTGGATATCTTGAATATCTTCATGGATTTTTATAAAAACCTATATTTAAGGGAGCCACTCTCACCTGATGTGGCTTCTAGAATGAAAGAGTTCCTTACCAATATTCCCTTCCCTAAACTCCCCCAAAATTTCAGTCGGATGTTAGAGGCCCCTTTAACACTTGAAGAAGTAGCACAATCTATTGACGCCTTGAAACTCGATAAAGCACCGGGCCCAGACGGGTTTACTGCATTATTTTATAAGACCTTTAAAGAAACATTGGCGCCATTGCTACTCCAAGTGTATACCTTTTGGTACGAACAGGGGATAGAAGACCACTCTTTTCGAGGCCAGAATTATCCTTCGCCAAACCCGAAAACCCCCCAGATTTGGTGAATAATTATAGACCTATATCCTTATTAAATATTGATATAAAAATGTTTGCGAAAATTCTGGAAAACAGAATGAAGGCAGTCTGGAGGGACTTACTAAGTCCCGAGCAAGTTGGATTTGTGACGGGAAGGTCGTCCGCAGACCATTTTAGAAAGTTGTTCTATTTAATCCAAGAGTCTAAATGCCCAGATATGGAAGCATCCCTGATTTCGTTAGATGCTGAAAAAGCATTCGACAGAGTGGAGGGGACTTTATGCTTGAAGTACTTTCTAAATTTGGGATTCAGAGAAATTCCTGGGATATATCCGATATTATATACAAGACCTCTGTGAGGATTCTTTGCAACAATCTAATTTCTTCCCCTTTTTTGTTAACGTGGGGAACGCGACAAGGATGCCCCCCTCACCATTTTTATTTAATTTATATTTAGAGCCCCTTATCAGAGCCATTAAGATGGACGTAGGAGTCCACGGGGTGCGTATAAGGGAATCCGAATATAAAGTGTCCGCTTTTGCGGATGATTTGTTACTCCACATCTGGCACAGCCAGGCCTCCCTTCCACAGTTATTCTCTATTATTTCACGATTCAGTGAATTTTCAGGATATAAACTTAACAGGAGTAAAACCATGGTCTATCCACTCTCCCTCACTTACAACAGTCTTGGTGTACAAACCTAGGGTTATGTTGGCAGAAGGCTGCTTGCGCTACCGCATAAAAATCTCTAAGGATCTAACAGAGTTACCAGACTCTAAATCTTAAACCTTAATCAAATCGATTAAAGAGGATCTTAAAAGATGGGCCAGACTTCCCTTAACTTTCTGGGGAAGGTCCAACGTAATTAAAATGACCATTCTACCAAGAATTTTTTATTTTCTTTCCAACCTCAATGTATACCTTCCAAAATCCTTTTTTGATCAGTGTCATAAATATGGTGCAGAATTTATATGGAATGGCAATCCTCCTCATAGAGCCTACCTTAAACTTGCTCAACGTAGAGAATATGGGGGCCTACAATTACCAGACTTCTACATTTATTATCTGGCAAGCCACGTGGCTAGATCCGCTTTATGGGCCTCAGTTCCCTTAGTGAACACCACAAGTGAAACTCTAGATTGTATGATGGCCCAGACAGCTAATTTGGACCTGGAGTCCCTCTTATTTTCTCCTTGGTCCAAAGTTCCTCTTGGACTTAAGGATACCCCACTTGGTTGGGATATTAAGCCTCTTCATCAATTATACTCACTCCTAAATATTCCTTTTAAAAAAGATTTGATGCAACCTATTATTAATAACCCTAACCTACTGGTTGGGAATCAACCACTAAGAAAAAGTATAGGCAACCTCCCCCAAAAACTTAGACTAGCCGACTTTGTCTTGGATGGCCGCCTAGCTTCCTTCTTAGAACTGACGGGAAAGTTCGAGGTAGGCCCCAAAGACAAGTACCGGCTTTACCAAATTCAGAGGTGCGTTTTCTCCTTTCTGAAAGGTGGACTAGGGTCAGAGAAGGCCAGTAGTCTTGTAATGAGAATAAAAGCTCTAGCACTATCTAACAAGGCAATATCTAAGATCTACAAATTTATTTTAACACAAAGAGACTCTAAGGTCTCTCCGGCCTCGCATTATTGGAAGGTGAACCTATCCCTACAGTGGCCTGAAGAAACCTGGACAAGGATTTGGCAGGATTTATACACATATACCAAGCAAGATAGATTGCGAGGCCTTCAATTTAACATTCTACATAACCTGTACCTCTCTCCAGCCAAGCTTTCCCGTATATACAAACACAGATCCCCCGAGTGTCAAGACTGTGGTGCCCCTCTGGCAACCACTCTCCATAAATTATGGGACTGCCCTAAAGTGGTCAAATTTTGGGATTCAATCCATTTATGGATGACCCCTTTCTGTGATGTTACACCACTTTTGAACCTTGAGACCTGTATCCTTGGCAGGTTTACATGTGTCCCATCTGTAACTCACAAACAGCAGATAGCCCTAATCTCATTGGTATCCAAGCTGCTACTTCTCCATTATTGGTGCAAGGGAGGGACTCCCTCGTGTAAAGAATGGTGGGATACTTTCTTGGAAGCCTTAAATGCAGAGAGGTCGGTGGCCATCCTGTTCAATTCGAATAATAGATTTGATGAATGTTGGGGTAACTTCTACCAGCTGTTAAAAAACAAATTTGGTTATTAATGTATTTAGTAACCGCTTAATTAATACTATATAGATAACACTATCTAGTCTCGTACTACCTTTCTTTAGCAGGATGGCCGACCTGCTTCTCTGTAATGATATCCTCCTTCCTCCCTCCCTTCTCTCTTATTTTCTCTCCCCACCTGCTACTACTACTTTGTCTCTCCCTTTTTATTCCTTATGTATTGTGACAACAAGGCTTAGGCAACCTGGACTTATTTAGCCTTTTTATAGATAATGGGCTGCCAGACCAAGAGGGTGGGTTGGGTTAGGGGTGGGTGGGTTTAACTCATACAGCACCTTTCTACTCTACTATATCATGATATTCATGTACGGGGTTTTGTGGGATGGGGATTTTATGTATGTAATGGTGCTTCAATAAAGTATAGTTATTTGCAAAAAAAAAAAAGAATTGTCCAGAGGTATATCGAGTCCATACCCTTATTTCCTCTGGTGGAAGTCCCAGGATCATTGAAGTCCAGTCCAATGTGCCCAGCACCAGAAGGATCTCCCTGATTGCTTTAGTGATATCACTCCAAAAGGTCTGGAGGTCACCACAGGACCAAAAAATATGCAATTGGTCCATGTCCAGTGTGCCACATCCCCTCCAACAATGAGCTGGGGTCTCTGGATTTCTTTTGTTGATTAACTGCGGAGTTAAGAAATATCAGACTTTAATTCGCCAGGAAAATTCCTGCCAGTGAGGCGATTGAGTTGTTTTTTTAGTGAGAAGAAATATGCGGTCCCAGTCCAGTTCCTCTATTTCTCGAGGAGCACCCTCGCCCCATTTCATTTTTATTTTAGCGAGTGGGTCCCCTCTCAATGTCATTAACACTTTGTAAAGGGAGGAGATCATCCCTTTTTGAGTGTCAGCTCCCTTACTTTGCTGAAAAGCTCCTAGGAACTGTTAGGCCCTAGCTGTTTTGCTGTCCCTCTTCTTTAGCCTGCAGATGTAACTCCTAGCCTGTAAATATCTGAAATGATCTGAATTTTGCAGATCATATGTTATTTTGAGAGATCCAAAGTCCAGGAAGGTCCCTCCCTGCCAGAATTGTGAGAAATATCTTAGGCCCTTCCCTTCCCATGTGTGGAATCTGTTATCCAGACATCCTGGCTGAAAATCCGGATCCCATGCTAGTCTCCTTAATGGCCAGGTGGAATTTTTTATTTTATATTTCTGCCATATTCTATGGATGGATCTAGTTGTGTCTCTGATTGATGACAATTTCGGGTGCGAGTGTCTATTTATGCTGGCAATTAGGAGTCTGACTTCTAGGGGTTGTGACCCCGGCCCCTTCTGGTCCTCTCTCGCTCTCCATGATTTGCCAGCCTGTGGGGGTGCCAGGGTTGGACCACAGCAAAGCCGTCTTTAATTGAGCTACCAAGAAATAATCATCAAGGTCTGGGAGAGGCTGGCCCCCTCTCTCTCTCTCTCTCTGCATTTGGAGAAGTTTTAGGTTAATTCTAGGTTTCTTGGGGCCCCAGATAAACCTGGTTAGCATTTTGTTCCAGGTTTGAAAGGTCAATTTGTGTATGTAAAGTGGGATGCATTGAAACAAATATAAAAATCTAGGGAGTATATTCATTCTCAGGGTGTGTATTTTGGAGTACATTGGGAAAGTCAGCAGGGACCACCTTTCAAGGTCTTTTTGTAAGTTATTTATTAAGGGAAGGTAATTTGCAGTAAACAACTGGGAATATTGTTTTGTGATGTATACCCCCAGGTATTTCATTCTGCTTGCCTTCCAATTTAATGGGAGAAGGCTACTTATCTCTATGTTAGGTTTGTAAAAGAAGGCAAGCACTTCAGTCTTATTTTTGTTAGGGCAGTACCCTGCATGCCCACCGAATTCCGTCAATTTTGTCCATACATGCTTTATGGATTGATGAGGTTGTGTAAGGGTCAGGAGAATGTCATCTGCATAAAGTGAAATTTTCTTTTGAAGGTCACCCAATATGACTCCTCTTACTTCCTCTGCCCCCCTTATTACCTCTTCTAACGGTTCGATATATAGAGCAAATAATAACGGGGATCGGGGACATCCCTGACGTGTGCCTCTGCCCAGGCTAAACCTTTCTGAAATGCCTCCGTCCACTCGAATGTAGGCCTGTGGGTTTGAGTATATCACTCAAATGACATTAATAAATGGTAGAGGGAAGCCTCTATGTTCCAATACAGCAAATAGGAAGCTCCAAGATACTTTATCAAAGGCTTTCTCAGCGTCCAGGCTCAATAGGCAGGCTGGTGCACTTGTTCTTTGGATAGTATCTATTATATTTATCACTGATCTAACACTATCAGGAGCCTGGTGACCGGGTGATAAAGCCCGTTTGGTCCATATGTATTAGGTTAGGTAGTATAAGATTTAATCTAGAGGCTATTATCGCCATGAAAATCTTGTAATCCATGTTTAATAGGGATATAGGGCGGTAAGATTCACATCATGTCGGATCTTTCCCTTCCTTGGGAATGACTGAAATTGTGGCGTATTGCCATGAGGGGGGAACATGCTCCGCTCTGGTCCACACCGCTGCAGATACATCCACAAGGACCGGGGAAACCTCCGCTTCAAAAGACTTATAGAATTCTGCGCCAAATCCATCAGGTCCTGGGCATTTGGCTGTTTTTAAGTTTTTTATTGTGCGTTTAAGTTCTTGTAGAGTAATGGGGTTTGTGAGGGTTTGTGCTACTGGCCGGGGGAGGGGGGGAAGGGGAATGGAGTCCAGGTAAATCTTTTCTCTTGAGGGGGAAGTTGCTTCCTGAGAGGAATATAACTTAGTATAGTAGGCCACGAAGGCATTCGCTATTTGTGAAGCTTGAGTGAATTTCCGTTTGTTATCTGGGGAGATTATTGTAGTAATAGTCACCCTAGCTATGTTTTGCCTGAGTCTATAGGCTAGTATTTTGGTTCCCCTAGGGCCACCTTCATAGCATTTTTGCTTCAGATAAAATAAGGCTTTCTCTATCTCTATTTTTTTGTATTTTTTGTAGTTGTTGCCTGCTCTCTTTCAGTTTCCTCTCCCTCTCTGCGTCCCTCCTAGCTTTCTGTTCCCCTTCCCATTCTTTAATCTGAAGTGTCAATTCCTGTTGCTTCAGGGCTATCTGTTTTTTCTTATGGGTGGCTATCTGGATCTGTCTACCCCTGATCATTGCCTTCAGAGAGTCCCATAGTGTTTGGGGAGAGATTCCCAGAGTGGCATTCTCTTCCAAGGATCTTTTAAAAAACTGTTTAAGTTCTTTAACTATGTCTTTATCCTGGAGAAGCAAAGTATTCAACCTCCAAAGAGTTCTTTTCTTGATTAGACCCAGATTTATCTCTAAAAAGAATGGGCTGTGATCCAACAAGATTGTAGTTCCCACCCACATTGATGAGATAGCGGGAAGATCCCTTACAAAAGTAAAAAACATGTCTATCCTCGAGTAAATAGCAAACCTGGGGGAATAGCAAGTGTACTCTTTGCTGTTGGGGTATTTTTCCCTCCATATGTCCACCATCCCCAGCTGTTGGAAAAGAAGCTTAAATGCTTTAGCTCTATTGAGTTCTGGTCTAGGTATTCAAGATGTAGTATCCATCTGTCTATGGAGTATTATGTTCCAGTCTCCACCCATAACCAGAGTACCATTTGCTTTCTCCACCACTAGTTGTAGTACAGTTGAGTAGAAGGAGACCGGAGACCCCGGTGGGACATACACATTGACCAAAGTGATCAGCTGGTCCTGTGTTGTTCCTATTACTATAAGGTATCTTGCCCCAGGGTCCTCAATCACCTCCAGTATCTGGAAAGGTAATGTGGCTGAGAGGAGAATGGCCACCCCTCTTTTTCTACCTCCCAAGAGAGAGGAATGAAACAGATGAGGCAATGCCCTGCATTTCAGTTTCTGGGCTTCTGCTGGGGTGAGGTGTATTTCTTGTAGGAATGCTATCTCACATTTTTGATCCGACAGATATTTTTGTAGTCTTTTCCTCTTAATGGATCCATTGATATTAAAGGAGACTACCTTTGATAGTTGACTAATCATTTATATATATCCTTGTCCTAGCTGCTTACTTCAGAGACATTGTGTATGTATCTTGACACTTTTGATCATTGTAAGTACCTTGCCATAATTTAAAACAGAAAACTTCATGACTTAGCAATCTTACTGTTAACATCAACAAAACTTGCAGTAAACTGTTGAACATTTGCTTAGGCCTCATCCAAAATCGAGCCTTAAGCTGTATAGATGAATTAATGCCCCTGGCCCCAAATCCAGTGGGCCAAGAGGCTCTGTTCCCTTCTGATGATCTTCCTAGGTGTAATTGAGTGGTGTACCTCAATGTAGGAGGAATTGTCCATGTTGGACCTATAAGGGAGCTCAGGAGTGCAATGAGGCCTCCCTTTGGCCTTGTCAGAGAATCTCTGGACTGACCGTCCTCCCACACATCACTTCTCCGACATAGCGCCATGCCAGGCACTACCCCCCTTCCCCCCCTCACCCTGCCGATATCCCATCCCACTCCCCCAGCCCAGCAGGGCCAGGAAAGGAGGGGAAGGGGTGAAAATATCATGATTCACTCTCCAGTTAAGTGATAAAGTGAATAGAGCCTAATAAAACCCAATGCAACGCCTCCCTCACCCCCTGAGAGTCAATAATTTGACATCTTCCCCAGGGATCCCTCCGTCTGCTCAGTCTATGTTGTCTCTTGAATTTCCCCACTATGATTCAGACCCTCCGGTCCCCATATACAAGGAGAATAGCAAACATTCATTGGAGTTTCCCTGCTCTCTCAATTAGCAGATTACCTGTTTATACCAGGCTCAGGTCACTTACCCCATCCACTCTCTTTAACCCAGCAGTCGCTCCTGGTGTTTCCTAATCATGAGAGAGGGATCTATAACCCAACAGTTGCTCCTGGCATTTCCTATTTATGAGAGAGGGGAGCACGCCATCCAGTATCTTATTTGCTCCACCGTGGAGCATCCGTTTTAATTAAACTGTTTGATGTCCGAGACCTACGTGGGGTGCCACTCAGACTCTGCATTTTTTTCTTCCCCCCTTCCCCCACTCTGAAGCTTTTTCCAGGGACTCCCCCCCCCATCATCTTATTAATGAGCTCCCCTCAACCAGGAGCCATCCTGTCACCCATTTGAATTCTCCTATACATACAGCCACTTTCTGCCACATCCGGTGAAGAGCAATTCCATTTAGATTCTCTCTCCTTCTTCTCCTCTCAGGAGCTGACGGTGACCCTGACCCTATACCCGAGTAACCCTGGCCACCTCTGGCAATCAGGCATTTCCTGAGAGTCAGCTGTACCATGATATTAATTACCAAGGGGGGGAGTGCCCATCAAATCACATTTGTCTGTCATCCCTCATGACCGGGTGGGCAACACGCCAGTTCCAGTGACTTAGTAGAGCCGTGGTGGGGACCCCAGGTTCATTTTAGAACTCTTAGGGGTAGTATCGTCGTCACCGATCAGGTGTTCCCCAACCCATTCCTTGAGTACTCCCCACCTTTGTTGCATCAGGGGAGTGCCACAGACGGCCCGAAGGCCCAGGGGTGGCCAAATTCAATGTCAGATCTACCCCTGAGCCCAGGCGCCTCCCAGCACCCAACGCACTACCCTCAGCCTTGCTCCCGGCTCCAGTGTTTCATTCTCCCCTGTTTGTTCTTCTGGTGGAGCTCGACTCAGATCTGCATCAATAGCTCAGGCTGACCGCCTGCAATTTCCAGAGACCATCAATCAAGACACCGCTTCACAGACTTTTCAGGAGTAATGTATTCCCCTACCTTCTCTTCCCTGGGGGCAATCTGACTAGACCATAATTTATAACTGATCCATAACTTTATTATTTTCAGATGTCATTTGTAGACAGCAAGGAAGGGGCCGGGAATCTATGGTGTGCGCTATCAGCTTCAAGCTGCTTCAGTGCAGGAATCTTCAAGACGAGGGGCTTCCCTCAGGGAGCATATGCGATATATGCCTGCACTTTCCTTTACTTCCCATCCCCCCTCCCCCACGCTCACCCCTCGCCTGAGGCTTTTTCAAATCTCAGTAATAACCCATATTCTCAAACTGTCTCAGTTGAATATTTTCGATTGTTACAGCTGCATAGGGTCTTTAAATGTGATTGTTTCAAGTCCCAGTTGTCTGTTCTCACTGCGTGGGTGAACACTGATCCCCTCACTTGACGGCTGCGAGATAGGTTGCCATCGCTGGGGGAGGACTCCCACGGGGGTGCGGGGACAGCAGGGGGTTCAGTAAGGTCTTTAATCATTGTTGAATCATCTGGGGCTCTTTTGTTGCTCCAACTGTATTTCTTCAGCACAGGACAACTCTCCCTCCTCTTCCGCTCGGTCTGCATGTTGAAGGTGTCTGGCAGCTTTATTCATTGTTGCACCGTCTCCATATCTCTTGATCATCATCACGATGTCTGCACGGAGAGTTGTTTGTGGGTTTTGTTGCATTGAGCCTCTTCTTGCAATTCCTTTCTGCGCTACCGCCCAGGCCGATGCGAGGAGGTCTTTCTCCATCTTTTCTTTCACCAGTGCAGGTGCAGAAATACCAAGTCCCTTCAGGTATGGTGTCGCAGCCAAAAGGTCTTTGAAAACTTTATTGCCTTGCTGGGTACTAACTTTAATCTTAGCTGGGTGCAAGATTTGTGCTTTATGGCCCTTGGCTCTCAGCTGTTTGATTATGGGCCAGTGGGTCTTTTGCGCCTCCTGCACCTCTGCAGTGTGGTCATTGTCAAGCGATATTCTGTGACCTTTAAAAATGAGCATATTCTGCTGCCAGGCCCATCTGAGGATGTCCTCCTTCCTTCTACATGACGTTAGTCTCACAACAAACAATCAGGGCCTCACATCTGGGTTCCTGAGGTGCGGGACTAGGGATCGATGGGCTCGATCTATCTCCAGATCCAGCTTCTCCAGCAGTTTAAGCATCTCACGCAGGAGTGCCTGGATGAAGGAGACGATGTCTGACTCTTTCTCCTCCAGGCCTTCTGGAACCCCATAGATTTGGATATTTTGTCTTCTTGTTCTCCCCTCAAGGTCATCTATTCGGCGGTTGAGCTCTCAATCCCTGGCCAATAGGTAAAGGACAAGGTGATCCTGTCTGTCAGTTTGCTCTAATGCCTGTGTGAGCCCCAACTCGAGCTGTTCCATTTTATGATCCATGCAGTTTAAATCCGCTCGGAGATCAGTGAGCGTGTGGTCGATTTTTGCGACCGTCCTTGCTGTTTGCTTGACCATTTCCACAATATCATCTTGTGGAAGGTCGCGACGTGGTGAGGCCTGCTGCGGGTCCGCCAGTGACCCGCTTGTCTCTGGTATTGCCTCTATGTCTGTCTGTATCAGCTCCCTTAATTTTTGCATAGGGGTACCTGGAGGCTTTCCCAGTTTGTTTCTTTTTTGCTTTGCTGTGGATGCCATTGTTAGAGAGTGATTAAGATGGATTGTTTCCAGAGGGGTTGAGGAGCTCCTCACTTAAGGTGCCATCTCGTGTCAGTCTGACCTCTGTGGTAGGGAAAGTGATGGAGTCACTTCTGAAGGAAAGAATAGTTGAGTACCTAGAGGCCAGTGGAGCACAGGACCCAAGGCAGCATGGGTTCACAGAGGGAAGGTCATGTCAGACAAATCTAATAGATTTCTTTGACTGGGTGACCAAAGTAGTAGACCAGGGAGGGGCTGTGGACATGGCCTACCTAGACTTTAGCAAGGCATTCGACACAGTCCCACACAAAAGATTAATAGTCAAATTAACCAGCCTGGGAGTGGGTCCCAGGGTGGTAGCCTGGGTAAAACATTGGCTGGACAACAGGACACAGAAGGTAATTGTAAATGGAGTCCACTCTGAAGAAAGAGGGTTACTAGTGGGGTACCACAGGGTTCAGTATTGGGTCCAGTCCTTTTTAATGTCTTCATCAGTGACATTGCAGAGGGGCTGGAAGGAAAAGTATTCCTTTTTGCAGATGACACAAAGATATGCAACAGGGTTGATACACATGGAGGCGTGGAAAGGATGAAAAGGGACTTGGCAAGGTTGGAGGAATGGTCAGAAGTATGGCAGCTAGGATTCAATGCAAAGAAGTGCAAAATAATGCACCTGGGAAACAAGAACCCAGGGGAAGAATACACAATGGGTGGGGAGGTAGTAACAACAAAAAAGGAAAGGGACCTGTGGGTAATCATATCAGATGACCTTAAGGTTAGCAAGCAATGTGAGAAGGCAGTAGGGAGGGCTGGGGGTATACTGGGGTGCATAGGGAGAGGCTTCAGCAGCAGAAAACAGGAAGTTGTTATCCCTCTGTACAGACAGTTGGTGAGACTCCATCTGGAGTACTGTGTCCAGTTCTGGAGACCCCATCTCTGCAAGGACATAGACAGGATAGAGGTAGTCCAGAGGAGGGCAACTAAAATGGTGCAGGGTCTGCAAGAGAAGCCATATGAGGAGAGACTAAAGGAGCTTAATATGTATACCCTGGAGGAAAGAAGGGAGAGGGGGGACATGATAGAAACCTTTAAGTACCTCAGTGGAATCAACAAAGTCCAAGAGGGTAGCATCTTTCAGAAAAAGAGACTTGCAAGAACAAGGGGGCACAATTTAAAGATAGAAGGGGGACGGTCCAGGGGCAATGTGAGGAAGTACTATTTCACAGAGAGGGTAATGGATGCATGGAACAGCCTTCCTGAGGAGGTTGTGGGGTCTAAAACTGTGGGAAAATTCAAGAATGCATGGGACAGACATAAGGCAATTCTTGTCGGGGGTAGGAAGAAATAGGCTGTTGGTTAACTAGGATCTGCGGCCTATCCTGTAGGTAGGGAAATGGGCAGACTAGATGGGCCAAGCGGTCCTTATCTGCCGTCAAAGTCTATGTTTCTATGTTTCTTGGACGGTGACGTCACCCGAAGTCCTAGTTAAAATGTTGAGCCTTTACAACATGCCTTAAGAATGGGGTACAATAAATTTTAAACTAGAAGCATATCATTGGCACTTCTGTATCTCAAAAGTAACCACTTACTAAACATGGTTTTTTACTACATAAAATGAAAACACAAATGGTCCTAGATACTAATACCAGGCACAACGGTCTTTAAATAGGGCAATAAGTACAGTCTCTAAGTAAACCCCTATAACATTAACCCTTTCTAAGTGGGGTGCTGATTATACTCGTGGCACTCCTGCTTTAATGCTAACGCAGGTGCCGAGTACACTCTGTTTCAATAGGAACCTTGTTTTGCTGGCTTCCTGGGTACAATTTTCCACTGACAGCTTTAGCTTTAGACACATGGCCACATGTGATCTGTCAAAAGACATGACATGTGGCCATGTGTCATGAGACCTAGCCTTGTCAGGGACGTCTGCAAAAGGCTTATGCTTTGGCTGTGATTTTATATTTTGGTGCATTTTGCTTCTGTGAGGATCTGTCAGTCAGAGCTCCGTGCGGCATTGTATATCACTGATTTGTGAGTCAATTACTCACTAATTATCAATAAAAAAGTGCTAAAAATATTTAGAGCTTCCTCTGTATACATGACATCTACAGAGAGAGCAGACAAAAACAAAAAAGGTGCCTTTGTTTTATCCTTTCATCAGGCTGTAGATTAGGACCACAAGGAACATTCGGTTCTGTCTCTTGTTTGATGCAAATCTCCCATTCCTGTGTTTTATGCAGCCAAAATAACACTGCAGTAAATGTAAAAAGCAAAGTAAAAATAGTTTTGTTTTTCCTGACAGATCTTATTCGTGATCACCAGGACTAAGCAATCATTTTTACCTGACTTCATCTTTCTCATTGCGTCTCATTTGAGTAGCTCTCCAAAAGCAGTTTTGTGGGATTCACTCAGCTGGCATTCAGAACGATGAGGAATCTTTGTGTTGTTTTTTTTTTGTTTGTTTTTTTACAGCTAAAGTAGCCCATTTGTATATTTTAGAAAGGCTTTCTTTTGCTTGCTAGTTTTAGCTGTTACCTAGGAAAGCTGAAATAACACTGCTGCATAGGTAAAAAAGAATAGAAATAAAAGGGTAAATTAGTTTTGTGTTTGCCTGCATGGGTTAGTGGTCTTAGTGGTGGATAGCAGGACTCAGCAGTAATTTTTCCCATGTCTGAAGTAATATTGCATTTCATTTTCTGTCCAGCTTCAAAACAAACTCTAAATAAATACTGCAGGTTTGTAGCAGTACTGAAAAAAATAATAATAAAGAACAGTTTCCTTTTTTCCTGTCAGCCTTCAGTTGTAAGCACAAGGGATAAACATAGAAACATAAAATTTGACAGCAGATAAGGATAAGGATATGAACTACAGGTATATGGCTTTTCAAGAGAATAACAACAGCCAATAACTACACCCCTCAAATACCCGTTACCTTCCACCTCCCCCCACCCAAATCCCAAATTATGAATTATCAGAAAAAGGGTACAAAAAGAATATAACTTGAGTGAATGCTTGTGATACAAAGACATTTTCTTTTAATCAGATGGCCTCCACGTCAACAACAGATGTTCAAAAGGACCCCAAACAGACACTAACTGTTCCCATCTACCTCTCATACTTGCTATGTGCTTTTCAAGTTGTATCGCCAGCGCGCATTCCCTGTGCCACTCGACCAATGATGGGGTCTTATCCGAGGTCCAGTGTCTCAGAATAAGTAATTTCACTACCGCAGAGGCCAAAGAGACTCGAATGGGAAGAACACCCCTCCCCACTCAGCTAGTGGTCAAACAGGAATTCAGCGTGTTTGCCATTCATTTGCATCACCAGGTAAGAAAAAAGGTTTGTCTCCCCATACGATGCACAGGGGTAATGCCAAACTTCACCCAACAACTAACACACCAAAATCTGGCCAATGGAAAATCATGTACAATGCTCACAGCCTGGGAAATAAGATCCCAGACCTGCAGGCAATAATGTCAGAGGCTAAACTGGACATAGTAGCAATTAGTGAGACGTGGTTTACCAGTAACCACACTTGGAGACTTCAGTACCTGGCTATGTATTGTTCAGAAGAGACCGAGGTGCAAAAAGGGGGAGGAGGCTCTGTATGTTAATGAAAATATCAAAGCTACAGAAATTCAGAATACACGAAGGAGCCAGAAGAACTGTGGGTCACCCTGGAAACAGGAAATGGGACAGCCATAAGAACTGGGGTTGTCTACAGGCCCCCAGACCAGAGGGAGGACATAGACACATTACTGTTAGAAGATATACAAAACATGACAGCTAAAGGGGAGGTTCTGATAATGGGAGACTTCAACATGCCAGATACAGATTGGTCAATACCAGCAGGAACATCTGCCAGAACTAGACTCATAGTGGATTCCCTGCAGGGGGAAGGCCTCAAACAACTGGTACAGCAACCCACAAGAGACAGGGCTATCCTAGATCTAGTACTGACTAACAAAGAAGGGATCACAGATCTCCAGGTAGAAGGTCACCTAGGGGCCAGTGACCATCACATGGTATGGTTCAATTTGGCTACTACATCTAAATCATCTCATTCCAAGGCAAAAATATGGGACTTCAGAGGAGCTGACTTTGATAAGATGGCCAACAGAGTTAAGTTAGCCCTGGCAAAAAGAAACACAGGTGAGGAGGTACAGGCAAAGTGGGCAAGCATTAAGGATACAATACTTGAAGCAACATCCCATTGTGTTAGACAGAAAAGGAAGTGCAAAGAAGAAGGAAACCACTTTGGTTCTCAAATACAGTAGCAGAAAGGTCAGAGCCAAAAGGCTGGCCTTCAGAAAATATAAAGGAACACAGCGGGATGAAGATAGGGAGGCATACCAAACTGCCCTAAGGAGAGCAGGTAAGACAGTAAGGCAGGCAAAGTCCCAAACTGAGGAAACACTAGCACGAACAGTAAAAGAAGGTGACAAGACTTTCTATAGATACATTAGTGAAAGGAGAAAGTCCAGAGGGGGTATATGTTAATGGAGAAAAGGGAGCATGTGAGGAGGAGGACCCTGTAAAGGCATCTATCCTAAATAGATACTTTTGCTCAGTATTTACTGAAGAGAAGGTAGGGCAGGGCCCACAGCCCAGCATCATGGACACAGGGGAGGGAGGTGAGCACTACTCCCTTCACAAAAGAAAGGGTCCTACAAGAGCTTGCTAGCTCAGGGTGGATAAGGCAATGGGACCTGATGGCATACATCCCAGGGTACTTAAGGAGCTAAAGGAGGAACTAGCAGAGCCATTAGCAGAATTGTTTAGTGAGTCTCTGAGCACAGGAGAGGTCCCAGAAGACTGGAGAAGGGCTTATGTGATCCCACTCACAAGAGTGGTAGCAGGGAGGAGGCGGGAACTACAGACCGGTCAGTCTTACCTCAGTAGTGGGCAAGATTATGGAAGCACTCCTTAAGGAAAGGATAGTGCAACACGGAATCCATAGGCACAGGATCCAAGACAGCATGGGTTTACAAAGGAAGGTCCTGTCAAACTAATCTCATAGATTTCTTTGACTGGGTAACCAGAGTGGTGGACCAAGGGGAGCAGTTGATGTCGCCTACCTTGACTTCAGCAAAGCTTTTGACACTGTTCCACATAGAAGATTGATAAATAAGCTAGGTAGGCTCGGGTGGGTCAGAAGTTGGTCAACTGGGTGGCAAACTGGTTGACTGGCAGAAAACAGAGAGTGGTGGTAAATGGTATACAGTCAGAAGAGATGGAAGTCACAAGTGGGGTACCTCAGGGATCAGTCCTGGGGCCAGTCCTATTCAACATCTTCGTTAGTGACCTCGCAGATGGACTAGAGGGTAAGGCTTGTCTGTTTGCAGATGACACCAAGATCTGCAACAGAGTAGATGATCCAGATGGGGTGGGCAGAATGAGGAGAGATCTGGATAAACTAGCAGAATGGTCAGAAGAGTGGCAACTGGGATTTAATGCAAAGAAGTGCAAAATCATGCACATAGGGAAGAGAAACCCTGAAGCCACTTATAGGCTGGGAGGGGAGTTGCTAGCAGTCACAAAGGAAGAAAGAGACTTGGGCATCATCATCACTGATGACCTAAAATCATCCAAGCAGACCTCTCAAAGCAGTAGCTATGGCTAGGGGGTGTTAGGGTGTATTAGTAGGGTATCACAAGTCGTAAGAGGGAGGTAATAATCCCTCTGTACAAGACATTGGTTAGGCCCCATCTGGAGTACTGCGTGCAGTATTGGAGGCCACACCTTCACAAGGACATTAATCAAATTGAGGCAGTCCAGAGAACGGCAACCAAAATGGTGCAGGGACTGCATCAGAAGACATATGAGGACAGATTAACGGAGCTCAATATGTATACCCTTGAGCAAAGGAGGGAGAGAGGTGATATGATCGAGACATTTAAACACCTTGTAGGGCATAAACAAGGTGAAAAGAGTCTAACATGTTTAAATATAAGAAAAATAGCAGGACAAGAGGACACAGCATGAGATTAGAGGAGGCCAATTAAGGGGAATGTGAGGAAATTCTTTTCACAGAAAGGGTGGTAGATGCATGGAATGGCTTACCACAAGAAGTGGTGGCTATGAATACAGTGCAGGGCTTCAAACAGGCATGGGATAGGCATAAGGGAGCAATACAAATGACTATGAATAGATAGGTCACTGACAGAGCAAAGGCCGATGGCACATTTATAAGGTAGAAAAAGAAATGGGCAGACTGGATGGGCCTTGCGGTCCTTATCTGCCGTCAACTTCTATGTTTCTATGTTTCTATGAGCCCTCCAGACTTTAGTAGTAGCTACAGGGAAGGCGCCTAACAACCAGATCTCTGGGGCGTCTAATCTAAGGGAGCCAAGGACAGAGCCCAACAGGGTACCCACTGATTTCCAGAGCCTTTGGACCTCCGAACATTCCCATAATAAATGATACAGTGTTCCATCTTCTTTTTTGCATTTCTGACAAAGAGGAGAGTCAAGCACACCCTTCTATGTAAATAAGTAGGAGTTAAGTATATGTGATGCATAATTTTAAAATGCACCAGTCTTAGCCTATCTTGTTTAATATATCTATACACCGAGTTCCAAAGAGCTTCATTCTCAGAGAGGCACTGATATTCAAGGCCTCAGCCCAATAGAAGCAGGTTCCCGAGGGAAGTCTGTGGTCCCATTCTTGGAGGAGTCTACGACCCTGGCTACAGGATGTTGCTGCTTAGCAGTTGAAAAAGACTGTGAACATTTTTGGCCCTCATCCACTGGGCCAGTTGTAGAAAAACCTGAATGAGGGCTTTACTGACCTGCAGCCACTTATAAAATCAGTATCTGCAAGATCCCACTTTTCTTTCAGAGCTTCAAATGGATAGAGGCCATTATGATCCCAGAAATCATCTACCATGCAGTCATTTATTCGTGGCCAGAAGGCTCCGGAGATAGGAGCTCCATTAATTCTGATCTGAGGGTTATTTATAATGGGCTGAGAGCCACCGAGCCACCATCGAACCCCAAAATAGCGCTTTAAAGGTCCATCCCAGAGGGTTATCTTTGAAGGATTTAGGTAAGAGTGACACTGGGGTATACAGTAAAGCGTGTAGGGAACACTTCGCCCTCTTCACTAACGCCAATTCTATGTCCAACCAGAGAGGACTGTAGGCTGTTATTGCCGGTTCCCTCTTCCAAAGGGCCATTTTGCTAACATGTTGAGCTAGGTAGTACATGAACAAAGACGGGGCAGCTAAACCCCCCTTGGATTTGGGAGCCGTAAGCTTAAAATAGGATCGTCGAATGGCCTTATTTTGCCACAAAAATGGGTTAAATAGTTTCTGTATCTTCGAGAACCAGCTTTTAGACAGGTAAGTGCCCATCATGTCTAAGGGATAGAGGAGCTTAGGAGAATCATCATCTTAATAAGATTCAGTCTGATCTAAATTGATAATGACAATGACTCCCACTTTTTAAGGTCTTCGAGGCCTCTCGTACTATCGCGGTCTACATTATCCCTGAGCATGCAAGACAGATTGCATTAATATGGATACCCAAATATGTAATGGATTTAGGTTCCCATGCAACCCCTAAGTCCTGCAGGTCTGTTTTCCTCGCTAAATGATTTAGAGGGGGACTTTGGATTTAATGCGGTTTAGTTTATATGAGGATACTCTAAAAGCAGGCAATCTCATTTAAAATAGAAGGAATCGAAGTCCCCGGGTTCTCAACATGTAAAAGCACATCATCCGCGTACGCCGAGCATACATATCTAGAGTCACCTATTTGTATACCCTCAATTGAAGGATTCCTCATAAGTCTTCGTAACAATGGCTCCAGATATATATTAAATAACAGGGGAGATAGAGGACAGCCCTGCCTGGTACCACGTTCCAGTTTAAAGGATGGGGACAAGAAGCCATTGCATTTCACCCTCGCTGAGGGGCAAGAATATAGGATTCTAATCCAATTTAGAAAGCTCGGGGGAATACCAACAGCCGAGAGGGAGGCAAATAAAAAAGGCCAGGAGACTCGATCGAATGCCTTCTCGGCGTCCAGTGACATAAGTGCCATTGGAATTTTGGAGTCTTTAGCTACCATCAAATGAGTGAGTTTCCTCATATGATCGTGAGATAGTCTCCCTTTCATGAACCCTACTTGCTCTCTACAGATAAGTTGATCCATTACCTTGGACAATCTATTAGCCAATATTTTTGCCAAGATTTTGATATCAGTATTAAGGAGCGATATCGGCCGGTAACTGTCCAAACTAGATGGATCCCTATCCGGGCATTAGGATTAGGGAAATTGTGACTTCTAAGTACCTCGGGTCTGAGATGCCAAATCAAACCAGACTCTGAAGATATCAAATAAGATTGGTGCAACGTCCGATAGGAAGACTTTATAAAAGTTACTTGGAAAGCCATCGGGACCTGGAGATCTATCTATTGGCAGCTGAAGGATAGCCTGGTGTATCTCTATCATTGTTAATGGCGCTTCTAAGAATCTGGATTCAGCCTCAGAGAGCTTAGGTAGGTGTGCCTCCAGCTGCAGATCCTAGTTAACCAACAGCCTACTTCTTCCTACCTCCCACCAGAATTGCCTTATGTCTGTCCCATACATTCTTGAAGTCCCCCACTGTTTTTGACCCCATAACCTCCTCAGGGAGGTTGTTCCATGTGTCCGCCACCCTCTCCATGAAAAAATCCTTCCTCATATTGCCCCTGAGCCACCCCTATCTTCAAATTGTGACCCCTTGTTCTTGCACATTTCTTTTTCTGAAAATACTGCCCTCTTGGACTTTGTTGATTCCCTTGAGGTACTTGAATGTTTCTATCATGCCCCCCTCCTTTCCTTGAGGGTATGCACATTAAGCTCCTTTAAACTCTTTTTGTATGGCTTCTGGTGCAGACCCTGCACCATTTTAGTTGCCCTCCTCTGGACTGCCTCCATCCTGTCTATATCCTTGTGGAGATGGGATCTCCAGAACTGTACACAGTTCTTCAGA
This sequence comes from Neoceratodus forsteri, assembly GCA_016271365.2. Taxonomy (NCBI): domain Eukaryota; kingdom Metazoa; phylum Chordata; order Ceratodontiformes; family Ceratodontidae; genus Neoceratodus; species Neoceratodus forsteri. Next base: position 197,083,766 of record CM028136.1, read on the forward strand.
TGGAATCTCACCAACTGTCTGTACAGAGGGATAACAACTTCCTGTTTTCCATTGGTGATGCCTTTCCCTATGCATCCCAATATCCCCCAGCCCTCCCTACTGCACTCTCACATTGCTTATTTACCTTTAGGTCATCTGATATGACTACCCTCAGGTCCCTTTCCATTTATGTTGTTCCCCTGGGTTTTTGTTTCCCAGGTACATTACTTACACTTCTTTGCACTGAGTCTAAGCTGCCATACTTTGACCATTCCTCCAACCTTGTCAAGTCCCTTCTCATCCTTTCCACCTCCTTATGTATCAACCCTGTTGCAGACCTTTGTGTCATCTGCAAAAAGGCATACCTTTCCTTACAGTCCATCTGCAATGTCACCTATAAAGAGTTTAAAGAGAATAAGTCCCAGTACTGAACCCTGCAGTACCCTGCTAGTAACTCCCCTTCCTTTGGAGCCGACACCGTTTACTGTTATCCTCTGTGTCCTATTGTCCAGTCAATATTTTACCCAGGTTACCACCCTGGGACCCACTCTCAGGCTGGTTAACTGTCTATTAATCTTCTGTGTGAGAAAATAAGAAAGAACTGTGGAGCTTGATTGAGGGTGCTGCATCTGTGGCACAGGACACATTGGTGGCTGTATTAGAAAATATCTTTATTTTAGCTAAAGATGCAAGATTAGGCTGTTCACTTACCGTTAATAGCAAGAAAACAAAATTAATACTAGTGGTAGCTCTTGGCCCTAACATCATATACAGAAAGTTACATTAGTATATCTCATATACAAAAAAAAGATATAAGGCTGCACATGTAGGGTCCAAATTCAAGCAAAATTGTCAGTAGCAGGGGGTCAAAATAAATAAAAGTGGCCAGCAGTTAAAGGGTTAAAATGGGTTTGCTTAAAAAATCCTAAACACCCATGGGTCTTAAATATACCAAGCCCAAGAAAATTAACTTCTGATAATAACATCTTTTAAGATCATAATCTTATCAATTACTACTTGTTTTGCTTTTTTTTAAATTTTCATTTTTCTTGCCATTTGTTTGGTGTTTACTACAGCCAAATTGTTTATTTACAGGTTTAAAGTTTATTATAAAGTGAAAAAAATTCCTGGGTAAAAACTACCACCAAAGGTAGTAGACAAAAAGATATAATAAAATCTTTTAAGATTATAATTTTACCAACTAATGCTTGTTCGACTATTATTTATTTTAAGTCGTTTCAGTACTTCCTCTCGCTATCCTACTTGGTTTCAGGTACAAACAGCACATGCTTACCTATTACTACCTTTATTAACGTATCTAGTGTTTTTATTTCAGTATGACACAACACAATGAGTCCAAAACCCTTCTTAAAAAAGACAAATACTACTTATTCCATGTTAGATGAATCTGTTATATCTCATGCAGCATAACGTAAGGTTAAAAACAAACCTCAGCAATGCTTCACATGTAAACTGTTGCAAAACATTATTATTACAGCATGCTTCATTACCATGTTTATCGTCTTTATTTATGCCTAACTCCATAGAAACACTAATACTTTATCTACTCAGTACCATTCATAACTCCAACAATCTTACCTAATGCTAGTGGTTAGCATTTGTCATTACATGGTCTTAATTGTGTGGTTGTCTCTGTGGACCAAGTTTATTTCCATGTGTCAGTTGCAAAATGTTCTCTTTTTTAGTGGGGCCAGTGCACTTCAAATATCACAATCTGATCTTAATTGGTGGCACAGAGATTACCAGAGAGGCTGTACTGGGTTTTCTGATAGTAAATCATATTAGTAAATATCACTTGGGCCACCTGTTTTGCTACACAGCAAGCGTGGCGTAAACCAACACAAAGATGGCCAACCAGGCTTGGGATCCTCTGCCACACATAACTTTAGCTAAATGTTTGTGGAGTCTTTCCTTTATAACTTGTTGGACTACATTTATTACAATTGCACTGCAAATTAGTTAAAAGTCCCTCTCATATAACAAACTCCAATAGTCACTACCACACAACAAGGCCTCATTTAAGACTCTGCAGTATATCCAAATTTGGCACTGTTGTAGGCACTGTGCTAATTTTCAAGCTTACCTTGAAAAACAAAAACTTGCAATATCAACAAGAACTCAACTACACAAAATACACAATACAAAGCATACACGATACACAGTCTCATTTTACTACACCTAAACATTTTACAGCAGCACATAGTAAAACTTCAGTTCCCTAATTACAGTTAAAATCCACTAAATTAGATTAAAACATTGTATTCCTGGTTGTTATCCCCCTTACATATAATACTGGTGGTATTTGGTCTCGCTAATCTTATCTTACTGTTCTGTAGTTGTTAAAGACAGTGTGCATCTCTGCTGTCATCCTGTTTTTTTTTTTTTAGTCTTTGGTAACTGGGTAAGGCCCACTAGGCACAAGTGCCTGTTTTCAGGGGTGACCTGGGAGCACTGGATGGTTAAGTGACTTGCTCAGAGTCACACAGTATGCAAGTGGAGGTTGTAAGAATCAAACTCAGGTCTGGTCTGCTGCCTTTCAGAAAATGACAGTCAACACAATAAGGTCCATGTGCCATTTTTATGTTGGCGGGCTTGCACAGCCAACATAGTGGGACAGTGCAGCTTTAGAAGCATGGTCGCTGTTGGGCGAATGCAGGGCAGGCACCAGTAGGTGCGTCCCGCATTCTCCAATCAGTCAGTATGCCAGTGCCACACCATGCATACATAATGGGGTGAGCATATCTAAGAAAAGGTCCACTGCAATCTGAGCAAAGCTCATCAGATGCAGCACTCCTTTTCTTGCCGTGCTCGCCACCATTATGTACATGGCAGGACACGGCGGTAGAACTGCCCCCTTCAGGAGTGCCAAATCTCCTGTCGGCTGCCCCTGCCCCCTGTGAATGTGCCGATGGGGGAGCCGACGGCATAAAGCACCCCCCCAATTGTTTAATGCCGAGGGGTGCCCAATCCCCACGGCTTTTACCCTGCCTCCCCTTTCCTTGTGTGCTGATGGGGGAGCCCACTCTCCATCGGCAGAAATAACCCCAATTGTTTAATGCCGAGAGGGGTGCCCAATTCCTCCTTGGCTCTGTGCCCCCCCTTCTTTGTGTGCCGATGGGGGTGCCCACTCCCTGTCGGCATAAATTCTCCCCCCGTGTTGTCTGCCAATGAAGGTGCCCAATCCCCCGTCAGCTAGAGAACCCCCCAAACAGTTAGGTGGCACACTGGGAGCCCACCCAAGCATGCCAAATCCCCTCAAAAAAAATTGTCCCACGATGTTTTCTTTTTTTTCACCCTGTAAAAGGAAAATGGTCCCTTGTAGTCTCCGTGCCCCCCCTCCCCACCCTCCCACTGTGCACCCTGCCTCCCCACACCCCTCTCCCCATACTTACCTCCGGAGCTTGGCGCGATGATCATCGGTGGACCGGGAACACGTCTGCACTCTTCAAAGCTGACCGCGAACTGAGGAAATGCCGGTAAGCTGTATAATGGGATAGATAGGGTTTTTCAACTTTAGTGCATATCTCAGGCATTTTTGAATTTTGATCCCCAAATTTTCAACATGGGGTTTTTGGGACCCCTTCTCATGAATTCTTGCACTGTCATGGCGTTATTCAGTCCTGAAAGATGATTTTGCAGTCACTGCATGGAATCACCTTTTGGGACCGTGTAAGGAAATGACAGTGCCACTGTTCATGAGGTGGGCTCTCAAAAGCCCTATGTTGCATATGTGGTGGGAAAAATCCAAAACATGACTGTTTTACGTGCACGCATAGCAACTACGCAATGCATGCTCATAAGTTAGTGAATTCACAATATTTTCACACCAGATTCTCAACATTGGCATTTTACCACACCTTCTTGTGAACAGTACAGCTGTCATTTTTCACATCCTGCCTGAAATGTGTTTTTGCTCTTCCGGTGCAGAATAGCGCGGTCGCTGTGCGAAATCAGTGTTCTGGACACATTACAAAAATGACAGTGACACTGTTCATGAGCAGAGGTCCTAAAATGCGTGTGTTGAAAATCTGGTGACAATACTCCATAAAATGACTTTTACGAGTGTGCGTAGCAACTGCGCAACACATGCTCGTAACTTAGCACATTCGCAATATTTTCATGCCAGATTCTCAAATTTGGCATTTTACTACACCTTCTTGTGAACTGTTCAGCTGTCATTTTTCACATCCTTGCCAAAATGGGTTTTTGCACTTTCAGCGCAGAATAACGCATTTGCTGTGCGAAATCAGTGTTCAGGACACATTACGAAAATGACAGTGACACTGTTCATGAGCAGAGGTCGTAAAATGCCTGTGTTGAAAATTTGGTGACAATACTCCATAAAATGACTGTGTTATGAGCATGTGTTGTGCAGTTTGCATGCACGGTCGTACGTTCGCAAACTTCTAATATTCTCACTCCAAATTTTCTACAGTGCCATTGTTCTGCACCTCCTAATGAACAGTACAGCTGTAGTTTTTCACATCCTGACCAAAATCTGTTTTCACAGTTCCGGCGCAGAATAGCATGGTCGTTGTGGAAAGTCCGTGTTCGAGACACATGATGAAAATGACAGTGACACTGTTCATTAGCAGATGCCCTAAAATGCCTATCTTGAAAATTTGGGAATGAAAGCCAATAAAATGAATGTTTTATGAGCATGCATTGCACAGTTTGCACGCACACTCATGACTTTGTGAATTTGTAATACTTTCACTCCAGCTGTTCATCATTGGCATTTTTCAATACCTCCTTATGAACACTGCAGCTGCCTGAAATGTGTTTTCACACATTCAGAACAGAATTGCATGGCCGCTGTGTGAAATCAGTTTTTGGGACAGTTTGAGGAAATGATGGTGACACTATTCATGGGCAGATGTCCTAAAATGCCTATGTTGAAAATTTGGTGTCGAAACTCCATAATGACTGTGTTAAAAGCTGCAGCATTGCGCAGTTTCCACGCACCTTGTAACTTCGTCAATCTGCAATATTTTCATGCCACATTTTCACCACTGGCATTTGTGCACATCTCCTTATCAACAGTCCGGCTGCCATTTTTTACAGCCTGCCCAAAACGTGTTTCCGCAGCTGTGGTGCACAATGGCGTGCTCGCTATGCAAAACCACCTTTTGACACACACTCAGAAAATCACAGCACTATGCATCTCTACCTATGCCACTCCCACTGCCAATGCCAGCGCAACAACGTTCGGCATTGATAAATGCTTGTTTATATAACCATAGCTATGTTGAGACATCACAGAGGGTAGACAAACCTCATTGGTAAAAAAAAATAGATATCTCTGCCACTGCTCTGTTCCTTCAACCATTCACCAGCCCTCATGTCAAATGTACTGTATCCTGTGTCCTGACATCAACTGAGTGACAGTATCAAAGTTCCTATGATACCACAACATCCTGACTATAACCACTGCCTATCACTCCAATGTAATGGACAGACTTGTCTTATGGTTAATATTGTCAACACTTATGCTCTGCATCTACCAGCAGATCCAAAATGTTATTCTCCAATATATTTTTGTGACAGGGATAAAAATTGTAGAGTCTGCAATCCCCCTGAGTCCATATTTGGACTACCTAATCCAAATATTCCAAACAAGCAGCTTTCCCTGGAACTAGAGGACATAATGGGGCAAAAACCTGTTATTTCCCAGAGGCAAATCAACAAATAGATCTGACTTATTGACTCTTCTCTAAATTAAATAATGACAATTGAAAAATGCTTTACTCCTGTTTTTCCTGAATTCAATTAAATACAACCTTATTGCCAAGCATAATTCTGTTTAGCCACAAAATTGAGTGTGTCTTACTGTAAAATAGTTTAAAGATACATTTAAAACAAGAATGATTATAGCTTCTTTGCAATATTTAGTTGTAACATTAACATTTTACAGTTTAAAAAAATGTATTGTTTTAAAACTGACTGTAGAATGAAAAAATGTATTTAAAAAAGTAAAAAAAAAACACTTCAAGAAAGCTCAGTGTTTAACAGTGCAGGCTAAACCACAGTCTCTTCTGTAGCAAAAAAGTTGCATCATTAGCATTTTTAAGTTGCAAACATAATTTAGCCTTAAGTTTCTGTTTATCTTATAATAAATTGAGTGTGTATTACTTATAATAGTTTAAAGATACATTATAATTTTTTGTGCTATTGACAGTTTACAGTTTAAAAGAAAAATATATCTGCATGTCTTGTTTGAAACTAACTGTAGAATGAGGAGATTTTATTTAAAAAAGTAAAAAAAAAAACATATTTCAAAAAGGCCTCGTGCTTGACAGAGTGTAGGTTAAACCACAGTTTCTTCTGTAGCAAAAAACAATGTTTAACTAAAATATTTTTGTTGCCACCTTGCATAATTTTGTAAAAGTGCATCACAAGTTGCCACCTTACATAATTTTGCAAAATTGTATCACGCATTGCCACCTTGCATAATTTTGTAAAATTGTAACATGAGGTACATCATGTGCCTGCCATACAAAAAACATTCAAATTTAGACCCATTTAAGCTAAAGGAGGGCTAAAGAGAGAAAGGAGCTGTGACAGCACATCCTTCTGCCTAAGACTTCATTTAAGACACTGTGTGTTAGAAATTGCTATTATACCTGATATGGAGCAGGGAAGGATGATACTTGAATTTTATGTTATTTTATTTTATTTTTACTTTATTTTATAAATGTATCTAAAGGTAGGAGAGACTTCTTCTCCAGTTAATCATACATTGTTTGCTTGCACTGCTAATCCAAATGATGTTAATTCTGCGTACCAATTTCAAATAAAAAATTAAGACAAGATGACATGTCCTGGTATTTCTTTTCAGTTAAATATTTTTACTGATAAAATTGTTGACTTACAATACAGGGGTAAAGCTTAATTGTGACTATTATAGTGACTGGTATATATAAGTGGTATAAGAATATTAAAATATTGAATGGACATATCAGGGAGGCAGTATAGTGCAGTGGTTTAAGGCTCTGAGCTGCAAATCTGGTGACATCCAGCAGACCAGACCTGAGTTTGAATCCCACGGCTTCCACTTGCATATTGTGTGACCCTGGGCAAGTCATTTAACTTCCCTGTGCTCCCAGGTCGCACCTGTAAAAAGATTTTCAGCTTAGTGTGCTACTCCTGGTTAAACAACTAATACTAAAAAAAATAAAATAACTATAAAGGTATAAGAAAAGAAAATTTTAATCGGACAAATAGACTACACCATGATTAAGGTAGTGTGGTTGTAAAAAACATGCAGCCATGTGCATGCCATCATGCACACCCAGTTAGAATTCCCCTATTCAAGCTGAATTTCTAAATGGGGTGGTTGCTCCCAATGGTCTTGATAAGGTCAAAAGGTCATCCTACATACACAAAGTAAACCTGGGGGTCAGGTGTGAACCGAAGCCAGCACAAAAGTCAACAAATTACTATAAAGCTAAGTAGTTGTGCTATTCCTTTAAATGAGAAGTCTTATAAGGAGTGAAAGTATTGGATTTGCATGCAGTCTCATTGCATTTCAGACTAATAATTCACTGGATGTAAACCTGGCATACACCTCCCCAAACAGCAGCTATATATTGTTTAAGTTATATTTGTTTATGTATGTGTGTGTGTGTGTGTGTGTGTGTGTATATATATATATATATATATATATATATAGTTACATATACCTATATATGTATACATATATATACTGTATACATACCTTAGAGCATAGGGCAAATGAGATTAATATATATTAGACAGATAATGAAGTCAGGCTTTGAACTAAAAGGTGCAAATCAGGTATGTGAGAAGGGAGCATATTATGGAGGATAGTTGCTTGAATATTGCCTATATAGAAAAAGAGGATGGGATTACTAGATTTATAGAGATAAGCCCAGAATCCTAAAAGAACTAAGGGGGGACCTAATGACACCACTGACCACACTTTTTAACAAATCATGGAAGGATGGGGTGGCACCTGAGGACTGGAGGAGGGCAGATGTGATTCCCCTTCACAAAAGTGGGAGCAAGGGAGAAGCAGGAAACTACAGACCTGTTAGTTTGACCTCAGTGGTAGGGAAAATGATGGAATCACTTCTGAAAGAAAGAATTATTGAGTACCTAGAGGCCAGTGGGGCACAAGACCCAAAGCAGCATGGATTCACAGCAGGAAGTTCATGTCAGATGAATCTAATTGATTTCTTTGACTGGGTGACGAAAGTAATATTTTATTTAATTTAATTCATATATCGGATTTACAAACCTTTGAGTCAAAGACTCATTTACAAAGGCACCTTGTCGCAGGGAGGGGAGACAATGTATTTGTGAAGCAAGACAGTGGGGAACAGTACAGGTGAGATACAAACAGCATACATAGCAGGCATTTCAAAGAGCAAGTAAAAATAGGCAAGTTGCAGAAGAGCACACAAAAATAAGTCATTAGGGGTCCCAGTGGGTCACACAAGTTACAGTGTGTGGTGCACAGACTGAAAACAGGCTAATCGAGAAAACTAGTGCATACGTAATACTATAGGGACAGGGTGGTTATGAAAGGCACTCTCAGAAAGCCTTATGATAGGCATATACAGCTCCGAGTGCTAGTGAGATGTTTGCATAGGGCGGTTTTGAAGGGGCCAATTTTGGAGATGTTTGTGATGTGCGTGGGGAGGGAGTTATACCAGGAAGGTGCTCTGTGGTGAAAGGACCTTTGGGCGAGTGAGGTCCTGGTTCTAGGCACCTGGAAGGTGGCTTTGGTAGTATTATGGGTGGCGACCGAGTGGGAGGCCCATAGAAGCAGTGTGCTGACTCCTGGGGGCATAACCCAGGTAGAGCCTTTTTAGCCAGTATGCAGGTGTGATATTGCAGGCGTTCTTCAAGATTGAGTATGTTTGAGGTGGAGTAGAGCTGGCACATGTGAGTTCTGCTGGGGGCACCAGTCAGTAGCCTGCAGGCTTTGTTGATAGAGGTCTGGACTTTGGTGAGGGCAGTGGGGTCAGTGGCTGCATAGGTGGGGAGTCCATAGTCAACCAATGACAGGATGGAGGAAGTGATAGCCAGCAGTAGGGCGAACTCGGGGAGGCAGTCTTTGTGATGGTAGAGGAGTCCAATCTGGGCATTCATGGCAGAGGACAAAGTAGTGACATGGGCATGGGAGGAGAAAGCCGAGATGAAGGTGATGCCCAGGTATTTGTATGTTAATACCTGCTCAAGGGGGCGGAGGGTGCTGGGAATGGTGCAAAGGGGAACATTTCTGGAGTTACTTTGTCAGTGCACAAAGATCATAGATTTTGTCTTCTTGAGGTTCAGAACCAGGCAATGGTCAAGGAACCATTTTTTAGCTTGGATGAAGGAGAGTTGCAGGGAGCTTTGGAAAGTGAGTGGGTCAGGGTGTGAGGCAACTAGGACTGCATCTTCGGCACATAGAAGCAATTTGCCTGTGCAAGAGCTGAGAAGGGTGCTTAAAAAGTGACTGAACTATGTAGGGCCCAGAATGGAGCCTTGTGGGACCCTGGAGTGTACAGGCAGTGCAGTAGATAGGATTCCATTTAATTTGACCCATTGGGATCTATCCCAGAGGTAGCTGGAGAACTAGGCCAGAGGATCAGATGAGAATCCCAGATGACAGAGGGTGTCAAGCATTAACGGGTGACTCACAGTGTCGAAGGCCTTGGATAGGTCAATGAACACTGCCCCAGCAATCTCCCCGGTGTCAAGTGATGAGTGTATTTGGTGGGAAAACTCCAGTAAGGCTGTGGTGGTGCTGTGACCAGGGCAGAAGCCATGCTGTTCTGGGCACAGTATGTTGTAGTTGGATAGATAATCCATGAGTTGCATGGATACTATTATCTCCAGAGCCTTGGGGGGGGGTGGAGATAGGTCTGTAGTTGTTTGGTACTGTGCGGTCTCCGTTCTTATGGATAGGGGTGATTTCAGCCTGTTTCCATGCACTCGGGAATTGGCCGAGGCACAGGGATCGATTAAGAAGGTCAGTGAGCAGGGCTAGCATGACATCCAGTGTTAGGCGGAGTATCCTGGAGTCAAGGGGGTCACAGCTCGGATTGTGTGAGGAGAGGGCTTTTAGGAGGAGTGGTTTAGCAGCGTGGGGGGGAAATAGCCCTGAAGAGAAAAGGGGGATGAGAAATAGCTGGGTGGTTGGTTACCAGGATGGTGTCAAAGATGTGGGCAGGAAGGACTGCACTTAGGTCAGAAAAAGTTGTGTTAAGGCAGTCAGCAACATGGGATAGGTCTGTATTAATTGTACCATTAATAACCATCTGTAAGGCAGGAGGGGAGCAGGTCTTCCATTTAACTCCTTTATGTTATCCCAGAAGGCTCGGGCAGAGCCCCAGAAAGAGGTCAAGGCAGTTTTATAGTAGTTGGCTTTGGCTTGTCTTATGGCCCAGGTACACTGGTTGCGAGCTGCATTATATGCTTGCCTGTCTGCTAACCTGCCGGTCTCAACAGCAATATGCCATAGGTTATCACGCTGCTTCAGCTGTTGGATCAGGGAGAGGGAAATCCAGGCAGCAGTGTGTCTCTTGGAGTGGGTGTTGGTGACAGGGGCAAAGATGTCACAGGCCTGGCAGAAGGCACTGGTAAGGAAGGCTAGAGCAGTATCTATATCCATTGCGAGGAAGATCGGGGACCATTCGAGCTGGGCAAGATGCTGCTTTAGCTTGTTTAGTCCCCCGGGGTGGAAGCGTCAATGGGGGGTTGTTTTGTACGCAGGATTGAGCATGGGGAAGGACCAGAAGCAGAGAATAGGTGAGTGGTCACTGAGGGAGTTGGCTAGGACGTTAACAGCCTTTACTTTGTGTGGGCGGTTTGAGAGCACGATGTCTAGTAGGGAGCTGGTCCCACTTGATTGGTTAAATCTGGTAGACCGAGTCACTAATTGAGATAGGTCAAGGGCTGTGAAGTTGTCCTTAATATGTGTTGAAGTGGAGCCAAGCCAGTTGATGTTGAGGTCTCCTAGGATGAGCTGTTCAGCCTTGTGTGGCAGGGTAGAGAGATAGTTGGTGAGGGAACGGATAGCTTGATTTTGTACACGTGGGGGGTACGTAGGCGGTTGTGAGGTAAAGAGGGCCACAGCCTGGCTCAGGGGTGCTTTTAGGGTGATGGCTTGGGCCCCGTGGTCGAGCTTGGGGGCGGGTAGAACGTGACCCAGGAGGGAGTTACTTAGGTAGACTGCGCATCCGCCGCCATGCTTACCCACACGATCTTCTCTAAAGAGGGTGAAGCCAGGGAGGGAGACAGCAGAGTCTGGAGTTGATTGAGAGAGCCAGGTCTCCACTATGACAAGAATGTTGGGCTTGTGTTGAGAGACCCAACACTGGAGTGCAGCAGTCTTCCTTGGGAGACTGCAGATATTCATGGAGGCAATGTGGAGTCCATGACCTGTAGGGGGCCATGCAGCTGATCCCGGTCCAGGGTTAGGATGGACATTCCCAGAGAGCAGAAGGAGTAAGATGATGAGTCGGAGAAAAGGACTACAGTGGTAGTGGTAGGGGTGCTTGGGCAGATACGAGGATCTGGGGGGGGCACTGTAGGGGATGGGTAGGGAATTAAGAATGGGTAGGGCTAGGACAGAGGGAGACCACCGACCACTGTGTACTGGGGGGGTATGGGCACGGTGGGTGGGTGAGGGGGCGGTAGGGTGGTCCAGTGTGTGTGGTGCGCTAGTGGTGAGCGGAAGGCAGATGGGAGGGTTAGAAGCAGTGGGAGGATGAGCTTGGGGAGGCTGAGTTGCTGGCAGATGTGCATATACAGGGGTGTTAGAGAGATTTTTGGCAGGGGTGTTGGGGGGGGAATAGGATAATGAGGAGCAATGTAAATATACAGAGACCTAATAGAGACATATTGCTGTATGAGATAAATGAAGGGAAATAATTGTTTGCAGGCAGGATTCCCCTAGTGTTCGGCGGGTAAAACCTGCAGGTGGAAAAGTGGGCTGATTGGTTCTGCAGCCTCACGTGACGCCACCTATATAATACAGAGCCGACCAAGGGTGGTGGTGGGGGCTGCGGGGAGCTGGCACACAGTGCCGGAGGGGTCAAACAACGCGCCTTGAACTGCTGCAGTCTGGTGCTGCTCCTGCAGCCGTGTAGCTGGAATCGGTAGTCTGAGGGGGGGCGAGTCCTGGTCCAAAGCGGTCTGTGGGGAGGGTGGGCAGCGTTTCCTCCGGCCCTCGCGACCCTCCAGGAGTCTGTTGCTAATGGAGAGAGGGGAGACTTAATTATAGCAGAGCTGTAGGAGGCAGGGCAGGTAAGAACAAATGCAAACAGCTTACTCAATCAATAGCGACTAAATTATAATGGCTTTTAGTGTCTTAAAGTACTTCTTCTAAAAGTAATACTGTACAGAAAAACAAGCACAAAAAAACAATCTGCAGTGCTGCGCCGACTTTCTGGGTTTTAAAGGCAGCTTTTTTTTTTTCATTAAAGGCAATTTGTCCAGTTTTTCAAATGATTTGGTGCCAAAAACAACAACGAGCCTTGAACTGCTGCAGTCTGGTGCTGCTCCTGCAGCCACATACCTGGAATTGGTAGTCCGGGGGGGAGACTCCTGGTCCGATGCAGTCTGTGGGAAGGGCAGGCAGCATTTCCTCTGGCCTCGCGACCCCCCAGAAGTCTGTTGCTGGAATCGGTGATCCGGGGGGGGGGGACGAGTCCTGGTCCAATGCGATCCGTGGAGAGGGCGGGCAGTGTTTTCTCTGGCCCTCATGACCCTCCAGGAGTCTGTTGCTGGAATCGGTAGTCCGGAGGGGGTGAGTCCTGGTCCGATGCGGTCTGTGGGGAGGGCGGGCAGCATTTCCTCTGACCCTCGTGACCCTCTAGGAGTCTGCTGCTGGAATCAGTAGTCCGGGGAGGAGGGTGAGTCCTGGTCCGATGCGGTCTGTGGGGAGGGCGGGCAGTGTTTCCTCCGGCCTTCGTGACCCTCCAGGAGTCTGTTGCTGGAATCAGTAGTCCAGGGAGGGCGAGTCCTGGTCTGATACGGTCTGTGGGGAGGGCGGGCAGCATTTTCTCTGGCCCTTGCAACCCTCCAGGGGTCTGTTGCTGGAATCGGTAGTCCGGGGGGGGCGAGTCCTGGTCCGATGCAGTCTGTGGGGAGGGCGGGCAGCATTTCCTCCGGCCATTATGATCCTCCAGGTAGACCAGGGATAGGCTGTGGATATGGCCTACCTAGACTTTAGCAAGGCATTTGACACAGTCTCACACAAAAGATTAATAATCAAGTTAGCCAGCCTGGGAATGGGTCCCAGGGTGGTAGCCTGGGTAGCAAACTGGCTGCACAACAGGATACAGAAGGTAATAGTGAATGGAACTCATTCTGAAGAAAGGGGGGTTACTAGTGGAGTACCTCAGGGCACAAGTACTGGGTCCAGTCCTCTTTAACATCTTTATAGGTGACATTGCAGAGGGTCTGGAAGGAAACATATGCCTCTTTACAGATGACACAAAGATCTGTAACAGAGTTGTTACACAAGGTGGGGTAGAAAGGATGAGAAAGGACTTGGCAAAGTTGGAGGAATGGTCTGACATATGGCAACTTAGATTCAATGCAAAGAAGTGCAAAGTAATGCACCTGGGAAACAAAAACCCAGGAGAAGAGTACACAATGGCAGGGGAGGTACTAACAACAACAATAATGGAAAGGGACCTGGGGGTAGTTATATCAGATGACCTACAGGTGTGTAAGCAATGTGAAAAGTCAGTAAGAAGAGCCGGAGGGATACTGGGATGCATAGGGAGGGATATCACAAGTAGAAAAAGGGAAGTGGTTATCCCTCCATACAGACAGTTGGTGAGACCCCATCTGGAGCACTGCATGCAGTTTTGGAGACCCCATCTATGCAAGGACATAGACAGGATGGAAGCAGTCCAGAGGAGGGCAACTAAAACGGTGCAGGGTCTGCATCAGAAACCATATGAAGAGACACCAAGAGAGCTTAATATGTATACCCTTGACGAAAGGAGGGACGGGGGACATGACAGAAACTTTCAAGTACCTCAAGAGAATCAACAAAGTCCAGGAGGGTAGCATATTTCAGAAAAAGAGATGTGCAAGAACAAGGGGGTAAAATTTAAAAATAGAGGGCGGACTACTCAGGGATAATGTGAGGAAATTATTTTTCATGGAGAGAGTGGTGGACGTATGGAACCACCTTCCTGGGGGGGGTTGTGGGGTCTAAAACAGTGGGGGAATTCAAACATGCATGGGACAGACATAAGGCAATTATAGTGGGGGGTTGCAGGAAGTAGGCTGTTGGTTAACTAGAATCTGCAGCTTATCCAATAGATAGGGAAATGGGCAGACTGGGTGGGCCAAGTGGTCCTTTTCTGCCATCAAATTCTATGTTTCAATGTTTCTATGAGTCCTGTAGCAAAGAAGATGTATTTAATTATAATATTATTATTTAGGCTCCGAGCAGTAGCTCCATATGGGGGCAGTACAGAGTTGTATCATATTAAATTATATATAACAAGGTGCACCAGGTTGTTCGAATATAGCCAGCATGGGATGGCAAGTTGAAGGGAATGAGATTGCTATGAAGGTCTAAGAAGTCAAACTGGGGAATATAGAGAGCGATGATAAAAAAAAAAAAAAAATTAGCAAAGACCTCATCATGGGGGGTATGGGGCAGCAACATTTAATGACGCAAGTGATCCTTATTTAGATGTAGCTGTTGTTGGAAGCCTAACTTGCCATAGTATGCCAATTGTAAAGCCAGTAATATGTATAACTAATAGTTAGTGGAGCATAAAAGAATAATGCCAGATCTATTCACTCCTAAACACAACCAAGTTAGCTAAAACAGTAAAAACAAAAATGGTGGTATCATATCTGATGTACTGCCTTAAGATTCCGTACCTGAAGGGAGTGACAGTATCATAACAGGAGGGATTACAGCTAGGTAGTAACGGAAGTATGCATATCCCCACAAAGATCATGCTGCACAAGGGCTAGGTAAAACCAACAATAAGGATTCTTGTGATATCACAAATCATAGGCTGATATTACTGAGATATTATATGTGTGAGTTACAGAAAGAGAACAGCAAAAATCTTTTGGCTTTGCTTCTACGTTTCTTTTTTGGAGGCTCCATGTTTTTCATGGGAGAGCTAGCTACCACTTCAGCCCAGGAGGAGTCTGCCAAAATATTTCCAACTACAAGATTATCTGCATTAGTGTCAGCAAAGGCAGACTCATCCTGAGAAAGATCTTCATGGGAAGAAGGACTACTGTCTCGCAGCAACGCATATTTGTTGTGCAGGGGAATAGTAGAAACAAAGTTGTCTGCACGGGCTGTTGGTATCCGTCCATTGTAAGTGCCTTCCCAGGAGCATCATGTATTCCTGTGTGCAGTGAACCCAGAGGCGATCTTTCCTTGAATCCATACAGATTGTCTAGAAGGTAAGTCCTCGGGGGTAATTTTTGGTGCAGGAGCAAGTACAGGGTTTCTTTCAGGAGCCGAAGGGTTTGGTAACTGAAACTTGTGATAAATTCAAACTCAACTCCCGTTGGAGATGAAAGTTCTTGTGAGCTACAAGGAACTTTGTGCTGAAAGCTTTCCAAATAGGACATCAGAGCATTAGGGGAGTTAAAATCTTTAGTGGTGTTATGCAAATACAGCCGCATAATTGCAGGATATCACAAAGCAAATTTTATGCCCATTTGATGCAAAATACTCTTAGCAGGAGCAAATGCACGATGTTTCATAGTAACATCTTTTGAAAAATCCCTGTAGATATAAATTCAGTAGTCTTGCCAGATGAGTGTCCTGATTTCCCTTGCTTTCTGTAAGATGAGCTCAGTATGGGCAAAATTTAAGAATTTTTCAAGTATTGGTCGGGGTCTTAGATTAGAAGTGGATTTGGGGCCTAAAGATCTGTACAACCACTCTATGATTAAATTGTGATCCAGAGGTAGGTGTAGCAAACCGGGCAGTACATGCAAAAGGAAGGCTGAGGTATCTTTAAATTCTACACCTTCTGGGAAACCAAGAAATCGCAGGTTATTTCTGTGGCTGCAGTTTTTGATGTCATCTAGTTTAGACTGTAGGATCTTAACGGTGCGTTCTTGTTTTGGATTTCCATCCCTTTCCGGCAGTGTTAAGCAATGCCAGGTCGATTAGGAATAAGACTGCAGTGATTGAGAATCTTGTTTCCCCAGTCGACTTGGCTTGCATCATCGAGACCTGGCTAGATGGAAATGCTAGTTCTGTGCTGGACTCTGCGATTCTGGCTGGGTTCTCGGTGATTCACCACCCAAGAGTGGACTGGAGGGGCAGGGGGGTTGTGGTCTGTTTTAGACAAGATCTGGATCTCAGGGAAGTCCAGTTGGTGACACCAACTCCTTTGAATGCATAGTGGGTGCAGGTGTGGGCTACAGGACCCTTCTTATCTACCGTCCACCAGGGGATGAAAGGGAGTTCCTGAAGGAGGTTGCGAACTTCATCACTGATATGGTACTGTAATCTCCCAGATGGTTATTTCTGGGGGATTTCAATGCCTGGGTCGACGATGAACTCTCGCCATTTGGTCAAAACCTCCTCCAATTAATGGACTCATTGGGCCTGTCATGGGTAATTACCTCTGCAACCCATGAGGGGGGCATACATTGGACTTGGTGTTCCATCTGGGGATGGAGATATCTGATGTGGAGGTGGAGCAAGTCAGATGGTCTGATCATCACACCCTGAGGTTTAGATTTGCGGCCCCCTGAAATAGGCCTGCCCCCAGGGAGTTAGTACAGTTCCGTCCTTTAAGAGGGGTTACTTCAGAAGGCCTAAAGACAGAGCTGGACTTCTCGGATTTTCCAAGTGATAGCATGGATCCAGGGCCTTTGGTCTTAGCCTATAATAGGGCTGTGACTGAGGCCCTGGATGCCATTGCTCCAATTCATGTTCGTCCCCATACTCTTCACTTAGGGGCTCCCTGGTTTGATGGGGAGGTCCATGCGTGGAAGAGGAAGGAACGAAGATTGGAAAGACACTGGCAGAAAACTCAACTGGAGGTGGAAAGACTTGAATTGTTAGAACATTACAAATTCTACCAATCAGCAATTTCCCATAAGAAGGCAGAGTTCCTGTCCAGGGAAACTGCTGCAGCGAGGAATATACCATCCCAGCTCTTCCGGACTGTAGACAGACTGTGCAATCCAGTCTGTCTCCAGACCGGTAGAGCATTATCACAGGTACAGTGTGAGGAGTTTGCGAAATTCTTTGCTGACAAGGTATCCACCATCAGGGATGAGATCCGCCAGTGTCCTTCTATTGGACATTGCATTGACCAATCGGGTGGTACTAATGCCCAGTTGTACTGGTCTACCTTTAGACTACCAGCAGTAATAGATACAGTGAGGATTATCCAGACTCTGCAACCTACATACTGTAAGTTGGACCCAGGCCCTACTCACCTGGCGGTGGGGTGAGTAGATGTTATCGGCCCAGTCCTGGCTGGGATAGTGGTGGTGTCATTAGAGAGAGAGATCTTTTCGGATCACTTAAAGGAGGCGGTAGTATGTCCCCTGTTGAAAAAGCCCTCTTGACCCCGACTACCCAGCAAATTATAGACCAGTCTCTAACCTTCCTTTTGTAGGGAAGATTATTGAGAAGGTGGTCGCTCTGCAACTGGAGAATCATTTGTCCAACCACAATATCTATGACCCTCTCCAATCCAGCTTCAGGAAAAGGCATAGTACAGAGACGGCTCTTGTTTGGGTATTGAATGATCTCCTGATGGCAAGAGATCGGAGGACCCATTTCATCTTGGTTCTCCTGGATCTCTCAGCAGCATTTGACACCGTGGGGTATTGCTCGACCTCCTGCGGTTTTTCTGTGGTCTGAGGGGAGCAGTCCATAGCTGGTTTCGATCTTTTCTGGAGGGCAGATCTCAGAGAGTGGTGTCTGGAATTTATACCTCTGCCCCTCATTGGCTGCCCTGTGGGGTACTGCTGGGGTCGGTGCTGTCCCCTGTGTTATTTGCGGTGTATATGCTTCCATTGGGGATATTATAAGATGGTATGGGCTGAGTTTTCATTGTTATGCTGATGATTCCCAGCTCTACCTGTCTTTTATGCCTGATCAGGAGTCAGATTCCATCATGATGTTTAACAACTGCCTCCTGGAGATTCAGGATTGGATGAGTGCTAGTTGGCTTAGGTTGAATTCAGGGAAAACTGAGGTGTTGGTTGTGGACCCTGGAGGGAGGACAACAGGGGCCTGGACTGGGAAACCCTCGGGTTTATATCTTTGGGGGGCCCTGCTTCTTGCCTCTGGCCAAGTACATTAACTTGGCATTATTTTTGTCGAAAGCCTGACTATGAAGATGCAGGTGTCGGCCGTAGTCAAATCTGCCTTCTTTCATCTGAGGAACATTGCCCGGGTGAAACACTTGGTTCCACGGGAAGATCTTCCCATCTTGGTCCACTTCTTGGTCCCATCTTGGCCTTTGTCACCAGCCGTTTTGATTACTGCAAGGCCCTCTATCTAGGGCTGCCGGGGGTGGATATCCGCCGCTTGCAGCTTGTGCAGAACACGACAGCCAGGTTGTTAATGGGAGTTTCACGATCTAGCCATATGACACCTGTGCTGCGAGATCTGCACTGGCTGCCAATACAGTGGTGGATCACCTTCAAGGTCGCAATTTTGACCTTTAAGGCCTTACACGATTTGGGACCTCACTACCTGAAAGAGCTCTTGGTGCCTTACTGTCCTGCCCATTCTCTTCACTCCTCTGATGAGGGATTGCTAGAGAGTCACAGGGTACGTCTAAAGATGTCTGGAGGTAGATCTTTTGCCTATATGGCACCAACCCTGTGGAATTCTTTACCTCATCAGATACGAGAATGCCTAACTGTTGAAAGTTTTAATAAACAACTAAAAACTTTCCTTTTTGCCCTAGCATTTGCAGGTACATAATAAGTAAGTGTACTGTATGATTGTCTGATTTATGGTCTTGAAATGTGATTTTATTGATTTGACTTACTGTAAAAGCGCCCTGAGCTTGGGAAAGGTGTTAATATAAATAAAATTTCACTTACTTACTTACTTTGTTCTCTCACAGTGGCCCGTAGTTCATGTAAAGAAGTTTCATTAATCTTAATTTTGTTTTCTGTTTTGCTAGCCGAGAATCTATCATTTTTATGGTGATATTAATTTGTTCGGTTGCCAGTTTGAGGTCTTTCACATAGCACACAAGTTTGGAAAACATAGTTTCCACTTTCAGAAGGGAAGAAGATTGGAAAGCTGATTCAGCCATGATTACAGGCATGATAACTGGAGAGCTGAGAGAATCTTATATATTGGAAATGTTAGCCGGTCCAAAGTATCTAAATGCCAAATAACTCACAAAAGTTGTAGCAAGGCTTGCTGGTAGAGAATTTCTTAAAAGATTTCACATTGAAGCCCTGGGTGTTAGCAGATGAAGGTGGATATTAGGTGGTTCTCTGAGAGAAGAAGAGTTAGACATCAATCTTGCTGTAGGCCAGGCCATGCCCCCATGACACCAAATTTTCAACATGGCCTTTTTTGGGACCTTATCTCATGAACAAGGGCAGTGAAATTATGGAAATCCATGCCAAAACATGATTCTATGGTCTCTGCATGAAATAGCCTTTTGAGCAGGATTTGAAAATGTTCTTTGCCCTTGTTCATGAGTTGGGATTATAAGAAAGCTATGTTGAAAACTGGGGTAAAAATATTAACAAACTTCAAAGTTATAAACGTACACTGAAATTTTGCAACACATGCTCATAACTTTGGTAACGTTCACTATGTTGACCCAAAATTTTCAACACAGCCATTTTTTCACATCATGTCATGAATGTGACAACTGTCATTTTTCAAATCCTTGCTAAAATGTGTTATCACAGCTGCGCTGTCGAATGACGTTTCAGCTGAGATTTGAAAATTTCCACATCCCGGTTTCATGAAGTGGGTTCCTAACAAGCCTATGTTGAAAATTTGGAACTGAAGTATTAAAAAAAAAACACGGCTATGAAGGTACATTGACATTTTTTTACACACATTCATAACGCTGGTAATTTTTGACATCCATCACTGCAGAGAACTCCAAGGTCAGAAGGGCCCAGCACTTTCGTAGGCATGCTAGTCTTCCTTTGGCACAGGGCTCAGATAGCTCTGCATTACTGCATCTGTTCACAGAGATCCTGAAGGGACCTACACAAATGAGGATATAATTCCATTGTCTCAAAAAGGAAGGACATTCTCTGCAAAAAACTGCTTTAGTGCACCAGTTAGGGTTAAACTTGGCACAACAGGAATAGGGAAATGTAGCACTAGGGTTTCCAACTGTAACTCCCCCTTCCCCCATTAGGCAGCAAAGGGAAAAATCATTACACTTTTGTGTCTGCTAAGCCTTGGTGATACAAAGGTGGGGTCTTCCCTGGAGCTGTCAGTCCTAATGTCTACCCCCTTCCCTGGGCAAACAAGGTCAGATATGATTTCTTTACTTCAAGCAGCTCCCACAGGGCCCTGCATGAAGAAAGCTAAAGCAGATTTTGTCGGCAACATGCGGCAAGGCATACTTCTCTACCTTTGAAGAGTGTATCAGTATAAGGCACTGGCCTGGAGCTGTGCATTGTGGTTCAGATAGAAGGCTACGGGCTGGAGGAGGGGTGAGATTAGTGTTGACAACCACAAGGAAGACCCCATCACTGATTCGCCAAGACTCTGGAGACCCAAAACCCTAATATTCTTTTCTTTTGCTACTTGGGGGGGGGGTAGTTAGGATTGGAAACCCTAATGCCACAATTTCCTACTTTTGTGGCATAAATATTAACCCTAACTGTTGCATTAATGTAGTTTTTTTTTTTTGCAAAGAATATACATGTGTGTGTGTGTGTGTGTGTGTGTGTGCGTGTGTATGTATGTGTGTGTGTGTATATATATATATATATATATATATATATATATATATAGTGTACGGTAGTGCCACTATAGTTAGGGTTCAGTACCCCATTTAAGGTTAAACACTGAAATTTGGCAGCTTAATAACTTTGCCACCATATGATGGATTTGTCTGAAATTTGGCATGCACAGAGCGGTACCGCCAAGATTCATAATGGTCGGATATATGGTTACGGACCTACATAGTGCCAGAGAATGTGGTAATTATGCATTTTTGTGCATTTTTTTCTTGGGTCTACAGGTCACATGGTCTGCACGGCCAGTCTGAAACCTTCAGAGAACATGCAGCCGGGGTCCCTGATGTGCCTTTTGAAGATTTCATGAAAAAATATTAAGCGATTCAAAAGTTATTCAATAAACAAGTTTCCCATTGTAGTCAATGGGAAAAGTTAACAAAAAGTTCGACAGTGTTGCAAATGCAGTTTTTAATGACACAAATTACCCCTGTAGTGTCGCAAATCCACCATCTTGTTTTCAGTTGGTGGTCACGCAAATGCTTGGCATTAAAATTTGGGACCCTCTAGGGACACACTTCTTTCTGCATTCATCTACTTGAGTCTTGAGGATGCTAGCCATGTCTTTTTGGGGGGTTAAACACCCCAGAAATATGATTTTGAATTTTTTGTAAACAGCATTGTCGCAAAGTAGTGTTGCACCTTCAACAATTTCATGATTTTGTTTTGCGAAAGTGTAGCAATTCACGACACTACTTTGTGACACTATGCCCAAAAGAATAGGAAATCTTTGCCACCCTGCTGCAAAAGAACAGTTTGGTCTTTTGGGCAGAAATTTGGAGGGAAAAAAGCCAAGATCCCACAGATGTGCCTTTTGGTGGATTGGTGACAAAATATTAGAGGGCCGCAAAATTACGTCTCCCCGAAATTGAACATTTTTTCCCATAGGTAACATTACAGCATCCACCATGCCTTTTGGGGTCCGTATCTTGAAAATGCTTCGAGATATGGACTTTTCGTCAGAAAAATGCTTAGCCCCCTGCTAAGGGGCTAAGTGCAAAACTAGCCAGGAAAGTCATAAATAATATGACATTTTTATTTTTTTCTATGTCGTATGGATCCTGATATATCTGCAATTTAGTTTTCCAAGTGTTCATTTTCTGCTCCGAGGCCCAATATTATGCATACATTCTTTGTATTTACTGTGCTTCTGAATGCACCTTTTGGGGACAAACAGGGTGTGCATTTCCCTTACTGTTACAGTCAGTGTTTCTTCTTGTGTTTCTGGTACTGTTTGCATTAGCGTTGAAGTTTACATCACCATGTGTGTTACCCTTTGCATTTGCACTTGCGTTTGCATTACTGTTACCATTTACATTTCCATTACTGTTTTTATTTGCATTTCCTTTTGCATCACTGTGTGCATTACCATTTGTGTTTGCATACATGCTTCCATTTGCGTTTCTGTTTGTGTTTCTGTTTCTTTTGGTGTCATCATTGCTGTTACCATAAGTGTCAGCATTTCCAATTGCATTGCCATGACCGTGCCTGTTACGATTTGCATTTGCATATGTGCTTGCATTTGCGCTTCTGTTTCTGTTACTGTTCCCTTTGGCATCATCATTGATGTTACCGTAACCATTTCCATTTCCAATTGCATTACCATTACTGTTTGCATGTTTGTAACCATTTGTGTTTCTGTTCACCTTAGCGTTTTGTTTTTTGGCAGCGTTTCTGTTGTCGATTGCATTACTGTTTCCTTTTGTGTCACCATTGCCATTACCATTTGCATTTCTGTTTGCATACCCAATTTTCATTTCACTCGGTCATAAAGTTTTTGCACAGCGAAATGACAAAATATCACATCGTGGGCCCCGCGCTCCCACCACCACATTTCATTCACTATTTATAGTGCACATTCTCAAAAAGAAGGGGAATTCATGGGAAAAACTCCATTTACTGCATCAGTTAGGGTTGTTCCACAGCGACAAAAGTGAGGAAATTGGGTGTTAAGGTTGAAAACCCTAACTGCGCATTCCCCCCACCCCCACCACCACCACCACACACACACATACATACATGCAAGTAGGGGAAGGACCAAAAGGCACATCTGTGAGATGTTGCCTTTCTTCCCTCCAAATTTCAAGTAAAAAGACCAAACCATTTCCAAGATATTCAATATCAAAGATTATAAAAATTTCCCTATCTATTCCATTAAAAAAAATCTGGCCATCTTGTCCCTCCCTCATGATCAAAGATGGCGATCAAAGAATCTCACGATCAAAGAATTTGCAGGCTCGCGATCAAAGAATTTGCAGGCTTAGGAACGAAGAATTAAAAACCTCATAAAGCAAAAAATTGAAGGCATTATGGTAAACCACCACCATGATTTGACAGAACAAAGCCCCCTGAGTAAAACCCACCCTCATTTGACTTCCTAGGACACCCCTGGCTGAGAAAATTTATTTTTAAATTGGGCCATCTCGTCCCTCACTCACGATGCATGATCACGATGAAAGAATGTCATGATCAAAGAATTTGCAGGCTCACAATCAAAGAATTTGCAGGCTCATGAACAAATAATTAAAAGCTTTATAAATCAAAAAATTGAAGGAATTGCAGTAAACAACACCATGCTTCAACAGAACGAAGCCCCCTGAGTAAAACCCACCCTCATTTGACTTCCTAGGACACCCCTGGGCTGAGAAAATTGAATTTTAAATTGGGCCAACTTGTCCCTCACTCACGATGCACGATCATGATCAAAGAATCTCACGATCAAAGAATTTGCAGGCTCGTGATCAAAGAAATTGCACACTCATGATCACAGAATAAAAAACAGTGAAACACAAATTTTTCACTGATTTCAATGGATCCTCCTGAGCAAAACCCACCCTCATTTGTGTCCCTAGCCCACCCCCTGAGCCGAGATATTTGTGTTTTTAGGTTGCGATGCAAGATCGCAATCAAAGAATTTCACGGTCAAAGAATTTTCAGGCTCGCGATCAAAGATCGTTAGTGAGCCGCGAATTAAGATTTTAAAAGTTTATAACTCTATTTTTTGACCAATTTGGATGACACCAAAGGCATGGCTCAATAGATCAGAACCCCCTGAGTAAAATCCATCAAAGTATTACTTCAGAAGTGACCCCTGAGCGAGATATTTGTGTTTTTCCGATCGGAAAATTGAAAACAAGATGGCGGACCTAGCAATGAAACAATTTGAAAAAATCCTCGTGGGCAAAGATTCTTGAACCATGAGGCTGCAAAATTCTTTGATCACCAGGAGGGACCAGATGGCCAGAACCTCATTCTTTGATCGCAAAATACACATATAAATGTTCCCATTGACTTATAATGGGAACTTAAAAGTGCCATAACTTTTGAATGCCTTAATATTTTTTCACCAAACAAAAAGCAGCATGTTTGGCCACCAAAGCTCTTTTAAACAAGCTATCTCACAGAGCAGCACACTACATGATGGCTGTGCAGAACCACATTTAGAATGCCAAAAGGTGCCCCCAAAAATGGATAATTTTGCATTTTTCAGCGCTTTTGTACACTCTGACCAAAACACAATTTGGCAGATCAAGAGATCTACCATGCCCCAATGCACATACCAAATTTCAGGCAAATCTATTGAACGGGTCCAAAGTTACTAATGCCCAACTTTTGATTTTAGTATGTAAATGACCGCTGAACCCTAACTATAGTGGAGTGACCACGCCACTATAATATATATATATTCATTGTAAAAAAAACTATGTTAATGAATCAGGGTTTTTATTAAAGCACAAAAAGCTGGGAAATTTGACGTTAAGCTTACAAACCTGACCACCGCACCACCACACCCTCCACACACTAATAGGCATCAGGGTGTACCTTGGAGTTGTCAGCCCTAACTCTCACCTCATTCCATGTGTAAATAAGATGAGATAGTTCAGTATAGGAGAATGGTGTGAGAGTTAGGCTCAATGACTCCCAAGGCATGCCCCGATGCCTATTGGTGTGTGGAGGGTGGTGTGGTGTGGGTGGGGAGGTAGGGTTGGTAACCCTAACATTGAATTTCCCAGTTTTTTACGCTTTAATAAAAGCCCTAACTGATGCATTGACATAGTTTTTTGTAATGAATTTCCCTTCTTTTTGAGAAAGTGTAATGAACATGGTACATGGTTGTGGGAGTGCAGGCCCTCCAGGTCCTGCATTCTCCTCACGCCACCCATTGCTGCATAATGATATGCATAAGTGGGAGAGTGGGTACTGTGGGCCCCGCACTCCCACTTACACATAAGTGCGGACATACCGCAGCCCTATAGTCATGAAAAGTAACCCTAGTAACACTAATTTGGCAATATCTCAGTAACTGTAGCAACTATGGAAAAAAATTCCACTGCAGTTATAATCATGATTTCAAAACCTCCACAGGTCCTACCTAAAGGTGGACTAAGCTGTGGAGAGTGAAAAATCCATATTTTGAATTGCTTTAGAGATATGGGCGCCTAAAGGTGCCGCGGGCACTACAATTCAACTGACGCATGTAACTTGGGCATTTTTTGGGATTTATTGTACCCAATTTTCAACATAGCATTTTTGGGACCCCATCTCATGAACAATGTCACTGTCATTTCATTAATCTGTCCCAAAAGTTGAGTTTGCACAGCAAATGTGCCATTCTGAGCCACAGGTGCAAAATCATGTTTTGGACAGGATGTGAAAAATGACAGCTGTATACTGCTCATGAGGAGGTGTGGAAAAGCGTAGTGTTGAAAATCGGGGGGAAAATATGAAAAACTGATGAAGTTATGAGCCCGCGCAGAAACAGCACAATGAATGCTTGGAATGTAGCCATTTTTGGGAATTTTTTAACCAAATTTTCAACATGTGCTTTTTGAGAAATCCCCTCATGAACACTGGCACTGTGATTTTGTTACTCCATCTGGAAAGTTGATTTCATACAGCAACGTGCCATTCTGCGCCAGAGGTGTGAAAACACATTTAAAGCAGGATGTGAGACATGACAACTACACTGTCCATGAGGAGGTGTGAAAAAATGGCAATGTTGAATATCTGGAGTGAAAATATTAAAAACTGGCAAAGTTACAGTACATGCATGCCTAGAAACTGTGCAATGCACGCTTGTAACATGGACGTTTTTTTGATTTTTTGGACCAAATTTTAAACCTGGGCTTTTCTGGACCTCTCCTCAAGAACACTGGGACTGTTATTTCATTAATCAGTCCTGAAAGGTGATATTGCATCCCGAAAGGTGATTCCATGCAGCAACTGCAAAATCACCTTTTGGGACTGAGTAATGAGATGACAGTGACATTGTTCATGAGGTGGGGTCCCACAATGCCTATGTTGAAAATTTGGTGAGAAAATAGCAAAATATGGATGAGATATCCACATTTATATTCTTTGTTTGTATCAGAATCATACGAAGTATGATTTCGTATCTCGTCATATAAACTAAGATCCTACGTCATATGACGCCAAGACAAAAAAAATTTAAATGTTAAATAACACACATTTTAAGGGCATTTTCCAAATAGTAAAGTGCAGAATGCACATAGGGGGTCACAATAAGCAAGCTACATGTGTTGGTTCCTCCCCAGAATATAATTTTGGGAGATTTCCAAATTTGAATTTCAAGTAAACCAGAAACAAGATGGCGGCCATATGAAAGAGGAATTTTCTCATACAATACAGGATTCCTCTTTCGTATCAACCAGCTATATTGAAGAGCCCGCTGAGCATGCTCAGAAATTATTTTTTCAAATTTTTTAATTCCATTAACTTAAAAAATGGCTTATTGTTTTTTCACCAGACTAGCAAAAGGCACATCTGTGGGGTAGTCCCTTTCTATCCTAAAAATTTCATACCAAACAAACAAACCCTCTGGGCTGTAGGCAAATTGAAAGAAAATCCCAGCAAAGTCAATGGGTAAAAACATGTGTTTTCACCTCTTCGTAACTCAGAGACCACACATCTGGCTGGAACAAAACTTGCCAGATCAAGAGATCTACACCACACCACAGGACAGCACATAGCAAATTTCATGCATATCCATTCAATGGTAGCAAAGTTATTAAAGTGCAATATTTTGAGCTTAACACTGAAATGCCTACTGAACCCTAACTATAGGGGCACAACTGCTCCCCTATAATATATATATATATATATGAGAATAGATATCTCTCTCTCTCTCTATCTATATATATATAGATAGAGAGAGAGAGAGAGATATATCTATATATATATATATTATACACACCCTATATTTAGGGTTGAGTAGGCATTTTAATGTTAAACCTCAAATTTTGTGCGTTAATAACTTTGCAACTGTTCAATGGATTTGCACGAAATTTGGAATGCACAGTCTGGTATGGTAGATCTCTTGATCCACTAAATTGTGTTTCAGTTGGACATATGATTTTTGTGCCGTGAAGCACCAAACAATTCACTTTTCGACACTTTTGCACATTTTTTGTCCATGGTACTGTGCGGACACCATGTAGTCTATTGGTCCGAAACTTGGGACATACCGTAGAAAAAGCTTGGGCCAAGGAACATGCCATCATTTGCTTGGTGAAAAAATACTAATCTATTCAAAAGTTATTACAATTTGAAATTCTCATTATATCTTATGGGAACATTTATATGTATTTTTTGCAGTATTAATGAGAAAGACCAGATGGCCTTAGGAAACACCAGATGGCCCAGATTGGGATGCCCATATCTCAATCACAGTTTTTTTTTTTTACTTGAAGTGTGCAGGGTGTTGAGGGGATGTCATAGAGATGTGAACTATGCTGTTTAGGTGTTGGAGAATTAATTGGTTGCAGAGATATTCAATGACGTAATTGACATTTTTCCCATAGGATTACATTGCAGTCTGTGTCATTAGTTTTAGCGCCGTTATCTCGGAAATTAAGTGAGATACAGATATTTTGCTACAGGTGGCTTAGGTCACCTTTAGGTGACCTATGCCACTAGAAAAAGATTTGAAATCGTAGAGTAAGCCTGAGTGGAATTGTTTTCGTATGTTGCACAGTTCATGAGATATTGTGAAATTACTGTTACAAGGGTTCAAAGAGTGCCTGTCCAGTGCTTTTTGGTGCCCATATCTTGGAAACAATGTGAGATATGGGTACAGTCTTTTGATGTTGCGTGAAGTACTCGCTGTCATGATTTCAATGATGCTAGAATTTTTTTTCTAGCTCTTATGGTTCCCAAGATATGGGCATATTACTGTTACATGGGTTTGGTGCCCTATAGTGCTGCTGCATGGCTCCGTAGCTTTGTTTAAGTGGGAGCATGGGCCCCAATGCATATTGTTATGCAAAAACTGGCAACCTAGTGGGAGCTGGGCTCCGCATTCCCACCAAAACGTGTTTTTTAAAACTTATATTTCACTTTTTCAAAAAGTAAAGAAATTCTATACAAAAAACTGTATTAATGCTTCATTTAGGGTTAAAGCAAAAAAAGTCAGGAAATTAGACATTAGGGTTGAACTACTAACCCCCCCATACACACCCCACCCCGAACCTCCACAGACTGACAGATGCTGGGGTGTGTCATTGGGGTCATGATGCTTAAATCTCACCCCATTCTCCTTTACTGTATCATGTCAACATGCTCATACATGGAATGGGATGAGATTTGGGCCTCATGACTCCATTGACACACCCCAGCGTTGTCAGTCTAGCAGTCAAAGTAGTAGAGGTGGGGATTCAACCTAATGTCTCATTTCCTGACTTTTGCTTTAATCCTAAATGAAGTTACTACACAGTTTTTGCATAGAATATATATATATATATATATATATATAGATAGATAGATAGATAGATAGATAGATAGATAGATAGATAGATAGATAGATAGACATAGATAGATATAGATATATAGAAAGATATACTGTATATATAGATATTATACCTGCCCAATAGGGCAGGCATAGTTAGGGTTACGCAGCCACTTCAGTGTTAAACCCAACATTGTGCACTTGAATAAATTTGCAACCGTTTGCCTGATCTGCTTGAAATGTTGCAAGTACGGTGTGGTACCATAGATCTTTGGAACTGGACATTTTTGTTCTGGTCAGATTTTTGCTTGTGGAGCTGCAGAGCATGGAAATGTAAACATCCTCAACTTTTTCAAATTTTTTGCTTGTCTCTACAGCCCAGACAGTTAGTCTGTCTGCTCTGAACTTTTCAGGGTATATGGGGACTGGGTCAAGGAAGTGCCTTTTCAAGGTTTGGTGAAAAAAATATTAATCTGTTCAAAAGTTATTAAACTCTAAAGTTTCCTATTATAGCTTATGGGGAAAAAATATATGTGCACCATGAAAGCTTTTAAAAGCTTTTGCGAAAGCAAAATTTCCTTTTGAGCTCTGTTTTGTTCTCAAGGTGTGGCCATCTTGTTTTCAGTTAGCAATGGACAAAAATGGTTGTAGTTCAAATTTGGCTGCACCTAGGTAAACACTGACAGCTGGGTTTACCTAGTCGGGCCCTGAGCTACACACCGCAACCTTTTTGGGGGCTAAACTCCCCCAGAAATGTATTTTCTGAGATCAGACTACCCATAGTGTGGTAAATTGTGACAGAACGGATGTGACGCTTTTGCAAATCATGAAAGCGTTGTGCCTGTTCTTTTGCAAATTTTTGTGAAAGTGTCGCAATTTGAAACACTACTACATAAAAAAGAGGAATTATTTGCCACTCCACTGCACCTAAATGGTTGGGGCTTTTGGGCTGAAATTTGAAGGATGGCAAGCCCTGATCCTACAAATGTGCCTTTTGTCAGTTTGGTCCTAAACATTTTAATGATCTCTTAGTTACAGCATTCTGAAGTTGAAAAATTTCCCATAGGGTAACACTGTAGCACCCACGGCTCCTTTCGGCACTCGTATCTCAAAAATGATTCAAGATACGGATTTTTTGCTTTTTGCATGGGGGTTTCGAAGTCATCATTACAACTACAGTAACTTTTTTTCATAGTTGCTATGGTTACTGAGATATTGCCAAATAAGTGTTACCTTTTCAGTACTATGGGACTGCTGTATGTCTCTGTGCTTATGTGTAAGTGAGAGCCCAAGGTCCAGAGGGCTCGCACTCCCACATACACATATTGTTCTGCAAAAATGGTCAGTGTTAAGGGATTGCAGAGCCCAGAGGGCCCACGCACACACAGCCACATACCAGTTACATTACAAAAAAGAAGGGAAATTCATTGCAAAAAAATGTTAATGCATCACTTGATGTTGATGTCACAGCCACAAAACCACAAAACTGAAAATTCGATGTTAGGATTACCATCCCTACCACCACACACCCCCAACCATCCTAACCTTCACACACCAACAGGCATCAGGGTGTGCCACGGTAGTGCCAGTATAGTTAGGGTTGAGCAGTCACTTCTATTTTAAACCAAGACATTTGAACTTTAATAACTTGGCAAGCGTTCATCCCATTGTAGGCTATGGGAAAAAATACATGTACAGCATGAAAGTTTCTGCAAAAGTACTGGGTATTTCCATGAAAGTACTATAGAAACATAGAAGATGACAGCAGATAAGGACAACATGGCCTATCCAGTCTGCCCATTTACTGGGTACTTTTACGGAAGTCCCCCATATTAACCAATGGTAGTTTCACAAAAGAACTGTACTTTTGTGAAAGTACCATTGGTTAACATTGGGAGACTTTCACAAAAGAACTCAGTACTTTTGTGAAAGACCCCCATGCAAACCAATGGTACTTTTGTGAAAGTAGAAAGTACTTTCATGAAAGTAGGCTGGTATACAGGCCCAATACAACAGTTTGTTTGCCACCTTATAGCCAAAAAATGGTTAGGACATTTGGGCTGAAATTTGCCGGGTGGCAAGCCCTTCCTCCTCAGAAGTGTGTTTTGATGCTTTGGTGAAAAAATGTACACTGATTCCATTGTTATGGTATCCTGTACTTGAATATGTCCAATAGCATAACATTGCGGTATCTGCAGAGCCTTTTGGTGTCAATATCTCGGAAACGATTTGAGATACAGATTTTTTGCTCTGACTATCTTAGTCCACTTTTAGGTGAACTAAGCCTGAGTGGAGGCTTCCAACTTATGATTACAATCGTAATGGAAATTTCACAATTACATTCACAATATATGCGCAAATTACTGTTACAAGAGTTTGGTGCCCTATAGGGCTGCTGTATGGCTCCACAGCTTTGCATAAGTGGGAGCGCGGACCCAGATGCATATTGTTATGCAAAAATTGGCAACTAGGTGGGAGCAAGGGGCCCACCAAATCATGTTTTTACTAGTTATATTTTACATTTTCAAAAAGTAAGGACATTTTTTTT